>JAWNPA010000012.1:7412500-8110000 GCA_035045345.1 Drosophila hamatofila
ACAAAACAAATACAAAACCACGAGCTCGCGCTGAAATTGTTGCATATAAATCATTACATTTTCCATCTTTCTCTCTTTCTCTTTCTCTGTCTCTCTCTCTATTTGTTGTTTGTTGTCATTTCTCTATGGTCGTTCACACACATATAGATCGATCTGGCACATCACCCCATGTACTCAACGAGTCCCATGTTTGGAACGAACAGCACCATCACCGGTGTCACCATGTCGCATCCATCACAATTGGCCACCTTCTCGCCCACGCCGCCGCCGCCCATATTTGCTCACAGCGTGGTAGCCACTGGAGATGGGCTGCTGCAGCCGGTGACGTGCATGGGACTGGTGGCCACATCCTCGACAGCCGCGCCCGGCAGTGTGCCTGTCGTTCAGCAGCATCAGCAGCTCCAGCAGCACCAGCAGCACCAACAGCAGCAACAGCAGCAGCAGCAGGCAGCAGCCAACGGCGCTGGCGGAAACGGAAGCATCGTTGGCGTCGGCGTCGGCGTCGGCGTTGGCGTCGGCGTTGGCATGAGCCTTTATGGCAGCGATGTGGTAAGTGTCTGTTTGATGTACTTCTAGTCCCGGCTGGGCAGCTACTGGGCAGCGACTTCTGGCTGCTTGTTGATAGCACCCAGTTGAGGAAGTCGCTTAATGTCCAAAACGTTGAAAGCATCAATATGCAAAGTGAGTTTTTTGGAGTGAGGAGTGAAGAGGAGGCAGGGTGGCTGGAGGTAGTAAACATTTATCTTGGGTACACCCGGTCGCCATGCCCCAAAAATCTTTTGTTCCCTTTCATAAATTGAAGCCACTGGGGCAGAAAATGGATTTTTGCGGTTGGTCTGATAACTGCTCAAGGGATTGCTTAGTAATATGCGCCGTCCCTTAAGCCAACAGCCAACAGCCACCCAGCCAACCTGGGTATAGAACTCAGGAAGATAAACAAAGCAGCCACAAGATGAACAACCAAATGGGTTGTTTGTTAATTAGGCTACTTCAACATGAATTTACTTATGCTCTTTTATGTTAATGTTCATATTTCTATATACGAGTTATTATCTGCTTTTGAGTCTGCTTCTGATAAGCTTTCTTTTATCAAGCTGTGGCTTGAAGTTCCTAGAATCAAGATATGTTAATGGATGGAATATGAATTGTCGTATTGTAAGGTGAATTGTGTATGTATTGTTTATGTATTGTTTATGATATATAAAATGAATTAGAGCATATATAAAATAGATAAACTACTACTACTAATAGATAGATATATATTATATATTATTATATATATTAAAATTATATGGCTTTTTCTGACAGTTTGTATTTTAGAAACACTGAAATGAAATCATATTGACAATTGTTTTTCTTTTATAAGTCAAATCTGATTTACTCTTTAAACTAATTACTATAAAAAAATAAGAATAATACAATTTTTTATTTTATGTAGCTAATTTTTTAAATTAAAATGTATTGACAAATCTAGAGTCAACTTAAAGATAAACTACTTATCAGCTCTCACAAAGATGTCTCTTAAGAATCATTCGCAAAATCTGTTTCGTATCAAAAGTTTTGCTATTCCTTTAAACTACTCACTAAACTTATCGAAACTTACTAACAGCTGTATTTGTTAAATATTAGTTTCCTGAAGCACATGCTGATGCAGTTTTATTTTAGAGCAAAGCCCCAGATAGTCGTTCATTCTCTTTCATATTGTTCCCATATGATTGGAATGTGACTTTATTTAAAAAACTTAAAAACAAGTTTAACCATTAAAAAAGAAAAGGAGTTTTTTTCGCCTGCCAAGTTTCTGCTTGACAACATGAACTCTTTTATTCCTTTTTGGGCTTTGTGGACCTCTTGATCCCTGGCTGCTTAAATTTTAAGCCCGAATTCAACGGCAAAAGTTCAAAGCGGTAAATGACCTCAGAGTGTGCATAAAAATGACAGCCGCAGTAAAAGTAGTACAAAAAGAGAATAATGCGCTATCTCTCTTTCTCTCTCTCTCTCTCTCTCTCTCCCTGTTTGACTCTCTCTGTCACTCTTATTGTCTATGTCATTTGCTCTATAAATATGCCATTATATGTACACTTGGCGACGCGCATTGCGTTCGTCCTGGCGAGCGCTGCAGGCGCAGGCATAGCCGCCATTGCATTGTCCCGGCTCCTTATTTCGTATATATTTCTCTTCCTCACACTCTCTGCCCCTGCACAGCAGTTCTCTCCTTCTTTTTTTGCAACTGTTTCACGCCAAAGGACACTGCGGTGTGGCAACTTTTGACTCTAATGATTGCAATTATTATGGCCCGCAAAAAAAAAGGGACCAACAACAGCAACGGAATTTACAATGTACATTTTTTTCCATTCCTTGAACGCTGAGTGAGTTGTTGTTTTCTATGTGTCTCTCGCTCTGTGTGTCCCGAGAGTTTTTGAAAAATGCAAGGCAAAAGGCAGCGAAGCGCGCAAAAGCCAACCGAAAACACAGGACCAAATCCAGTACGGCAACGAGGACATAGGGCTCGGACTGGATGTGACTGTTGCGGTGTTGCCTGGGGAGCTGGCGACCAGCAAATGGTTAGATTTAGCGCAGCGGTACACTGAACGAAACCGAATAACACGCATACGCCCAGTTAGCCAAGCGCGCCACGGCCACGTCTATGCCGGGCACTTTACTGGCAGCCAGGCAGGCTGGCTGGAGGCAGCCTGGCAGGAGGCAGGAGGCGGGCTGGCGGGAAATGTGAATTCGTAATAGCTGCGGGTACTCAAATAATGCGCGCCTCGTTAATTTTAAAGCATTGCTCTCAACGTGTATTTGTGTGTTTTCGGCCGTGGCTGGATTGTTTTCTGATTTTTGTTTTCCTTTTTTATTGCTTTTCACTTGCCTTTGACGCAATGATAATCTATGAATTAGTCGTTGCACAAACATTATAATAAATAGCCGAGTGAAACGATGATTTCCACGATATTATTTACTCATGATTAAGTCTAAATGGAGAATTGTTATTGCATATAAAATACTGACGCATCTTAATAACACTTTCATCCTCCATTTACGATTTAAAACAGGCCAAACCACAGCATTTGAAGACCGTGCCGGAGGAGCTGCACCATCAGTTAAATGGCGACGAGATGCTCATTAGCCAGGATCGCAATCATGGAACGGGTACACGATTTTGACGCTGAGTGTTGATAGCCGAGCAGCAGCAGCAGCAGCAACAGATGATCTAAGCCAACAACAAATCAAATCAAATCGAATCGAATCGAATAAATTGACGAATGCAGTAGAAGTGTCTGGGGCGAAGTTAGTAAAAGCAGAAATTGACTATAAGTTATGTGATGTGCGCTGGAAGAATTGAAAGAGAAATTCTAACTAAATTCAAACTGCCAGCAAAGCATTTAGCGTGGAGGTTGACATTGAATTCTGAAGCGATTGGGCAGCACTTTTTAATGCATCAAAGAGAAGACGACGACGAAAATGCGCCAAATAATGTAAAATAATAAAAAAAAAAACATTATAACAATAAATATGCATGTAAAATGTAAGAAAGAAAAAAAAAAACAGAAAAAATTAAACTCAAAGAGAAAGGAAAAATCTAAAAAAAAAAAGAAATGAAAAGAGAATCCATTAGGCTTAAGCGCCCGTGTAAAAATCGAATACTAAACCTTAGAGCTCGAAATAAATAAATATATATTGAATCTATATTAAAATCAACTTAGATGTACGATGTGAACACTGAATTGTTAATATATTTTTAAACAACAGCTTTAAGCGCCAAAAATCTAGACAACTTTTAGCTAAAGTTAAATGAATTCATGATTGTTGTTAATTTATGTTGACGAGTAAGCAAAAAGCTACCCAAAAAAAAAAAAAAAATATCTTCAAATTTAGCTTGTTCTTAAGGCATAAATACAATTTATTACACACTCACACATACACACACAAACACACACACACACATAAATACACAACACATATATAAATCAAATTCATCTAGTTTTAAGGCCCATTTAGCATAGCAGCAAATGTAATTAATGACAATTTGTTTACATACTCGTCAAACGTCAGACAGGAGGAGGAGGAGGAGGAGAAGGAGCCATAAAGAATTTAAAAGCAAGCTACATTTAAGTGAACTTAATAATAAATGGTTAACTTAACAGAAATTAATTCAATTTAGCAACGCAACGTTTGCATTTTATACGTAAAAGGAAAATAAGAAGAAAAAAAAAGAAAGAAAACCAATCTTGGTATCAAAAACGAAAAACATTTAACACTTAAACAAAAACTCAACTCTAACTCATAAATAAATTAAAATTAAAAAAAAAAAAAAAAACACTAACAATAACTGAGAAATAACTAATTAATTAACATACTTTAATCGTAAGCAACTGCATGTAAAATATTTAACTGATGAACGTGTATTTAGCATTAAGTTTAAAATTTATAAAATAAAAACCAAAATAGTTAATAAATTAAATTTAATAAAATGTATTAAAAAACTAAAAGAATTTTATTTTGCACCTTGCAACATTTTGCTGCATCGGGATCATTGACCAGGCTGCCGCCGAGGGCAAACAGTTTGTGGGCGGGCAGCATCAGCAAAGCGCTGCAATTTGATGTAGCCAAACATTTTCGCAACGGTGGGCGGCGGCAAACAGTGGGGCGTGGCAGAGCCGCAACGCTCATTGGGTGTGTCGTGTGCCTTGTAGCAAATGCCAAATATTGACAGGGCGCGTGTACAAACACACGGGAAACGGAAGTCAAGCCGGGCGACACGACCACAACAGCCAACAACAGCCAACAATGAGAACAAGTACAACGGCAACAGCAAAGGCAACGACAACGACAACGGCAACGGCAACGGCAACAGCAACGGCAACGGCAACGACAACAACGTTGTCGATACATCGTTCAAAAATTGTCAGCCATGTAAATTTTGTATGCGAAAGCACTTAACACCATTTTCGCTTAAGCAGTGCAAACAGACAGGAACTCAACTAAACAGCGGCGCATAATGATAGTGGCAGGCAGGTGGGCGCTGGCTGAAGGCAACCTGCTGAGGTGGACACTCAAACCCTCAATCTCTGGCTCCCTTTTGAGCCTGGGCCAGATTATAGACAATCATTTATGACTGAGCCTACATGGAAAGCAAATTATGCAAATTTTGACCGCAACGTCGATGACTTGTAAATTTTGACGGCGCAGCTCGGCTGAAGTCGGTGTAGATGTGAAGATATGCCAAAAGGTAAGCTAAACACATAAGCACACACACACACACACACACACACACACACACCTGCACACACGAGTACACTTGCAAAGAGATTAGATAGATGCAAATATTTGGCACACTGTGAATACCTGTACATTACGGCTCAAGGAGCAGCAGGTAGCGGCATCAAATTAATTTTGCCCACATGTCAAAAGGCAAAGCCACAGAGCTTGGATATGCCCACCCATGGGCGGAAAACCCAAACACGGTCAAAGTAGACTCTAACACGCCAAATGGAAATCAATTAATCAAAATTCGCTACATAAATTATAAATTAAAACGCTGTTTATGCTCCTGCTGCGTCTGCTCGTTGCTGTTGCTGTTGTTTTAATTGTTGTCTGGCAGCCGCCCCAAGGGTCATCAATCAAGCGGCAATTAAACGAGCCAAAAGTTTAATAGAACTTTTTTTCTCCGCATCTTTTATAGTATATAGCAAACACTGATGAATATGTACAGGAAAAAAATAAATAAAAAAAAAAGAAAGCATTTGAATTGTTTTCCAAACAACAAATAAAAATTGCCTAACGAATTTTATTTAGATTTTATGACCTAGCCACACTCATACACAAAGTGAAAAAGAATTGCAGTACATGCATACATGCATATACATCTATGTATGTATAAACTGGACTAAAGCTGATACTTTTGCCATTTTTAAAGCCAGAGGCTTTGTATCTGTAGCCATTCTAAAAGCCAAGATTGGGAAATAACCTTTGTAACTATAACAATTCTTTAATTACAGATAGACACTTCAAAAAGTTAGGTTAAATAAAACTATATATTCTTAAATTAATAATGATTAATTAAAGTTAATTGATTAATTAATATGATTAATTAAAATAAAACAAAATATATAGGCAACATTAAAATTTTTTATGAAGGTAATATAACATTTTCCATATATGTATATTATTTCAATTATATAAAATATAAAACAGAAGTGTTATGTTCTAAATTTATATTGATGTTTATATATTTTATTATTATTATTATTAATTTATTTATTTACTGTACAACGAATTTGAGCACATTTTTCTGTGAAACCTTATTAATTGTTGTCTAATAATAATTAACAAAAACATTATGAAAAGGTTGCTAAATTCAAAAGAATTTGTACTCAATATATTATATAAAATGTTTAATGAAGTTTTTGAATCTAAAGGTCTTTTATATTAATTTATTTTATAAATTTGTAGTATATAAAAGAAAATTTAAATAAAATTATAATTAAATTGTATTTATTTATTATTAATTATATTAAATATTTTAATTTTGAGTTCTAGGTATACAAAAGAGAAAATATTATGATAAAGTCCATAGTTCCACGCCAGCACTAAACTCCTTTCTGCTTAAGACACTTGGAAACACACATTGAGACATCTCCTAATAAAAGAGTAAAGTATCCAGGGTGCACTCAATTTTTAATGTTTTCCGGGTATAGGCAACATTTTACGAGCGAAGCTGTTGAGAATAAAATGCAGTCCTCACCGCTGAATGACAAACCCACTCAGAAGATATGAGTGCGTCACTCTCTGAAGACATAACTTCTGCCCGTGTTGCACTTGCGCTGCCATTGGCGCTGGCACAAGTGCATTTAGGACTTTAACGACAGCCATTCGAAGCAGTCCAACTTGATTTTTATTAGTCGAATTTGTCTGTCTAGCGTGCGCTCTCTCTTCCTCTATCTCTGTTCTCTATCTCTTTCGCACTGCATCTAACGATGATAAATGGCAAACAGAGTTCGTTTACAATTTGTAATTGGTTCAAGCGCTAGCATTGGGAAAGTTTTCATGTATTTATGCAACATTTGCTTTTAATTGATTGTTAAAAATGACAAACGACTTTTGGTTCTGTTGCGCGCACTTCGTGTGATTTATGCGCCGTTCGAGCTAATAAAACGGCTTCAAAGTGTGCGGAAATTAAATAAACGCCATGCAATTAACTTATTTTTTTTACTCATTTTTTTTTGGCACTCGCACACTTAAGCCGACATTAATGCGACTCCGCGGCACTCTCTTCTGTCTGTCCATAGATCCCCCCTCTCTCTGTCTCCCTCTATCCCTGTCCAGTCCTGTCTGTCAGCCATTTTGTTCAGCGCAGTGCAGCTGCCTGATTTATAAGCCGACACTTGCAACGTCGTGCGACCAGTGCGCGCTGACCACTGAAATTTTCTTACCACTGATTTATTTACATTTAAGCAATTTCATCGCCGCGGCCACTGGGACACAAGGACAGCGGCGGGTACAGCCGGAAATGCACAGCATTGCAACCGGAAATTGGCAAGCAGTTGAGCAAAAGGGCGCATCCCCCATCCCCTTCCCGCTCTCTGTCACTCTCTCTCTCTCTCCCTCTGTCTCCGCCTCACTTCTGTTGGCAGCAGAAAAGATTAATGTCTCCGCTTTTATTGTTCGGCCAGTTTGGTCACTCGCTGGCCGTTTTGTACAATTTATTGTAAATAAAAATGACACAACCACGAGACAAACAAACAAAAGAGTAAAATAAGCACACACACGAAACAGTAAGAAATGGGCACATCCACAGTTCTCAGCACTTAAGCATTGAGGTATTAAGTGGGAAACTTGTCTTGATTAAAAAATTTCTCAGTTATATAGTTATGCATTTATGAGAAAGTATTTCATGTATATGTGCTTAATTTTCTCGAAATCGCATCGGTTACTAAAATTAAAATTCAAGTAACTGATTTCATTTTATATGGGACATTTTATTTTAAATAAAATGTAGGTATACTTAACATAATCATATATACACTGATTCAGTGTCACTGAAAATTAATTTGCAAGAAAATTAAGTAAGTATAGTGGTACGAGGGGAAAAGTTCTATAAAAAATTTCTTATATATTAAATTAACTTAAAAGCAAGAACAAACTAATCTTACGTCTACTGAGTATGTAAAATAATATTTGTAATTTGTGAGTAAATGGAAAATAAACATCTATTATAAAGTTGGAATTAAATAAAAAATCAATATATCATCAGAAATTCGTTTCTATTTCCAATATCTGTACATTCAATAAGTGTAATAATATATATAGATATAGGGTATAGCTATAAAAGAAATTGTATATTAGAACTTAAAAGATAATTTTCCCTTTTTCTTTTTAAGAGAATGTTGATATTCACGAAATAAAACTAAAATCTCCACTTCTTTTCCTAATGTGTTGACTATTATACTCAGCTTAATTAAAGCCAGCTCTGATCCCCATTCAATAAACTTTAGTGCCAGTAAATATGAAAAGAAAAACCACCTGCTCTCGCTAACTTATTGATTCGCCTGGCAGGCATAAAAACCATTTTAATGCCTGACATTGGCTCGCACCGCAGAACTAAATTGGCAGACAAATAAACACTGGCAGGCAACCACAAGGCAACAAATAATGTGCAGCAAATCTACGCAAATTTCAGTCAAACAAATCCGTTTAATACGACTGCAAACACACACGCACAGCCGGCTCGAGTCTGGGCAGCAGGAGGCAGAAGGCAGGAAGCGGGGGGCCGGAAGCAGGGGCATACATTTAGGCGACGACACCTTTGTGACACACGCAGCAGCAGCAGCAGCAGCAGCGACAGCTAACAACATTTGAAGGTTAAATAAATTGCCGAGCGACGTTGCCGGGAGGCAAACATATGCCTAGCCCCGGCAGCCATAAATATTTGGGATACCGAACCAGCAAACAAACAGAAAAAAAGAAGAGAGCAAGCGAATAAAGGAAAAGGGTTAAATAAGGACGAGCACGCATATGCAGGACGGGGCAGGACGGGGCCGAGTCAGGGGCAGAGGTGGGGCACACATTTACATAGAAAGTACCTGGCGGTGCACATTTCCTGTCTCTTAGCTCCGGCACCGCTTTCCGGTTAATATGGCGGCGTCAAAACAACATTAAACATGGACCGAGTCCGTACGCATGCCGCCAGCCGGAAGAGAATATAACACGCACTGCGTATACGTAATACGCATAAAATTTGAAAAGCGACGCACAGTATTAGGGCCACGGCTGGCTGTCGTCCCGTTTTGGGCCACTGTTCATACGCCCCACAGTTGGCAAATTATTTTTTTAGTACTTTATTCAATGCGCATTAGGCGCGCACTCAGCTTTGGATTTGGGTTCGAATCGGGCTCTCTGCGCGGATTTAAATCGTAAATAAATCGTAAAAGTGCGACTGACTGTGAATGAGGTTGCTTTAGGGCTCCCATATCGCAGCAGCAGCAGCAGCTGAGATTGCCTGGGCACAAAAAAACTAACTAATGTGCGCCTTTTAATTTATGTTGAGTTTTTTACGGGCACAGTTCACACAGTTTTCGGGTGTGATGATTAGGTTCCCAAAGTGTTGGCAATTTATAAAAATAAAAAAAGGGCTGCGTCGAACGCACGTGTGCCTCGATACGAGCAACGTGTCCACAGAAAAAATGTGGAATGTCGAAATGGCCGGAGAGATATTTAAGTGCATAAGAAAAAATTGCTTGTGCTTTGGAGCTGTTTAGTTTTGATGTGCTTAAAGATTAAATGCGCAAACTGATATATGCCGGCATTTGAATCTAAGTGACTTCATTTTAAAATGAAAAATCTTTTTAAAATTATAAAGATGTCATGAAAAAAAGGATGATAATTAACACTTAACTTAAAGGATGGCTCGCAATGCTCACTATATGTACTCAATTATGGAACTTACGACCAACCTCAAGGTCAATTATTTGGACAATTGTGCTCAATTATACGACGTGGGAGTCCCTTTTATTAGAATTTTATATAATAATATAATAATATAATAATATAATAATATAATAATATAATAATTTAATAATTTAATAATTTAATAATTTAATAATTTAATAATTTAATAATATAATAATATAATAATATAATAATACAATAATATAATAAAATAATGTTATAATTATATAATAATATATAGATTTAATATAATAATCTAGTTCATCCATATTGGTTGTCTAGGTTTACATCTTATCAGCCAATACTCTAGCTCGATCCTTTACTAATGCAAATTATAGATTAAGAATAATTTGATAAAAATGAATAAATAAATTAAGAGTATATTGGTTGCGTTATACTGATGAAGCCCAGTGTATACTCTTAAAATAACGGATATTATTGATATTTCTCTCATAAACCAATGTAAGTTTTTTCATTTAAAATCAATATACTTTTTAATTTATTTATTTTTTTATTTTTACTTTTTTTTTAATATTTCCCTTGCATATAAAACATGGAATAATGATAAGTTATATTAATGAAAATAATTATAGGGCACTCGTGATGTGATTAACTGCTCCTCGAACTAATTTAGTAATTATTGTTAATACACTATTTGTATTACAGTGTGTCATTTAAAATGTAAATTGGTTTACAAACACATTTGTGTGTGTGTGTGTGTGTCTTGCCATTTATAAAAACTCATCTGATGGCTGACCGCACAGTCAGTCAGTCAATTGGCTAATTTAATGCATAAAATTCATTTGGCATTTTCGTTATTTTCATTATTTTGATTGAATGTTTATAAAAGACCACCAAAACGACGCCTGCCACTGCCACTGCCACTGCCACTGCCGCAGCCGCAGCCACTCACTGACTGATTATATTGTAAATAAATACAAATTACATTTATTCAAATTCCTTCTTTTTTTATAAACTAATTTCCATTTTGTTTTTTGTTATGGAAATAGGCATGCCTCAAAAGTACTTCATAGATAATTAACAAACAGCGCATCATTTTCGCATTACACAAACACACACACATGCACACTTATTTATTATATAGTTTATAACAATACCTGACAGATATTTGTATATCATATGATGCGACTGAGTACACAAATCAAATAGCTGCATCTCCATTTATATGCTAATTATTTTTATTCATATTTAATTAGATTTTATTAAATGCAATTTTCTATTTACTTTTTTTTGTATTCTGCGGTTTGTCAGTTTTACATTTATGATTTGCGTTAATGCAGTGTCAAAATATATTACTTTCCAATTTATGCTAATCAATTTATTCCGCCGACGAGGAGAACAAACTAACACTTACTTTTTTGATAAAGCACAGGAGGTGTTAGAAATTTGACAAATTAAAAATGAATAATTATAATGGTAATAATAATAATAATAAATGTCATATTAATAAATAAATATAATGATAACAATAATAATAAAAATATTATTAATAAAATAATAATAAAAAATAATTACATTTTAGAAAATAAATCATCCTAAATAAATTTGCAGATGTCTTAAAATTATTTTGGCTGTTTCATGTTTAAATAATATTTGAAAGTATGTATAACATGCACTCGGTTTTGCATTATATTCATCTATTATGTCTGCCTCTTGAGACTAAAATACATCTATATAATGCCGTGCTAAAATAAGAACGGAGTTACGAGTTGCTGCTCTGGAAAACAGTCAGCAAATCAAAAATTGACAAACTACAGCGCTACCAGTCTAAAACGCTTAGAGCAACAACGGGTGCTCTTTGGTATATGAATAATTTTGACATTCATAATGACCTCGGACTTCCTCTTGTTAAGGGGAATATATAAATAGGAGATATATATATAAAAAAAAGCTTCATGAGCACTGCAATGTTCTAAACAACAATAACAATAGCCGACGCCAAATAGAAGGAGAAAATGTAAATGTGGCAATTTATGGATTGAGTTAATTGGAGCTCAAGCCACACGGTTATTTAATAGTTTTTATTAATGTTAGCTAATTTGCTTAGTAAATGAATAAAAATATAATAGATAAAATTAAATTAATTTATGTCTACCAAATAAAATGAATTAAATTATTATTATAATCATCTTTATTATTTTTCTTCTGTAGTGATATTTGCTTATGATATTGTTATAATAATTTATAGCTAAGTTTATGTTTTAACACCCTTTTTTATGAACAAGCTAAGAATTGATAAAAACTATTGTCCATTTATATTTTTTACTTTTTAAAAATAAAAAAGTTTATTTTAAAATAATCAAATTTATTTCTGTAAAAAATGTGTTATTTTGCCCTACGAAATCTATGTAATCATAATGAACAATAACAACTCAAATTAATTTGTTGTTGGTAACAGCATAAGTAATAGCATCAATATTAAACAAACTATAAACTGCGATAAAACCACTGGACTAACTACTTTAAGCCCTGAGCAAATTTCTCGCAAATTGAGCAGAATCGAAGACTCTGTTAAGCCTGCAAATTCCTCAGCTTATTTGTAGGCTCTTCACAGATTGTACAAATTCTACTCGACTTAAGCCATTTGAATCAATGCACTTTTATCCCAAAACAAAAAAAAAGCAAAAAAAAAAAAAACGGTAAGAAAATCTTTTAGAAATCGGTATTTGGACTCCATCGACGAACACAAAAAGAATTTCCCATATTTTCCCATCGACGAAAAGCAGAAAAATCACAGCCATAGCATGAAGAGCTTAGCTTGTAGCTTGATTTCGTCTCGTTTTCCCCCTTTTCGAGTTTTAATTCAAATACCTGCTAAATTGTACAAAAGCCAGTGCAATTTAGTGAAATTAAAGTAACCGCACGATGCGGTAGCCGACTCGGCTGATTACAGCTTGTTGTCGTTGTCTTAAGTCTATAATTAGCCCAAAACGAAAATGTTTTTGCAATTATGAAATTTGCATAAAACACTTGATGTCGGCGTTCAACGACTTTCATTGCCAACTCGTTGAAAGCGAAGTTTTGCCAACTGCTCCACGCGGCGTATACGTAACGAGGCAAATTACAAAGCTCGAATGCCGCTGCTGGGCGTACCGATTATATGGTAAAAGTTTTTGACGGCCAGCAGCACTAATTGGTTTTTGATTTCGCCTTTGGACATCGCCTCAAATTTGGTCCAAATGGCTGCTGGTTTTAGCACTAGTTATTGTTTGCCACACTTCCAAGGCACACACACACACAGGAACACACACACACATACATGGCCACAATTTTGAACAAGTTGAAACCTAACAAAATTAACCCTTAACTGCATTGCATGCTCTTAAAGTATGCGAGCGTTAAGTTTGTGACTTGCTTTGTAAAGTTGACTACGCTAATATGTCACTTTGTCGTGGCAAAAGTTAACTTTGCCAACCCAGCCAACAACCACGCCCACTGGCAATGCCTGCACTCTCGTGTGCCTGCACTTAACTGAGTTTCTATACCCCTCGTTTAAAATGTGAATAAAAAGGGTATGCTTTAACGGCTAGTTCCAATCAATGAAATGCGAGCAGAAATGCGAGGCTCAAGGATGGCTTTAGACTAAAGAGATATAAAATATTTTAAGGCATAAGATTAAAGTCCTTATTGAATAGCTATTCATCAAAAATGGGTATTACAGACACATTTAAGCTACATATATCAGGACAATGACCCGAAACATCAAGTCTACACAGTCAAGTCGTGGTTGCTTTGCAATTGCCCAAAACTTTTGGAAACATCCCCACACCTTAACCCTATAAAAGTTTGTGGTACCAGTTGGTAACCGAGATCACAAAATACCCCTATCATCAATGTCTGTTTAGAAGATACGGCTTCAGGAAGAGTGGGCCAAAACCTTCTGTAAGAACACTACAATAATTATAACCAATATACCACAATGTCTAAGCGAAACTATAAAAAAATATGGGATACCATAATATTTATCCATTTTCCCATGAAACTCCAATGTTGTAAGTTGTTAAAGAGAAAATGTGAAAGTAATTGATAATAAAATAGCGCTAAATATATAATTTTTTTTCATTTATTTGTGTATCATTTTATGTAGTTATGTTAAATATAATACCTGGATTCATGGATTTTTTAAATTTAATTTTTCAAATTATAGCTTGTTATTTTTACTTTATTTTATTTTCATAAATTTTATATTGTTTTTGCATTTCAAGCTACAAAATAGTATTAATAGTACCGAGTACTAATGTTACTCACATTATATGCAATCTCTTGATTGTGCTGGGTAGCTGCTGGTCGAGCTGTTTAGCTGGTTTGCCTTAAGTTATTTGGCTTGCGCCTGCTGCATGCATGTATAAGCATGTGTGAAACCAAAAACCAAGCCAACAACGTCACACAGACAGAGCAGCAGGAATGAAGCTAGCCCAGAGTTGGGGCAGATGGTGTGAGATAGTCAGAGACACTCACCTGGTTGCGGTTGTTGGCCCGATGCTCAAAGCGGTTGGGCTCTTACCTGCTGCTGGATGCTGGATGCTGGATGCTGGGTGCTGGTGCACGTTTTGGCATTAAATTTGCACTAACACAAATTGTCGCTTACTCGTACATAGAGCGGCATATAGAGCTAAGAACTGAATGTGAGTGTGCGTGTGTGTGTGTGTGTGTGTGTGTATGTGTGTGTCTATGTGTTGACTATCTTAAAAGCCATCGCACAAAGACAACATATAAATTGAATTGTTGGCAAGCGAAACGACACGAAATGAAATGAAATTTTAAGAAAATGTCGCTGATTTGAAGTTAGTGGCAGGGCGAGGCTGGGGGATGGGGGAGAGTTGAGAAAATACGAGATGTTACACATGTTACATAAACACACACACAGAAAGGTAGATGGAGAGAGAGAGAGACGCACACATATGCGTAACATATATTAAATACAGATGGTAAACATAATTACAGTCGAGTATAAGGTGTCAAAAGGAATTTGCGGTTACTTTAATTATTGCACACAGCACACATTGAAATTTGAATTATCCTACAGTAATGACAGTTTACCACTAAACATTCATATTTCACATGCGAGTTGTCATAGCCATACAATTTCAATGGCAATCAGCTATTTCAGATTTACTCAAATTGAAAGTTTAATCTGATTGTGAAGGGCGTGTCGTATGTGACCTTTTGCATAGGCATCTGTCAGACGGCCTCTTTTCGATGAATATTAAATATTCAAATAAAGTAATTATGATTTGACTAATTGCAAAGCATTTCAGACTTATGCACAAGTCATCAACTGACACCTAAGCTCCCACACTTTATTTGAGCTTTAACTGCGGCCAAATGCGGGTGTTAGATTAATTAAGTAAAATTTCGTTCGATAAGCCTAAATGTTAATTACATATGTCAACATAAAATTAAATAAATATATGTTTTATTAATATATGATATAATATGAGGTAAAGTCTAGATTTCTCTAAGGAATTAAGCAAAGCAAATTGGATTTCTCATATTTAATAGTTTATGTTAAAGTTGGCCCAACAAAAGTGATACTAATTAGCACTTTTATATTTAAGCCTATTCTTTGCTGAAATTTTCAATCATGCCTGCCATTTATTTAAAAATAATATTGTAACTAATTCAACTACAACCTTGAGTTGGCAGCACTGTTTATTTTATTGCTTATACTAACTTTTTGTTTAACCTAGGAACGCTTGCAAGCTGTTGAAATTTCACACTGAAAATTTGTATTAATGTTTTCCGTTCATTTTAAAAAGAACATAATGATAAAGCCAATTTTTGCTAATATAGGTATGTGTTATAAGCAGAATTGTCGCATTTAGATTAAGGGTAATCCACATTAATTTATTAATATATAAAAAATATTTAAGAAGAAATTTATAATAAATGAACAATTCTGCAATGGAAATTAAAAAAAAATTGAAGGTATTAAAAATACTAAAAAAATACTTTTAACAAGTATACAGTATACATAAAGAGATAGTTTCTACTTGAGCAAATGCTCGTGTTTTTAGACACGATGCTTGATGAATAAACATAAAAATAAACATAATAAAATAATAATTAAATTTTGAGGCAAAAAAAAAAAACGTTTTTGTGATATTAAAAATATATTTCATAGTTTATTTTCAAAATTTAACTATATTTAGTATGATAATTTTAAAATACTTATCGAAACTGTGAAAATGCTAGTATGCAAGCTGTTCGTCATCACAGCTGCTCACCAATATAAAACCAATATACAGATAGTAACTATAAGAGTATAGCTATTGCAACAACTGGTATAGAAGAAGGCTTAATTAGAGATCAGCAGAAATAAACCTCTCCTATAACTCTTGCAAAAATCTAATGCAGTAATGCAGCTGAAAGACCTGAACGATAGCCAACTTAAATCAAAGCAGACTTAAACTTAAAACACTTTTACTTTATAAGACATTTATTTTCGAGTGACTTACGTAAGTTTCTGAATAATTGAAAAGACTTTGAACTCATAACTTAGAAGTGTTTTACACACTTTATAAAAAATCATTTTTTCTCAATTTTCTCCGCTCGCGCCTTTTGGGTATGCTACACTTTTTTAAACAGCTTTTGACTGCTGAGATTCGTGTGTTGGTGAGTACCTGAAATGCATAAACATATATATATATATATATATATATATATATATATATATATATAAACATATATATATTATACAATTTTTTAATGTAAATACACATTCCAATACACACACACATAGCCACACTTGCACACTAACACTAATACAATTCTGGCACCTTTTTGATTATAATTTACGAGTAAATGTTGTTGTAGTGAAATTTGTAAACTTTTGCCTTGGCAGAGAGAGAAACGGCAGCAGCCGCACAACTTCTTCATATTGCAAACACATTTGCCATGCGCTCGACTGCCGAAAGGTGGTAAGCAGGTGTGTGTATATGTAAGTGTGTGTGGGTGTGTGTGGTGCTAAAGTAACTTTTAAAAGGCAAGCAAAAATTTGCTGCTAGTTGTTGTTGTTGCTGCAGTTCGCTTTGTGGGGTAGCACCAAAAAAGTTTTTGCTACATTTTATTAGAATTTAAAATACATGCAGACGCTATAAATTTTATGAGCTGATGCGACAAGCGAAAGTTGCAGAAACTTGCTGTGCATTACTGCTGTTACTGCTGCTGCTGCTGCTGTTGCTGCTGCCCTTAATGCGCCGACTGCTGCATAATTTATGCTCATTAAGCGCAAATGCAATGCTGACCCACATAGGCAATTGACTGCACTTACACGGCCCGACAAAGTAGCCAGCAGCCGAGTCGAACCCAGCAACCGAATCAGCCAGCCATCCAACCGACCAGCAATGCGTCTCCAACCCCAGCTGCCCCTCCAGCTGCTCCTGCTGCCAGGCAGGCAGGCAAACGGATTCACGCTGGAATAAATGCCTTTTACTGTTTTGGTATGCAAACTTTTTCGCACTCAAATTGCAGCAGCAGCCAGAAACAACACACAAAATACAAAAAAAAAAGAAAGAGAAGAACTGAACTGAAGAGAAGCGAACACTGTAACTTTCACACATTCTGGGGACGGGTCTGGACTTGGAGGCAGCAGCCTCGTTGGTGGCTCCAACTGCCTGGTTGCACATTTGAATGCCTCAAATTGTTTGCTGTTTTGTTGCTGGCCCATTGTTTGAAGCCCAGCGACAGCGATGAGAGCCAGAAGAAACCTTCGCCTTATTGTTGTTGCATTTGATTTTTTTTCTTTCTTTGCTATTTTGTCACAGTCACAGGAAGAGAGGCAGCCTCGACTTTCTCCTCTGGCACTGTTGCCGAATGAATTGCAATGAAATTTTGAGGCAACGTTTCTTCCTCCCTTTTCTCCATATATAAATTTTTCGTTTTTTTCTTGTCGTATTCTGCATTTCTGCCAGAGACTATAACGATGGCAACGAGTTGGGAGTGGAATTGAAACTGGGATTGCCTTCGGTTAGGGGATTTGTTGTTTGGCTGTGACTATCTGACTGGCTGGCTGGCTGCTTGGCTGCTTGGCTGGTTGGAGGGCTGGCAACGGCAACGCCTGCCAGGCAGTCGTCAGTCACAACTTTTGTCGTGGTTTGGCGCACAGCCAAAGCGAATAGTTTGAATGCCCTGTGGCCAGAAAGTTTGACAAGGCTTGATATGCTGACAGTCACCGAGTGCGAAGTGATTAAGCAAATAGCTTTCAATGCTCCAAATAGTCTCTTGAGCAGATGCAATATTAATTTAATTTAATAAGAGTTCCAGTTCGATTCCAGAGTATCATCTAGCTGAGCAGCTGTTGGCTTGTGCCCTTTTCTTCTTCTGGAGCTCCCGGAAGTTTGGTGTTAGAAATCGAGCGACGGCACAGACAAACCGACGACAGACGCTCTAACTGCCGGCTGCGCCTGCTGGCAGACTATGATTGTGCTGCTGGTCGACAGCATACGTTGGGCACTGCTTGGAATTCATTAAAGTCGGCGGCTCGCATATGCGTGCAAGTGGCAAGTGGCATGTGGCAAGTGGCAAGTGGCAAGTGGCAGGCAAGCAATGCATTTTGTTGTAGGCAGCCCCCTGCTAATTTTCCACAGACTCTGATTGAGCCACCCCCGGTTAGAGCTGACTTCGGAGTTCGTTTTGACCCGTTTTCTTTTGCTCGCTTTTATGTTGGTCCGCTGGTAAGTTATTAACATGACTTTATTAACACTCAATTTGCGGTCGTTGGTCGTTTCGGGGCACACTTGCATTTTATTTGCACACAAAACATTGCGAGAGGCATAAAAAAAAGCAATATACACAGCAGCAGCTTGAAGAGGGACGCCAATTGGAGGGGCGGCGGTAAAAACAAAAAACAAGCAACTATTTTAAATACGCAAGCACCAAAAAATGGTGCAAAATGTTAAAAATTATAGACACGCCGAACATTTGTTTAAACAAGAGCCCGAATACCACAGCACTCTGGCCACACTCCGACTACACGGATTGCACAGAGCAGCGCACTGCGGGCTGCCGACGTTGCGGTTGCAGCTGCTTCGCCAGCAACCCCCGCTCCCAGCAGCCCCTGCTCCCAGCGCCCTTCCCCACATCCCCATGCTCACGTTCGCTTCCAGCTGCTGCGTGGCCAGCTGCTGTTCCATTGGCTGCAGGTTATTGCCGTTGTTTTTTGTGTTCGGCTGCAGGTAAAGCCACAGTTTTGCGCTATTTGGCAGCTCCTACTGTGTGTAGTCCATAACCACACTGTGACACCAAATAGTTGACACAACAGGCCACTGAAAAGTGAAAAATCAGTGAGAAATATATATTTTGTTTTTAAATCGAATTGAAACAGTTTTGTATGTTTTTATTTTGTTTTAAGTAAATTGTTTTCGAAAGGTTTACATATTAGAAATAGCATGCAAATTAAATAAGAAATGTGGTTCAATAGTTGCAAATGTATATCTAAAGTAATTAGTACAACTTTCGTAAATGTTCATTCTTGCTAGACTTAACAAAGAACTAAGAAGACTAATGTAAACTCTTCCTGCAATAAGTTTTAAAATTATTTTATTTTTGAAAATTATTATTTATTTTTAACTAAAGTACCATTTATTAGTTTTTATATTTATAGTAATATATTTTCTTATTATACATTATTTTGTATTGTACAAAATTTAAAATTAAGATTTTTTTTTATTAAAATTTATTAAAATAATAGTTTTAATTGTTAAAATTAATTTATATGATAAAAATAAAAAATTATTATTACACATAAATTTTTATATAAAAATAAAATCAAAACTTTTATTTTCATTTTTTATTAAAGTACCATTTATAATTATTTATTATTTATTAGTTTGTATTGTAATATATACACTGTGAGCTACTGAGATATTTCAAAACAAATTTTAGAAACTAGATATTGACTTTATTGATCGTATTGAGGCTACTCAATTTTTTCTACTATAACATATATATCGTATAAATATACATATACATTATACTTAATCTGGAGAAATTTACGGAACTGAACTAAGAATAAGAATAAGAAGCATCTGCACTAATCGAACAACGGCTTGCTAATTATTATATTTGAACTACGAGCGCTGGCTGAGCATGATCAAGCCGAAACTTCGTGGAAATACATACGAATGTAATTAATAGAGAGAAATTGAAATGATCTTTTAAAATGCTACGCTTGAATTATAATATTAGCGATAGCACTGGTTGCTTGGCCCAATATGCAAGTTTGTGTTTAGAAATGAAAAATCAAACGTATATGTAGTAATCTTATATAGATTTAACCTTACTTTTGCAGCTGTTAAAGTAAAACTTTACTCACGTATTTTTTATTTACTTATAGCGATATCTTCCAAACTATTAGTTCACTCTGAGGGATGATTCCTTTTCTTTAATTTTCTTGTGAAATTGGAACATTCTTCTTATAAATTAACATTCCTGTTGGAAGCAGCCAAGCTTTTTTCACAACCCTGACCACTAAAGTTAATTAAAATCTCTGTTTCTTTAGTTAAATTGTTGTTTAATTATTAATTCTCTGCGAGAAGGATTACAAAGCTGCTGCGGACTTGAAGGCAATAATTAAGCAGACAAAGTCAAAGGATAAAAGTTATGAGTAGGGAGCGCAGCAGAATATTATATAAGGGTGGTAGCTTTGGTTATGTGTTAAGTGCATATCAAAAGAGAAAATGAATTTTGGAGAGTATATTATAAGAGAGATTTTTTGCTGCTACTCCGAATAATCCTCTAAAATAACTTAAAAATACCTCCAAAAATAACTTATCTCTTTTGCTAAGTTCTCCCACAGCAGATACATTGAGCACAAATATTTTCCTCATATCACTGGAATTTGTTTACTGTAGACTTGACTTTGTTTCAGCTTATACATTTTAAAATAATAAATTTATATATGTTTGCAAAGTCGTTTTTGAAAATAGTATATTAAAATTTTATAATTTAAATTTTAAATAAATTTGTATATACTTCTTAAGGCTAATAATAATAATAACAATAATAAAATAATAATAATAATAATAATAATAATAATAATAATAATAATAATAATAATAATAATAATAATAATAATAATAATAATAATAATAATAATAATAATAATAATAATAATAATAATAATAATAATAATAATAATAATAATAATAATAATAATAATAATAATAATAATAATAATAATAATAATAATAATAATAATAATAATAATAATAATAATAATAATAAATAATAATAATAATAATAATAATAATAATAATAATAATAATAATAATAATAATAATAATAATAATAATAATAATAATAATAATAATAATAATAATAATAATAATAATAATAATAATAATAATAATAATAATAATAATAATAATAATAATAATAATAATAATAATTATTCGATTCAGAGGTTTATTAGAGACTAAAAAATACATAAGAATATACGCTGCAGCGCAGGCAGCCGAAAAATGAACTTAAAGCATAGACGAAAGAATGTCCGTTACAATTAACAGAACCTAACATGAGAATAATGTTAGCAAAAGAGATAGACATTCAGCGGTGTTTACATACATATTTTTAACACTCCTTCTCAACGCGATGTCTATTTTACAAAAATGTATCATTTTAATCCTAACATTCCTGTAAATTTCTCATGTTTGACTTTACATAAATTCTTCGTTAATACATCTGATATCATTTCATCTGTGGGAATGTACTTTATATCTATAACATTATTTTTGTACATTTCCCTTACAAAGTGGTATTTTATTTCAATATGCTTGCTACGCGAATGAAATTTTGCATCTTTAGCAAGGCATTGCGCGCTCTGATTATCACTATAAATCAGCACCTTTGCCATCGGCCCGAGCTCCATTTCGTTGATCAATTTTCTAACGTATACCGCCTCCTTGGCTGCCGTAGAAAGTGCCACGTACTCGGCCTCTGTGCTACTGAGGGCGACCAAATTCTGCTTCTTTGATTCCCAAGAAACTGCTGCTCCAGCAAGGTAGAATGACCAACCCGTAAAGGACTTCCGATCGTTACTGTCGCCAGCCCAGTCTGCATCAACAAAACAGTGGATAGGCACACCCCTTTTGTTATAGTGTAGTCTCAAATCTGAGGTACCTTTTAGATATCTCAATACCCGCTTGGCTGCAACCTCATGCTCCTTGTGTGGATCTGCATTTCTCTGCGCCAGCTTAGCCACAGAGTGTAAAATATCTGGCCGTGTAGTCAACGCCAAATACAATAACGAACCAATGAGCGATTGATAGCGTGTTTTATCCACCTGGCCGCAGTCAACATCGTCGCACTTCGTCTGGAAGCCAATTTCCAACGGAGTCGCGCTTGGCTTGCAGTCCTGCATGCCGTAATTATTCAGCAGGTCTTCAATGTACTGCTTATGGCCTATGGACAGACTACCAGTCTTGCCATCTCGCTCAATCTCCATTCCCAAAAAGTAGTGCAGTTCACCACCATCGACCACATCAAATTTGTTTGATATGAGCTGCTTAATGTGGGCCACATCTTCTTCTCTGGTACATGCAAGTATAAAATCGTCAACATATACAACAATAATATTTAAATACCCTTTGATTCTGTTTGTATAAATGCATGGTTCACTAGCACATGGGACAAAACCAATCTCCAAAAGAGTGCTCTCCAGCTTTTGGTTCCACTCCCGACCGCTCTGTTTCAAGCCGTACAACGATTTCTTCAGCTTCAGTACGCGCTTGGGATAATCAGCGTCGATAAAACCCTCTGGTTGTCGCATATACACGTCATCGTGTAGCTCGCTGTTCAGGTATGCTGCAGAGACATCCATCTGATGCAGGTGCATCTCGTACTCGACAGCTAACGCAATCACTAATCTGATTGAGGAGTAACGTGCAACTGGAGAGAACGTTTCCGTGTAGTTAACTCCGTATTGCTGTCCGCACCCTTTCGCGACCAATCTAGCTTTAAAACGCTGAACGTTGCCATACTCATCACGCTTGGTGGTAAAAACCCATTTACAACCAATAACTTTTTCGCCTGCAGGAAGATCGACCAGACTCCATGTCTCAATGTTTTTCAGGCTGTCATACTCCTTCTGCATCGCCGATTTCCAGTTTTCTGATTGTTCTGATCGAAATGCCTCACTAACACATTTGGGAACGACAACATTTCGAGCGTCTAGTACATTCAGAACATTGTACTCTTTTCGTGGACGACCTGAACGCCCAGTGCGAACAATTCGTGGTCTCCCTGGGCCTCTTTTTCCTGTCGCTTGCTCCTCCTCAGCATCTTCTTCGTCACCACTTTGCCACTGCCTATCAACAGTTGGACTTTGCTGCTGCTCATCAGGATCGTGACTTTCATCATTTTGCTCGCAATCAAGTTTTTCATCTGGCTCAAGGATTAGCACATCTGACTCACGTGATGATCCTTTATCGTGCTCCAATCCTTTCCTGAACTTGTGCTCTAAAAACACAACATCTCGGGATAACACAACGCTTCTTTTGACAGGGTTGTACAGACGATAAGCTTTGGCAGTTTCAGAGTAACCTACCAGTATATGCTGCTCGCCTTTTGCTGAAAATTTGTTTTTATGCTTTTTATCTAATACAATAGCTTCCATACCAAATACTTTTAGATGAGATACGCTTGGTTTTTTCCCATACCAATCCTCATATGGAGTTTTGCCAATCAAAGCTGCAGTTTCAGCCCTATTGCGTAGATACGCAGCCGTCATTATCGCCTCGCCCCAAAAAGATTCACCAACTCCAGCATGCAACATCATACTTCGCGCCATCTCCACCAGTGTTCTGTTGGCGCGTTCCGCCACACCATTTTGTTGTGGAGTGTGGGGAACAGTTAGTTGTCTTTTTATTCCATGGCTTGATAAGAGTTTTTCAAATGTACCGCTCAGGTACTCACGCCCGTTGTCGCTTCTTATAGCTTTTATGCGTTTTCCAGTTTGATTTTCAGCTAAATTCTTAAAGTCTTTGAATTTCTCAAATACATCACTTTTATTTTTTAACATGTACACCGACATATAACGCGATTTATCGTCAATAAATGTTGCAAAATAACGCGCTCCACCTTGTGATGCCGTACGCATAGGACCACAAATGTCTGTATGAACTAAAGCTAGTAATTCTTTTGAGCGATTTTCTGACACTTTGGGAAACTTCTTCACGCAAATTTTACTTTTTGCACACGTTTCGCACACAAAGTCATTTGTATTACCCACACTAGCTGGAAGTCCATTAACCATGCCCTGTTTAATCATCTTATTTAGGCTATCAAAATTTAGATGTCCGAACCGATCATGCCATTTCACCAATTGATTCATATTTGCATTTACATTAGCTGCAACTACTGTTTTCATGCTACTTTCAAATAAAAACAAATCGTTATGTTTTTCTGCAACCAGCCAATTGTCATTGTTACTGTCTTTAACATACACTTTGTTTTTCACAAAAATTACTTTTAACCCTTTTTCAGTTGCCTTTGACACAGATATAAAATTGCATTGTAAGTCTTTCACATATAAAACGTCGACCAATTCGATCGTATTATTTTTCCACTTAAGCAACACTGTCCCGCAACCTTCGGTTTCTATGTAATTATCGCCTGCTAGTTTTATTTTCTCTTTGTGCTCACGCATATATATGAACATTGATTTGTCTGCACACAAATGAGCTGTAGCACCACTGTCCACACACCAGACATTTTTTGTCAATTGGATTTTTCCAGAAAAAGAGAACACCGAAAAAAACTTTTTACTGCTCTTTTCGATCGTTTTTTCGCTTTCGTTGTCTTTATCAACCTTCTCTTTTAATCTGCACTTCGCCGCGAAATGCCCGTTTTGCCCGCACAACCAACACTTCATGTCTTTCGGGTCTTTCTTTGTCTTGTTTCTTTTACCGTTTGCTGGACGCGACGAAAACATTTTATTCTCGCTTTTTTCACCTACTTCGCCTATGTTGCGCCTCTCTCCTTCTTCCAACAATTTGATTTTTAGAGCGCTAAATGAAGGCAATGTGTCCCGTGTTTCGATAGCGACTACGAAATTGTCCAACTCATCATGTAAACTTGCTAGTAATATTATTACAAGCATTTCATCAGCCACCACCACTTGTATTTCATTTAATTTTTCTACGACATTAGAAAAATTATTCAAATGTTCACGAACACTGTCTGTAGCTGACATTTTAATATACAACAATTGCTTGAACAACTGCACTTTACGCGCGGGTCCCGAAGGCATGTAAATCTCGGATAACTTTGTCCACGCTTCTCTCGCGGTTCCACAGTGCTTGATACAGTTTATCTGCGACGCTTTTACAGACAACAAAATGCTAGCTAGAGCCTTCTCATCTTTGCTATCAAATGACGCTTTCTGTTCCACTGTATCGTTCTCATTTTTCAATAACCGACCACATGTCACCGACCACAAGTCAGAATGAATCAACAGACTTTTCATCTGCACTGACCACGCACTATAGTTTTCACTATCTAGTTTCTCAATTGCAAACATTGAACTCATTTTGCACAAATTATTTTAGCACACGCTTTAAACAATAAATCGAGTCTCATATGTGATTTTTCCAATCACCAGCACAGCTTTCACTTTCTGCTGCCTGGGCCCATAACCTATTCGATTCAGAGGTTTATTAGAGACTAAAAAATACATAAGAATATACGCTGCAGCGCAGGCAGCCGAAAAATGAACTTAAAGCATAGACGAAAGAATGTCCGTTACAATTAACAGAACCTAACATGAGAATAATGTTAGCAAAAGAGATAGACATTCAGCGGTGTTTACATACATATTTTTAACAATAATAATAATAATAATAATAATAATAATAATAATAATAATAATAATAATAATAATAATAATAATAATAATAATAATAATAATAATAATAATAATAATAATAATAATAATAATAATAATAATAATAATAATAATAATAATAATAATAATAAGGTTTTACTTTAAATTAATAATAAAGAGATTCCAAAATGTTTCTTCATATTCCTTCATATATGGATATAATAACATGTATCATTCAAAATTTGTTTGAGGTCCGTCATAATTGTTAATATTTTTTATTTTGCCACTATAATATTAGCAAATGAATACGTAAATTAAAAATGCAGAAACAAATTGGTTGGTTTTACTGAAATATGAAGTTTAATGAAATTCAAACGAAACAATTCAGAGCAGCTCCACAGATTTACTGCCATCACTTTTCTGCTGTGGCCAAACAAGGCCTGGCTCCCTTTTGCTTTGTTTTTCATGCAATTTTCACGTTAATTACACAGCTGACACTGCAAATGGAAATTGGATGCAGCCTCAGATGGCAACAGCAAAAATCAGCACCTGTCGGGCAACGGACGTGGAATGGGTTGGAATGGGCGAGGGGGACACTCTTGGTGTCCATCCATTTGAGAGAGAGAAAGAGAGAGAGAGAGAGAAAGGCAGAGGAATTTGGAGTGCCCAAAAGGCATCAAAGCAGGGCAAAAACTAATTGCAACACAACACAACAAACACAAGCATAAACACACAGCAAACCAGCAACAATTATATACAAAATTGAGGCTAAAAAACTTTATTAATTGCAAAAATGCCCTCGCCAGGCAGCGGAAATAGTTGAAATTGAGACTGAAGTGCCCGAGGGGCTGGCATGCCAATGCGAATACGAATGCGGGGCATAGTTGGAGCGGCAAAAGTTGACAACTTCATTTGCAACGTTCCGAGCCGTTGCTAGCCCAACATCTACACCATCCAGCGTGAGGCAGCCCACCTCCTTTAGTCATTGTTCTGGCGCTCGCACCTACTTAACTTTTAATTAAAGCAAACAAAAGCCAAGGCAAGGCGCCAAGGCAGGAGGGGGGGCTGTGTACTGGCTCTGAGAAATATCAAATGACGCCAAGTGACAAAAACCGTAAAACGAAACGTGCAAATAAAATGTTGGCTGTAACAAAAGACGCTGTAAGCCAGCCCAGAGAGACTCTCGCCTGAATGGTGACTGAGAGTGAGAGACTGTGTAGGGGGGGAGGGAAGAGGCAAAGAGGGAACTCATTGTCTTTTTGAGCTTTCGCCTTTGATGTTTCCCAAAAATTTGCATATCATGATACGCAGCTAAGTTGCAGACACACACACAAAGAGAGAGGGAGATAGAGAGAGAGAGAGAGAGAGCGAGATAGAGAGAGAGAGAGACAAAGAGTAGGGATGACACCCGCACTTTGAAACTAAGAGATCAGCGCAAACTTTCACTTTGTATTCTTCTTACAAATTTTGCTTGAAATTTAAATACAGGATTAAAGAGCAGAGTTGAGCAGAATTAAGCACGCCTCCCTGAACATAGCCGATTGTCTGCTTGATAACTAATGCCATTCCATGCCCCAAAAAGTCAGAAACTTTAAATAACACTTAGCCCGCTGCGAGTCGGATTGACAGTTAGAGCATCATCCCTCCTTATTGGATGTGCGAATGTGTGATAATGAAATTTGTTTTAATAAATATTTAATGGAACGTAATTAATAAAAACAAAGGTATTAAATAGCGTTTAAAAATCGTATAAATTGAGCCTTTGTTTGGTCAGCCAGGCTGAGCAACAAGCAATTAAGCTCAGCAAATAATTTAATTTATTAATTGAATCAATGGGCTACAGCAGACGACATCATAAAAAAAAAAACAGAGAAGATAAAATAATATTAAAGCACATAAATTGTTGAAATTGAAAATTATGAATATATGCAATTAAACACTAATGAGTGGTATTAATGTTGGCTAAAGTGCTAATAAGTTTAACAAAAAAAACATACAAATAATATTACAAACAAATAGAAATTACAAAAAACTGGATGAATCGAGGGATATAGAATGCGCAACCATAATATAATATCACACACACACACATATATATATATAAAATACTAATCAAATATTTAACGAAACACAATGCATTGAACCCTCAATTATTTTTTGTGTAAACACAAATTAAAATAGAATAATATTTATTATATATAGTAATAATATGAAAGCTATCTACTGTTTATTGAAGTACCTTATTTATACTTAAAAAAAAAAAAAAAAGGAGATAAAACAATCGTTAGCAGCAAATTTTACTCCAATTATTCACAATGACTAATTCAAGGCTTTCTTTAGTTAAATAAGATTATTACTTGATTAATTTAATGCAGTGACAATGGCGTTAATGTGAAAACAAACATGAATATGTCGTGAGAAAAATAACAAAGCTGGTGCGCACTTGAAGACAATTTTAGCAGACAGAAAAAGTCATGAAATTAGCAGAATATTATGTATATGTAATATATATATAAATTTTGTTTATATGTATAAGTGTACTAAGAGTAAATGAGGGCGACACTTTTGAAGAGACGAGAAAGAGAATATTGATCTACAGAGATTTTTAGACGAGCTTTAAAGGAAAGTAATTAGCAACTGCATTAATCGAACTACGAACACCAGCCTGAAATTGAGCCTCTACGCAGTAAGAGCGAACATGAGTGTGGAGAGTGAATCATAGCACTAGATCGAAGCACTCGTTCACTGATTGCTGCGCCAATGATTTTAGTTGATGGCCCAAAAAACATAAGATAACTGAAAGCGTAAGTAAAAGCATATTTCAATAATATCTGATAAATAGGTCGATAGTCTGGTTTTACCTGAACAACTTACATACTTGCGTAACTAAATAATTTGATACATACATATAAATAGCATAAGCTTAAATACATAGCATGTATGTAATATTAAGCAATAATAGAAACAAATAAATAACGAAATATGTAGATTAGATTTTTTTGTTTCTTTAGCACTCTAAAGCTAAGAGCTGTTTTTCTTGAATTTATCTCTATTTTATTTCATTTAATTTGTAAACAAAAGGCAATCACCAAAAAACTCAAACCAAAACAAAAATTTTTGTAGGTGCCGAAGCTTTTTGATGTGATGAATCCATATCTGACATCAGAGTAGCTCTACCACTTCAAGCTTTCAACAAAAACACAACATAAGAATCATTTTTTAGCTTCTTTAACATCAAGCCAATCAAATAACATTTTTTAAAATTTATGTTTGATATCTGAAAGCGAATACTACTTGTGTCCTTTACAAACAAATTTTCTTTTCCTCGGTAAGATATGACGATATAGGTTTTTTCTTATTCCAAAAAGTGTAAGCTTATATAAAACTATATTTATTTTCAACATATGTATATATTAATTACAAAAGAAAAAAACTTTTACACAACAAGTTCAAGCAGGACAAGTTTGGGTGTGTGTGCGAGTAAAAGTGTATTGCGTGTTTCACGTACAAAATTTGTTGTTTGTTTGCCACAAAGAGACATAAAGAAAGAAAAATGACAAGAGGGAGAGAAAGAGAGAGATGGGGAAAGGGAGAGGGAACAGCAAGCGCAAAGGAGTCACAGTCGCGCTGCATGGAAATTAAATGGCGTGCCATTTCCGTGTCGTGACTGTCATTTCCGTTTCCTGTATTTATACAAATCACAAAGTAAGCCAAATACATGCCAGGCACGCAAGCGTCGCCTTGCCTTATCTCTGTGTGTATGTGTGTGTCTGCATGTCTTTTTTATGGCAGCCGAAAAAAAGTTAAAAATACCGAAAAACGACCATAAACTTTAAATGTCTTTATGTAGCCAACAACAATGAGACAGACGCATAAACTTAAAACGAAATAAAATCAAATAAACAAACGTGTAGCGAAATAAAAATGAGCGAATGCTGTGCAGGCAGAGAGACAGGCCGTGTGTATGTAGTGTGGTGTGTGGTGCGTGGTGTAGTGGTGTGTGGTGCGCGCGGGGTGCATATAACAGGATATTAACGAAATGTCAACATGTTTGACAAAGTGAAAATTACACAAACAACACGAAGGCAGCGACAGCCGCACAAACAGAACATAAGCGCGAAGGCAATGCCCCAAAAGTCGCAGTGTGTGTGATGTGGGCGCATATCAAATGAGAAAGCGCCAAAAAGAAAGCAGCCAACGAGCGTATAAAAAATAAACCCAAAAACCAAAAAAAAAAAAAAAAAAACGAACCGCTTAATTAAATTGTTTGCGGGCATTAAAATGACAAAATAAAAAAAATAAAAAGTCAACGAAAGGCAAAGCGAAACGAAAACTTGAGCCAAGGCGGGTCACAAGTGTCGCCAGTTGCGCTGTCAAGTGTCGCAATGAAGTCACAAGAGAGAGAGAGAGAGAGAGAGAGAGAGAGAGTGAAAGAGAGAGAGAGATGTTGATAGAGGAAGAGGGGGAAATATGAGCCCAGCCCACAGACCACGACGACCCCATTGTGATGGCGGATTAGCTGCTGACACTCAAGTGAATTGTAAGCGTGTCAAAGCATGGCGAAAGGATTAAACTAAGGATTATAACTGACACGCAAACACACAGTCTCTAACACACTCAAACACACACACACACACATACACACAGTGTAAGGAAAAGAGACACAACTAAATCCCTAGCGACAGTCGATGAAGTTGTCTGCATATTAAACTTACATCAAATGCTCAACTGACGAGCAGCAAAGTTATGAATGCATTTTTGAGAATGTGCTTAAAATTAGATATTTTTAAAACAATTAAGTAATCAAAAAAGAATTAATATTATGAATAGAAGCAATTGAAGACTAATGAGTGCTATTATTGTGGGTGAAAGTAAGCTATAAATAAATAGAAATAACACAAAATAGGACGAACTGAGGCACTGTCATATTTAAAATACTTATCAAATATTTAACGAAACACAATGCATTGTGTCTTCAATGATGTGACTATTCTTAAATTTAGATATTTTTAATATTTATTTATTAATTTAAAGAAAATTGAGCAGCTTAAGGGTTAGGTAATGCAATTTACATCAAACAGAGCTGCAAAAATAGATAAATAATCATTAAATAAAAATGTTGAAAAAAAAATAATAGTATACAAATAAATATTTAATAAAAAAGTCAATGCAAGTAACATTCTCTGCCAGACCCAAAAACTGTCCCACGAATAGGAAGTACGTCTGGACTGGCAGCTTAAATAAATAAAACATGAATTTAAAAAAAAAATGCATTAATAACTTACATCAATAAAATTTTATAATATTCTTTTTAAAATATATGTATGTCTTAATAAATATTTAGAATTATACAAATATTAGCTTTCGTTTGCAAATTTTCATGCTATTTATTTATTTTTATTGATATTAATATTTCATTTTAATATCAAAACAATTCTATATCCAATTGTCAATGAATACCTACAGCAACGTGTAAAAATATTAAAAACTAAGTCTTTCAGACATAATATGGTATATAATTTCTATACATATATATAGGAAGAGATAACCTGCGCATTCCTATAAGCAAGCAAACAAACAGATTCTATATATCCCAGCAAATATTTATGAATACATATATTTTAATGGCAGCTATTTAAGATAAAAGACCACTTAGTTGACATTATGGCAGAAATAAAAAAAAATAAAAATATAAACAAAAAGGGAAAAGTACGAAATAAAATCAAACAGCACTCAAGGTATTTTTATAGCGCCCGCAGCATACGCTGCACTTCACGCTGGCAAGCGCCTTGTCATGCTATTTACATTAAATTCATATTAATAAAATTTATATAATACGATAAACCGACAACAGCAACAGCAACAACAACAACAACAATAGCAGCAACTACAACAATGGCTGTCATTCCGGCGAATCGAAACTGACAGAATTTAAAGGCAACAATTCTGTGATTTTGTTTGTGTGGCAAATTTAAGAGCAGTGCATGTGTGCGAGTGTGCGAGTGTGTGTGTGTGTGTCTGCGTGTGCATACGTGTAACTGTTTATGTTCATGCATATAAGTGTCCAATATTATGCAATTAATTGCATTGACAGCATTATGAAACCTTTGCGAACAATGCAAGCTGACAGCTCCAATAAATGCCCAGAAAGTGGACCATAGCACTGGCCGCCCAGACAGTTATTCAGGCATGCGGGTGGCCATGTGAGGAGGGTGGGTGAATTGGGGCGTGGATTTGTCCAGACACACCCCTCTCCGATGCCGCATGTTAGTGGCCACTGTTGAATGTGATTGTTGTTACAGTCATTGTTGTTTTTGTTGTTGTTGTTGTTGTTGTCGCCAGCAGCAATTGCAATTTAGTAGCAAAAAGCCTGGCCAAAGTGTTGCACTCGAGCAATTAACTGGGCGCCCTCTCGGTCAGCCCATAGCCCAGCACACCCATAACACCCCCTGTCGGCCATCAATTGCCAAAAATGTCTCCTGGTCAGGTTTCGCACTCGGCACTCGTCGCTCGCACCATGCGGCGTATGCGCAATCAGTTAAAGCGCAAATATTTTATGAGCCATGCGGCAACTGATTTGCATATTTGCCTGAATTTATAGCTATGTGTTGCAGGCGCTATGCTCCTCAGCCCCTCAGCCTGCTGTCGCTGGCCATTGCTCGTATTTGTAATCAGCGTGACCGAAATCCGAATTTAAATGTAGAAATTTTTACCGTGAATTCGAAATAGAAGCGCGGCCCATAAATAGGCAGGCACTTGAAAACTCGTGAAATATGTAGTTGGATTAAAAAATACATAGGGAATATAGAAGAAGTAAAGCAACAAAATGGGCATGCAATTAGTGGGACGAACTTTGATATACGTATACCTTTATGGTATGGCCAAATGGTAATTCAGGGAAGGAATTCACTTCACTATGCAATATATTATATTAAACTTTTTTTTTTAATTTAAAAAATAATAATAAAAACTTTTTTTTTTAAACAGTTTTTATTTAACTTAAATTATAAATAGATAAAAATAGATCAAATATATATATATTATTGTATATTACATAATATATATTAAAACGTAACTTCAATAATAATTCTTGGTATCATTTAAATTGAAATATTTTTTAACTTAATAAAACATAAATACATAAATAGAACAAAATTACATATGGTAACATACAAATACAAATTATTCAAACAAAAAAATAATTTTAAACTTTGTAATCATTATTCATTATATCAGGGTATAATGGTTTTGTTAAAAGTATGTAACAGCCAAAGGCAACCCCCATAAAGTATATATATTCTTAATCAGGCTGATCGAGCTGAGTCGAATTAGGCCTGAAGATTGTTCGAGATTGAACAATTAAGTTCCCAAAGTAAGCTTACACTGCAGCCCATGCCCATGCACGTATAAGCCGCGCATGTGTGTGTGTGCATGCGTAAGTAGAAATGAAGCGACGAATTTTTGAAATATCAGTTCCTGGAAGGATTCAGGAGATTTCGTAGTCAAGCAGTCTCCACTAGAGCTTTCTTATTTGTTTTTATATATTCTTCTTAAATAATTTAAAACTTTTAAATTAAACCCATTGAAAATCGGGAATGGGTATAATGGCTTTTCAATAAAGTACGTAACAGGCAGAAGAAGGCGTGGATGACCGTATAAAGTATATATGTATATTCGTGATCAGAGCTGCATATGTGATCGCGTCGATAACAGAAACTATAAGAGCTAATAATAAAATAAAATGGAATATCAACTCTTTGCAGAGTAGTCTTGAAATCTCGTAGGCGGGTAGGCTGCACTCTCCTTTGGTTTTATCATAAGTATATCTCATAGCTTTGCTATATCCCAAAATTGGCTGACGCAAAAAATATTTTTATGGTTTTGTATTTTAAAAAATTTTTTTTTAATTCGATAAGGAAATAATTAGAACTTAATGACAACAAGTAAGAAAGCTCTACTCGAGACTTCTCAACTACGATCTCTCCTGAACCCTTAGATAATAAACAGTTAGTGTACATTTTTTATGGAAGTACTTGCGATAATCATTTAGAAAATATAATTTTTCAGACAGTTAAAGTCTTCTAAGTTTTCTAAGACTAAGTTTTCTAAGTCTTTCATATATTTTAGGTCTTCTTAATTTTCTATGTCTTTCAAGTTTGTTAAGTCTTCCTAATTTTCTAAGTCATTCAAATTTTCTAAGTCCTTCTAGTTATCTAAATTTTCCAAGTTTTCTAAGTCTTCCTAATTTTCTAAGTCTGACAGGTTTTCTAAGAGGCTTTCTAATTTTCTAAGTCTTTCTAGTTTTTTAAGTCTTTCAAGTTTTCTCAGTCTTTCTAGTTTTTTATAAGTCTTTCAAATTTTCTAATTCTGTCAAGTTTTCTAAGTCTTTCTAGTTTTCTAAGTCTTTCTAGTTTTCTAAGTCTTTCAAGTTTTCTAAGTCTATCAGCTTTTCTAAGCCTTTCAAATTTTCTAAGTCTTTCAAGCTTACTAAGTCTGTCAAGCTTACTAAGTCTGTCAAATTTTCTAAGTCTTTCTAGTTTTCTATGTCTTTCTAGTTTTCTAAGTCCTGCTAATTTTCTAGGTCTTCAATATTTTCCAAGTCTTTCCTCTAAACCTAAGTCTTTACTGCTTAGCTCAACGATCATTAACATTATCTTATGTCTACAGCTTTTCTTATATCTAATATTTAAACAATTCTTAACAATTATTTTTAACTATTACAATTCTGCTTAAAGTACTTAACATTATTAATAAATAAAATATTTAGCTTACCTGACCACACCACACTTCACTTCACTTCACTTCACTATCACTGTCACTTTCACTTTACTGCACTGCACAATTGACCCCCACCGGGCCTGGACGACTGAAGAAATGCTGCAGCTGCTGCTCTTTATATAGGGCCACTTTCACTCAAATTCTAAGGCGCGCTCAAATGTTGAGCCTGCGTCGAGTTGCGGTCGCTGCAGTCGATCGTGAAGTGATGAATGAGAACACCTCTGCTGCTTCAAGCATTCTAAATGAGTTTAACTTAAATGTAAATGTAAGCAAATAATGTTGAACACATACAAACAACAGAAATGATCTTCTGCATCTCATTTTCGTTGCTTGCTTTGGTTAGGCAGACAGACAGAGAGACATACAGACAGACAGACTTAGAAATAAATAGAGAGAGACAGACAGATTTGCAGATATACAAACAGACATACGGTCAGATTAATAGGCAAACAAACAGAGAAGAGTTCAAGAATATTTAGTCTTCCCCACTGCTGTATCAAGCATTCTAAATAGGTTTTACTTAAATATAAATATTGCTACAGACATATAAAGGTTTAAAACTTGTCTTCTTCTATCCTACTTATAGGAATTGAGTTGTTCATACATTATCAAAATTAGGAAGCCACTAACACAGAAATCGGACAATTACACAGACAGACCGATAGACATACATGTTATATAGTTTCATCGGCTCTTGCTATAAATCATACACAAGCTTCTGCTTCTGCATTCGCTTGTTAAACAAACTTAGATATATTTATGTATATTTGTATTTAGTGCAGAAGTGGGGAAGTGGTGGGGAAGACTAAATATTCTTGAACCCTTCTTCTCTGTTTGTTTATTATTATTAATCAGACCGCACGTCTGTCTGTACATCAAATCTGCCTGTCTCTCTCTCTCTCTTACTCTTATTGTCTCTAAGTCTGTCTGTCTGTATGTCTCTCTGTCTGTCTGTCTGCCTGTCTCTCTGTCTGTCTGACTAACCAAAGCAAGCAACGAAAATGAGTTGCAGAAGATCATTTCTGTTGTTTGTATGTGTTCAGCATTATTTGCTTACATTTACATTTAAGTTAAACTCATTTAGAATGCTTGAAGCAGCAGAGAGTGTTCTCATTGGTCACTGCACGATCGACTGCAGCGACCGCAACTCGACGCAGGCTCAACATTTGAGCGCGCCTTAGAATTTGAGTGAAAGTGGCCCTATATAAAGAGCAGCAGCTGCAGCATTTCTTCAGTCGTCCAGACCCGGTGGGGGTCAATTGTGCAGTGCAGTAAAGTGAAAGTGACAGTGATAGTGAAGTGAAGTGAAGTGAAGTGAAGTGTGGTGTGGTCAGGTAAGCTAAATATTTTATTTATTAATAATGTTAAGTACTTTAAGCAGAATTGTAATAGTTAAAAATAATTGTTAAGAATTGTTTAAATATTAGATATAAGAAAAGCTGTAGACATAAGATAATGTTAATGATCGTTGAGCTAAGCAGTAAAGACTTAGGTTTAGAGGAAAGACTTAGAAAATATTGAAGACTTTAATAACTTAAAAAAATTGAAAGACTTAGAAAATTAGCAGGACTTAGAAAACTAGAAAGACATAGAAAACTAGAAAGACTTAGAAAACTTGACAGACTTAGTAAGCTTGACAGGCTTAGTAAGCTTGAAAGACTTAGAAAATTAGGAAGACTTAAAAAACTTGGAAGACTTAGAAAACTAGAAAGAATTAGAAAAATTGAAAGACTTAGAAAATTTGAAAGACTTAGACAACTAGAAAGACTTAGAAATCTAGGCAGACTTAGAAATCTTGAAAGATTTAGAAAAGCTGATAGACTTAGAAAAATTTAAGGACTTAGAAAATCAGGAAGACTAAGAAAATTAGAAAGGCTTAGAAAATTAGGAAGGCTTAGAAAACATAAAAGACTTCAACTGCCTGAAAAATTATAATTTCTAAATGATTATCGCAATTCCACAAGAAATGTACACTAACTTATTATTATCTAAGGGTTCAGAAAAACTCGTAGTCGAGCATCTTTCTTACTTTTTTTTTATTGTCAATTTAAAACTTTTTAAAATATTTTTTTAACATTTATTAATCGTTAATATTATTTTTTTTAAAAAGGAATTAGTCTTTTTTAAAAACATTTATTTAAAACATTAATATATATAAAAAATATTTTTTATCTTTTCAAAAAACTTTTTTGTTCAAATTTTTTTGTTAAATTTAACCTAACTGCTGTCTAAGCTGATAAAAAACATGTTTAGTAAAACCTTGTAATCATTTGATCGTTGGATCAAGCAAAAATGGGAAGATAGAGGAAGTGCAGAGAAAGTTTCAGCAACTCTTGAGGTCTTAATATCACATCATATAAAAATTTCCCAAAAATTTTCTACTTTTTCTGGTAAAATATCCGAATATTATCTACAATTAAATGTCATCAAACAATTTGGTTTAATTTCCAAAACCTTCTAAGTTCTTCGGCAAATATCAAATGGCATGCTGTTAGACCATATAAGCCACAGAATATTACATATCTTGACCCCAGCTGTCATTGGACTTGGATGTGGGACTTGGAATTTAGGTGCATGCGCAGGCTTCGCCTGTCAGTGTCCAGCTTTGTCTTTGATTGAATTAAATTGGCTTGGCTGCCGTACAAGCAGAGTCTGGCAAGGAGCTGTTGTTGGTCGTATTTCCTGTTCGTCCCGCAATGTTGCAATGTCGCAACGTTGCAATGTTGCAATGTTGCTTGTTTGATCGGCAGGGCAGTGACTGCATACGCATTCATTCATTCCCATGTCCCGACAGTTGCTATTGTCATCTCCACTCGAACGTGTTAGAATTTCAAGTCCAGCAGAACACACAGACACTAAACTAAAGTTTATGGATCGCATTTGCTGCGGCGGTGGGTGGGTGGGTGGTGGTTGGTTGGAGCTTGTCGAAAATTAAAACCACACGCGCTCATAAATAAAATGGCCAAACCTGCAAGGGAATCACAACCAATAAAATAAAAAAAACTTACAAAATAAAACAAAAGCTGAAAAAATCATTTTAAAAAATTGGCACAAAAAAGTCTGAAGCCGCATAAAAATTGTTAAACGCCAAAAGCATCAGTAAAAATCTCCCTATTCCCTCTGCAACCACCCTAGCACCCCATCACCCTCTGCCATCGTCCCTCTATCCCTGCCCAACAGCCCGAATGCAGCAGCAATTTGGCGCAGATATTGTTTAATTTATTGCATTTTACAGCATGCCCGTCTTTTGCCTTTTGCTGGCCACGATTTTATTTTCATTTTTGTATTTTCTTTTATTTTTTTGGTGTAGCCAATGTGATTGTTGTTGTTCTTGTTGTTGTTGTTGTTTTTGTCGTCAATGGACAACAATAAAGCAAAGGAGTGGCTCGCCTGGTTGGCTAGATGGCTGCCAGGCTGATGAGGATGAGGCTTGTGGAGAAAGAAAGGAAGGGTTGAGGGAGGGGAATTGGTTGGGCTGGGGTCTGGCAGTTTAAGCCTTTTGACAAAAGCATTTTACGCGCTGTGGGCCAGCCTTGCTCGCTGGCTGTTTGAATTTTTATGAAACTGACAATACGACATCGATCATTGGGGCTTCACAGCACGCTGCACCGCCAGTAGGGTAACAGGAGGAGCAGCAACAGCAACAGCAACAGCAGCAGGAACAGGAACAGTACAGGACAGCCGCCCTGTCAACATTCACCGCAGTCGCGGCATACAGGACATTTGTTATTGTTTTTTCGGTCAGATACCATTTCAGTTTTATATGGCCAGTAATTATTCGCACTCGCCTTGTGGCTCTTGGGCTCTTCTCTTTTTTTCCCCCCCTTGTTTCACTTTATTTCGTACAGTGCATTTAATGCAGTTGCTCAAGAAAAACTTCGTATATTTGTATTCGTCTCTGGCAAAAAGGTTAACTAAAAATAAGAAGAAGTGAAGCAATTGAAAGAATTAAAGACTTGTAATCAATACTGTTGTGAAATGAGCGTAGGTATCTTAACTTCATATATATTGATATTTTGTATATATTTAAGATATATTTATTTGAGAGAAGCTGGAATGATAGATACTACATATAACACCATAGTATGTATAGTATATTATTATGGTATATTATACTATTCAGATTCAAGCATAGCAACTTTGAATCGAAACGCTTTCAGGTATGTAGAAAGCAAAAATACAAATATATATGTATATATGATGATGATATTAAGTAAGCTATTCACTATAGAACTATAAATTGAAGAGATATATGTTTAATTTATATATTAAATTTACTTTTGCTTATTAAACACAGAGTAAAAGCATTTAACAATGATTTCCCATTTTAAATGGGTTCGTTCCATGAACGAGAAGGAATTGATATCCCAAATATCACATATATATGATTTCCCATCAAGTGTGTGTTAGAATCATGCGGCCACATCTTTAATAACAACACTCTGTCATAATCGAATGGCGATTGCTCAATGAGCCGGCTCATTAAGTTGATTGAACGCACAAAAGTAAGCAAAGCCTCTATGCTAATTTCAAGCTGACGCAGTGCAAAAAGCTACAAAAAAAATCGAAAAATAAAGTGAAATCAAGAGGCATAAGAAACATTAAAGCACTCGCTTGCCTAAACACACTCGCACACACACACACACACACACACTCGCACACTTAACCCCCTGGCAAAAAGCACACAACAAAGAAGCAGTGGCTTAGTTAAAGCCTATGGAGAAGAAAGTCAGGAGTTGCTAGTGCCATGCGTGGCTTCAATTGCACGCTAAGCTGCGCCACTGCCAGAGCCATGGAAAAAGAGAGTAGCACACACACACACACACACGCACACACTCACATGTATAGCCTCACACGCACACACACACACACACACACACACACACACACATGCATATTCAATTGGACAAGTGCGTGTAATTGACCCAAATTGTGATGAAATTGCACCAAAGGAGCACTTTGCCAGTTCACCGACTATAACAGAGAACAGCAGCAGCAGCAGCAGCAGCAGCAGTTACAGACGGCCAAGTAAAAGTAAAATCAAACTCAAAACCTAACCGAAACGAGGCGCACAATCAACAACAGCAAACTGCCCAACCAGGAATTCCGCACCACCCACATGGCCAGATGTCTGTGCTACCTAGAAAGGTAATGCCCAGCTGCCAGTCTCAAAAGCTAGCCTACTGTATCTGCCCAGCTGCCTCGATGCCTCGATTTCCGAGCTGCCTAGCTGCCTTTTTTGCCCAGACAGGACCACAAATTTGTGCGCCATTGATTGCATTTGGGCCATTGCTGAACAATGGTCATAAATGGAGCCAAAGATGCAGGGCAACAGGAGACGTCGGAATGGACAGAGGCGGGAGGCGAGAGGCGAGAGGACATCGGACAGAGAACAGGGTCCAGCTGTTTCAAGTAAGCATTTTTGTGAGGGCTAATGGCAACATTCGCTTATCTTTGACAGGGCTTTGTCAACTTGTTGTCGAATTTTTGAGCCATGTGCCTTAATAAAATTACAAAAGTTTCCAGCACTCGAGCCGGCAGCACAAACAATGGCTGCCAAAACAGTTAAAGTTGCATTCAGCAAAAGGGCGGAGGAGCTGAGTAGAAATGCCTAACATGTCGCGCTAGGCTAGGTGACAACTGAACGCCCTTTTGACAAGCGAATCAAATGATTAATATACAACAAATATTTGAGTAATATGAAACTTATAAAAATTACCATTTGCATTACAACAACAAAAATCTGTTTAATTTATTTTTATTGTGAAGTTAAAAAGGAAATTTGAAAAGCATATTTATCTAAATATATTTTGTATTTGCGCTTATATAAATTTTTAAAATGCTTCTAAAGTATTTGGAAATTATTATTATTATTATTTTTTATTTTATTTTACTTTTTTATAAGACTGTTACTAATCAATTTTGGATTTATTTAAAAAGTTAAATATATTTTTAAACTGATGAAAACTAAATAGACTAAATCAGTAAAATGATATTAACTTTTAAATATATATATTTTTTTATATATATTTTTAATATTTACAGTGTTTATTCTATTTTTAATTAAACAATGATTAGCTCTTATTTGAATGCTATAAGTATTTATTAAATGTACGTTATTTATTTTATAAATTTTATATATTTTTAAGATTCTAAAAAGCTTACGAATAAAAAAACTTCCACCTTTTCTGTGAATAATTTACATAACATTTGTTATTAGTTGAATATTTTGGGTTCAAATAAGAACTTTAAATATGAATAACAAAAAGGCAAATTTTACTTTGACCTCCAATTTAAAAAAAAATATATATATATAAAAATAATAATTTAGACGAACTTCACTCCTTTTTGCAATAAAAACTAAAATACAAATAATCAACTAAAAAGCAATGTTTATATGTTCCAGAAATGTAGAATACCATCAGCACTAAAGAAACTTTTTAAAACAAATTTTAATTCTTTAAGCTTATTTTGGCTGCTTAGCAAACTAAAATGTAAAATTGCAATTCACAAAAATTATAAAAATAATATTATATAGCCAATCTTATGCCATAACGAATCTTTCCCTATTTACATTATACTTCAGTGTTTGAGCTGAAGTGTTGATAGAACTTTGTTCAGTGGCATCAAATGACAACCCATCAGCTGTCTAAGGCGAGTGCATGTTACGTAAAAGTTTGCGTATTAAATGCATCCCAGTTACCCTTTAACGGTGTTGGGCATAAAAACTTTAGCAAGTTATCAACAATTACGCATAAGCAAAAAGGAAGCAGAAGTTGAGATAGCAACAACAACAAAAAACAAAACAAAAAAAAAACAAAAAGAAGAAAAGAAGCACACAGCATAAAAATAAATAAATGCCAGGCAACGCGGGCGCAAGACATCAGACAAAAGCAAAGTCGAAGACAACGGCAATAAAAAGCAGCTGCAAGTCAGTGCCAGAAGAGAGATTTTCGGTGCCGTAGCAACTTGACGGACGGATGGACGGACGAAGAGACGGTCGTCCGCCGTCCGACGGACAGCGACTCATTTGCACTCAACTGCAGCTGGCCTCGTCCTACTCCGTTTGATAGCATCGGGGAGCCGTCGGAGCCGTCGGAGCAGTTGCCTCACAATTGGGCACTGAGCTGCTTAGCTCTTAAGCGCTGTGACAACTTTTTAAGCAACTTAAGAATGAAGTTTCTAACAAGTTGGCCAGGAGTCGCACGAAGAGTTACCTGCACATCGAGATAAAGATGAAGCTGCAGATGCAGATGCAGATGGAGATGGAGATGCTGAGATGCACAACTTGCAGCTTGCCACTCGCAGCTGACAACTTGCAACGCACAGCTCACGGCTCACAGCTCGTTCAAGTTGCGTTTCAGTTGCTTTTGTTTAAGTTGTGCGCGCACAGGAATAAATGAAGGTATCAAATTAAAATAAGCTCCACCAGGTGTGCAGACAAAACACCACACACCAAATGCAGTGCCTGCACCACTCTCTCTCTCTCTTTCTCTCTCTTTCTCTCTATCTCTCTCTCTGTCACTGTATGTGCTGTGCTTAAGCAAGCAGCTGCAGCTCTCTCGATTCCACTTGGCCTTTGTCTAAGGCAAACAAATGCCAGCTAAAATACTTGTGCTTCTGCTTATACTTGCGCTGCCAAAAATTTCAACAATATTGTTCACTCGTTTGGCATTAATTTTATTTGTTTGCCAACGCCAAAGACAGACGCTTATTTTCCTTCTTTTTTTCTCCTCGTCATTTGCCTGAGACTGAGCATTGGCATTGGTCGTCAGCCTCTGCCAGGTGAACTCTAATATGGATTTTGAAGGGCTCAACTCATTATTTTTTGCTATCATACCAATGAGATAAGAACTATATAGAATTTCCTCTTTGAATATAATCCAAATTTTTGTATACAGTATTATACTCTTGACCTTGCTAAAAATAAATAAATTATTTGCAAGGATAGCCTGATTTTTAAAGCTAATTGTCTTTTTCTAAAGCCGCTTAAATACCATATAATTAAATATAATAGTTAGGTTTACAAAAGTCGTGAGCTAACAGAGAAAAATGTGTTATTTTTTATTTAAAAAATTGTACTGTTTACTTAAAGATATTTTTAGTTTTTGATATAAAAAAATCAATTTTGTTTTTCAATTTTAATTATTTTTTCTTAAAACTATTATTATTCGTATTTTTATATATATATTTTGTTTTATTTGAATTTGAATAAACAAATTTTTTTTAATTTTTCTTTATTATTTAATTAAAACAGTTTCCTATAAAATGTTATTTAAAATAGTTTTTTATTAAATTTGAATTTATTATTGATGCAAAAATAAATGAAATATTATTTTATTAATTAACATAACATTTTATTATTTTATTTGGTTATATAATCAAAACAATTTTCAAACAAACAAAAAAGTTTGTTATTTATAAATATAGTTGCCTTCAGGAGCGATATTACAAAAAATTATATTTTTTTATTGAATATAGTTACTTTTTAGAGCGATACAATGATTGTAGCAGTTATACAATTATTTCATATAATTTGCCCTTCGCCTCAAAGTCGACATCAGCAAATAAAGAATTGCTGTTTTTTCCTAGCTAGATTTTTGTTTAATCTCTTTTTATTATTATTCAATTTATTATTTATATTCAATTTATTGAATTTATTTATAATTTTTACATAACCTAAAACAATATTTTTAATCATATTTCAAAAACCCATCTATCATTGAATTGTTCCCACAATAGAACTGGCTGCGCCCGATGCTTTGTTAGTGCCATTGATACTACACAGAGCCGGCATATGTGGCCACTTTTAGGGCTGGGGCAGCCCTGGCAAAAACGAGGCGAGTCACTCTAAATGAATGTGAGCTGTGTGACAGACTGGCAAACAGACTGCGCCTCCACTGATGACCAGCTGCACTCGCTGACTGACTGGCAGTCGGAGAGAGGCCATGACAATGGACATAGGTGACCCGGCAATGCAACCGACGCATCGAGTCAACAACTAAACGCAGACTAAATAAAAAAAAAATGGAAGGGAAGGAGTTGTGCTCGGTCAGCATCGGTGCCAGCTCGTTCGACCCAATTCGAGGGACATCAGACTCTGCCCCTTCGCTAAAGGACGCCAGTGACTGGTCGACGCTGCCCGCTGCACTTGTCGCATAATCCACACACAATTTTTTCAACACTCTCTCAGCTGCTGCGGCCACTGCTGCTCCTGCTGTTGCTGCTGTTGCTGCTGCTGCTGCTGTTGCTGTTGATGTTGCAGTGGCCTGATATCAACACGGATCAAAGCGGCCATCTTTCTTGCACCAACACAATGGCCGCTTCCTGTTGTTGTCGTCGGCTGTTGTTGCTGTATTTTACAACAATGCGACATCAAGCGGCGAACGCGTAAAGCTTATCATCAACGCATGGCCAGCTGAGCAGCAACAACAACAACAACAACAACAACAGCAGCAACAGCAAAAGCAGCAACAATCAACAACAGCATTTCGTGCTGTTGACACTTTGGATTCGAGAATTTATGCAACTTAAAAGCGGTCAAGTTACGAATTTATGCATGGCACCATGCACAAGCACATACAGACAGTCAAACACACAAACACAAGCACACACACATACACACACACTTTCGTACACACACATGCACGCACAGCTGGTGGGCGCAGACATATAAATATATGTTTGCTTGCAGACTTTTTTGTCCATGTTGTTGTTGTTGCTGATGCATAAATTGAGCAGCGCTCCAACTCCTGCTCCAACTCCTGCTCCTGCTGCTGCTCCTGCTGCTGCTCCTGCTGCTGCTCCCAGCTCTGACTCCGGCTCTGGCTGCGCAATCGGTGCTGCAATTGCTTGCCTGACACTTGCTGCTTACAGACGTTTAACTCGCCCCTTGATTCTCTGGCTCTGACGGTTTTAATTTTTATTTTTATTTAAATTTTTTTAAATATATAATCGCCGGATTTTGCCCTTCCTGCATTTTTTCCTCTTATTTTATTTTATATATATATGTAGATATAAATTCTTTTTTGTTCTATAAAAGCTGTCTGCTTTTGAAGCTATTTGTTTTTGTTGGTGCGCATAAATTGGCAAGTTAACGAATAAGAAGAAAAAAGCCGCTCATAAAGCCATACATTTAACAATGGACAGCCATCGCTGGGGATTTGTATATAAAAACCTTCCAATTTAACTGAAAACAAAATAAAATACTTTAAGTCTTTTCCAAAATGCTTTCAATACGTGAAAAGCGTCAGAGAATTTACATCAATTTCAAAGGACAATTGAAGAAAGTTCTTTTTAATTAATGTAAACAGGCATTAGTCGATGTGCATGCTGATATTAATATTAATAAATATGATATAATATAAAATATAAAAATATAAATTATAATTGATAGTTTTTGGGTTTTGAGCATTCCTTTCGAATACTCTTGAATTACTAGACTGGAGTGCTGGAAAGTACTTTTTCAGAAATCTGCTTTTTTAACTTTCACCAAGCAGCTATACAATCTGATATAATATTCATGTTGGCATCGTTCAACCCTAACATAATCTCTTATAATCTAGAAATAAGAAGACAAAGAACCATTTAAAAATGTAAAGCTAGCCTCTTTATTGCCTCCATTGGGCCACGTTTAAGTTTTAATACTTCAGCGTTGCGCGTTAACGGTTTAAATAGAAAAACTAATATTTTAACGGGAAATTAAACAACAATTTGAGTTGCTAGCCCCAATTACCTGGCAAGCGCTTTAGGCAGGCCCCTTTTAGCGGCTTCTCCTTTTCGCAGACATCCATCTGCACACACTTTTGGTGCATTGTGCACCTTAACCAACACCAAAAAGCTTTCAGCTGGCCGCAAAGAACGCCAAGAACTAGGCCAGCAGCCGGGGCTTTCGAGTACGGCGTGCTGACGTGCGGTCGCATCAACATGGCCCGCCACAGTGACTCGCCCCATCCACACAAAGAAAGCAGACCACCCTCGCTGACCAGGCTGATCTCATGGAGTCATGGTATACCATGGCCCATGGCCCGGCTGCCGCTGTTCGTGGCGTCTAAGTGCAGCGCATTGCGCGCATTACATAATAAATTCTCAGCTTATTTGCATAGTTTTGCGGTTGTGAGCAATGTCCAGGCAAAGTTAATGGAATTTCGTAATAAATTTCGCAACGAGTTGGTTAAACAGACTTTAACAGCTCATTGCAGTTGGCGCTAAAAACTGTGCTACACTTTTTATAGCACACTGAGCTCGGGGGAGGAAGCACTGCAATTACAACAAGTGCCAAATGCACATCAACAACAGTTAAGCACCCGGGCAATAACAAAGGCAACAGCAGCATCTAAAACGGGAGAACTGAAATTGGAGCTGCAGCTGGAGCTGAAACAGAAGGTGGTGCCAAAGAAATACGCCGCTGCCGACTTTTCAACAACTGTCGTCGACTGGCGGCTGTCGCCGGAAGCGCAAAGTTGCAGTCAGCCAGTGGCAGCGGCAGAGGCAGCGGCAGAGGCAGCGGCAGAAGCAGCGACAGCGGAAACAGCAGCGCAGTAAAAGTCGCACTACTTCTGTGGTTGTCAGTTGTTTTAACAGCTTAGCCATCCACTTGCTCCAACCACCCCAACCACCCCACCACCCGCACCCACCCATCGCATCGCTCCGGAAATGTGCTGTCAATTTACGCGACGTCAACTTTTAAGTTCTGCCCTTTCGTTTGATTTGCACTTTAGTCTTAAGTTTGTGGCGTGTGCTTTGTAATTGCCGTGTTACATCGAAATTATACAACTCTCAGCAGACATACAATATTGACTATAAAATCTGCGCCCGCGCACTTTCTATGCCTATAAAAAGCCAAACTTTTAATATTGACAGCAACTGTCGGCAACTTGTGCTGCATTTTAATACACTACACATCAGCTGAAGAATGGCGGAGGGAGGATTGGAAAAATGGAAACTTTTCCAAATTAACTTACACACATTTTGCATTGATAAAAGTTTTGCATTATGCGCGCATCGTGCGGCGTCTTTGACAGTTTTGACTGCAATTATGAATTCTTTTTCACTTTACGCAATTTATCAGAGCAAATGATATCGTAAGCAAATATTGAAATATTTTTGAGGGTGTAAGACCATGACGTTTCAGAGCATTTAATTTATAACTATATCTATAAAAATATTTATATAAAACAAAAAATATATAAAAACATTTTTTTTTTCACATTTCTGATGAGAAACAACTTTATGAAAATTCAGTTTAGAGCTTCATGAATTTTCCTAAAATAAAATATAGATTGACTTTCTTCTTCTTTTTGTATATATATTTTATTTAACAATAATCTATTTTAATCTAGTTTTACATATAAGGGAATAACAAGTATACATAAAATGATATACATAGAATAATTTTACCATAATTTAGCAAAATATATTATTACTAATTTTAGTATTATAAGTTATTTATTTTTAATATTTAAAAATACTTCATTTAATATTATTGGATGATCAAAATAGGCTTTCTATGTTGCTCTGTTTAATATTCTAACTTTTTATAGGAACTTAGCCTCATAACGTATCACTTTAACTTTTATTTGCCATGCCATACACTTGCCATTTACTTTCCAGGTGTGCTAATTTCTTACCACAAACTTGTTTTCTAATTCAAAATGCAGCACTTCAGCATCTACAGCAGCTATAACGCATAAGATAGTATGCCAAACACTTGTGTGGCGCTGACCGAGCTGCTTTATGGCTTTAAGAGTGCGGCCTACCTTAGCATAAATACTTCAGAGGCAGACGAAGGCAAACGGCAGGACTCTGGAACTTGAGATAAGGCGACTGACTGCATGGGCTGCAGTGTTGACAGCACATGAGGCGGACAGCGTTGGAGACTAGTCTGGACAGAATTATTACTAATGTCATAGAGCGAGGCGACAAAAATATATAGTCCTTTCGTCCTGGCCATGCACAAAACAAAAATCAAAAAGAAATGCAAACAAAACCGTGACAGAGTGAGGCACAGGAGGGAAGCGCATCAATCACAGAAGAATTATGTTGGGGTAAACAAAAGCATTTGTCATGCAACAGCAGACAACAACAACAGCAACAACAAGAGTGTTAAAGTTGCAAGTGCCAACGGATTGAGGACATTAGCTTGAAAAGCTGCTGGTGGGCAGAGCAGCCCGCTTAGCTCCCGGCCAGCAGCTCTGTCAACCGTTGGATGGCCAAAAGTTTAGCCCGCACACGCATGCACACAAAAACCAAGCCACATAAATCTGTGCCCGGCAAAAAGGTGTGTGTGCACGCCGCAGTCTGCGCCTGTATAAGTGTGTGTGTGTGTGTGTGTATCCAACTCTTGAGTAATTGCACACATTTAAAATTCTTTTCACACTTGATGCCAAAGGCAAGGCTCACTTTGCCACTTGTCCGCTGGCTCCAGTTCCAGCTCCAGCTCCAGCTCCAGCTCCAGCTCGTTGCAATTGAAGTTTAGGGTCAACATTCGCCAATTTCTCATCAAGTATTTATGCATAATTTTACAAAGTGCATGAGAGTAGCTGTAACTGCCCCCCAGGCGGCGCCTTGGCAGGGCGCCCTGATGCGATCGCTTAGCCATGTTCATATTCTGGCTAAATACTTGGCAGTAGTTATTAAATTTTATGCACTTACTCCAAGTCATTTTCTACTGCACCCACCCACACACACACACACACACACACTCTCTCTCTCTGACTGCATGCCAGCTTCGAGCATCTTGGCTAAAAATTTGCATTTAAATGAGTTTAGCCCAAAGGCAGCGTATCGAAACTAAATATTTGCCATGTGGCAGAAGCAGCGCCAGCCAGCAGGTTATTTTTACAACTTATGCAACAATGCAGACATGTACACAAATATTGTGCCACGCCACACACGACGTTGAACCAAAACCCTTGCCCAAAGATACATTTAGAATTTTACTTTTGCAGATATGCAACTGAGTAGATATTTAAATTACTTCAATTATTGTATTTTATTTAAAAATTAAGAAAGTTTTTCGTAAATCTTTATTTGCCAATGCCAAATGCCTTGCAAATTTACCTTTTAAAATTGTTAAAATATATTTACTTAATAAAATTATATCTACTGTATATGTTTGGAATTTTGCCCTAATGCCTAACAGTTTTATTGCTTTAAGTTTACTGAAAGGCTAGTATTGATATAAAATATAACATTTTTTAATTTAAATAAAATATATGTTAATTAAAAGCATACAGAAATATAATATATAATATATATATGGATAACCCTTGCATTTTTTATGTTTATTTACATGTATTTTTACACTTTATATTTAATAAAATTTAAGCATACAAAAGTGTTGTGTTTTTTATTGTACAGTTAAGAGTACAGGACCCTAGTCCTTTACTTCTTAAGCAAAATCATGTATAAACTGAAAGTTAGTTTATAAGGAAAATAGTATAAACATGAGGAAAAAAATTCCCATAAATATTAAAAATTTTAAAAACTTCGTCAACTGAGTATATACTGATGTAGTGTTTTTATTGAACAAGTTTTCTTCTATCTTTTGTGACAAATGTTTCTAGTTTTACATTAATATAAAAGTTACGTCAATATCTATCTATCTAAAATAGAAAAGTTTTACTTGACAAAACTATAAATTAATATTAGAATATATTTATATAAGTTTAAATTAAGCCGTCACATATGTTTTAAATATGTACCTATATATAGTACATATTTATATTATTGGCACAAAATGTATGTAAGTATTTACATATATATAAAATGACTTAAATATAAAGATTAGAGAACAAGGTAGCAAAAGAAAACAATAAAATATAATCAAAACAAGTCTTAGTTACTTGTGTACATATATACATTCATACATATAACCATCATGCTAATTTATTATATTAAATAAGTTATAGGAGTTCAGACACCCATAGAAACTGTAAGTTGCTCTTCGCTCCCTGTACATCTTCAATATCATAGAAAAAGCATTAATAAATCCAAAAGCATCACGAAATACATTTATAGTTTTAAACATATTCTCTAATATATTTCAAAGTATACTGCCTGAAGGACATTGTTTCTCTGGTATTAACCAAATATGTATTTAGAGTTAATTCAATTAACAATTAAATAAATAAATAAATAAATAATTTAAGAGTATACTATTCTGCATTTCTTTCTTTCAAATATCGATTTTTAACCAACTGTAGCAAATAATCGTTTTATGTAATGTCGAAATCTTGAATTTAACTTATTGCTATTTTCTATGGTAAGTTAAAGTGCTCAGTTAATGCCCAGAAGCTAAGACCTAACCGATATGCTTTAAATTGTTATTCGGCAGCAAACAAAACCAACAGACCAGAAATAACAAAAACAACCAAACCAACAACAACAACAACAACAACAGCAATAGCAGCAGCAACAACAAGCATAGTAATATCTACAAATAGAACAAAGTGACCAAAAATGTTTTGCAATTTGTTGCTTATTTTCTTATATTTTTATAATATTTTACTAAATTACTTACACAATTTTTGGAGCGCAGCTGTTGCCAGAATAACAACAACAACAACAGCAGCAAGGCAACAACAAGGACAACACAAATATTTGGAATGCATACAAATGCAAGCGGAGAGCGGGAAATCTACTGAGCAACTAAGTGGCTAGCAGACTAGGTGGGCGGGGTCGGGGGCGGCTGCAGCAGCAGGAGCAGCAGTAGAAATAAGTGCAAGCTGGACAAAGTCATGGAGCAGGCTGAGCAAACTAATTGAAGCTGCCTTGGGGCGCACACGAAAGTGTGCCAAATTTTGAAGAGCTTGTGGCTTTCCTGCCTGCTTTTAAATTGACTAAGTTCTGCAAATGAAGAAATCTGGGCTCACAGTCAATGTGCTAAATCAACTGTCGGGCCGTTTACCCAACCAATGACCTTTTGACATGCGTGTGTTAAGAAAAAGAGAAAAAACAAGCAAGGTACTTAAACAACCAGAACAGCAACCAGAACAACAATATCAACAACGGCAGCAGCAACAACAACAACAATGACAGTGACAACTTGCTTAGCAATGTGCGACGCAACATACCCTGTAGATGTCAGCTTAGAGGATTACAACTCACTTTGAGCTGCATGAAAGTCATTCGTAAGAAAACAAAAACTATTTTGTGTAATTGAAAAAGAAATTGTTTGTATTATGATTCAGGGAGTAAAAGCTGTTTCAAAAATTTTTCGTTTGATTAAATGAGCAAATGATTGAAATCGATGAGTAAAAAATGTTTTTCAATTATGAAAAGCATTTTTTTTTAAATTTATAAACAAATAAATTTATTTTAATATTTTTAAAAAGTCGAATTTTTTTATTTTTGGAAAAATTGAATCTAGTTTTTTGAATTCTCATAACTATTTTACTATTACTAATGATTTTGTTATTATTTTGTAATTAATAATTTTTTTTTATGAATAACAATTCCAATTTAAAATGTTCAATTATTGGATAATTGGATTATAACAGTATTGGAAGTATTTTTTTTATAAAAAATATGTAATCTAGTTAAATTTAATTTTTATAAATATAAATTTAAATGAATAAAAGTTTTTAATTTTTCTTTAAAAAATATGAAAATCCAAACATCTATTTTATAAATTTGATTTAGTTGCTACTTTTCAAAAATTCCATAGAAAATATTTTAAGCAAATTTGAATGCGAATCATAAATTTTAAAACATATATTTTTAATTTTTTACAATAATATTATTTTTTAATAATAATAATTAATGAAAATGTAGCATTTTCATAGCCCTTCTCCTAGTCTGTGCTACCTTGTCTTGCGTGGCGACAACAACTTAACTACATAAACGTCGCCTACCCGATCTTCAGTTGCCCTCGCTTCTTTCAGCAGCTCTCCATTCATTTGCCGGCGACTGGGGGGCACTTTTTGCACAGCGTTGATTTCCGTTGCTGTATGTAAAAGTGCAACTTGAGGCGCACTTGCACTCAAGTGTGTGTGTGTGCTGAGATGTGTGTGCGAGTGTGTGTGTGTGTCTGTGTGTGTGTCGTCGACTGGCTGCAAGTGGTTAGAAAACTAAACTGTTGCCATGTGACAAGTGGCAGCTTGACGACTACTATAGGAATGAAGGAGATGGCGACGACAGAGAGACGAGAGGACGACATCAACGTCAGCATCAATGACGCTTGGCGCGCACTTTACAACAAACAAAACGAGGCAGCTAGAGCTGCACCTGCTGCGATACAACTGAGAAGGCAGATGATGAAGATGATGTTGATGATGATGATGAGGAGAGAACGGCGATGACTTTGGCCTGCTGTTGTTTTAGTTAAAAACTCTAGTGCACACTCAAAATTGCCACAAAAGGTAGCAGCAACAGCAGCGGCAACAACAGACGCCCATTTAAGCACTCAAGTAATGAGTCGTCTCGCCTGCAAGTGCAGTCAAAAGGGTTAAGTACAGGAATTTAAGGGACACACTCACACAGGCGTGAACAGCAGCTGCAACAATGTCTATTGAACCTCATGTGTCGGGGTTAAAGTTGAAGTTGCTAAGCTCGAGACACACCCACACAAACAAACTTAGCCTTAGAGCTGAACAACGCAGTCACTTGAATCACACAATACGTGGAAAAATCATTTAACACCGAAATCGGATTATGAGTTTCATATGTGAGGGGCCAAGGCGATGGGCGATGTAGTATATAAGACGCTTGAACAGATTGTCAATGCCTGGCCACCAGGCAACGGGCAACAGGCAGCAGGCAACAAGCAACGGGCAACGGGCAACGGGCAACAGGCAACAAGCAAGCAGCAGCAACAATTGAAAATCATTTGAAACCTTTCAAATGCCGCACAAAAGAAATTGATTTCATTTCAATACTCGCCCCATGCCTGAAGATTTGATTTAAATTTACACGATGCTTTCTCTCTCTCGCTCTTTGAGACTCTCCCTTGTCTTTCTTTCAAGTCAGGCAGCTGCCGGCCATCGCTCGACGAGAATAAAAATGTGCTCGAAGTGGAGCTGTGGGAAGAGGAGCAGGAGCTGCTGGTGTCCATTGCAGCTGTCTGTTGCATTTGCCGGTCAAAGTGAGAGATGCATAAAAGATATGACTTGAAGAAATTCAATAATGTAGGCAGGCCAGCAGCAGTCAGCAGGCAGGCAGGCAGGCAGGCAACGGGCAGCAGGCGAAACGAAGCGAATTGGAGCGCATTTAATCCCAAGCCTGAAAGTAGGCAATGCAAATAAAGCAAACAAAGTGTTGAAGGATGCAATTATTTGTGCGAAGCAGGATGGCAAGAAATTACGTCCAAGCAATTCGTTTCTAATACAGTTGAGCATGCACTTTCTCAAATCAGTTATAATTTAACAGAAACAAACAATGAGCCCAAGCCGGACAGAGGCTTAAATTCAAATATGAATTGAAATTATTTAATAGAAAACTATAAACCTATCAGTTGATCAATAAATCACTCAAGCGCTCATCTAAATTACAACTAAGCCCTCTTTAACCTGGACGCAATTCATGAAATCAGCTTCAAGTTGAAGGGTCGCCTGGCCTGTTTAAGTAACCGTGAGAAAAACTTTGGATGGGCATATGAGATCGGCCCACACAATGTGTGTGTGGGGGCGGGGCAGCCTCCACACCTTTCGGTGACCCTTCAGTTAGTTAGCTTCCAGGACATTAGGCTTCCAAAGGAGCTTAGCAAATTTGAGCACACCGTACAACATCCCTTTCTGAGTAATTCAATTAGCAGTAAATCTTTACAAATAGGCAACTACTGGACACCTCTGTCCTCAACACGGACAGACTTTTTTAATATAAATTATGCGAAGCCGTGTGCCGAAAATGGCTTGGCTAGTTAATAGTAGTTGTTCCGCTTTGGCAACAAAAGGCTTAGCTGCGCCCAGCCGTGGGTGGATTTATCTATTCTATTTTGTAATTTTTAATTTCGCAACTAATGCGATTATTCACGGCTGAGGGCGCACGCTGGCAATAAAAATGACCAACGTGTAAGCCACGTTTAACACTCGGTTTATTTTTAGTTAACGGCCCAAGCGCCAAGCAAAAAAAAACACTAGTAGTGGAAGCTGTAAGAGATACCCTGTATGCCAACTTCGTCTTGATATAACAGACATGAGATACATATATTTTAAACTATATCCAAATAAAAATTCACATTTTCGTCATTGAATCGGAAAAATATATGATGGTGATTATAACAAAATGAGTCATAAATATTATATAAAATAATAAAAAACATAATATTTAAAAAAATCTTAAGCAAAATGGGTATTTCTATAATAATAGTATCTATAAAATAATAATAGTAGTTAGCACTACTAAAAGATTGCAATTACTAATAAGCTTTAGTAAAGTTATGAAATATTTGTACACATGACAATTAATAATTGCCTATATTCTTTTTTCTTTACTTCCTTAACTTATTCACTATTTTTGTTATATCTCTATGATGTTATATCCCAATATTATGCAGCCACATTTCCAAGACTTAAACCATCCAATCATAAAAATAATTAAATATATATTTATAATATATATCGTAGCAAATAACAAATAACAAAATGATTTTGAACACAACTTTCAACTAAAATATTATTTATTAAATATTTAAAGCTCTTCTTCATCAATTTTTTCGAATAATAATAACTATATTTATTATTGTGATGTAAACACCACAGTTTGCACATACCCTACTAGAGCATTTAAAATAATATAGGGTATTCAAAGCAAACAAAACTAAAACTCTTCACTCACAAAGCGCTTAGCTGAAAATTTAAGCCTTATAGTTGCAAGCCGAAATATAATAGAGCGCATAGAAGAACTTAACTAAAAGAGAGAGCAGCGGGTATGCTCTTAAAATCGTTAAGCTTGTCAAAACTTTTCAAACATAAAACACTATTAAAAAAAAAAAGTTTTATCAAGTTTCAAAAATGCAAATATATTGCTAAAATAAGCAAACGACCTCACTTAATTTTTAATAAATTTTATTATGCATATATTTTAAGATAAAATAAATATATATCTAAATATAAATTAAAATAAAATATATATATAAATTGTTAAATAAATATATTAATATAAATGAAGTTGCTCCAATGCCCTGAGATACCCTTATTAGGAGTTTTAAAACTAAGCGAAAAATTGTCACAAAACGCAGCCAGGCGTACAAATCGCACTGAAAGTTAAAAATGACCAAAGTCCGCACCGGACATAGCTCTTAGCTTGGGTCTTGCACCCGCTACCGGCCTGGGCTGGGAGGCTTCTTCCCTAAGCTAAGTCAGCTAGCTGGTCAGCTGGTCAGCTAGCTGTCAGCTCACAGCCCACAGCCCGCAGCCCACAGCGCCCAGCCCATAACCCACTGAAGTGCCCAAGCATACAACTTAAACCACAGCCGCGTGCCCATTGGCAGTTATGAACGCTTAAAGAAGCGACCAGCACTTGACATTTAATTAAAAATTTTGCAATTACTACGAACTCAAAGCGAACGACTCCTGCTCACGCTGTTATGGAAATGGCGACTGTTTGTTTAGATGAACAGCAAAATGTTGCTTGAGCCGTTAAGGATTTTAACGTACTTGGCATCTGATCCGGCCGACACTACACTAATTGGTCCATGCAAGCTGCTAAGTGAGCCGAGAAGCCATTGTTCAGCTACAAATCCCAGTGTTTGGCTCTGGCTGTTCGGCAATCGGCATTTTGGCAATTAATTAGTCTCAGTTTCCCTGGCTGACTGCATTGCTGCAACAGTTCTCTGTCTCTGTATACCTCTCTCTCTCTATCTGTGTCTCTCTCTCTCTCTCTCTCTGTCTCTCTGTCTGCCGCCCTTACCCTTATCCTGAAATGTCCTTTGAAATTCCTTTGTATGCGTGCACGTGCCAACAATGTATGCATATTTTGTGGGCGTTTTGTTGTGCCGCTGTGGGTGTGGCATCAAAGTGCATGCAAAATACGTGCCATGCATGCCCGACTCGCGTGCTATTTATTTTTATTACGCAAAGCATCCAAAGTTTTACACATTACTTTTATTCTGTGCATAGCAAGTCTCTTTCTTCTTCTCATTTTCTTCTCTTTTTTTAAGTTCAGCACACAAGCGACAAGCTGCTTGAAAAGCTCCAGCCAGCTCCACCGGTTACAGCTGCCGGCTCCCACTTTCCACATCCCTGACATGTTTAATAAATGGCAGGAGATGTCAGGAGGCCACATTGTTTGTGTTGCTTAACCTTCAAGAAACTGACTGCAAAACTTTACCACTCTCTCCCCATTGATATTATAATCTATGAAATATGAGTTCAAGCTTTGCAAAGCAATGTAGCAAATATGCATCTGCTTGTGAGAGTGTATATGTGTGTGTGAGTGTGTGTGTGTGTGGGTGTGTATTGTAACAGGTATGTGGATGAACTTTCAATGGGGTTTTATATAAATTGTTCTTCCACACTGGCAACATATGTTACAGTTTTACTTAACTGTATCAATTTACAACTAGCAGCCACTGTTGTTATAAATCGAAGTATTTGGCTTCACATTTGATTTGTTTTTGCATTCAATGCATTCTCAGACTACAAGTTTTTGTTTAATTTCTTTATTTCATTTGCGCTTTTCTAATTTTATATTTTTCCATTTTCTCAATTTAAATTTAACTTTTGTGTGAAATCATTTCACATTTAGTTTATTCATTTTTCATTTTATTTATACATGACGTGCAAAAAATTATTCATAGCTATTTCAAGCATATTTGGAATGAACTTTCTTGTGGTATAATAGTTTAAGAGACTCAAAATGCAATAAATTTTAATGGTATAAAAAATTAAAAAAAAAACAAAATAAAATAAAAATATATATACATATATATAAATTTATATATTTTGTAAATTTTATAAAAATTAAGTACAAATATATTTTCATAAAATCGATTTATTTAATTGTAAAAATATATTAAGTTTTATTGTTGATTATGTTGCAAGCTGAACTACTTTGGGTAAGGTTCCTATCTACAAGTTTTCCTTCAGCGAAATCCTATAAGCTTTACATTTCTATATCATATATAAATATAAAACATTTATAGAGAGCATTCCAGATTCGCCGTAAATCACTTTACTATTCTGTTGACACTACTACAAAATATTCGGCAATTGTGCGGCATTGCTGGCTGTGAAAATAAATTATGCATCGAGCCAAACGAGCCATGCACGTGGCAGCTTCACAGGCCTAATTAGCCACTGGCATGGCCAAAAACGAGGAGCCATAATCAAATTATGACAAAATGCTTTGCACGGAAATTCTGTTATTTTCATTACAAATCAAAAATTGATAAAAGGGGGGGAAAAAAATGTTAGCGCAATTAAAAAGGTCGTAGGTGGAGGCAAAGTAGCCGTGGCAGTGGGCAGTGGGCGGTGGGCAGTTGGCAGTTGGCAGTGGGCGTGGCAATGAGAAGCGTGAAGAGATACCCATAGTTTAGCACCTAGCGATGGCTATAAAAATGTGCAATTTTCACAACACATATTTCCCTTTTGGCAACAAGCCAAACAATGAACAGAAAACAGAAAGCAAAACAAAACAACAAAAAAATAACTGTTATATAGAAACCAAATAGGAAGGCAAAAAATTTGCAGGCCGTAAATAACCGAGGAAGCCAAGTAAACAGCGACTGGCAGCCGCAAAAGCCAAAACTCACTGCGAATGCGAATATTCTTGGAATTTTCATTTGTTGTAGCGCGTTTCACTGTGCTAGGAAAAGGGCTGCCAGGGGCGTGGCAGGGCGAGGGGCGCGTTGTTGGTGTTGGTTACTGGTGTTGAGGTCGCATAGTTAGAAATGCCCCATCCGATGCTGTCAGACCAATTTGTCGCTCTATGTGTGTATGCCAGTGTGTGTGTGTGTGTATGTGTGTGTATGTGTATGTATGTGTGTGTGTGCGGCATAATGGCCTGACTGCTACTGCTGCATTGTCGCTTCATTTTTGCAGCAAAGTGTGGCAAAATATGTTGACAGGAAATGTTATGCGAATTTCACTGCGTATAAAATGAAATTTACGTGAGTTTTTGGCGCGTGCTCTTCGAGCTGTTGTTGTTGCTGGTATTGTTGTTATTGTGTGTCAGGTTTGCATTTTGGTAATATAAGTTGAATGTGCAAACTTTAATACAGCCAAAAAATTATACTTAGGCATGCAAAGTGTCGAGAGTGTAGAAGCTGCAAGCTGTTAACCTTTTACACAGGTTTTTGACCAGGAAATGCCAACTAAAGGTGTACCTAAAAAAGGTGTACCTCAAATACTCATCAAATATATAAAAAGTACCAAAGCACAATAAAAGCACCTGACAAAGTAGTTAGTATCAAATAAAACTAAAGGAAATCTTGTTTATTAAATTGATACGACTTATGCAACTATAATTATACAAATTGTGATTATTTTTAATTGATTTCTGGGTAGCTCAGCGCCTAATTAAACACGCAAGCTCAACAATGCCATGAGTCAACAAACAATTCAAAATTAAATGTTGAAAACTCTATATATTAATATACGAATATAATATGAATAAAATGCGCATGTTGATTGCAAACATGATAAGCAAACTTTTTTAATATATTTATATAAAGTATTTTAAACTAACTAACAACTAGCTATAAAACTCGACCGAAAGCTCACATTACTGCAGTCTGCTTAGTTTCAACGTTGAAATTAAATCAAAATTAAATACAATGTTTGATTGCACGAAGTATGCATATCCTATTGTAATCCTTGCTTTTCTACTTGTTTTGGCACAGGTTAAATTAATATTAAATTACTTAAATATATATTTGACTAACTGACTTGTACAAATTTAAACAGAATTCCACAACGGGCGACGAGTTTGAAGAAATCGTTACTAAATGCTTGGCTGATAACAACATCGACAGAGTTGAGTATGAGGACCTGATAAGACAAAACAGCACTGAGATGGATCGGGACAACGTTGATCAGAAATACAAGTGTTATTTGCACTGCTTGGCTACGGAATTCGACATCTTGGATTCCGATGGATATGTTGATATAGAATCGATGAATAAATTTGACAAACTAAGTGACAAAGTAAGCGATGCCGTCGAGGAGTGCAAACAAGTGCACGATGGAGACGACGACGGCTGCGATTACGCCTTCAATATGCTGACTTGCTTAATAGATTATTTTGATAATTAGCAAAAGTTATAACAGTTAACAAATAATGTTACAATCTCTCTGTAGCTAATCGTAAAAAATAAAATTTTAAGATACAAAAATGAAATAAGTTTTAAATAAACTTTTTTTAGTAGATATCAGCAGAATCTGCATTTATTTCTGGCTTTTTCTATAAAGTCTTACTACAAATATTATGTTTACATACATTTTACATAGCTGATACGGTATTAAACATTTTAAAGACTGCCCGGTATACAATAAGCTAAATAATTCAACGCTGCCAAGGGAAACATTATAAACTCATTCTAGGGAGTAGAGCCTGTTCAGATGCCCGAATGACATAACAACAAAAGCCCATCCACTAGAGCAATTGATGCTTGAGACATTTAAAATATAAAAGTGTATATATAAATAAAAATATTAAATATTATAAAATATACAAATCATTTATAGGGACTCTTTTATATATTCATAGCTTATAAATATATTTCTAAAAATATAATAATAAATAGAAATATTTTTAACGTTGTAGCCAGAGCTTTGACCAGCATAATAATATAATAAATATTACATTTTTTTGGAGACACTAGAAGCGTGGCTAGCAGCACAAGAATATATCGTCTACAGCCTTATAGACATACAAAGTTGACCTTTTCGAATGGCTATATATAAATAAAAATATTAAATATTATAAAATATACAAATCATTTATAGGGACTCTTTTATATATTCATAGCTTATAAATATATTTCTAAAAATATAATAATAAATAGAAATATTTTTAACGTTGTAGCCAGAGCTTTGACCAGCATAATAATATAATAAATATTACATTTTTTTGGAGACACTAGAAGCGTGGCTAGCAGCAGAAGAATATATCGTCTACAGCCTTATAGACATACAAAGTTGACCTTTTCGAATGGCTAATATTTTCATTTTATGATCAGCGCCCTTCGTAAATTCCATTATCAGTAAAGCAATCTAAGCTCTTTTATTCTTTGATTAAAGGTACATTTGTAATTTAATGAATATCTATTTAATCAAAAATATAATTAAAATAGACTTCTCGCTATAACTATGAAGTCTTACGTCTGTCTGCAACTTACTAACTATTTGATTATACGATTCAAAATTTATAATTTAATAATTTTTTTAAATTTTTTGTTAAGTTAGAAAGTTAAAAATACACGCGATTGCTACAGTTCCATGAATCAACAGAAATAAAGTTGAGATGCTCTAGATATAAGTGAATAAATGTATAAAATAATTACTAAAAAAATTGCGTGTTGATCACCAGCAGGATAGGAAAACTTTTTCATATATAGAAAACATTAAAAATAGATTTAATTAACAGCTATATAACTCGCTGCTAGTTTTATATTACTGCAGTCTGCTCAGTTTCTGAGTCGAAATAAAATCAAAATTAAATAAAATGTTTCAGCGCACGAAGGATGCATTTCCTGCAATATTGATTGCCCTTCTAGTTGTTTTCGTACAGGTGGAATTGACATAAAAATTAATATATTTACATGAAAATTGTTTTGATAAACTTCTCAGAGTTTTCCCGAAGATGAAATGGATGAGATGGTGACAAAGTGTTTGGCCGACAACGACATCGAGAGAGGTGAATATGATACATTGCTGAATCAAAACAACTCGGAAATAGATATGGATAACATTGAAATGAAATACAAGTGCTACTTGCACTGCATGGCCACGGAAATGGATATTCTCGACTCCAATGGATTTGTGGACGTAGAGTTGGTCAACGAACATGAAGAGCTCACAGCAAAGGATCGCGATGTCTTTATAGAGTGCAAGAGAATCCACGATGGAGGTGATGACTCCTGTGAATATGCTTTCAATATGACAATGTGCTTGTTAGAGAATCTGAATAACTAGATTGAAATAGTTCTCTGCTTATATGTATATTCGCCTCTGCGGTTGCTGCAAATAAGGATTTTTCATATGAATATATTTGATATTCCGCTCGGCGCTCGCGTGCTCCAATTATCATCTTGTTGCTTTTTGATTGCTTCAGGCTGCAAAGTTTTTGCTGTTGTGTTTTTATACAACTTCCGTCGATTTACGAAATAATAATTGCTCCATTCCCGTAACCAGCTGCAGCGAGCTGAGACGACCAAAGAAACAGGAATCGGCCACACCTCATCATGTTTTTGGGGGCGTGACGTGGCGGGGTGGGGAAGAGAGCGCTGCATAGAGAAGTCGTGTAGCGTTCAGAATGTGCTTCCGCCTCGCTGTTGTTTTGCATGTTGACATGGCGCGAGAAACGTGGCAGACGCGGCCGCGTTACTCATACGACGCGTGGGCGCGGGCGTGTTGACAATACATGACCATATTTTTCTTTTTCCCGCTAATGTGGCACGCCCCACACACGTAAACACGCACACACACGCACACACACTCACACCCACACACATACACATGTATGCAAAGCGCGTAAAGTTGAAATGACAATCGAAAGCCGGGCTAACAATAGCAGCCAGAGGCAAAACCGGAGCCAGTCAAGTGTGTGGGTGTTGCAGCTGCTGCTGCTGCTGCTGCTGCTGCTGTGCGCCTTTTCTTTTCACATAACAACAACAGCAGCAACAATGCATCGTGACAACTTCCGTTGCATGCGCTGCTGGCATAAAGAAAAACAGCGTAAAACTGTAACGGAATTGCATTGTGAAAAGCAAAATGTTTTTTCCTGGCACACACGGCAAACAACAACTGCAACAGCAACAACAACAACAGGCCAAAGAATGTAATACATTTGTAGAGAAAAGGCCTTCGGCTGTTATCAGCAATCATCTATTATTATTTTATGACACAAATATAACTATATGTATAAATAATTCTAACTGTGCTGATTACTATGTGTGCATACATATATAGTTATCGCAAATCAATTAAATCGGCACGCCAATGCAATTAATTTGATTCATACGCCCCGTGGTACGCAGGCCAATTTCATTTAATTATGCAAATCAGCCAAATGTGGCCGGCTTATTAATTTATAGCATTTGACAGTATTTTTTATTAAATATCCACAATTAAATGTATTATCTTTAGAATACGCAAAAACTACGTAAATTGTTTAAAAAAAACAAACAAAACAAAATAATTTTATTTACACAATCGATTGCAAATTTAAGTTTTATTTCTGTGGAATTTCAGCCAATTATTGTTTGCCCGGCGCAATATTAAGATAATCCATTCTGCGATAGTTTTTGATAAAACATACCAACATTTGAAAGGCATAGGCACACTTGTCTTCGACCTCGCTAATCACTCGATGGCACTCCTCGATTACCTCAACATTTTCCTCGAGCAAGTGTTCCAGCTTCTGGAACACCCCAATGTCCAATTGCTCATTTTCATCAAGAATCTTCAACTCGGCTGCGGCGCAGTGTATATAGCACATATATTTCATTTCAATATTTTCGAAATGTCCTTCAGTTTTTGCTTGATCAATCTTCGCATATAATTCCATTCTGGTAGTGTTATATTCAGTCAGGCACTTCTCTTCTACTTCCATGGGCACAATCAAACTCTATAAGAACAATTTAAGGCAACGGTTCATTAACAATATATATTGTGTATATATATATATAAACATTCATTTATACTTACATGCACAAAGGCCATCAGAAATGTTAGAGATATTATAGTTTTAATGCAAGACAACATTTTCGGTTGCAGTTTCTTGAAATTGTTTACAAAACTGAATACTTTTAATGAATGCTTCTTCTAAATTCGCCGTCAGCTTGTCAACGCTCAACTGCTGATGGGAATTCTATATTTAATCTATATATAGTCTTGCTCTGTTGCACAGTTCTCTATTATTTCAGCTTCTTTTATTCAATTAAATAAGCCTTAATTAGAACAAAAGTAGTAAATAAGTCAATTAAATTACTAATTGTTATCTATCTCTCCCTAAATTTATTTATTTCTATTCATTTTTTAGGAATCTCGGACATATAACAATAGTATTTATTTACAAAGAGGTAGCTATAAATTATTTGATAAACAACTAATTTCACATAATGCAAACTATTTGCTTTATATAACAATTAAAATACCAACTTGAATACATGATAAGCTTATTTATATATTTATTTGTACAAAAAATATTATACTGCTTTAATCATATGTAAAATATGAATATAAAGAAATAAATACGTGATGCAAACCTAATTAAACATTTAAATTAATTTAATTAATAATCCTCTTTTCTTTAAAAATATTTGTGATATATTTTTTCTTTTAAATATATATAATTAGTAGCTTGATTTTATATTAACTTCACAAAAAGAAATGTTGAAGTGTTTTCTTTTTTTAATAATTTTTTTATAGTTGTATAGTTATACATAGATATTAAAAATATATTTAAAAAAAAGGAAAAAAAAAACACTTACAATTTTTCTTGTTGTGAAGTTAATATAAAATCATTAAGAAACTCAGAAATTACTAAATCAAAGTAAAATTATTAAAACATATTTTGGTTATTTTATACATTTTTATTGTCCGCAAAAAATAAATTATTTACAAAATAATTAAATATTATCTGATATAATCGTATCTTGTATTAAATAAATTTAATATAATTATTTAATTATATTTTGTTTTCAACAACAACTCGAATTACGGTTAACAGTTTGCTTCACAGACGAGAAATGAAATTCAACCAGAAAAACATGCACTGCACTACACACTTCAGCAACTGTCAATAAAGTACTTGGCATGTCTCGAAAAAAAGCAAAAATACTACACGCAAAAAGGGAGCAGAAGAAAAAGCCTTTTTGAGCAGTGTCCTCGCAGCCGAATCGAAAAAGCGCCTTTGCTTATGCCACAACTGCAGCTCGGCTGCTGCTGCTGCTGCTGTTGCTGATGCTGCAGCCTTCGAGTGTGCTTATCAAGAGACACATGAGGCACTGACATGCACTCAAAAGGAAAGGTAAGTGGCGCCACGAGGAAGGACGTCAGAGGAAGGAGGATAGACAGCACTGGCTGGAGATGACGAGGCGACGAAGCGAAGCGCGTAAGTTTGCAATTTTTCTGCTGCATTTTCTTTGGGAAACTCGCGCAAGTTCTGCATATGACTGCGGGCACGTCCCTGCTGGTGTGCGTCTCTGTGTGGGTATGGGTGTGTAAGTTGATTTATGCCATTTTGTACACATGTGCGTGAGTATCTCTGTGTGTGTGTGTGAGAGAGAGAGGGAGGGAGTGTGTAAGTGCAAGGCTGCTGCATAAATGATTTATTGCTATTCCCGCGACAGTTTCGTTTCGCTTTCGTTTGCAACTGGTGTGTGTACGAGTATGAGTGTGCATATGTTACACACACACACACACACACACATAGCACTTGCAGACTCAAAAACCGTCTCACTTCTTGCTATAATAAATAATTATAATTGTTTTCTTTTTTGGCTGCAACTCGGCGACGCTACCCACATGCGCATTAATAAACCTTATAAATATTTAAGTTGTGTGAAAAATTGCAGTGCTGAGGTGACAGTTAATGGAAGCGCGGATAATTGAATCTGCCAAACGGAATATACATTGAGTACCAATGGCAACGACAACGACAACAGCTGCATGTGCAACGAGACAACGAGACCGCCAGGCAACCAGGTGTTAACCCACGACTACACTATCCATACATGTTTGGGCTAACATTTGCATAATGGCGATTGACGCTCGACAAAAATAATAAAAAATCTACAATACCTACAAGCTAGTAGAAGCTGGTGGAAGCTAATCGAATGTCAATTGAAAGCCACATGACAAAGAGCCTATTGTTCAGCTGCCGATTGGATTTTATTTGCTTTAAATTCAATATAGCTAAGCAAATAATATGAAAGTAGGTCAATAAATTCTTTAGTTCCCATTTCAATAAAATTCAAGCTGGCATACCTAAATAAAAATAAAAATCAAATTAATTAGCATTAAAAATTCCAAAATTCCAATTAACAAATGTCAAGAATTCTCAAATTTCAAATATTGTTTAATTGAAATCACTATAAAGCTAGTAACTAGCATATTTAAATATATTTGGCTCGTTGTATTGTTCTCACTCTCTTTGTTGTGTTCTTGGAATGAAATTGACATTTGTTGGCTCGAACGCTCAAAGCTCAAGTTCATCCTCTTCCGTCTCTGCCACTGGCAAAACATCAAAGTTCCACTTTGAGTTTGGCCACCCAAATATCTTTATTTCCGTTTGTTCTCACCAGCAGCAGCAGCGTCACGAAGGGAAAGTGCGCCCACCGGAAACAGGAAGTTCGGTTCATGCAGCATTTATGAAAAATCCTGAAAGCCAAAGTACTACATAGAAACATAAAAATGACTCAGAAGGCGTTAGACCCAACAAGAAAATTGACGCGTAAAATTGTCACAGAATGTAATTTGGAATATGAAAAATTATAGTCGAGCAATTGCATAAATTTAATTAAACCCACAATTTTTTTTTTGCGTCTTTGAGCAAATAGAAATTTTGAAATTCGACCACAAGCATGCTGGCACTAGCATACATATACAGGCCATAAATATTTAAAAAATCTTTTTACATGAATAATTTCGTTTAAATTGCATACATAATTTGCAGTCGACAATTTAATAAATATTTTGGGCAAGCAATTGAATTGAATTTCCATTCAGCACTTTTGCTCTCAATGCCAATTGGCAAACATTTCATGGCAAACAGCAGATAATTCAATACCATATTCTTACACATATGCACTACCGAGCTCACTAACACACACACACACACACACACTCTGGTTGCATTCAAATATTCAGTGTTCCAAGTGCTGGAACATTGTGAAGCACTTTGCACGTTGCATAGAAATAATTTTTATATTTTTTGTGAATAGAAATAGATTCATATTCAAGTGTTGCATAGACGAAATTAATTTTTTTAAAGAAAGTAAAAATGCTTTCTAATTTGAAAAAATATACTATATATTCAGTTTTTTTTATTATTTAATAAAGAGTGACTTTTATTGCAGTTTAGTTATATAATAGTTTTATTAATTTATTTATTTTTTATATTATTGGAAGTAACATAATTATATAAACATTAAATATCTCAAAATATTTACCATGAATATATATTCATTTTTAAGAAATTTATTAAATCGACTTGATCTTGAAGCAATGCAGTTGGAATAGCTGAATAGAGGAAATTTATAAGTATATATTTTTTTATTTATTTATTTTTATTATTATTATTATTTGTTTTATATAAGTATATATTTTTTATTTATTTATTTTTATTATTATTATTATTTGTTTTTTTTTTTTTTTTTTTTTTTGCCATAGTTTTATTAGGCTAGGCAACTATTTAAAAACTACAATGATTATTTTAATATAGCTGTTTACAACTTTATTTTATTTTATGTAAGCTAATTTTCTAAAATATTTATTGCTCTTAAAATTTATTGCTTTAATTACATTTAATGGGTCTTTGGCATGTTTTACATTAGTTCCAGAGCTAGAACCATAAATAATAAAAGCATTCACCCTTACACATTTTTATTCTGAGCCCACTTACAATGATGATATAATTAAAAAAAAAAAACAAATTTTTAGTATTTTATAAATATATATTTTCCATAAAATAAATTTTGAAACATTTTGATTTATTTTCGCCCCTTCAATTTTCAGGAAATAATATTTAAAAACATTAATAAATTGTATTTGACTGACAATCCTAAAAAATTATATTTGATATTTATTTTTATATATTTATTATATACATATATATTATATATATTTTATGTATATTTGATATATATTTATTTATATTTTTTTATATGTTTTTATATATTAATATATTTTAATTCTTATTCCCATCGCCTTTTGTAAAAAGAGAAAATATTTTGTTTAAATCAAAATTTTTGCTTTAAATAAAAACGGATTTTTGCAACAATTTTTTAAAATCTCGCCTTCCACATTTTAGCATAGATATGGGCATACAAATTTCTTTGGCCTGCGTTTCCAGTTTCCTGTTGTCTTTCTGCTCTTGAATGCCATCAAATAGCACACACAGACAGACACACACACACACATACCCTCACAGGCACACTCAAACACACAGACGCGTAAAATCGAACACATTTTTACACATGCGACTGACGCTGATTGCGTTTGTCACGTCGACGAAATAAAATTGCAAACCATTCCGCAAACCTGATCCGGTTGCCGATCCATTGCCATGCAACTAAGCGACACGCAAAGGTGGCAAAGGCCCACACAGAGAAAAAAAAAAGAAAAACAACCGCAAAAAGCGGCAAAGACGCAGCCGCCGCCAGCATACAAAGGAAGAAGAAGAGAGGTCGCCGCCGCAGTCCACGTTTGGTCTCTGACAGTTGTCGACGTTTTACTCTGTTTTTTCTTCTTCTTCTCCGGTTTCTGTTTTTTTGCTGCCCCAAAAACTAGGCAAACGGAATTGCAGTAAAATCATCATCGATGAACTCAACGTCGCGCCGCGTCGACCTCTTTGCACACACTCGAGTACAGAGCTCTTCACACATGCTCATGCGTGTCTCTGTCGGTGTTTGTGTTTCTGTTTGTAGAAGACTGGGCCACGGCCTCGGCCTCAGTAACGGCCGCGTTGCGTATACGTAACGTTGTGCATATTGGGTCGCCATCACAGATTGTCGCAGTTGCGGCATATTTGCATAATTTAGCGATTGAATTTTATGTTCAATAGCAAAACAGCGCAGCAGCTGCTACTGCTTCAGTTACTGATGCCGCTGCTGCTGCTGCTGCTACTGCTGCTACTGCTGCCAAATTTGTTTTTCTCTTCTCGTACACACACACATCAAACGGGATGTGGATTTATCCATTTGCTTTTTACTTATTAATTAAATAATTTTTCGTTGCATTTGTGTTGGTGCGCTGGCATTCACCGTGGCGGCCGGCATTCTGTATGCCATTGACAATAATTGCTTGCAACATAATTATAAGCCATTAAAGCACTTAAGCTCCCGGAAAACCACCAGCAGCGTGGCGCTGCCTGCCTGACTGGCTGCTGCCTGCTGGCGGCAGTAGGCAAAGGGGCCCGGCCCCAGCTTGGGCGAATTGGTCGAGTCATGTTTGCATATGCATAATTATGATGAAAACACATTTAAATGCATTTAATCGGGCGTTCAGTTGGTCAGCGACAACTCGCGGCCCACTCTGCCGGCAGGTAGCTTATGGCCATCGCCCACTCAAAGGCTTTTAACGTTTATTGGTTTTTTATTAAATATGCGGGCGTACCAATATAATATGACTGCACTTCCACACCCCAAACTGATTCGGCCAGCCACGGTCAAAAGGCAAATTTAGTTAGATGCGATATGGACAGCTGTTTACGGATTCTGTTTCATTGATTTAAAGTGCAAGATTGATTGATACTGAATACATAATGGACTGAATGGAGGCACTGAGGGCATACTTAACAAATTTCAATTCATTATCAATTTGCTATCGTTGTGGGGCTACTTAGAGAGGCTACTTCAAATTGTTCTTAACCAAATAACTTTCTATATTCCAGACTGAATTCCTAATAATCAGTATATCTTAATATATTTTACGCTTTACTCCATTAGAAAACCATCATTTGCAGCAATTAAACACACTGGGAGTGCTAAGAAAGTCATGGATAATCTGTGAGCTATTAACTATGATCTATTAGCTTGGCTCGCTACCAAAAAAATGAAAAAACCTGGTAAATGTACAGCCAATTTATGCGCCACGCCCCACTGCGAGCACACTTTTAACTTGCCCGAGGCCTCGCACACTGACTTAATTAAAGTTGTACTCGGCAGGCGCAATCAACAAAAAAAAAAAAAGAAGAAGAGAGAAGAAAGGCAACGGCAACAAGAGCTGAAACACATGTGTGAAAGCTGGCAAAGTAAATGGCCAAAACAAATTGCCAAAGTCGGAGCAGCAGCAGCAGCGGCAGTAGCAGAAGTAACAGCAGCAATGGGCGTAGTTTTGAATAGAGCTAGGTTGGAGCTCTTTTTTTTTGTTGGTGGGTGCCCAAATGGCAATTTATAAAATCCTTTGAAGTGTCGAAAATCAGTAATTGTAGTCAAAGTGCAAATTGATTGCCAGCCAGGCACACACAAAGACACACACACACACTCTCACATGTGCTGGCAAATTTTGAGTGTGTGTGTGTGTGTGTGTGCCGAAAAATCAGTGCGCTAGCCATGTTTTATTGAGTGTAATTTGTAGTTGCAAATTAATGGCCGCACTTCACTTTTAATTAAAACGCAGCAAAAGAAGAACTCAAATATCCGAAATCAAGAGGCATTCTTGACTCAACGAACTTGCCATGCTCTTCAAGAAATCAAGTGACAAAAAAATATCCAAAGAAATTCTTGGTTCAATAAAACAATTTAAATAGGAATTCGAATGAAAATGTAATTGAAATACAAATCAAATATCTATTTGATGTACAAGATTATAGTTCTGAGAATTTTGTGGAAAAAGAATTATTAAAAGGAATTATGTAAGAGATAAATCATAAAAAATAAATTTAAATAATACATTTAGCATTTAAGTCATTTATAAATAATATTTAAATGTATAAAAGCTTATAGAACACAATTTTTTGATAATAATCTAATACTATAATGAAATAATTAAAAATAAAAATTAATTAATATAACTATCAAAATTACAAATATTTATCTACCTTGAAAGGAAATAGATTTTATGTGCTCATCAAAATCTGTTTTTTTTTAATATGCTCAAAGAACTCAAAGCTTAATTCTTTATTCAATAAATCAATTTAAATATAAATGGCTAGCAATTTAAAAGAATTTGGAAAATAAATATTTAAGAAATTGTATATAAATTAATATATAATATATAAAACAAAAATAATCAATAGAGATTTTGATTTTAAAATTCATTTAAACTCATTTAAATCAAAAAAAAAAAATAATAATAATAATGACAGCAAATTTAATTTTATTTAATATTTAAATTTTAAAAATTTTGTTATGTTAATATAAACGTAAAATTATTTTTAAATGTAACTTATGTTTACATAAAAGACATTTTAATTTTTATATATATTTTTTCTGTTGACTTTTAGGTGTATTTAAATATAGATAAATATAAAATTAGATAAATATATTAATAATAATAATTACTATGTATATTTTTAATAAAATGGTTGTATTAAATTTTTAAATACATAATGGTATAAAAATAATAAGAATTTAAGACTTTGTTATTTGCTATTCTAATACATCAAATGACTGAAATTCATCTCACACATTCTATTTTCTTTATGCGCCCCAAACACTTTTATTGTATATTTATAAATATTCTCAAATGACTCCCTGAAGCTTTTCAAGCACTCACAATAATATAATGTGGTAGGGTACAATAAATTTCAGGCATACCCACCCGAAAGCGGGGCACTCAGCCGCTTTTGCGCTGCGTTGTGTGAAGGCTTAGAAAAGTGTAAGATAAGTAACTCAATTGCAGGCCGTGCAGGTGGGCAAGGTGTGTCGCCGTGTGGGGCTGTCTTTTAGACTTTCCCTTTGACTACTTTTATACAGTTATTCTGTTGCTTAGTTTCCACATTTCTTTTCTCTTTTCTCCTTTTTTGTATTTTATCTTATCCTTTAACCTAAGCCCGTGGGGCAGGCACGTTTTCCCTTTGCTTAAGTGACTTCATAACCTCGAAAGTGGGAGCTACTTTTTAGTGCATCGCATATGGACGTGCGTGTTGGTGTGTGTGTGTGTATGTATGTGTGGGTTTCCAACAGCTCAGGTGCTTTTCTGTGGCACAACACGCTCGCTGTTCGCCGTTTACTAAGTTGATATTTTGAGCTGCTTTGTCGCCTGTTGCATAAAGTGATTTAAAGCATAAGGCGTCTGTGCAACTGTGGCTGCAACAGCAAAAGTTTTGAATAAATTTGCGCCATTTGCCAGCGGCAATAGATGCAGCAGCAGCAGCAGCAACAACAGCAACATCAGCAACAACAACAAAAACAACAACTGAAACAAACTAACTTTGTTGACTGGCAGCGCATCGATTTCGGCGACGACGCGGAAACCGAAGGAAGAAGGGCAGAGACTGCTGTCTGGAGGAGTGGCAGAGGGGGCGGAGAGAGCACGAAGAACGATGATGTCGCATCCAAGGCATCATCAATTTTGGTTTGAGAGACTCATCAATAAAACATAACAGCAGCAAATGGAGACACATGCGACAATGCGCATGCAACTGGCTAAAGGATGTGGAGGCATCAAAGACTGAGGCCACCAGCTGCTCCTGCGGGTGGACAGATAAGCAAGCCACACACAAAAACTTGGCACAAACTGACAATTTGCTAGGTTTATAAATAAAATAAATATATAACAAATATATATATACATATATAATATAGATATATAAATGTTATAAAAATATTTGCTTTAATTTAATTTGAATTAAATTTTTTCAGCTCAACTAAAACATAAAAAGTTAATCAAATAAAAAGCGAAATAATTTGAAATATTAAAATGTGTAACGCATGCCACACTAATATCCCTTAGATAAATACTAATTTAATTAAATTTCACATAGCCACACAACAAAATATTTTTATTCGATTTTAGTTGAAAAATTTTTAAATAAAAACTCAGTTGAGCTCAGTGAGACGTATCAACAAGCTGACAAATATAATTCAAATTTGTGTGAAATAAATCTAAATAAATTAAATTTATCAATTTACAAAGTAAGAGAACAGAAAAGTTTCGAGTGCATTAAATAACTTTCGATAAATGTTTTTATATGAAATAAATGCAGGTATATTAATATATTCAGGTAACATGTGTGAAACAATTTTCTCAAGTTAAAGTCTTGAGTAAACAATTTTTATCATATTTTATTATGACAAGTTAAAGACACTTTCAAGGACCTGGCAATGCCCATACTCCACAGGGTATATGAAAAATAGCGATATTACCTCAACCTCGCAAGCCTCTCAAGTGTGCAGCTTGGCGAGCTGCTGATTTGATTACATTTACACACATCCGACAGTTTTCTGGTTTGGCAAAGGCAACTGTTTTCCACAAAAGTGCGCGGCGAAATTTTCTTGTCAACACTTGCAATGGGCTGAGAGTTAAATAACACGCTCTGAATCGGCAGTGGGATCGGAGTCGGGGTCGGAGTCGGGGTCGGGGTGGGGGTCGGGGCTTCGGGGCTTCGGGGGTCAGCGACAACAATAGCAGCTTGTAGCTTGGCTTTGCCATGACAGCCATACAGTTGGCATGCGAGGCGAGGTGAGACTTTGGCACAGAGCTGCCCTGGCTATTTGTAGCATTGCCTGGTTGGCCACGCGCCAGCAGGCGAAGTCAAAGTCTTTGTCTGCTGCCAATTGAATTGAAACTTTATTTTTGTCTCTACAGCAGCTACAGAGTTGTTGTTGCTGCGCCTTTGACCCGCAGGTTAGCCCATAATAATATTAGTGATTGGTATGTGCAGCAGTTTGATAATGAAGCCGAGAAAGCCCATTATGAGGAAGCCGATTGTGATGGCCAGCACGGAGCGCTGGAACTCCTGCCGATCCGGTTTCGTGCACCGCTTGATCACGCGCGCCGAGTCCTTGAAGAAGTTCAGCAAAGGCAGCAGCAGGCTCATCAACTGGTTCCAGACCAGGTGCGTATATTTGGCGGAGAAGCGCAAATTGGGAGACAGATCTTGCAGCAGCTTGGTTAATCTGGGAGGGAGCACAGTGTTTGGTGCTGTCAGTGTGTAGCTTAGTTAGTTGGTTAGTTGGGCTGCCATTACCTACCCTGACTTTTGTTTCTTTTTTGTCGCTCGACGACGTCGCTGTAAACGCTGATCCATTTAAACTTCTGTCGTTACTTTTCTGTTGAACTTGTATGCTACAAAGCAAGGCCTGCTCTGAATTTCTTAGTCGGAATTAACATGCCCCGCCCTTTATGATGGAACTCAAATCTGCCGACGGTTTCTTTCTTTTCTAACTTTTCTCATTACAAAAGTTTTTCCATTGCCCCGCGCCCTCGCCCGCCCACTTGGCAAATACATGAGAAGGGTTACTCAGGCGACAATTTCACTATTTTCCAGCCGGCAAACTACTACGTCTACAAAACGCGATTTAACATTCTAAATAGATTTCTCAAGCGAATGGCAAGGCAGAGCAAAAGAGTCACAATTGATTGTTGTCCAAATTTGGGACTTAGCTGATAAAGTTTTATTCTAGCTAAAAGCAATTAAGAAACGATTTCAACTATATGATGAAACTATTACTAATTGCAAGTGGCCAACGGAAATAGTATTAGGCTTAGAGTAAGCTTGATTAAACAGGTATATTGTTAGAGGTATGAGCTAAAAATAGTTATGTTAATCTAGTCAAATTATTTAAAAGGTCCGGGAGCATTACTGATTGAGGTACTACACGCTGTGTTACACTGATGTTTGAGTTGCAATAGTTTGTGTTGAGCTTAGGTGCATGAGTTACAGCTACTAATGAAATGTTCACTCTGAGTATCAAAACACAGATGGGGGATGCTCAGAGTGGATCGGCGTGCTGTAAGATAGCACAACAATATTTAACGAGAGCTAGAGATATACATACAATGGCTTTCAGTCCAGTCACCCGTTTTAGGAACCAAAATCAATATTTGAGTACACTAAATGATAATAGATATTTCTTTCCGGAGCGTATTCAGAAATCATTTACCCTGTAGCAGAATAATACAAAAAGGTACTAGGACTTTGCACTGATCGCCAATAAAATCCACTAACACATATTAAATACACCTTCAAGTCTTTTTTAAAAAGCGAAATTCATGTTTAGTTAAATAAAACAAGAGAGGAGACAATATTTGAAATCACCAATAGAAATTCATGTTTAGTTAAATAAAACAAGAGACGAGACACTTGAAATCACCAATAGAGCATTTTTAACATTTTAGTAAATCTAGTTGCAAGACGCTTCCAAAAAGATAATGAAGACAAGTACATATATGTACATCACATTAAATTTGTCTTCATTCCTTTACTTTTGTTAAACTTCGTTTTTCTATATAATTTTCAAATTCTAATGTAATACCCTGAAATTTCTTATTAAGTTTGTGTGAAAAATATTTGTTTGCATATTTATATTAATTATATATCAAAATAAAATAAGTGAATAATAATTAATTAATAATAAATAAAATAAACCTGCATTCTTCATAAGACCATTAAAGAGCTAATCTCACAAAAACTTGCGTTTTATTTTTTATTTATGTTTATATTTATGTCTAATGCCATGGTAATAATTGGAGCATAGGGCGAAAAGCATTCACTTATGTCCCTATACTTCATGGTTTGACGTTGGAGGTAGTCAAAATTTAAAACTTAAACATTACATTAATGAAGTCTACCTTCTTCTACATCTATATATATCTCATATCTTGATTGAACATACAGATATATACAAACTGAATATAGAATAGACAGATGAATAGGCATTTAGATGAATAGACAACACACAGCAGCCAAATCCAAACTACAAACAATACGAGCAATATCATCTAATTAAATTAAAATTTCCCTCAATCAATGCTGAGCATTTTTGGCTTAGCTTGCAGCCATAACTCAGCAGTCGATCGATCTTGACTTAACCCCAATTAAGCTCAGAACAAACAGTTTAACAAAGTTGCTTAGCATTAAATAGACTATTGTTAAGCCTGAATATTACATAAATTGTAATTCGGTCTTATTGCGGATGCTGTTGCTTGAGTAAAGCAATTGCCAGAGCTAAGTACACAGCGAACAATGAATGCACCGCCATTGGAACTGTGTGTGGGTGGCTGGCTGGAGCCTAGATTACACACTTAATCAAACTTTATGCAAAGCTGCCGAGCCACCCACAAAATTTTCAGCAATTTTCTGGCGTTGCACACGCACAGATACAAATGATAAATAAAGAGTGGGGAGAGGGAAAGTAGGAGGCGGAGGCGGGAGATGGGGACAGAGGGACAAACGGACAGAGGTCTTAAATGCTGCAATTTGTTTTGCTGCCGAATCGTTGCTGTCTTCACTCCAAGCTTAACCAAATGCAGAGAATCATGTTCCGCCGCCAGCTCCATTTCCAAAAATGTTGCAAGTGCTGCTGCTGCTGCTGCTGCTGTTGCTGCCGTTTGACATCCTTGGCTGGCTCGGTTGAGCTCCCAGGACAATTCACTGCGAAATTGCTAGACAAAACTGTGGCGCACAAGGCGGCCGGAATGGCAGCAACTCGGCTCGTTATGTGTTGTGTGTGCTGCAACACACACACGCACACACACACACAAACAATGTCAAGCTCCACACGCAGCGGCTCCATCGGCTCAATCGGCTTCATCTCTGCATGGGCTATACGCAACAAGCACAATCATACACACACACACACCCACACACACGCACACACGCACACACACACATAGCTATGTATTGTATGCATGCTTCGTTATGAATGTGTGCGTGTGTCGGGATTTCATCGTCGCCATTGAGATTGAAAAATGTTAAAAAATTGCTTTTAAATGCCGCAAAATACAATTTATTATTCAACAGAGGCAAACGCCAAACATTGGCACAATGTCTGCCCAGGGACCATAGTGGTGGGCGTGGACTGGATAGAGGAAGGAGGGGTAAGCGTGCCTGTGGCTGCAGATGAGACAGAGGCTGAGGCGTGACACTGACTCGCACTATGTGTATGGATGGCAGTGGCGTAGCAAAGCTCAACTGTGTGTTGGCTGCTTGGCAGTAAATTCAAATAAAGCAGAGACAAATACAGACACACAAACACACACACACACACACACAGACACCATCGAAATGGCAAGCATTGTATCTGCAGTTGTTTTGTTTATTACGCATACGCAATGTGAATCGCAGCCAGATACAGTTTTGGGCCAACCCATCTGGGCCACCCCAGCTTGGAGCTAAGCAGCACAAAAGCCTTTTGCTCTGCCATTTTAAGCTTAGTGTCAAATCGTAAAGAATGTCAACGTCTTTAAGCATAATTATGAGAAATCTGAGAGAAAATATTCGAAAATAAACAAAATATTTATCAACATTTATGTATTTAAAATAAAAATATAAATACCATTTATATATTAAAAACATTCGGCAAACTATTAAAGTCGTATGAAAGGAATTTAATTATTTACTAAAAATAAAGGCTTAAATTGACCTTTGAAAACTTTTAGTTTTTATCTGAGCAAAAAAAATATGCTTTGACTTGAAAGAAAATAAGTTTGTTTAATCTTGGCTTAAGTTTAGTTTTTTTGTGACAAAAGTAGATTCAACTTATAAGTTCTTTAAAGTTTTGTTTTTGCTGAAGACTGTGTAGAGACAACTCATCCTTTGATCCTATCAGTTCCCAATATCTTAAACTCTTAAACTTGCCAATAATTCATACAAATTTACGGCCAGCTTATCATTGCCGCAGAAACACCCACACACACACACACACACACACACACACACACACACACACAGATACAGATACAGACACATAAATACAGCGAAATTATTAACAACACAGTTGAACGCAAATGATTTAATTAAATTTATTTGCGCGCTAATGCCATTTGCCACAATGCCGCTGGGGCCAGCTGCTAACATCAAAAGACAGTGGAAATTAATCAGGCGCACACACACAGCTGGGCCCCGCCCACATGGCCAGCCCCTGTGGCACATATAATTGCATTAATTTATGTGTAAAAGCCACAGGAATTAAAAATAATAATATGTAATATGTATAATCAAAATATTCAAAATGTTCAGCTCAGTCTCCACAAACTTTCAATATGAATTGCGTGCCAGCTGTCAAGAGTTGAGCGGTGGGGGTGGGGCAGGGGGCAGGATCTGAGAGGAGTCCTGCCGGATGTCGGTTGCTGCTGAAGGGGCCTCAGGCTGTAAGCTGCTAAACAGTTGAAAGACTAATTTTCACATTTGAGCTGTAAACTCGTCCTCGCACCGCCAGCATGAGCACCACCACCCACCACCACCCAGCACCACCCAGCACCACCCAGCACCACCCAGCACCACCAGCACCGCTGCGCTGTAAATGCGTGGCTAATGCGTTGCGGACTATCATTTGGCTGAGGTCTGGGGCGTTAACCGTTTGGACGGTTGGGGCGTTTTGAGCGTTTAGGCGTTTAGGGCGTGGCTGGCCAGCCAATTTCATGGTTAAATGATTCAGAAACAGAATTACAAAATTAGTCGGCCCGTTAACACAATGTAATTAACTTTTGCGCGACCGCTCGCTCTCAATATATTTGATATTTATTTACCCGGGCCCGAATGCCCCCCGGGGTGCACTTTGGCCGCGTTCACGGCCGCATCCCGTTGACAACTTTGCAAATATAGAACATCTAGCTTGCGTTACCAATTACCCAATTTCTATATCTCTCCCTCTCCCTCTCTCTCTCTCTCTGTCTAGTACACTTCAACATTCGAGCGACCAAGCGCTCTGTTCAAAGGCAATTTGAAACAAATTTTATTGCAAAAGTTTCGAGCACATGGAAAATGGTTCAAGTGCCCCAAACAGTTGCACTTGGCGCGTGCCTGCGCCTTGGCTGCTGCCACAATTAGCTTGGCCCGAAAGTATGCAAGTGTCCCATTTTGAGCAGACACACACATAAAATACCATTTAATGGGCGTGGCCCATTAAAGTAACATTTTCTTTTACAGTTTCCAGCAGGTAGCAGAGGAGCATATAAAAATGGATATACGAATATATAGATATAGGAAAGAGGATAATTTGTTTGAAAAATCTAAAATAATAATAGAACATTTTTGACCCAATATTAAAAATATATCAAATATGTAAAAACATATATATTCTAAAAATACCATTTAATGGGCGTGGCACATTAAAGTAACATTTTCTTTCCAGCAGGTAATCAAAGGGTATAGAGCAATGAATGAATGAATTTTTTTAATTTTTTGTGACATCAAAATAATAGCAGAAAATGATAACGTCAGCCGTGTACTATACAAAATATATAGAATTATATTATTATATTATATTACATAATTATATTTATACATTAAACTAATATTTTGAGCTTACCCCATCTCCTTTCGTGCTATCAAGCTTAACTTAACTTAACTTAAAATTTCCAATAAATAGATAACAAACCAATTGAAAACATATAATATCCTACACAAACATGACTTCTTTACAATTTGTCTTTCATTCTCCGCATTAAGCGGGAAAACAACAGATGGGAAGAAGCCCAAGAAATAGGAAGTAAACAGCAAATTAAATGCCACACGGTGATTGATTGACGGTACATAGAGCAGCTTTACCTACCAAAGAAAATAAAAAAATTAATAAATAAAAAATATAATATAACTAAAAATCAGAGAGCGCAATAAGTGTCATAAACAAAAAAATGACAGTAACAGAAAATTAAATAAAATACTTGAAAACTAAATACATAGTATATAGAGATTCTCTCAGTAAAAGGATGGAATAAATAAAAAATATAATTTAAATTAAAAATCAGATAAAAAAGCAGTTAAAGACTTACAAAAATAGTTGAAGTAACAGTAAAAAACAAAAGATAAAACAATCAAATTAAAAATATATATAGAGATTCTCTGAGAAAATTGTTAAATAAATATACCTATATTTTTCTAAAATATTTGACAATTTTATAAAATAAACCGAACATTCTAATAATTAATAGTTGACAAAAATATAATTATTTATTTTGTATTTTTACAAAAATAAAATCGTAATAATTTTGAGATTATGAAAACATAAAATGAAACGTTGAAAGAGCCCAAAGATCTAACTTGAAGAACTATATTTAAGTAATAATTCAGTAAATCATAATATGAGCTTCACATTTAAATATTCTTTCAGAAAAACACATATTAATTACGTAAAAATACTTTTAATGCTCACTATGTAATTTAAATATAATATTAAGGAAATGCCTAAATTACCTTAATGCAATTTTAGGATTGCTACAAACAACTTACCAAAACAAGATCAAAACATTTAACTTTGTACATATATACAAAAAGGCACAGAGATATATCTACACACACATATACATATCTCAGTACATAGTCACTGGTGTGTTGTCCAAGCTTGAATGCACTGCCAAATCAAACCTCGAAAAACCTGCGCAATGATTGCTAAAAAGAAAGAACAACTATTGCCAGCCACTGCCATTACCAATTTTTGCGCTTAACGCTTCACTGAACAAATCACTGAAAGACTGAGCAACTCCGATATGTAGAGATGTAGAGATGCTGAACGAGTAGCTGTAGTAGTAGTATAGTAGTTATAGCGGGGAGGCGTGTGTTTTTCCCGTTTTGTGTCCCCGCTTATGCCATCAGCATGTCATCATGGCAAAATCAGACGACATGCAACATTGCATAAAGATTTGTCACAGCTAAAGCTCCCAAAATTCAATGCAAGACAGCCGACATCGACAACACGCAGTGACTGCCAGTTTGTGCTCAGCAGATAGAGATGGATATAGACACAGCCACTCGGATAGAGATGGCGATAGAGATATAGATATATAACTAGAGGTTGAGACGGAGACGGAGACGGCGGCGGAGACGTGGCTGGCGACACACCAAGCTTTGAGCTCAAATCGCATTTTCGCATGTTGAATTTCGACAAACAACAACATGCAGAAACTGAAGCTGGCACTGATGTCGATGCCGATGCCGATGCTGATGCCGAAGTGGATGTAGATGCTGCCACACAGTAGTTACACGTGGGTAGTTCAAAAAGATTGATAATATGTATGAGCATTAGAAAATACTATATTAATAAATAATACAAAATAATAATATGAAAAAATTTCTAACATTCAAAAAGGCTTGCTAATTTTATCAAATGTATAAGTTTTCAAATACTCCAGATTTACCGCGTTTTTAACTTCCTTTATATTTTCTCCACAAAAAGCGTATTTTATATTTAAATTTATATGCAAACTTTTTGTTTTTTATTGTTTCAATTAATGTATAAAATTGCTTTTACAAAAATCTTTAACAAATTTTAAAATAATTTTTGAAGCTATGAAACAAACGAAAATTAAAATTATTGTATTATAGAATGAATTTATATCCAAGTTATCGTGCAAACGAAAATTACATAATAGTTTCGTAAACACAAATTATTTTATGATTTTTTCAGTATACTTACCTTTTTTTATTTCTGTATATATATTAAGTATTAGCTTCAACTCATATTAAAATCCCACGTAGTCCCATTTCTGTACACGCTTGTCTTACCCAAGTATCCATTCCCTTTTAAGTATGCTAAAAATCGAAGAACATTTCGTACCGCCCTCGTTGCACTAGCTGAGCTAAGCGGCAGCAACTTGCTGCAAATTCAATTTCGTGCAGCTCGATTGCATTGCGGCACATTGGCCCGCAGTCTGTGTGAAATTGTATATATATATGTGTGTGTGTGTGTCTCTCTCTCTCTCTCTCTCTCTCTCTCTCTCTCTCTCTCTCTCTCTCTGTGTGTGTGTGCGAATACTATTGCTGGCTGCTGGCGCTGCTCAATCGATTCGCATTGCATTTCAATATATAAATATTTATACACAAGTAAATTTGCTCACAGCTGAGCAACGTGCTAGTCGGAGTCGCACTCGCAGTCGCCTTCGCGCCATTGACAAACTCCAAATGAAGATATATGAGGCTAGCAGGCTGAGTGAGTAATGCCAATTGCCGAATCCTGAATACCGAACAGCGAGTCTCAAGTTCCGAGCAGTCAGCGATTGCTTCTAGCTGCTACGTAAATCGTTTAGGTTCGCATTTGTTTTGCTTTGCATTTGCCTTTGCCTCTGTCTCTTCCTTTGCCTCTGCTTTTGCCTAATTCTTTTTATTAGCAGCGTCTGTCCGTGAATTTGATGTGGCTCGTAGAGACATATATATAAATCATGGCTAAGCCTTTATGACATATGCTAAAATTTAACAGCCTGGCAACCAGGCAGACAGACGCCCAGCTCCCATCAGCTCAGCCCAGCCGGCTCAGTCCATTTTTGGTCCATGACAACCCATTTTCATCGTCATTGCCGTCTGCACCTTTGTGAGCAGATGACGGGCGGCCAGGTCGCGTTTTTGTGTTTGGTGTTTTTGGTGTTTTTGGCCAACGCGTGACAAAATGATTAAACGGTTAGCCCGTGCCACACAGTCAGAGTCAGGGAGCCAGCATGTGGCACGAGGCGACGTTGTTGCCACCATTGGGTTGGACAGAGTAGCAGTAGCAGGAGCTGGGGACAGGAGCCAGGGGCAGCTACCGTTGCCACCGGCGCAGTTTTCCCCATTGTTCGGCAATGACTGTGCAAAATTGTTGATGATGATAACGATGTGATTAGATGAGTGGTTATTTGGTCGACACTGAGAACTGAGAGCCGCTGGCTTGAGAGTGGGGCAGCGGGTGTTGAGAGTGGGTTGCCAACTGCCTGTTGCCTGGCTGCCTGAAGTACTGCTACTAAGTAGCACATTCAAAATTTTTGAAGTGGATGAGACGTTGGCACTTTTACGGAATATTTAATAGATAATTTCAGGCTATGTGTAAGAGGCTAAGCGAGTAGGTTGACAGAGCTAATGTGTCATATGGCAAGTAAAAAAGAGCCTTCAGCTTGACAGAGCTAATGTGTCATATGGCAAGTAAAAAAGAGCCTTCAGCTTATTTAATAATGCTTAAATTTATGATCCATTGGAGTAATATATATAAGGTAAGGTAAAGAAGGTAATAAAGAGTACTTTTATTTATTTAATAAATTTAAGATCATATAGAGTAATATATATATATATGTATAGATAATTATTCAAGACAATATGAAGTATTTTTTTATTGCTAAAATATACGATTCAAACCTTTACCAAAAAATTTATAATTTAAGACCACTTAAATATATAAATATATATAGGGAAATATGGAGTACGATTAGAAATTAAATATGGAGACTTAGATACAACAGCATTTGATGGAAGTAAATATAAAACTCAAATGCTAACCAAAAAGACAAACTGATCCAACCGATCCAAGAATTAACAAAGACACAAACAAATTTGTTTGTAGTATTTCCTTTTCTGCCCTTCATCATTTTCGAAATATTTTGTCAGGAAAGCATTATCAAATACTTAATCTTGTAATTGCTAAAGCTAATATGAAGTCCTGAGATCACAATTACAAATCATAAAACAATTAAAATTAAATTAAATTCAGAGCTTTAGCCTTCCATACCTTTGTTTGGCCATATCATTCCTCAATTAATTTATTATTATTTTTAATTATTAATAAAAATTGTAAAGCAGATATAAGAATATGTTTTCAAAGACCTAAATTTCAAATTAAAATTATTAAAAAATTGTTAAAGTATACACGAATATATCTTCAAAGATCTCAAATACAAATCATAAATATTAAGGAAATTTATAAATATATGTATACAAAAATATATTTTCAAATATATATCTTTCGCTTGCATTAATTTCGTGCAACGAGTCAAAACATCAACAACAATTAACATAAATTCGCAATTTCATACAAGCCATGAATTTCGCTTGTAAAATTCAATTACCTATGGCATTTGGTCATTGGCGCACTCTATGCACTCTGGGTAGAGGGACACTCTGGGGGAATGCAGTTCGCATGGCATAGAAATCACTTAACATTTTTCATATGCTAATTACAAGCTATAAATTTCCGGTTAGGCGATAAATCGTTCAAGTTTGCCATCGGCTTAGCGTGCTCATAAAAAATAACATGCTGAACCACGTGCTCGTGTTGCATTACCTATGAGGCTAGAAAAACCCCACAAAGTGCCTGGCTGGCGTGCTTATTAGCCAACTGTTTAAGGTGGCCCCTGGCAAAGGAGCCAACGGCTCCAGAGACCTGACCTGGCCCGACCCGACTGCGCTCTGTCTCTGCCTCTGTCTCCCGGGCGCAGCCGAAACTATAGACAGACAATTTCCTTATGAAATGAAAATAAACATGACATTTCTAGGTTTATGTACTTTTGTGCAGCAGCTGTGTCTTTGACTTGCCACCGAAAAGGAGTAGAGTAGAGGCATGGAGCGGCTGCTGGCTGCTTAGGCCAAAAACCCGATACCCCAGCCAACGCTGGCATCGCCTGACTTGGCTGTGACTGCTATAAAATGTCATCTTTTATTATGGCAAGGCTCAACTGGCGCAGACTGCGCCTAGACTAAGGCGTCCCAGACTCAACTCTTCATACTGTGCTCTCTCTCTCTCTCTTTCTCTTTCTCTCTGTCTCTGTCTCTCGCTCTCACTGTGTACGATAGTGGCAAACAATGCTGTGCACTGTGCCACGCCCCATGCTCAGCTATGGCTGCGGCTGCCTCTCTATACCCAGTTTATACGCTTCGCTACACATTGCTCCCGGCTTCATGCTGTGAGTTTCATTTCCGGTGCGACATTTTGTTACAAAACTTTATTTTCAATTTGTGCACATATTACACAGCTTGCCACGCCCAGCACTCGAACGCAGCCCGCCCAGCACAGGCACAGTCCCGGATCCATCCGTTTTGTCTCTGTGTGGCCCACTTATCTGGCTTTTGTTTTTATTTTTAGTGTAATTGTTCTATTTTTCCCATCGCAATTTCTTCAACCCTCCCCCAGCCCCATCCCCATCCCCATCCACATCTCTCTGCTCGCTGCATGTGTCCATGCTACTTATCATCTGTGGGTTCGCTCGGACTATTCGCTCCGTTCGGTCTTCAGGCTCATGCTGTTGATTATTATTACAAGCATTATGACCGGATTTAACTGGCGGCAGCAACGTCTGCGCCAGCTGCTGGTAATGAAATTAGTTTGTCACTCACGGCCAGGAACGGGAACTGGCCCAATCCGAGCCCTGAAGACCGCCCGTCTCCTGCCCCTTCGTAAGATGCCTCAATCCAAGGCAGCCTGTTTATGTTGCACAGCCGTTTGGCCTATCTGCAACATAATCATCATCAAGATCATCATCATCATCATCATCATCATCCTTGTGTTCATCGTCGTGTTCATCAGCAGCAGCTTCCTATTTTGATTGCAATGAGTTTTCAGGTCAAGTGCGCTTCCGCCTCCTCTCAGCCACTGCTTGTTTTATTGAATTTCATTTTAATGTGGTTTTTATTGTTTAGACATGCACTTCAACATGATTTAGTTGATTTAGTTGGGCCCAAGCTGGCACAGATTTGCATGCAAATTGACTTTCACTTTGCTCCAAATGTCTTTCGAAAAAAGCAAAAAACCAGAGATGCGCAATTTTTATCATGCACTTAAGAGACTCTAATCTATATTCTGTGTGTGTAATGGCTAGAAGTATCAAATAACCTATGTTTAATGTTCTTTCCTAACTAACTGGGCTTAAGATACTACTAAAATTTAAGGAGGGAAAGATATATGAAAGCAATTATATATAGATTTATAAATAATTCAAATTTACTAAACATATAAAAAAGATCTCTAATGAAATAGATAGAATATATTAATTGTTTAGGCATTTCTTTTATCATACTGAAACCTATCCTTGTTAACGTTATCTTCGCCCTTCAATTATCATTGATGACATATATTGCTGACTACATCTACACCAATTAATCAAGTCTTAATCGACTTCTAGCCATGCTGAAAAACAAATGGAATCATATTACATAGATTAAGCATACGCCACGTATAGTAGAAATAGGCCTTGGTATTGCCTTTGTCAAATCGGCTTACGTTAATCGAATTAAAACAAACGACCTCTCAATCCCGATTAATAAGCCGCTTTACCTGACCGTTGCAAAATTATGGAAATATTCTATTAAATATTGCGGCACCCACATCAACGAAAATGTCAACCCTAATTTGTGAACAGAAATTATTAAAAAAAAAAATGTCCTGCAAAAAAAAAACCTAGGCAATCAAATTTGAGGACATCGCCGAAAAGTTCTGAACTACTCAACTGACCCATGAGTGCACGTAATCAATCAACTCTGATTAGTATTTGTGCGGGACGCATTTAATATAGACATATAGACAAAAGCCCCATGATGTTCTATTTCAAGCTAATCCGAAACTTTAGCCCAAACTTTTTCTTATGATTTTTTTTTTTTTTTGGGTTGAGGCAATATCTCTTCTTTCGCGTGGACAAAGACAAAAATCAATATGTCTTGATGTTAGATAAAAGTGAAATAAATTGTGTGGCTCGTAAAGCGAAAGTGTCAAATGGCCAGGCAAATGAAAAGTGAAGATGTATGATATTACTTGTAGGCCAAAAATAGTAATACATTTGGCATTTTGGCATTTTGCTGAGGTCAAAGTGCGGGCCACATCAAGAGATTTGTATATTTCTTTTTTTGCCATCTGCATCTCTTGAGCGGCAGCTTTAAGACTTGCCCTGTGTGATGTACACGACTTTAACGCAGGGCAATAAATACTTTTGAAAGATAAATAAATCCCTGACACAAACACCAATCACTGTCAGATCTGGCACATATGTATTAGTAGAGGGAGACCGAAAGATGGTAGAAACCGCATAGACCGAGCATCTCTAAGCAGCTTAGCCCACAGCATACAATGTTTTAACATTCTAAACCGAACAAAAAATGTCAAGGAAATGCCGGTGAAAACAACAACAACAGCAGAAGCAACAACAACGAGATTTCGACAGAGGCATTTTTATCACACGTTGGCCATGCCAAGCGTAAATTACCCAATGAAACGAGTTGCCTGCTAAGCCAGAAAGAAAAACCAGCCAGAGATAGCAGACGCGATAGAGCAGAGCAAGAATCGAGCGAGTCGAGCTAAGAAGCTAGAGAGAAAAAACCTCAAAAAGTGAAAAGTTAGCAAAAGGCAATTGCAAATAAAATGGCAACAGCAAATGCCAAGCAGGCCAAGAAGGTGTGCAACGGAATTTAATTAACTGAGCTGTCAAACAAATAACCCATAGGTGGCGGCGCCACACAAGATAGACAAGAATTGGTTAGCCTGGCTAACAAGGATTGGCAGTTGAGCCCTCAGCAATGGTCAGCAGACCAGGCTGAAATGGATTAACTTTACAGTTGAGAGCTGAGCTGATGGCAGCAAAGCATCCTTGAAAAATTCTCTTTAAATTGTAGTATATAAATAATTTACAAATAATTTATTTATATAAATACATATATAAATAGGCATATGTATATATTATGATTATATATATATTAATTGAACTTAATTTTACTATTTATTTTTGTTCATTTATTTATTTTCTTATCTCCTTATATACTTATTTAAAATTTTTTTTATTTATTTATTGCTATATTTATTATTTATACTCAAACAGAGTAATTATTTATTTATTATTTATTTGCTTGCTAGTTTTTGTTTTGTATTATTTCTTTTAATTTTTGAATTTGCTTATTTAATATTTATTTATTTTGTTTTAATTTATTTATTTATTTACTAATATTTTTATTCATTTTTATATATTTTATTTTATTTGCGTTTTTCTGAATCTTTTTTTAATTGATCTAGTTTTTTATTTATTCATTTATTTATCCATATATTTATTCATTTAATTATTTATTTACTTATGTGTTTATTTACTTATCTGATTTACTTATTTATTAACTTATTTACTTATTTGATTTTTATTGTATTATTTTATTTATCGTGTTTGTACTGATTTATTTAATCTTAAAATTAATTATTTTTTAAATCATTTATTTATTCATTTATTTCTCATATTAACTATTTGTCTTAAACATTAAGTTTGTTTTAAAATATAGCTGCCAAAAATAACAACCAGGTGCCTAGTGTACGTATTTAATTGGATAAAAAAACATTTGCTCCTGATTTTTACTGTCTATACCATACATACATATATAGTGTAAGTTCTTTACAGCCCTTAACAGCAGCTGCAGCTGCTTAACCAAACTTATCAGCTCTGGCCAATGCAAAGCTATCGAACTGAATAAGTCAATTTGGACACGCCTTTCGTGTCGCGAACTTTTATTAACTTGCGCGCAAACTGTATGTAAGTGTATGTGTGTGTGTGTGTGTGTGTGTGTGTGTGTGTGGTTGGCTGATATGTGTTGGTGATTGTATGTTACTGATTGTTTACATTGCAGCTTTATTGAAAAAATGCCAACGAACTTTGCCTTTGGCTCTGGCTCCGGCTCCGGCACCGGCTCCGGCTCCGGCTCCGGCATCAGCTGCAGCTGGGCAATATGTGTGCTGATCCTGGTCAGGCCTCTGCAGCATCGAACCTGCTTCACAATTGTATGACCAAAATCTCATTTTGTATGCAATCGAGCGTTGTACAATTTGATATGAGGCGGCGGTTTATCAATGGGCTCAAACATAAAAGCCTTCATTAAAACGTAAATATCAAATTTGCAACATATATATCTATATATCTATATATATATATGTGTGTAAGTTGCTGTATTGTGCTCTCCAATCAAGTGCCGGTTTCAATTGCAGCCGCAATTACGCTAAACAAAATTACGTATTTGTAAAATAACCAAATGAAAAGCCAGCCAAAATTTGAGTATGTAAACTGAATATACACAAACATACGTATATGTCTATCTCTGTGTGTGTGTGTGTGTATCGTTTACTTATTGTATTTATTTGACTGATTCGGTTTAAAAGGCGAATAAAAATGTTAAATGTTAAATGCTGCCCGCAACCAAATTACGCTTTGTAGCATATTTTTGGGAAGCACAGCTGCTGCTGCAAATGTTGTTGCTACTCCCTTTCTATTATTTTTTGGGTAAAATTTGAAAAATATTCAGCAAATTACATAAAAATGCCAAAGTACAAAATAAAGCAGAAAACATAAAAATACATTGAGAAAAAAACAAAAAAAAATCTGACTTAATAAAGCATAAAACATAACCGAAAATATATTGAAAAATATGCAAATAGTTGAGGATATTTTTAAGTAAAATACAAAATTAACTCCATTAAATAATTTGAGTATTATTATGATTATTTTGAAGTCCTGCTGATAGGAATATTCAGAAAAAGTTTAAAAATTGCAAGTATTTATTTAGTTAAATTAGAAATAAGCCCATTTAATTTACTTAAATTCAAATAAAGTTTATATTGCATCGGGCAGACTTGTTCATTTTGTAGTCAAAAATATCTAGGTTTAATATAACTATATGTTAGTAGCTCAAATATTTCATTATTTTTTTAAACAAAATACTAAAAATATATTGTTTATTTTTGTTATTTAGTTTGTATTTATTTAATGAAACATAAACAGATTTAGTTTTTCTGCTACCTTTCAGACAAAAATTAATCTAAACTGAAATGAATTAAATATATTTTGTAGGGCTATGTGAGATAGCGAAAATAAAATATATAGATTAGGGGTAGAAACAGTTTTAGGGTCTTCAGATTTTTTGACGGGTGAGTCCTTTTCTAGTACTAGTAAAAATGCAGTAGGTCTCCAGAAAGGTGCAGTAGATCTTGACGACAATGGCGTGCAAGTCTTCCTCTAATTCTAATATAGGAGTAGGAAGATTTTTGGGCTACAGTACCTAAGCGCCTAGCTAGACTATTTGGGCCAGTATCTAGCCTCTCGAGATATTCTTTGCAAGCTATAACATTCAGCCTTAAGCTTTTGTCACTTTTGTCACTGACTTTCTTATCCACATTTAGCTTGCTTAAGCTTGTTTTAGCTACAACAGGAAATATTCTTTCTAATACAGCATATTTCAATTATATTTCATACAATTAAAATATCGCTTAAGTTTCAATAATATATATTCAGTTTCCTAATACTCCATTTATTCAGCTAACAAATAACTCAAACTGAACTAAAATAATTTTTGACTGTGTATTTCGTCCATTACTTGACCTTAAATATGGAATCAGCTTTGTGTTAAGAGGTACTCCGAATTAATATCATAAGCTGCGAGAGTTCACTTAAGGACTTAAGCGACCTGTGCCAGTAATATGAAAGGTAGTCCCGTGCTGCATTAACTAGTCTCCTGGCGCATTCACATTTGCACACACGCTCACAATGGATGCTTAACAGCAGCCATTAGCAGCTTTGCCGAGTGGCATGTGCACATGTGTATATCGGCATTGGCACACACACACACACTCACACACGCCCACACACACACACATACACAGGGATGATACAACACAGTTATGCCATGACTTTGGTTACAACAATGGCAAAGTCCTTTTTGCCCAGTGGAAAACGGCGAGCGCACTTTATGAGCGGTGCATGCATAAAGTGCAGAGGCAACCACTGTGCCCGAGCTATGCCACCACCACCCAGTGCTCATGAAGTGGTGTGGCATAAACCATCTCTTTTCCAATTTCCGGCAGTAGCTCAGGAAAACAGCAGCAGCACTAGCAGCAGCAGCAGCCAAGTGAGTTGAGACCATTTAGCTGCATTGTATTTGTGTGTCCGCCTCGCCAGGGTGTATCGTGGAGCATAACTCACACAACACATAATACACACTTACACACTTACACACTTACACTTACACACACATAGAAACGCACACAAAATGGCATCAGAAGCGCATTAATAATGTGCTCAGGCAATCGAAAATGAGTCCAGTGCGCCGCCAATGCCGAAGCCGAAGCCGAAGCCATGGCCGCTGTCTTTTTTGGCCAAAACAATGATAGTTAGCCGTAATCAGGAGCATAGCCACGCTGCCGGCCATATGCGGCATTCTAATGAACACCAATAGCAACAGCAACAACAACAACAACAGCAGCAACAGCAGCAGCAGCTAAAGCATTCCATTTAATCCCCGCAGCCCATGGTCGTAATCTTGTCAAGTAATTAATTTGTTCAATGACATCCTTAAGGTGTAAGCGAAACTATTTAAAGTTGATGACAACCACGACGCAGATACTTGAAAACTCAAAAGTTACTACAAAGTGAAGGGGCATGCCAAGGTGTGCGGAGTGAGCATAGAAGTGGGCGTGGGCGTGGGCGTGGGCGTGCTGCTCGTGGGTTGACTCAAGAAACTTGTCATGCACGCTCGGCGAAGTGTGTATCCGGCGTACTGCGCAAAGACAGTCAAGACAAATCGCACGCACCACAGCCAAACTCATGTGCGAGGGCAGTCAGAGAAAATATCGTTGATATTATTAATAGCTGATAAGCTAATGTTACCTGAAATTTTCTAGTCCTGATTGAGAGATGCGTGGAGTGGAAGTGTAAAATATTGTGGGAAATGTATGAAAATTGTTTCTTTATTCTTAATAATTAAATATTTTATGAGCTGCTTAGAGCCTTTTATTTGTGAACTTATTTTTTTCAGAAACTTTCTTTAAACTTACCTAAAATACATAGCTCAAATATATAATCACAAATATTTTAATTTTTGTATATAACTTTAAATACGTTTAAACTAAAAATTAAAAAAAAAAAACTTCAACTTGAACGTTTCAGAAACTTTCTTCAAACTGACGAAAAATGAAAGACGAAATATATAGATGAATTTTAGTTCTTTTTTTTTTTTTAATTTAAATACGTGTTTAAAAAAAAAAAAAAAGTGAATTCATATTTAACAATATTTTTAAAATTAATAAACAATATATAAATATATATATAATATATAAATTTTTAGTTTGTTTTTAATTTTTATAAATTTTAAACTAGTTATATTTTTTTTAATTTAACCTATATTTAATGATACTTTTTTTTATATTTATAAACAATAATTTGAATTTAAAATATAAAGCTCATTTATATTATGCAGTAAATTTACATTTATATTTAGTTAAAGATTATAAAACACGAAAATTAAATCCTATTAAAATTAACTCTCACCAATAAACTTTAACTTAAGTAAACTTAAAATAAAATTGGAATTTCCCTTTACATAACTTATGTAACGACCCTCGCTAAAAGGACTTTGCCTAAGCCCCAGAACTCAAAGTATCTGCTGCTCTGGCTGCGTGTGAAATCGGAAGTGGCTGCTGCTGCTGCTTCTGCTTCTGCTGACTTAGTTGTAGTCGTCTCGAGTCCTTGGTCTCTCGGTCTGCTGGTCTCTGGGTCCGTCGGTCTCTGGGTGGCTCGGTCGGTGTGTCGATGTCGGCGCTGGGCGACAGGTGCTTCCGCATTTGAATGTCAACGGAAACCGCAACGGTACAACTTAGATAAACGTTTGCTCTTTAAATATGTGCGCTGTCGCTGGAGCTGCCATTGAGCATAAACGAGCACAAGCCCCTCGCATGTAGGCATGTGCACACACATCTACACACACCCACACACACACATAAAGTACCTTTATTGAGCGGCAGTCACCATGTTTGAGCAACGCTACTCGCACTTATGTGTCAAGCGAGTTTGAGAGCCCCAGCAACATGGTGAAGTGGTTTTTGGCTTTGGCCATGGCTGTGGTTATGGACTGCGCCTGATTGGATGGCTCTTTGCTTAGCTTATTGCCAGCTCCAGAGGATGCCAACTTAAAGATAGCTACAATGTTTGCACTGTAAAATTGATTATGCACGTGGCAAGGTGAACAGAAACTTTAATTATAGATAAAGTCACAGACATTTGCTAAAGCGTTCTTTTTATTTTTCAATTCCATTAGATGCAAACATTTAAATGTTTAAGAATTTATTAAAATTGTTTAATCACAAAATAAATACAGAGCAAATAGAATAATAAAATATTTTTAACTCGTCAAATTGCAAAATTTTTTCAAGTACATGTGCGAGAAATAAATTTAGTTTAAGTAATAAATTATTAAATCAGAACGCATAGGAATCCTATTACAGAAATCAAAACACAATTTAAAATATAGATAATATTTTATTTAAATATTTAACGAGCTTAGAGAAAACTCCACTTGAATTGCGCTTTAAATGTTCAATTTGCACTCGAGCAAAGTGACATTATGACAAACGGATCGGGGTGTACAGATATACAGTCGATAATTCGATTATATTTAAATCAATTTTCATTCAATTTGGACAATTTCCTCTACGAATTAAAATAAGCCCAACACAAAACTCTAATCACCTGCCGTTTGCTAGTACCCAATAAAAATAGGAAATAAAACAACAATTAAAGAGGCACGCTGAAGAATAAATACGCTTACTAAAAATATAATTGATATGAATTGAGAAGACTTTAGTTAAGTTTTTTTTTTAATATATATATATTTTTTTAATATAAATATAATATATATAATCTACAGAAACAACAATGCCATATCATAGACAAGTAATAAAAAAATTCTATTATATACATACTATAATAATAAAAAAAATAAAATAAATAAAATAATAATAATAATAATATTAATAGTAAAAATAAAAATAAAAATAATAATAATAATAATAATAATAATAATAATAATAATAATAAAAAATAAAAAATAATAATAATAATAATAATAATAATAATAATAATAATAATAATAATAATAATAATAATAATAATAATAATAATAATAATAATAATAATAAAAAAAAATAATAATAATAATAATAATAATAATAATAATAATAATAATAATAATAATAATAAAAATAATTATATTAATAATAATAATAATAATAATAATAATAACAATAATAATAGTAAAATAATAATAAATAAAAAAACATTGTAAAGTTATACGGTGTTAGATTCCGAGAAATAATATTGGATTTTATATATATTTAGTGATAGTCCATAAAGAATGAAACAAACACTCTTTTTCTACTCCAATGTAATCATTGTGACAAAACTCAGCTACTCTCTGCTAGAGTATCAGGAAGCTCAAATGCTAAATTGCTAAAAATAAAATCAATTAACAATAAATGTGGACAATTAAATTCAATGTGTAGAACAGAGAGAAATTTTTCAGCGTCACATAGAAAAACAGGCCACTTAATTAAGCCTGGCCTGGCCGGCAATGCCGAAGCAGAAGCAGCCATACTCAAACCCAGACCAGAAGCCACATTTACACTGTCGAACATGGTAGAGCGTGTTGGCAATGCCGTTTGCTGCTGCCCCCATTTTAAGTGCGAAACAATGTAATTTCAGGGTAATCAGTCTGGGCCGGTTTAGAATTTAATGCCGGGCTCAAACTGAAGAATTTACTTTTTTCGAACGACGTCAACGACGACTAACTACACAAATTTCCGGCTGTGCGAGCAAAGCCCATGAACAGGGCCATCCGAACCGAGCGGGTTCACTTGATTCTCCACTTGGCCAGAAAAATGTCAGTTTACAATTTTCTATGCCATTTAAAATAAAATGAAAATTGCGCTCGTCCGAGCACTGGGGTGTGGCATAGTTTTAGGCGCTGGCCAACGCGTGTTAACGTAAATAAATTACATGGCAACACACACACACACACACGTATACACAGATACATACTCACTCACACTGGGAGAGTGGAAGCGACAATCAAGTGGTCAGTGGCATGCAGCTTATAAATCAGCGCAAAGCGCAAAACGTTGCTGCCTTTTGGGGCATGGCTACGGCCATCGAGATAGATGGCCAGCAATGCGGGTCGGCCCCCGGGTCGGAGAAATTGACAGAGTTTGAGTTGGCAATGGATGAGCGAATGAATGAATAGATGGATGGATCGTCTGTATAAATGGTTAGCTATTTAGTTTCGGTTTGCTGCGGTTTGACTTTGTTTTCGATTGCCATTGGTCCGAGTCAGCTCCACCCATTTGGCCGGCATATAATGGCCCCGTTTGCCTTTAATGTTGGACCGAAACGAGTGCAGTAAACATACATTCAATCCAAATTCGCATTCTGACAAACAGCACGACAATTAAAAATTAACTAGCTGCCTGGTTGGGTCGCTGACACAAAGCTGTTTAGCCATTTTGTGGCGAATCGACCTCAAAATAATTATTTCAAACTTTTTGTATATATACAAATTAATGGCATTGTTAATATCAATCAGAAACAAATGGAAATGAACTATGGATAGTCTTTTTTTTATCTCTCTATATCTGTCCCCTAACTCATTCTGGTTTTTCTTTGTATACCTCTGCTTTTATTTCGCCTGTTTTTCTCTGTCCATCTCTCTCTATTCTTCTTCATTTTTATTTTCAGTCTCATTCTCATCTTCATTCTCACTTTCATTCTCTCTCTCTCCCTCCCTCTCTCTATCTCTCTCTCTCTCACTCTTTCTCTCTCTCTCTCTCTCTCTCTCTCTGTCTCTCTATTTGTCCCTCTCTCTCTTACATGCTCAACTCTGTTACTCTGATATGCTATAGATCCAAAAATCCATATATAATATAAAACTGCAGGCATCTATAAGTGTACTCCCACATCTATAACTTCTTCTTCCTTCAAGTATTTTACCCTTTCACCCAAATATTGTGACACTTCTTTATCATATGAAGAACAAACCACACTACATCTCAAGCAAAAATGTCTTTATTACAAAGTAAACCCGAATTGATGTTTTCAGGTCGTTAAATACGTCTTACAATTCGCCTGGTTAGCTGACAATTGTGACATTTCTCAGAAGGCGTGTGTGAGAACATGCAGCCAAACACATACTCATAAATACATGACCAACATTCCTTGGGTCTTCACAGCATTAACAACAGTAACCATTTAAGTAACTGCCACAGTTGCCTTGTCGCTGAGAGAGAGAGAGAGAGGGAGAGAGAAAGATGAAGTGAGCGAAGCGACTGCAGCAATGCCAGAGATAGTTGTGGCCAAAAGGGAGGAACTGGCACATAGCTGATCACAGCACCGCAGCCGAGCACAAGCCGCACACATGAGACTGGGGCTGACTGGCTTAACCGGTGCATAGAAACCAGTTAAAGCTTTAAGCTCACATGCCTGGACTATTGCTGGACTATTGCTATTTGAGCAAGTTATTTAAATGGCTTTGTGTTGCATATTTTTTGGCTTGGCGCACTATTCGCTGCCACCAGAGCCCCAAGCAGTCAAGTGTCTCGACTCGTGCCGCTGTCGTAGTGGGAAAAACACAGCTGCCCATTGAAGCAAACAAAAGCCCCAAACCCCCGACGAAGATAAGCTCACAGCCTCGCGCACTACAAAAGCAATAACCGCTCGCTGAGCTGAAGCCAGTTACCATGAGGGCAGCAACGTCTCGAGTCAAGCGGCTTATCTTACTGCTCATCGTTTGTGGGACACTGGGCGACAGCCTCGCCTACGAAGTGCCCAATGTGACTGTCAAGGTGAACAGTCCAAAGGGTTTTGAGGTCTCCATACCCGATGGGCCGGGAATTTCACTGTTCGCCTTCCACGGCAAACTGAATGCGGAAATGGATGATCTGAGCGATCAGACCTGGGCCACCGATGTCGTCGCGGCGCGCAATGGACGCTGGACTTATATTAATCGGCTGCAGAAGCTCCAGCCTGGCGATGTGCTCTACTACTGGGTAACTGTGCGATACAATGGCCTGGACTATCATAAATATAACCAGAGCTACCAGGTAGGCCAAGACGGTGCCACAAACCAAAATACGACCATCAATTTGACCAGAAAAGATGGAACCAATGCGCAAATCATTATCAATGGGAATCCCACCATAAATATATATATTTCATAACTCTTACAATGTTCCCAGCCGTAAGCCAATAAATAATCCATTTTAGTTTAAAAAATTTAAATTATCTGTTAAATTATTAATTAGTGAATATTAAAAAAAAACCTTTTATTAACTTTATTGGTAAAAGTAAAAAATAAATGAATGATTTGATTTAAGCGAAGAATGATTTGATTTAATTAAATTGTAAAAACGTAAATACTTTTGTTAGAATTTCTATTTATAGAAGCATACATACTGCTATAGTCAATAATTATGTATATATATATATATATATCTGTATATTAGTCATCATTTGAATTAATTATAGATTTTTGATTCTTATTCATTCAAACTCTTCTTTTCTGGTTCTAATAGGTCAGCATATTTCGCAACTCTCATTTGTTTCTAGCTGGTTTGCCTGGTCCTAATTAACATTATAAGACTTGTTTTTTACTTTGTTCGTAATGATTTTTATTTCGCTACTAAGAAAATTCGCACTTATCCAAATGATACTAATGTTGTATTTCTCTAATTCTTAAATTCTTAGGCTAATTAACTAACTATTAATAGCTAACAGCTAATAGTTTTACAATTTAAGAGTAAGTAAAACCCATTTTATTCAGCGTTTTGAGTTTATTAGTCTATTATTTATGAGCCCATGCGTTGAAAGATTGTTAGCTGTAGAGTAATATAGCTTAGGCTGTCCTAACGTCCGTTTATGTAGTCAAAAAGTGAATGAAATAACATATGAATGGTATAAAAATATATATGACAAAAATATAAATACATATAACATAATATAAAAATATTTTTAAAATATTAACTATAAACTACAAAAAAAAGACCAAATCAAATTGTTAGGCTTGATTTTTTGCCATTTGCTGAAACATATTAGATATCACAGATAAGCTTTCATATAAAATACACAGATAACTAAGTTCTCATTTGCAATCTAAATTTATACATAAATTTTTAATATATTTTATATTTGTCAAGCATTTGTCACGAATAGAGCGTGAAGACTAAAACGACTAACAATTACGAGCTATGATATAAGTGTTAGGTTACACCTGGCTGCAGAGTATCACATTGTTTTAATATCACTTATTAGTTTGTTATCTGGGCTGCCCAATCTCCCATTATTTAGTTGCTTTTGCCACCCGATTTTCTATTTAGTTATTCTGATTCTCATTTACAAACTCCAATAATACGAAACGAAATTATTTTACAAAATTACAATAAGTGAACTCCGTTTACCTTATTCGATTGAAAACTCTATCAAAATATTATTGTCCGTATTAAATATTTGAGTGTTGCCAATAACAACAACAACAACAACAAATTTTGGACTCTGCACATGTCAAACTCATTGCACAATGCATTGTTTGCCAAAGTGCCATAAATCAAAGGAGCACTTTGTCACAGATACGCAAGTAAGTATCCGGGCCGTATAAATCATGTGGAAAAGTTCTCCGCATGCGTGTGAAATACTGTGCGAGTAATGGCTGCTTCAGAATTACCGCAATGCATTCCAAATGCACAGACTTATACTAAAACAAATAAGAATGCCAACTGGATGAGCGCCTGACTGAGTGTCGCCCAGCACAATGGAGAGTTCGTAGAGCGAAGCATCTATAGAGATGACAGTCATAATTTAAAATGCTTCACTCACTTTAACTACAAATTTCTAATATTACTAATTTAGCCTTATAATGCTTAAATATTATGAATGGTATTAAATATGAATGGTATTAAATATTATTGTGTAAATAGTATGAAATGTTATATATAAATGTTTTATATTAATATGAAATAGCATGTATATCCCAAAGAAACACAAATATTTACAATTTCCAGAGACAAGCAATCGATATCCGTAACTGAGTACTTTCTGATTACGTTGTTTCCCTCATTGCACTCAGATGGGGGCTTGGCCTAAAATTCCGCATGCTAATACCGTTATTCACGTTTTCATGGCGAATTATAAGCAAAATTTTATATCTGAAACGCTTTTTTACATTTTTGTTTATAATTAGTTCAAGTTATGTATTATATTTTATTATTTTTCAACTAAATTTTAAAAGTGTATAATATTACATTTTAAATTTCAGATTCATATCTGTTCGCCATTCCTTAGCGATCGCAACACAACGACTACTTTATTACCAAGGGCAATGGATGCTACAAATGTATAATTATAGATTTGCAAAAAATAAAACCAAAGATTTGTTTGCTTATTCAAAGTCGCAAAAATATTACTCAACTTTTATTGAATAGCTTAAATCTGTATATGAAAAGTGTATAATACAAAATGAAATAAGTTAGAATTGCTTTATACAAATGTTACGTATACGTAACTTGCAAGTCCAAAAACAGATTCAAGTGTTCATATTTTATTAAAAGTATATAAGTTTGTTTTTTATAAATTTTAAAAGTTGTAATAAGCTGTTAAATATATATTACTTTTTAACATAAAATAAATTTTATGCGTAATTCACCTCTATTCAGCTCAAGTAAGTTCAGGACGTTTATCTAATTTTCCACTTCATTGAATCCAAAGCTTTTGTCATATGTTTCCCAAGCTTTGATTCAAATTTGTATACATCAAGAGCCCACAAAAATGTTTATACATAGCTGGTACTCTAAGAGATATTCAACAAACAACAAATATATAGCATAACTAAATATAATAAGCCAGCCTCAAAGCGGTTCAGCTTAACATATATTTATAATCATAAAACCCATTTCTAAGAATATCTTCTATGACTATTTACAAACACTGACACAACTTCTGAATGCCCCTATACTTTAAATTGGCATTGAGTACAAAAAAGGTAAATGAAAAAAACACGAAAGGAAATAAAAAAGAATAATGCAGAAAACTATTCACGCAGGTAGTTCTGATATCAGAATCGAGCGCATTGGCCTTTTGCTGGCAAATATACGAGTAAACAACTGCATAAAGGTTACTTTTGGCCCATTTAACTTTCACTTGAGGCAAACAAAAGCAGATAAAACTTTCTGCTTAGCCAGGGCAAGCACAATACAAAGTAACAAATCCATTCGACTTTTATCTGCACAAGTGCTTAGAAGTTTTTCTCGTCCTTTTTTCAGCTTTAGCTTTCTTCCTTTTTTTTTCTGGTCCAAAGTGCTGATATCTGTTGCTGCTTGAAGAAAAATGACAAATGGATATTGGTATTTTGTAATTATTGTTTATAAACTAAAGCTGATATAACGACATGTTCTCTATTTATAGGACTAGCTGAAGAATGCAAATAGTGAATAAATATTTTAAATCGTGAATAAAACATCCCGGAGTTTAATATTTTGTAATACATACTTTAATTTAAAATTTTTGTTCAAAAATATTGTGCCTATATTTTGAAATCATTTTAAATATTCTAGTGAATTATAACAATATACCATTCCAAAAAAAAAGTAGGTGTATGCTTAAAGCCGCATTATTTGTTAACAATTTAACTTTAATGTCGACAGTATGTAATTTTAATATATTAATACTTTATATATATCGTTTTTATTTTAATTTATTTGATTGTTTCAGTAGTATTTAAAATATATTTTTACTTTCTATATGTCGTTTTTCTTTTACTTTATTTGATTGCTTTAGTTGTAGTAGTGTGAGGATGAGGCTGAGGCTTAGTTGTAAAATATTTAGACGAGTGGGTTTGTGTCTTAGCTAAACTCTAATCAAAGATGGTTTATATTTTCTACTTCTCATTCTATGAGCGCGAGAGAGAAAGAGAGAGTAATAGTGTTGCCGAATGTCCCTTCTGCTGCGAGTGTTGTGAGTGAGAACGAGATGACTGCCTAGAACGATCGGACGTTCGTAAGGAAGGGACGGAAGGTAAGGTCGTTCGAAAAACGAAGAAAAATAAACAAAAAATTCGGATACTTCAAAATAATTAGTAAATCGTTGATGGCCACAGTTGTATAAAAAAAATTAGAACGAAGAATGAACAAAGTAATACAATACCGCCATATATTTAGACATATATATCTACATATATATTTATACATATATACTCTTATTTAGTTTTTAAATAAAATAGAATCTCTACAACTGCTTTAATTTTTAAATACATCAATTAAAATACTAGTGTGTGTTGCCAATGAACACGCCTTCATGTTAAGTAAATATTAAATATAAAAGAACAATCTAAACGCGTTTTTTTTCCATTTCAAACAATTTCTGAAAATTCGTTTACCTGAGAAAAAGCCCTGGCCACAGCTAATTATAAGTTAAGGCTGACTCAGGTGCTAAGGTTCCATTAGTCGTGCGGCCTGTTCTATATGAGAAAGCAACTGCAGCTTGTCCGGTTTGCGCTTGACCTGTGTGCATGACCGCTTTTAGTGCGAACTCTTGAGTGTAGACAGAGTACCTGAAACATGGCCAACAAAAAAAAAAAGCTGAGTAGAACTGAAACATATACATACATTTATGGAGTATATATATGTAGGAATGCCACATAATAGGCGTATTAATTAATGCCGACATTTCTGCCAGCTGCATTTGTCACAGCTCATTTGAAGCAAATTAAGCATGTCGGCCAAAAGGTAAAATTCATTTTAATTTTCACATAGCCTATGGCTACTTCTCTATATATATGTATTTATATACGTATGTACATTTTATATATACTATATTTTAGCTGTGAAATGGGAGCAGCTAAGTGACGCTGTCAGCAACATTTGCGAATTGTTCTCATTTTCTCGTTTCGCGCCATGTGTGAGAGTTACAAAATGCAAGCTAGCTGCAAGTTTGTGTCACTTGTCACACACACACACATACACAACCCTATTTAAAGCACCGCACACACTTATGCTTCATTTAACTCACCCACACACACACACAAGACTTAAACACTTATACAGACCAGACACTTTGGACGCCATTTTGCACGTGGCAAGGCGCTAAAATGACTTGTGACAACTTTATGTGCAGCCCGCAGTTGTTGACGAATCCCCTACCTCTCCAGCTTCCATGCCCACTTCTCTGTGGTAAGAAAAATACTGTCACAAAATTATGTCATCAAGTTGCAAGCAGCTGAGGCATAAAATACGCAGCTTTAATTTTCCTGTTTACACTGCAGAACTATAAAAATTTTAGTCTCAATTTTAATCAGGAAGTTACCACATAATTTTTGCAAGTCTTGAGAGTTATGCTTTGGCCTGGCAACAAAAGAAGTTTTCTCTTTAAACTAAACGCTAAAAGACTTTTTCTTCTAGACTTTTACAATAGACTTATCAACTGACTTAGAGGTATAGCTATACATTTCCATGATTTCTTGAAATAAAGTCATACAAATAAAAATATAATTTTTAAATAAGTTCACAATATATTATCTCAAAGGCAAAATTAGTCAAATTTCCTACATCAAGTAACTTTTATTAATATCTGTTTACTCTAGTCTTGAATTTAGACGTAAGTCAAATATTTTTATTGTAATTTTTGTTGTCTTCCTTCAAACAAGGCTAACAACTACAGAGTACTCAAATTTTCCCGTTTCAGCTTGAGAATAGGAAGCCCCATGTAAGCGGTAAGCTTAAAGTGAAGCCACTGAAATAAGTCTGAAGTATGGCAAATTAATTATAAAAGATTCCGCCAAGTTAAATATTTTTCTCCAGTTAAGTTCAAAGTTGCGAGCGGAGACGCCCCATTGTAAAATAAGTTGCGACTAACTTGACGCACATTTGTCACACACACACACGCACACACACACACATCGTCCTGGCAGGAGTCAAGGGGTTAGAAAGTGAATGAATGGACCCACGATTCTACGTCTACAGGTGGCAATGGCAGAGCTCCTGCTGCCTGGTGCCTAGTGCCTGGTGCTTGTCACTTGTGGAATTTGCGTAGCTGCGGATGGCTGCCCCAAACACCACCCCAACACCACCCCGAACACCACCCCAACACCACACGAAAACCACCCTCAACTGATGTATGGCACTTTGAAATTAGTAAGAGTGCAAAATGTAGGACGAACAGCAGGACACATGGCTCACATTTTTCAGACTCAACAGAGAAATTGTGCATAATGTGTATTACTTTGTCATAGTATTCCAAATGTCATGGCTGAACTACTATATAGAGGAAGCATAGCACGAAGTAAAAACTACATTTATGTGCTTGGAACTGATGAACATTTTGCTGAAAGACACACATACATATATATTTAATATTAATATATATTTGGAATAGTCAATCATATTTACTCTTGATTAAGAAATACATACATATATGTTCTATTTACTATCTCTATTATTAAAACTGCTTATATGTATTTTGGAATGAGTTAGATAAGAAGGCAATCCATGTCCAGATTTTAGCCTTGCTATTTTCAATCTGAAAACAAGCAAAAGCTTAATATTTATTTTTTTTTTTTTACTACTTAAAAATGCTAAGTTGATGATAATTCCAATATTTAATATATTATTATTCTACATTATAATCATGGTTAAATGTTTCCTAATTAATCTACAAATATTTTCAAATATAGCAAGAGACTAATGAAAAATGCATTCGGATTAGACTTTCAAGAATTGTCAGGGAATGCCATTCATCAAGATCGCACTCGGATTAAAGCTTTACACTTATCTATCAAAATTCATTTGAATAATTCTCAGAAGAATCGTGCTCAAACAATGAACAGAACTGAATAGCAATTTGAGTATATATTACTGTTTTCGTCTATTTTAATCAATTGCCAGCAAAGACACTTAATTGCAAGGTCAAATGTTGATTAGGTCACCAGTAGAAATAGTTTTAAAATGCGCATTTAAATCTTTTATTTAAGAAACTTGTATCTATATATATACACATACATATACTCAATACATTTCAATATGGTGCAAGTTCTAGAAATGAATATTTCCCAGAGAATTTTGGAGATCCATCCCCAGTTTGTGCATTGTGTTGCTGATCTGTTCGGTCCATTTGCGTTGCATTTCAGCAAAATTCGCGTTCAAATTTTCAATCTCGCGTGCCGCTTCCTCTTGGATCTTCTTTCGATTGTCGTACGAATAACGATTGCCATTGAAAAGTCCGCCATCGGCCTTGGCCAGCACTGTGCCATCGGCCAGCTCCACAACTATGTTGCCATTCTCATACTGCACCTTGGCATTTTGGCCATTAATTGTTACCTGCTCCTCTGTATTAACGCTAGCGTCTTTAGCCGGGAACTCATAGACCTTGCCGGCGACCGTCAGCTGCAGTGTCCCATTGACAAGGTGACTCTTGTAGTTCTTATAGATCTGGTAGCTGCCCTCACCAGTCTGACTCATGAAACTCTGGTCACCATTGCCCGAAATGAAACTCTGGCCACCATTGCCCGAAATGAAACTCTGGCCACCCGTGCGACCATTGATCACAACATTATTGTTTCTAGATTCCAATAGGATGTCGCCATCATCACCGCTGGACGTATCCTCGTCACTGTCATCGTCCCTAGTTACAATTGTCTGACCGTTAGCTCCAACCAGGACCGTGCGTCCATCGGGGCGCCTATAGATGCTGCCAGCTTGGTTTTGCAGCGCAACATTGCCGCCCCGATTGTACAACACGCTGGCCACCGGCTGAACTGTGCCGGGAATCGAAGTTTCTACTCCATTGCTACGATCTACAAAGGTCTTGGGTGTCTCCGTACTGGCTGGTTGAGCTGCAAAGAGGACGATCAGTCGCTGCACTAAATAAATGAGCCCTTTAAGTACTATTTACCGCTGGCCAAGCAAACGCAAGCAAGTGCCACTAGGCCGATCATCATGAGAGCACGAGACTTGTCCATTTTGTGCAACGGGTTGACTATATCAATGCAGTGCTAGACGCTCGCTATTTATACGGCCGATCGATCGAGTATAAATAGCTGTGTATTCAGTGTATTCAGTGTATTCAGTGTATTATTGAACGTGTGGGTAGATATCGCAGAGAGGTCGACGGTATGCAACCTCTGGGGAAAAAGCCAGAGACGATTATAACAAATCGTTCCGTTTCTACACGTTTTGCAGTTGTCGAGGGTTCTGAGATCGTCTCGAAACTGTTTGCCGAGTTCGGCTCACGTCTCGCTAACGACCAAAAATGTTGAGTACCAAAGTGAGTCTGAGTGAAAAGCTCAAAATAAATAGCGTCACAGTGCACAGTACTTAAACTGTCGCAAAAATACTTAAATTGACAAATAATTGAAAGAGCGGCAACAAAAATGAGAAAAAATAGTAAAACAATTTAGAGTCAAATGAATTATTCCAATTTCATAGAAACAAAGCAGCATACTGAAAAATAAAATGGAATGACCGACTAGGCAGTGCCCTTTACCTAGATAGAACCGAGCTATTTTTTTTTTATTTGCATAAAGAATTGTTGAAAAGCAAAAACAAATTAATTTCTAAAAAATTAAATCAAATTAAAATTTTGGTTTTTGGTATATTTTATGATAAGTTTACTTTATAAAAATGTTTACATATTTTACAAATATATTCTATTAATTCCTTACAATTTCCTATCGCTACAGAATATTCATAATTCAATGCTTTTTCATATTTCAATATAGATGTTAAGTATATATTATATAGAAAAATTTTAAGTTCTTTATAAATTTATTTTACCCATTAATTTTTTTCTATAATTACAAAGTATTTCCAAGTCTGTTCAATTTTTATATATTCAAAATAAAGACTATAGTTTAAACGGCAGCAAATTGAAGTGTGTACAAGATTGTAATATGTGCTTTTAACTGTATATATGAATGTATAATTCGTCTTAACTGATAGTAAATACATATACGTATGTATGTATGTACCTGCCACAAGTAGCGCAAATAGCACTTGGGAAAACCCCTCCATAGCAAACATTTGCATTCGCACCTCAGAGAATACTTGTTTCTTTAAGCTTACACTTACGTACTTAGGTCACAGGTTTATCGCTCTGATGGGGAATACACACACGAATTCCGATGGCTTATCAGCTTATAAGACAAAGAGAGCGTAATCTCACATACATAAGTATACATACATATATATATGTATACACTTATTTATTTGCTTTAATCGAACGCAAATAAATAGTGTAATTAAACATGAATTTTCAGTGTTCTTTGAGTATCGTACTTTAAATGGCCTTCACATTGTTCATTAACTTGGGCACAGCATTGACATTGAAGAAGTGAGGAACATTGCCTTCAACTAAATCAATCGTTAATCTAAAAAAAAAATTTGTTAAATTCTTTGAGTTCCTAACAATGAAAATATAAATGTGTAGATATATTGAACGAATTAAATTCATTTAAAATTTGATTAAAATAAGGCGTTACGGATACATAACTAAAGATAGGTTATGACTTGGAATAAACATAAGTAATGTTTAGGTATTCACTATCAACAGAGCTCAAGGCTAGAGTCTTATTCAATATTTACTATATTCTTATATATGTACTTTAATCAAAGAAATATACTTTAATCAAGAAATGTGAAATTAGAATTGAGTCTAAGACTTCATTGAAACGGAGCATATATAATTCAAAAATAAACACATTGAAAATGAGAAATCATGATTTATATCGTAAATGATTTGATTGAAATCAGAAGTGCGCCATATATAAGATATACTCTTAATTAGGACGACAAACTGAATCGATCCAAAGAAATCTGTCTGTTAGCTAGAGACTTAGAATTGAAACTTATGTTCCCATTTATCATACCAGTTTGCCCTTTTTTCGATAACTATTTCTACTATTTGCCTAATATCAATAATAATTAAGAATTTTTTTTATAAGCATAGCTTTGTGCTTGATGATAAATACAGAATACATTCCTAACATTTTGGACATTGGATGCCTTAATTTGAAAAACAAAATAAATTAATAAAGTATTCATATAGTAAAGACTTGCACTTTGGCACATGCAGTCATTCAGATGTCAATTTCACTAAGAAAGTGCATCGATAACAAAAGCTATTCAATAATTAACTTTCCATATTCGACTGTCTATACTGCAGATCAAGCGTTGCCTCTGTATCTGTATCTGTTATTTTATATATATATATATATTAGAAAACAGTAAAAAAAAAGTCAGCTAGATTTAAGTAGAGTTCAAGGTATCTATATTCTATCTTTTGTCTGCCGACTAGAGCAAACTTATTTGATTATGCTTATATGTATGTAATATATGTGTTTATGCGTAGATACAAGCTTTTTTAAAAATGGCAGATAAGCAATGGTTCAGGGTATCTAATAGTCGGGCACTTCAAATTATAGGTTTCCTATTTTTATTTAAATTTTAACAAATGATTAAGTTTATTTTCAATTCCCTGTAAGCATTCGATTTGAATAGAAATTAAAAACAAAAACGATTTTATAGGAAGTAAAATAAGTATATGGTAAACGAAAATTATACAATCTCAGCACAGATTTGTTTTTATTTCTTTGTATACCAGTTATTTGTGCCTCAAAATAATATTTTATATTTATAAATTTCTTAATAATAATAACCACTTAAACGAACGTCGTGAAATTTAAATCAGCTTTGTATACAACTCATCAATTAAGCAATTATACCATTTATTTTCATATGCTAGGTTATAAGAAAGTTGTCTAATCATTTAATAGCGCCATTTGCCACCGCCATTTGAATGCTGATTATGGTATGTAGAATCGGTTGTCTGATCATGCCCACCATTCCAGGCTGGTCCGCCGCTGGGTCCCTGGTTGGAAGATGGGCCCCAATTAAGTCCAAAGGGCAGTCCATTGACAGCTTAAACGAGGCACATAATACAAATATATTATATATATTAAATATATGTATTCTGATGTATATAAACTATATATAGGAAAACTTACCGCTGAGCAGTGCAACGAGCAGCGAAAGCACGAAAATAAATTGATGACTGTACTGCATGGTCAAGGCAAGAAGTTCAAATGAATGAGTTTTAAATAATACCACGCCTTTATATAAAAGTATTTCCAGAGAGGGGTACGACGACGTGCAGCAAGAAGGGTAACATACAATGTCTTTGGACAGACAATCAATCTATATGCATAAGACGATTGCGGCTGTCTGCGACCACTGATTATCGTGGCCTTATTTGAATACGTTTTACAATACCCTTCTCAGAATGAATTACAAAAGTGGGTATAATAATTTTGAATAGATTTAAAATAAAGAAGGGTAACAAGATGGATCGATAACCATATTAAGTGTATACAATATAGATTTGTGTGTATTAATCTATATCAACAGTTTTAAATGTATAACATAAACTATAAAAATTAACTTATTTAACTATTGTCAACTATTCCTATTGTCTTGGGCTGAGACTACACCAGTAAATATACTTTGGATCCAGCGAAAAGATAGTCAACATCGCTTAGATGCTTGATTAAAATTTAAATATTATTTAATATTCTCTCCTATCAATTTGAAAAGTACCAGAGACAAAATAATATTTTTATTTTTTTTTTTTTGTAATACTAAAAATAAAGGAAATAGGGTATACACAATAATATATTAGTTTTAAAAATTTTAAAAATAATAATAAATCATATCATGAAAAAATCAAACTTAAAAAAAAAAAATAAAATAAAACACATTTTATGTAATTATAAATTCAAACTATTATTGATATGCAAAAATACAGTTTAAAAAATTTTAAAATAATACTTGGTCCATAACTATTTCTTTACTATTTTTTAATTTTTGTTAAACTTAATTAAAAAATATATAATTAAACTTAAAATTTTAAAGTTATGCAAAAAAGCCATTTAAATATTTTGTATATTTTTGTTATTTTCTATTTTATTTTATTTATTTTTTATTTTTTTACATAAGTTTTGCCTGCACAGTATACCCTAGTCGAGCACACCCATGTTCACATATTTCATATAGCTGGCAAGTTCACATGAAGCAACGCTCTCATCTGCCCTTTCTCTCTTCGGTGTCTGTTCTCTCAACTCACATGCTAAGGCAATTAAGAAGTTTTGCTATGTGTCTGCTAATTATTTTCAATTGAATAGCTTTGGGTTGTAGGTAAAAGTTTTTGTATTGCTGGCCATTAAACATATCGGCTGTTGGCATTCATTGAGCAGTCACATTAGCCCCACTTGAGCAGGTGAGCAGCTCAGCAGGTAGTGAGCTTTTGTTTGGGCCCACTACTGCTGCCCCACCCAACTGCAGTTTACGCTTTGCGTCTATTTTGTTTCTCTCTTTTGGATTCGACTGCGGAGCAAGTTGAACAATAAAAATTAAACAGGTTTTGCCATGTTGTTAATGATAGCTGGCATAGCTGAGCTGTTGACTGCTAAAACGTGAGAAAAAATGAGAATTAGAAACACCGAGAGTGGGAGAGAAAGAACGCGACTTAAATGAGCTACGACCACTACAAAGTGCTTTTCAAATAATGTGTGGGAGTTCTCTCAGAATCAACAACAAAGAGAGAAATATCAAGTACATTTATCAGCAGCTAAAACTTGAAGAAGATTAGAGCTCTATATATAGAGGATTAGAAATTTAGCAATTTTAAAATTCGATTTTAATTCACTTATTTATATCACTTGCTTTTTTTTTATTATTTGAATTTTTTGAATAATGATTTTATTTGAAGTTTTAATATTTAATTTGTTACATTTATTTATATATGTTATACAAAATATATTTTAAAATATATTTTAACTTAATTTTTAATAATTATAGTATGACAGAGATTTATGTATTATTTAAGATATTTTTAAATACATTTTTAAATTTATTTTTAAATAAAAATGAAATATTAAATATTTTCATTTCCAAAATGTATTGAATTTATTCTTTACTGATTTTTCTTATTTAAAAGCTGAATTTATTATTTATTTACTTTAAATATTTTTTATTGAAGCTTGATTTTTATTTTTAATAATTATATTATTATATGAATTAATATATTATTCAATATATAAAAAAAATAAAAATAAAATAAAAAACAATTTATTGTTTCATTATTAAATAGTAATTAAAGTATTGTATTTTTACATTTACAGTGTATTTTTTTATATTATAAATACTTTCTAGCGTACAATTTTGTTATTTTAAAATTCATATTTACTCACTGAAACCAAATTCAGAGAAGTGTTTAAATTACTTGAACTTTTCGTCCTGTGTAACTTATAAATAGTAGCACAGATTTCTTTCTTCTAATGTCTCGAACAGTTGTTTGCCCGAACACCAGAAACAAGCTACTAAATTATTAACTAACCGAGCTCTGCATCCACTTGGCTTAGCTGCAAACCTCTGTTTCCAATTGCCTTTGCCACCCTGAGACTTATTTATGCCACATGAAAGCATTATACAAAAACTAGCACAAGTCTAGGGCAGCTGGGAAACAATGATCAAAGGCCAAACAATAATGCATAGACCATTAAAAGGACGCAGTTGCATTCAGTGGCAAATATATATAAGCTGCGACTAACTGTTCCACAGGTTCTGGCTAACCTGCTGGGTTTCGGTCTCTGGTCGGGTGCGATGCGGTCCAGTCGAGCCTGGGGCGTTCACATTGCTTTTGTTGCTCGAATCGAATCAATTTGATTTTCCAATCAATTAAACTTTATATATATTGCGTCTGGGCGGCTAAATATAGCAACAACAACAGCAACAATTGCCACAAAGCACTGCTATGTAGAAATGTGCTTCACAGATAACAACCAGAGTGAGAGGCTATGCACCAAGCACTGTCTGTTTGTTTGCTCTCTCGCTCTTTTTCTCCCTCTCTCGCTCTCCCTTTGTCTTCCTCTGCTCCTGGCCAATGTCTCCATCAACGCCTGACTGCACAAGCACAAAAATGTTAGTTGCCGAGTTCAGGTTTGGTCGAAATCGGAATGGGGAGCGACTATTGCATATTGCATGACTTTGACTGCATTTTTCGACTTGCAGCTCTTTGCGGAGACAACAGACGCATAAATCAGCAAATCAATTTCAACAATTGTTAGCTTTATCTGTATCGTTCGTGAGAAGAAAAAAAAAAACAATAAGGAAACAAAAAACAGCTGCCAGCACAGAGTTCAATGACTCTTGCAATTTCAATCAAAATTATGACTATACATTTATTTGATTAATTCTGTCGCTTATATAAAAGGTCCTCTGCTGCCACTACCGCTTATTAATCCATCAGATGCCTGGTTGCCAAACGGTCCTCCGCCTTGCCCACCAGATATAACACCCTGCTGCTGATTTTTAAAAGGACCTCCATTGCTTCCACCATTTATTAAACCGGCTTCTGTTTTACCAAAAGGTCCTCCACTGCCACCATTTGTAACCAGACCATTTGTTGACTGATCTGCAAAAGGACCTCCGCTTTGGCTTCCTGATATAATACTCTCTTGATTTTTTGAGAAAGCTCCCAAGCCACTGTTGCTCCTCTCTGATCGACCTAATCCAAAGGGACCTCCGTTGCCGCCACCGTTAATCAATCCGCTTGCAGCATTTCCAAAAGGTCCACCATTTTGATTACCAGTTATGATACCTTCGTGCTCCCCAGTTTCTTTAAAAGGACCTCCACTGTTTTTACCACTTATTAATTCAGTTTTTCCTTGTCCGAATGGTCCTCCATTATTTCCACCGTTTATCAGTCCATTTCCAAAAGATCCTCCTTGGTTTTCCGACGCACTTTCCTGATCGACATTTAATTTGAATGGTCCTCCACTGTTGCTACCACTTATCAATTCAGTTTTTTCTTGTCCAAATGGTCCTCCACTGCCGCCACCGTTAACCAATCCATCAGGAGCCACATTTGCGGCACTTCCAAAAGGTCCACCATTTTGATTTCCAGTTATGATACCTTCAGAACCAACATTGACTTTGAAGGGTCCTCCACTGTTGCCTCCTTTAATTAGACCTTGTTGATCTTGTCCATAAGATCCTCCACTGTTGCCTCCATACTCTCCAGTCACTTTAAATGGTCCTCCACTATTGCTGCCGCTTATTAATTCCTCCCTTCCTTGTCCGAATGGTCCTCCATTGCTGCCACCGTTAACCAATCCACCACCTTCTAAATTCTGAGTATTTCCAAAAGGTCCACCATTTTGATTTCCAAATATGAGACCTTCTTGACCAACATTAACTCTAAATGGTCCTCCACTATTGCTACCGGCAATTAAATAAGGTCTTCCTTGTACTAATCCGTCTTGAGTCGTGTACCCAGAATATCCAAAAGGTCCACCGCTTTGTCTGCCATATGTAATATATGGCCTTCTACCGTTTCCAGATCCCACGAACCCATTAGATCTAAAGGTTCCTCCGTCATTGTTATTAATAAAAGGTCCACCATAACTATTTCCATATAAATATTGTTGCTTTGCCAGAGGCAACAGCGTCATCAACAGCAGCAGCGTCGGCAGCTTCACATTGACTAAATGTCTCATCTCGATGCTATACAAACTTGAACTGATCGATACGAGCCAAAAAATTATTGATTTTGTCATTTTTGCATAACAACGAGAAAAATAAAGTAAACAAAATACAAACAACTAATCTATCAATGAGTGTAAACCACAAAAAACAACAATCAAACTGGACCTTGGCTGCGCTAAACTGCATGTTAAATCACAGAGAGTTTATTGATTTTGTAAACTATTTATAATATTACAGATCTAATATCATAAAATATCATACAAAATCAAAAGTCTTCTTATTCTTATTTAAATTTGATATTACTTTTTGATTAACCTTGAATATTTCTCCGTCTTTCTTCTCAGTCATTTGCAAGCCCAATATTTTGCTAAGCAAATTCATGCTAAGTGCTTATTGATACTTCAACTGAGATTTGTTGTTTGCTGAGTAGGGGCTACGCTTGAATGATAACTTTGCTTTGACATCTGACTCATCTACAACATATACGCCCCCCAATTTCAGTCTATCTCTGTATGACAAAAATCATTATTAAATTAAATGAGAGGATTTTTATAAAAACTGATTTTATAGTTGAGTTTTATTTGGAAGTAAACCTGGAAAGATTTTTTTACTCTTAACTTAATTTAAAATCAATATTGAAAATAATCCCAGATGAATTATAGATATATTAGTTGCACATTAGATGTTTAAAGATCGTTATATTCCTAAAATTGAAACTAAATTAAATGTTTTACAGGGTATTCTTTTTTCAGCAGTACTCTTCTATATATTTTTATATATTGTTATATACAAATTTAACTCGTATAATATTTTATATAGTTTCTGAGCCTTGACATAATTGTTGTTCAAATCATTTCGAACGAAAAAGCCAAAAATACAATAAACAAAACCATAATTAATAAAAAAAATACATAAAAATAATTTAAAAAAAAAAAATTTTAAAAAACAACAACAAAAAAATAGTAATAAATAATAATACAAATATAACATAATATAAAAATATAATAACAAAATTAACAATATATTTTTTTAAAACCATAACTATATTGAAATAATTGATTTAATAAGAAATAAAAAATATTTTAAGTATATAAACTTTATTAAATCTATAATATTATATTCCCAACAATACCACAACAAACTAAAAATATATCCAATATTTTACAGGGCATTCCTTTATTGAGCTTTTACGCTTCTACTATTTAACTTTTGCAGCCCTGATTTCGAGTTCAAAAAGTTTATTATTGCCGTGTGTCTGGTCACACTTTCTGCTGCACCAAAATAGAAACCTAATTTTATTTATTTTAAGTATCAAAACAAAAATTCTCAGAAATTCATGAAATGAGCATTTTGCCAAACGCTGCTAGTTTCACACTACAAAGCTCCCAGTTGTCCAAATGGCGCTCCGAGTTCTTCAGCCTGCCATTGAATCGGCTGGCGCAGAACATTTGCACAAGTGGGGATCCCATCAGAGCAAGTCTGGTAGCCAATCTGCAGGCATTGACGGTGGGCGGCAAGGAGCACCATGAGGTGACCAAGCTAAAGAAGTCGAGCGTAGACGGTCCGAATTGGATCTGCACTGGACTCGATCTGCTGCGTCATGGTCTGCGTAAAGATTACGAACTATCCGCCCCGTATTTGTTTTACTGGCATAAACTCGAGCGCTGTAACTACTTCCTCAACACTGTGATCGAGTGTATGGCGTGCGGAGAGCCAGTTGAGGGACGCACCCTTACATACCTGATGAAGCACGCAGTGCCCGATAGCGGCAATTGGCAGATGTTTGTGAATCTTGTCAAGAAATATGGTGTAATGCCCAAGCAATCCTATCTGGCCAGCTGGTCCTCAACCCGTACACTGCATCTTAATCGGATTCTCAAGAGTAAAGTATGTGTGCTTTATGTATTCCTGGCTTAAGACTACTTCCTAATCTCTTACAGCTGCACGAATTTAGCAGCCAGCTGAATGCGAAATTCAACTTAGATGGGAATACCCATAATCTGCCCCTAATGGTTGAGTCCATGGTCGAAGAGCTTTATAAAGTAATCAGCATTTGCTTGGGCACGCCGCCCACGGACTTTACACTTAACTTAAAGGACGGCAAACAGGAGGCTCGATACACGCCAGTCAGGTTCTATGAGCGCATGATAGCGCCCCACTTTGCACTGGATGCCTGGGTTACTCTCGGCCATGATCCCCGGCCGAGTTCCAGCTATGGACACAACTACAGCGTTGCCCACAGCTCCAATATGATGAATGGACTCCAGCAAAGCTACAATAACCAGCCCATGGATGTACTGCTTGAGGTCATGACAAAGTCTCTGGCCGCTGGCTCGGCTGTGTGGCTGGCCTGCGATATCCAGCAGCTATTCAAGAACAATGTGGATGTGCTCAGCCTGAAAACGCACAACTTTGAGCAGGTATTTGGCATGCAAGTGGGCACAGAACTAGACAAAGCAGACCGAATGCTTTACAGGGCGACGAGTCGAAATACACCGCTGCTGGTGACGGAGGTCTCGTTGGATGCACTGCATCAGCCACTGCAATTTGGCACAATACGCAAGACAACAAAAACTAATGCCGTTAAAAGGACCGAATCCGAGGAGAGTCTAACGGAATCTGTCGATACCGTTGACAAGGCCAAAGCAGATGCAGCCAAAGCCAAAGCGAATGCAACCAAGCGCAAAATGTCCATGGGCCAAGCTACCATCCTGCACGTCGACTGGCTGCGGGAATATGCCTTTGAGATAGTCGTCGACGCACGCTTTGTGCCGCCAGGCGTGATGCAAGCCCTCCGCGATGAACCCAGCGTGGAACTGCCCATTTGGGACCCCATGGGCGCGCTGCTCAGTTGATGAATGATGAGTCCCCAGGTAGAGGTTGTTCAGGGCTGGCAAGCGACTAGTTCATTGATTTAAAAAAACGACAAATCATTTCATGAACTGGTTCGATTTGAGACTTGCTCGCAATGACATTTAGCAAAATTTTGCAAAATTTTCTATTAAAAGTTCAAATGGTATTTTGAAAATTTATTATAACTGAACTTAAATACATATCTTAAAATTTCAAATTTTAAGTTCTATTGTAAAACAGCTGGAGATTATTTTGCAAACTTTCTTTAAATGTATTTTTATATTTATATTCATGATTTAATAATAAAAAGAAAAGTAATATATGTAATATATGTAATACAATTTAATCTAAGTTTATAAAAAGGCAATGAGAAGTCTGGTTTATGTAATTTAAAATAAATTTAAATCATATTTTATAAATAATATTTTTTATTAAATAGTTTGTCTCAATATAGCTGGTTTTTTATATTTTTTAATTTATATATACAAATTTAAGTCAAATATTATAATTATATTTTTTATTAGATCAATGGTTTCAATATAGTTGTATATTTATTTCAAATATATTTTTATATTTGTATTAAATGATATATTATATTATTTTACATTATTTAAAATAATATATATTGTATTATTTTATTATACATTTATAATATATTATATTCATTATTATTACATTAATTATATTTGGATTAAAACTTCACTTATTTTTGTTTTATCTTATTTTAATTAAGATATGATGTAATTTTTTTTGTTTAATACATTATTGTATTTTTAACTTTTTCATTAGATGTTTTTAACCTCGAAGACATAAAAATATTTAAAATTGGCTTAAAACCAGCTCTTCGGAACCCAATGAACCGAACCAGTTCACAAATTGTACACTGTCCTCAGACGCTGGAGAGTATTGAAATTATTGGAAAATCTTGCAGTCCAACTGACGAGGCGCGACCTTCGCTAAGTTTTCGGGAATTAGACTTACGTGCCGAGCATGCCTAATTAGGCATTAGAAAGGCCATTGAGATATGGGGAATGGGGAATGAAGAGGACAGCGACTGCTGCCGTCAAGTCGACGACTGTTTTGGACTTAAGGGATTTGCGTTGAAGGAAATTTAACTTTGCATAAAATGCGGAAGTAACAAATATCACAAAAAAAAAAAAAGAAAATGCGTAGCTTTAAGACAAAATTTTCGTTTATTAAATTTTTGATAAATTTTCAGTGTTCTACCAGAATCCGTTGCCGCCATAGCCGTTATAGTTATAGCCTCGACCGCCACCATTATAGATATGCGTATTGGGATAGTGGTGCTGATGCGGTGGCTGCACCACAATTGGTTGCACAATCACCTGCGGTTGGGGACTGAATAGTTTCGTCAGGAGATGACGTGGCCGACGTAGCTGATCAGCTGTTGATGACGGGGCGGTGGTTCCCTCTCCGGCGTTGGCACTCGCAGCAGGAGGCAGCTCAGCAGTTGACAGAGCATCAATTGCATTGTGGCTATCAGGAAAGGCCAGCACCAGGGCAACAGTCAGACTGCTCAGCAAGAAAAACGCAACGATCTTCATCTTCAGGGAGTATGATCTGTAACTGAATTGAACTTCGCTCACGACAGCTACTTAAATACAAAATCAAAGCAGGTAACATTTGGCCAGGAGCTACCTGTCTTATGCATGAGCAGCTGCCGGCAAGGATTAGGCAAAGATTAGCGAAAATTACTACTGAGAAATGTCAAATGGTTTATGAGATCGCAAATCTTATTTTTGGAATGCTTGAAATAAATTTTATTATACGCATAGTTCACGTTTATGACGTGGTTCCCTTACCCTAAGCAAGCGCCTTACTATATGATATGTGTAAGTGAAGCATATTTAACTATTTCTTATCCTTAAGCTGGTGGTGGTGGTGGCATACCCTCGGGTGGTGGTGGCATACCCTCGGGCGGTGGTGGCATGCCCTCAGGTGGCGGCGGCGGTGCCTGGCGACGTGACTGTGGAATAAATATAAATATACGTATTTATTTACATCAAATTGATTATCTTTGTAACAAAACGGCAAAGAAATGTCTAAAGAGTTGGACAGACAGTAAGATATCCCCTTGAAATGAGGCAACGAGTGTTCAGAATTGCGTTTTTGGAATGCTTTAAACAAGTTTTATTGGTCGTATTTATAGTTCGCGATTAGTTCCCTTAACATGCACAAAAGACCTGCTCGATTTGTGAATATAATTTATTGGTTTATATGGGTGGGCTGGGCATGCCAGGGGGAGGAGAGGGAAAACCTGGACCGGGCAACTGACGGGTTTGCTGTGAATGGGATAGAATAGAGTAGAGTATTGTCCAATGATTGACACCTATGGGGTCTACAAGGATAAAGGCCAAAATTGTCTAGCTACAATGCTGAGCTATGTAAAAATGGATCTTACTCTGATATGTGGAGGCTGTTCTTCGTTGTTCTCATGGCTCGTTGGCTCGTTGTTCATGACATTGCGACGGGACTGTTAACATATTATATTTATAAACATGTATTGATCTTTGTAGGCTAGTGCTATGGCTTACTCTGAATTGAGATGGTGGTTGCTCCTCGTTGTTCACAATGCTCGTTGGATCGTTGTTCACAACATTACGACGCGACTGTTAACATATTATATATATGTATAAATATATTATATATTGATCTTTGTAGTCTAGTGCTATAGCTTACTCTGAATTGAGGTGGTGGTGGTTCGTCGTTGTTCCCATGGCTCGATGGTTCATTGTTCATGACATTACGACGAGACTGTTAACATATTATATTTATAAACATGCATTGATCTTTGTAGTCTAGTGCTATGGCTTACTCTGAATTGAGATGGTGGTTGCTCCTCGTTGTTCACATAGCCAGAACCGCTCGCAAGTCCCACTTTAGTGACGGGGGCATGGCGCCGAGCCTAGAATTAGTAGGCATTGGCAAAATCGCGTAAGTAAATACTTATAGCCCTCAAAGCGTCGCCGCTGCAATTCCTCTTCAGTAAGATTTGATTGGCGACGCGTCTTGAGGGCAGAGAAATTTGAACGTTTTCCGCTATTCAACTGGAAACTGACTTACCCGCACAAACAGTGGCATCGAGTCCTGCTTCAAGGATACGTATTAAATACTGAGTAGTTCATATTTAGCTGTTGCTTACCTCTAAGCCCTTGTGGCTGCTACCACCGCCGCGTCCGTCCACGCCGAACAGTGTCAAAGCCACCACGTAAACAAGTAAAATAGCGCAAAATAACTTCATTCTCGATTCGTCACGTTGCCGTTTATGAATGAGATTGAGACTTCTCACTGCTCGGCTGCATTCAGCTGGGCAGCTTCTTATATACCCTTAGCTCCATGGGGACTGTGTCATTTCAATTGGCTTGTTAAACGCTATCCGAAATCTTGTAAAATGTCAGCTTACCGAATAATTGCCGATACGTATCGGACAGGGTCAACAATTAAATTGTTTATTAAATCATTGAAGTTATTAGCAGCCGCCGACTGGCACAAAGTAACATGTATCCTCAAGATACAATCGGCATGAACATGAAAAGGGCGGCATATGAAAAACAGTTTGGGCTTATCGTGGGTGGACGTCTGGGTAACACGTCAGCTGTGACATAATGAAACAATCAATATATTTCAGGTGCTCTTTAAACTAGATGCAGATGGAAAAGCTTAGCAATTTAAGTGTACATAATCTGTGTGAAGAATGATAATAATTTATCAACTTTATGGTAAGTATATAAATATATGCATATCGGTCGTGGAAATATAAAAAACAGATCGATATCGAATTCTATAAATGCACCTTTCTTTGTCATTTCAATGAGATCAGCTAACATTTTTATAAAAATAAGGTAAGTTTTTGAATATAGCTTTATAGCCTAACTCATTAAATTCAATAAAAGACTATCAGCATTCAAGTGCCAATGGAAGATCATAGTTACCTCTCTAATTTATATATAATATTCAATCGCGGCTTTATTTCTCTGAACATTTTGGACAGTTTAAAATAAGATAGAAAATCGGCCCATTTCAAACTCAGCTTGCATTAAACCTCAAAATAATTATACCAATACTTAAAAATAATTTTAATATTTTTAAAAATATATATAATAAAAAAAATATAATAAATAACAAAATTTGTATTACACAAATTTTTTACCAATACTTAATATATTATTATGTAGAAAAATATTTTTTTATTTAATTTTAAAAATTCAAAATTTGAATAAATATATATATATATATATATTCAAATTTTGAATTCTTTTTATTATATAATAATATTCATTAAAAATAATTTAAAACTGTATATATATATATATATATATATATATATATATATATATATATATATATATATATATAAATATATATATATATATATATTTTTTTTAATATTATTGCAAAACATTTATTAATTTTTATACTATATATTTGACTATTTATAATAAAATCATAACTATTAAAAGCAATTTTAAATGCTATAAAAATTAAATAATATTTTGCAATAATATTTAAAAAGTTGCTTACTAGTTAAGTACATTATTAAATGTACACTTATCATTTTTGTCTTATTTTCATAGCCAGGTTTGGAATGATTAAAACTTATTTAGTATTATAAATACTAAAAACTACTATACCTTGGACAGAAAAGAGGGAAATTGGTATTTTACATTTTGCCAAATTCAATGTATACCTAATTATATTTCATACAATCCGTCTGCATACCAAACCAAATTATACGTATCTCAAATATGATCTGTCCAAGCAACATTAAATCTAATATGACGATGCCACCACATTTAATGCAGACCTGACACTTAAGAGCTGAATGTAAGCCTGGCGCTCCCTTTGTGATATTCTGCCGTGCTATCCGGCACTAGAAAACGTTAGAATGAGTTCACGTTCACATTTAGCAGAGCTTTGCATAATTTGAAAATTATAACACGCTTTGATGTTGACGTGCCGAAAGGCGTTGGGCGTCTGTGTCTTTGTCTATGTCTTTTTCTTTAGCTTGCTCTCCCTCTCTCTCTGTCTCTCTCACACTCTCTCTCAGTGTCGCTGTCAACCAAGTCAAATAGAGGTGCAGGCGACAAAAACGAAATTGTTGGGAAAGAGTACAAAATAAATAAGCGCACTTTTTTTCTCATTTCCGTTGCTTACTTTGACGTGTTTAGTTTTTGATGTGCACATTCGCGCACACAGCAGCAGCAGCAGCAGCAGGAGGAGGAGCTGTAAAGGCAGATGATTAAATTCGTCGCCAATGTGGACAGCGTCGCTGGTTCCACTGGTTCCGCTGGCTCTAACGGAGCCGCTCTGTACGGGTTGCCCGTTGTCTGCATCTTAGAAGAGCTCTACTTTTCGCTCTCTCTCTCTCTCTCAGTCTCTCACTCGCTCCTACGTGCTTCCTTTCTGTCTCTGTGTGTAAACTTTTCTCATTAGAAAACTTTTACTATTTCCGCTACTCAACGCCAAACGCAAACAACAAACAAACAGCAACAGCAGCAACAGCAGCAGCAGCGCCAAACGACAGAAAAGCATAAAATAAAAATAAAAATTAAATGAAACATAAAATAAAAAAGACGCGCAACGGACTGAAGTAAATGTTTTGTAAATACAATTTTTGGTGTGCCTAAGTGTCTGAATTGACATTGTTCCATCTTAGATGTGGAGCTGTTGCACCAAATTGCCAAATTTGCAACAGGCAGGATTGGCTCTCCCGCTGTCTTGGTTTTTATTTAATTTTTATGTAGAGCAGATGGAGGATGTCAAAGACGCTGCTTGAAAATCAATAAATCAGCGTTTACCGTTTTACCTTTACCTCAGCTTCAATTCAATCCGATTTTCTTATTTGATTTTGCAGTGCCTCCGCGCTTTCCTGTTTCCTGTGACTTGCAGTGCGCATTTCCTTCCAAGTGCCTCGCGTTTGCTCTAATTTGATTTTGAGCAGTAGCAGCAAAAGCAGCAGCAGCAGCAGCATCAGCTTCTTATGCGATTGCCATCGCCTGTCATCGGCTCGAAAATGTGCCACGTTTCAATTACGTTTATTGACTTAAGCCAACGAAAAATGCCTGATATTTCTATACACTCAAACACACACACACACACGCACACACATATGTGTCTAGACAATTAGATTGTGCCATAAAGCATAGTCGATTCGTATTCAATAAAACAAAAGAATATGAAACTTCTTCAGGAAGATTTATTACAAAATATATTTAAGCACTTTATGTTACTTCCATGCAAAATTCGTGTATATATTTGCACTGAGCGTACTTTAAGTTGAAATTGTATTTCTTGTCATGCTAAAAGCGAACAAAAGTTATTTAGGAAGCGGGCGCTCTCTATATAAGCAAGCTGCTAGCAACAGGATGCCGACTTGCAAGAAACATAAATATAATGAGAGACTTAAATATAAAACCGATTATGGGCCCAATATAAAGGATCATTCAACCTGAACTCTCTCAACCTACACACTCACATTGAACATTTTAAGAACATTAACAAGAGCGGACAAGAAAACCTACTTTCTCCACTAATTACCCAAGCCTGCGCTACAAACATGTAAATTATTCACTCAAACATAACACTTTGTAGAAAATTAACCAAATAACTCACACTCAACGAGTCCGCACAGGTGCTTTAGAGTTCGTATTGAATGTAAACGCTTTTTAAATAATATATATATTTTCATATAAAGCAGTTTTATTTAAAATTCATTTATCAGTTAAATATAAAAGTTATCTATGTTGCGGCTTTACCAAGACGTTATGTATTATGTATATCAAGGATATATGTATATCTATATGTAATAAATAATACTCTTTTATATATAAGAAAATATATTTAAATAATTATTTATAATTTTTATCAATCAATTTTTTTTAATTTTTTTTTTTTTTTCTATTCAAAGACTAATATGTAATAATAATATTACTAATTTTATTTATAATAATATTAATAATGTAATTTGAATTACAAAATATATGCCCGATTTCATATATAAACAAAACATGCAAACATGGCTGGGTCTATCTGAAATCACATTTGAAAGAGTATCATTAAATTAAATAGATTAGTAATCTTGTAAGTCTATAAGTTTTCTTTCTTTTTTTTACTTTGAAATGCTCATATTTACTATTTACATTCATCAAATTAAAAATTACAATTTGAATTCTGAACCTTTATCAAATTATCCAAAAGATGCTTCGATTTATTTCGACAAAATAATACTCATTTTTAAAATAACAAATTTTAAAAGAAAATCTGTCTTTAATTTTCATATATTTATATATGGATATTTGATAGTAATATATATAATTATCAATAGTCACAAATTCATAAATTGAGTAGATAATGACATTATAAACATACACCTTCAGAATCAGAAACATATAAATATATATATATATATATATATATATATATATATATATATATATATATATATATATATATATATATATATATATATATATATATACATGTATGTATATACATATACAAGCTTATCTACTTATTGCAACATTTAAAACCTCATCTTCAATTAAATGGGCATTTTCAGTAGCTTAGCAACAAATTCTCAGTATATCTCAATTTGTATGCAGTTTTTGTGCCTCGGAAATGCACTCGATTTTGGAGAGTCCGAAGCCGCATTTGCTATCGAACGAATTTATGTATGTACTGGAAGAAATATATACGAAATGCAATTACAACACGCTCCATTAGCGGCCCATAGAGTGCCATTAAATGCGCGCCATAGGCATTACGAGGGCCGAGTCGTGCTGCCAATTGGCAAAGTGGCTGGCAGGCCAGGATAATTTTCAGCACTTCGGTTGGCCCAAAACATGAGCCGGGGAATACGCAAAGCTCTCACGCCTTGGTGTCCAGGAATTGAAATGTGTTTTAGTTGTCAATACACTAAATACCCCACTCAGAATCCAGCATCGGTAATAAGTAAGTTCAATAGCGTCAAGACTCTGGTGGCCAACATCACGTGTCTGGCAAACGGATTGCCCAGAAAGCCTCACGAACCGGATAATGATCAACGAACTGTATACGTTTCCGCAATCGTAGTCAAATCGACAAACATGCACACCAAATGCAACGGCTCCTGATGTTGATGCTCCTGCTGCTGATGCTGCTATCGTTGGGGAATAGGAATGAGAATGAGAATCAGAATCAGAATGCGAATGCGAAATGCGAAACGAAGCTGGTCGAGCAGCCTGAAGGGTTGGGGGAATTAAAGAGCCAAGGAGCTGTTGCCCAAGCAACTTATGCCGCTCGACTGACAGTTGCCCCTCCCCTTGGTGCCGACTCGGGTGTAAACACCCCTCGCTCGAATGTTTTGCATTATTGATAAACTGCTCGTCTCCATCGTCTGCGTGGCAAGAAATAAAGCAACGCCAAAGAATATTTATGACACTTGCTATGCTCCAACAAACTGGCGGAAAAAAAAGATATATATATACATATATATGTATATGTATATGTATATGCAGGCAGCAGACGGGCACGCCCCAAAAGCGAAACGTGTCATGCATTAAGCGCCTGAACGTGAGTACCAGCCCTTTTATACCCTAGCCAAAGGGTTCTACCAAAATATTCACAAATTTCAAGCACCTGCTACCCCAAATATGTCGCCAGAGCTTTAGCTCGTGTATATATAATGAACAAGCATGATTTTTAGCATGGAATTGCAATTGTGGTTTCTTTTCCCCCTCTACAATGAAACAAATGAATAGCCCAAAAAGACAGCAGAGCAAATCTGAAGATTTGTAAATATTTGAATTTTTCAAGATATATTTATTAATGTGGGAAAATCAAATAATTATATTGTATGGCTAAATCAGCTTTTTAAAATAATAGCATTAACAAACATAGTGAACAGGGATCCAACTTATTCTAAACTTATAATAGGTTTTCTAAAAAAATTTTAACTGTGCTGCATCAGGTCAATCATCAATCTGAAAAAGAAAAATTCCGTTCGTTTGTTTTTTTTTTCAGATAAAGAATAAAATATCTAATTTCTATTTTCTAATTCAATTCTAATAAGATAAGATAAACGTAAGTTTTCTATTTTCTATTTCAATTCTAATTCAGTTTTATCTTTTAGATATAGAATAGAATGCTTTTATCTCTTGTTTTTTAGGCTAGCCTAAAACTGCAAAAAACAAATCTTTTTTATATTCATTCATTTTAAACTCTGCTAGACTAAAATATTTTTGCTTTATTTCCCTTGAAAATTTTGAGATATCTAAAATTTTTGGTAGTTAAGGATTTTCTGTGTTTTTTTTACAAATTTGTATTTGCAAGGAAAGTTTGGTAGAAAATATATATTATTCCACACTGACAAAGAAAAACGATAACAAAATCGTAAAGGATACAAACTTAACATATTGCCACAAAGAGACGGACCATATAAAATACAACAGCTCAAAAAATGGCGATGGCTTTTTAAAAATATTTTTGATTTTTATTTAAATTTATTTCTTAATTCAAATTACTAAAAAGCTGCTCGGAATTCCTTCCCAAGTAGTTTAGAAGTTTCATTAAACAAATACATATTTTAGAGAATCCTTCACGATTAAAACCCAGATTCAGCTTATAATAAAAACACCTTTCAAAAGAATATAGTCTGACTCTTGACTGTTCAACAAAATATACAACTAGCTAGCCCATTTGAATGCATCTCAGCCCTTGTCTCTAATACCTGAAATCTGTATTCAGGATCTCCACCTTTATACCATGTTTAGAGCAACATTCTAGCTCTTTACATCCCCATCCAACAAGAAAGTGTGTTTAAAATCCTATCATAAAAACCTGAATATTTTTTGCTACTTGGACTAGCTACATTTGTTGCACTTTTGGCAATTGCTGCAAAACAAAAATAAAAAACAAAAACAAAAATAAGGTGGCAGGCGGCAGGCGGCAATGAAGCGTTTAACGGTGGCAACAACTCTACACCAGTGCACAAAAGTGCAAAAATTATAAGAGTAGAGCTAGTTGCAGACTGTCGAAGCCGTGCAAAAAGCATTTGCTAGACCAATTTAGCTCGGCTGCCGAATGCGCCACAGTGAGTGCAAAAAATTCGTGCACGTTGCGTTGTAATTGCATTTGCTTTGTTGTTGCTCACAGACAAAGAAAAACGAAAACGAATACGTAAAGGATACAAACTTAACGAAGGGCCACAAAGAGATGGACGAATGAAAAAAACAACAGATCAAAATGTAGTGCTGAAGTTTAACCGACTGCGTGATGCTCGACTGCAGTTAACGATAGTTAACTACTAACGGCTATCGTCAGCTATTTTAATGCTTTGGTATTATTTATTTGTCACGGGTGCTTTAGCTAAATATTATAGAATCAATACATCAATCCAATCAAGCATTCAACATTTGGTCACCCTAGTTGAATCAATTGGGATCAATTCTGAGACGAACTCAGAGTCAGGCTCCCAATTTGGACGGCTAAATCACCTTCTTCAGAGGATGACAACAATAAAGAAAAGTTAGGTCCACCCATAAAGAATCTTTACAGCATTATCATAATGAAATACAGTCACCCTAACTAAATGTCAACTTTCTTTTAGACGACCTCATTATAAATCTTCATTGCGAATTTGGTCACCCAATTTGCCACGCAACCTATTTTAACATTTGGTCATCTAAGCTGCAACATTTTTTATCAATTATTAAGCTCAATTATTAATTAATTAATTTAATTGATTTGTCACTTTCTTCAGTGGATCTTTAAAAACTAATTGTACGTCCATCTATGGAGAAGCTTTACAACATTATGCATACGTAATATGGTCATCCTAGCTATGAATCAGCTTTATTTTAGACCAATATTTAGACGAACTCATCATAAATCTTCATTCCAAATTTGGTCACTCAATTATTCTCAAGCCCCCGTTTGCAAATAGACTTTAAATCAATCTGAGAAGAAGCTTATTAGTTCTCTATAAACCAAATTTGGTCTACTGACGGCAAAAATGCTCTCGTCATTTGTCTTCATCACTAGAATACAGTAGACTTTATCTCGAAATTTGATTAATCAATACGTTCACACACACAGACTCAAGCAGATATACTCCTCTTCACATTGTGCAAGTGTATAAGTGAGTTCCTGCCACCTCTTGGGCGTGGCCATCGCTTCTGTCTGGATACGCATACGTCACGTAGTGCAGTTGCCGCAGCTAAAACTTCATCAATTTGCCTTGTGAATCCTTGGCCACTTTTCGGCGCCAGCTCTGATGAGGGCTCTGAGGTGATGGGAGTGCATCAGGTGTGAGGCGGTTTTCTGGCCCATTAATGCATTGCACTTATGCATGATTAATTACAGCGTTTAAAAGCGCATAAATATGCATTGCAAATTTTATTAACACAAATAATTAAATGAATCAAACAGTGCGAGTCTACGTATATATCAAAATAAATGGATTTTCATTAAAGGATTTGCTTTATATATTTAAATGACATTTGACTTAATTGCATTATATATGGCACTCCCCATATGTACACTGCGAAATGAGGTATCAGTTTCTCAATTTATTGACACAATTTGAATAATATTCCGATAGTCAAACTAACAAAAGACAGACGGTTTATATATAGTATTTTAACAGCTGTAGGAAGTATATTGTTTCTATAACTGAACTGTATTGATTTGTATATTCAGATAAAAATCCAAATTTGAAAATATAAAATATCATTATCAAAACAAAATCATATTTCACACTTAATTTCCTCAATTATTTGATACAATTTAAATATTATTCCGAATCGTTTAACTAACAGCAGACAGACGGTATGTATACATATATAGTATTTTACAGGTATTAACAAAATTACATATCACATTTAATTTCTTCGATTCGGAGCATATTCGGTGACCACATACGCGCCATCATCTTCGCGATAACCCAAGCCATTATATATGACATACGTCCAGTAGTAGAGAGTATCTCCCAAATTCAATTGAGTTTCACGATCACGGAATGTCCAACGCCCTCTCTTGGCACTGGGTATATCGCGTGCCCAGGTGCCCGCCTCCAATCCATCGAAATCCTCGTTCAGCTTGCCATGGAAGGCAAACAATGAAATGCCCTCCTCATGCGGTATGGAAACCTCGAATCCTTTGGGATAGAACACTCGCACCTGTGCCCTGGGCACCTTGTATGCGCCGCCAAGCACCACGGCTGTCAGAATAAAAGCACAGCTTAAAAGTAAACGCATTTCGTATTCCGCCGAGAATAAGTTTCTAAATGCTGAACAAATGCTGAAGCTCAGCCGATTTATACATAAAAGCGAGAGCGGAAACAGCTTTCGCTTATAGAGCAATTCCTAGCGATAGTACAGCAACTCAAGCTGATACTCGAATGCTCATTCAAACAATCTCTTTTCAATACTAATAAGTTGGTCTAACAATCTCTCACTCAATCAAAAATATATTATTTCCATAATACATTTTTCTTTACAATAATTTTAAATCTAATATAATCAATTGTCCACATTATGAAAATCTCTCATTTCGTAACCAACATTCATTGTTTTAGTACAATTAATTACTCTACATCATTTTGTTGTCTCTCATATTATTGGAGTCTAGTGTTTGTTTAGGCTATTTAATCATAGTGTAAACAGCTGAATACGAAAGCCGCGTAATTACATGATTCCGTCTCCATATGATCGTATAGCTTTTTGCATGTCTTCAATCTTTCGACATCTGCGGTAGGTGAATTCTTGCGCGCCAGCTCCACGTCGAGTTTGCCATTATTATCTAATTTATCCTTTAGCAAACATTTGCAGTAGCACTTAAATTTGTCCGCCAAGTCTTCAATTGGAACATCTCGTGGTATATTATCCAGCTCATCGATTGTGACATTATTAAGCTTCTGGCAAACTTCATTACTGTAGCTTAAGCAGAACTAAAAAAAATAAAAATAATAGTTTATATATTAAATATACAAAAATTCAATAAAAACAATAATTTTAATCTTACCAAAGTCATAAAAATTGAAATGAAAATGCAAGTTTTTATTTTCATTGCTATTAAATTATTTTAAAAACTGTTCAGTGATCATGCAACGAAACAGCTGCACTTTGAGTGAACGTGACTACTATACTGAAAATATAAACTAAAGTTTCTACTTTATATACCGTTAGCAGCGAGCTGTTTAAATAACAATACATTAATTAATTATATATAAATACGGCTTCACATCATGTTTATCAAGCCGTTTCGTAAGTGCGTATAAAAATATAAACGATTGGAGAGAAAAGTGTCAAGAAGTATCAATCAATTATTTATTTATTATATTTTATATATTTAAATATATATAACACATTTACTTCATTACAGCAATTATATTTAAATTATTTATACAGCTTTTTTTATAGATTATCAATTAATTGAATCATCACATTTGCGCTGCTGTTCTGGTCATTTAATCCACAGTCATACAGAGAAGTATGTGAACCGTATAATAGCAAGTTTATGTATCATCACTGATGGTCATTTGGTCATATTGTTGTTGCAGAAGATGCCATTCCTCAGACTCATTCTTTAATTCTCGCTGTATATCCAAGAAATTTTAAGAAGCACTTTCCGTAACATTGAAATTTCAATGGAATATTTTAAACTTTTGACTTTTGCAGCGTTTTGGCCAACTCCGAATCAGTTATGTTATTAAGCTTAAATTTCAGACGCATGACTTCAAATTATTATAGCGAAATTAATTATTATATGAATAATGCAATAAATTTATATAGAGTTTATATAAGAACAAATCAGTTAATCATTCACACGAAACTAAAATTAAATAAAACCCCTATAGTCATTTAGCTTTTGCAAGTAATTTGAAATCATTAGAAAGCAATACATTCATACTAAATGCATATGTATGTACATATAAACCAAATAGCGCTGATCACGAATATTTTTCTTAAAAGGTGGCAACATTACAAGCTTTGAATGTTTTTTAAATTAACGGCCATCTCATTTACTCGAACGTTTAACCTGTTAAAAATATCAAGTAAAATTTATTTTTAAAAATACTAAAAATTGGCAGAATTTAACAGTTCACATTTTCTTTGTATTGAAGTTATCACTAACTAATAATTTTTTGATTTTGTGATAATGACTGATAGTTTTACGATAATAATGATAAATATTTACAAGAGTATCACTTTTTCCACTTTACAGCACTGAGAAAATCATTTGCTTAAGAAATGGCAGCACTGGCAATACAAATTAAAAGAAAAACTTAACGAACGAATTTTCAAATGACAAAATTTATTAAATACGCATAGTTTTTGTACACACAACTTATGGATGATATTGTCCATTGTCAATTTCACTGTACTGCGACTGAGCTGCCAAAGCTAAGCGTTGCGCCTCCTGTTGTGCCCCAATGGCTGCATGCTCCGCTGCAATACGGTCAAATGCATTCAGATGCTTCTGGGTGGCATGAATGACGGCGGCACTGCCACGGGGAGCAGCTGCCACAGGCTGCAAGCGAATGGAAATAAAAATAAGAGTTTGTAACATTTATACAATTGCTAGGGATTGGCGCATGCTGAATAATTGAAATAATTTATTTGGCAGCGTCCGACGTCAACAGCAACAACAGCAATGACTGGCAAGCATTGCGCTGCTCGTGAAAAGCATTTGTAATTCATGCATGTAACAAAAAACACTCTCTTGGCCATACTCACCGCTTGGCCTGGTATGTGGCTGGCATGCTCTTGCGCAATGCGATTATAAGTTGCGAAGTGCTTTTCCTTGGCCGCCTTGACGGCTGCACTGTCTTCCAGCTGATGACTCAGCTGCGGATGGAACCCATTCTCATCGGCGACATATTGAACGGTGCGCACTTGATTCTTGGGATCCACATAGGAGAAGGCACCGCGTATAACGCCCGAGCCATCAGACACCTCTGTGTGCTGTCGATCCACATGACCAGGCGCACGTCCCGCCTGGTAGCTGAACACATACGGACTGGCGGGCGCATGGGGCTCTGGAGTGGTGGCCAAATGAAGATGCGACACATCCGCGCGACTGGCGCTCAGTGCACAAACGACCTTGACACAGTAAACCGGAAATGTAGTTATTGCCAAAGCAACTTTGGCTATCGCTTACCAGTATAAAAAATTGCTTCATATTTCTTTTCTTTTTCCTTGTATTTTTTGCCTTTTACGTGTGCCTCTTTGTCGAGCTGCGATGGGAAACTAAAAACTTGTAGCGAATTTTTTGTCAGTCGCAATCGAAGCTGAAACCGAAAAAACTGGTCTGCCTGAGTGCTTTAGCCTCTCAGATTCGCTTTTTATATACGAACCGCCGTTCGAAGCTTTAAACTCAAAACTTGTTTTCATTTTTATAATTTTGCATTCATAAACAAGACAATTCGACATTAATGTTAAATTAAATTTATTTTGTAATAAGCCAGATAAGCTAACGTCGCTGTTCTACAACAATCAGTTCCTCTAATAATGAATCTCTCAATGTCGCACGATCTTTGCAAAAGTTCAATGTGTTTGTAGACAAATCTCTCTTTGTTGATAATGAAAAGTATGAAATAACAATATTTTATGTATTTTTAAAGTTTTGTTTTTGCTACAAAAGTGATTATAGGAAAGTTAAATTGTTTTTAATTATATATCTTTTAAGACTTGTACGCTTAGGTCGTGTAATTTATAGATTTTTATTTAATACAGCTATTTCAAGAACCCTCCAGTTCTATTAACAGCATTGAATACTGGTCGAAATTTCCCTTGAATTTGAGCTAAACAAAATCTTTCATTTCTTATTTTTTAAATCGAATTCGGGTAAAATTAAATAATAAATGAATAAGGAAACGAAATAGGTAAATTTTTAAAATAAATATACAATTTGAGAAGCTAAAAAAAATATTGTTCTCCAACATTCCTAATGACTAATCCTAAAGAGAAGAGTTGACTGAAATCCAAACAGATAAACAGGTTAAATACAGGTTTAATTTATTATTATATAGAATTTCCAAACAAAATTTATATATTTAATCGACTGAATATCAAACAAGTTCAGTTTTGGCAATCGTTATTGTTCAACAACAAAAAATATGCAAGGAAATGTTCAAAGTTTATGAACACTGACAATAATAAAACTTATAAACTCTTATATTTAATATTAGGAATATAGGTCAAAAATAATTGCTTAGTTAGGTCATATATAAAATATTTACATCATAGTTTTAATAGACAAAAAAATGTAGTGGAAATGGTTTTAAAAAACTAATACAATTTGTGAGTTAAGTAAGGTGTTCTTTAACAAACTTATATATATTTTTAGTGCGTGCACTTAAAAAGTAAACTTAAATAAGCCTAGGTCAGTGTCTGCATTGTCTGCAGCAGCCAGTTGATATATGCAGGCACATAGGTATAAACACCCGGATATTGAGCGTTGGCGCAGCCCAAGCCCCACGATACAAGGCCAAGCAGTTTGAAGCGACCATCAACGAATGTGATTAAGGGACCACCCGAATCACCCATGCAGCTGTCCCGATCACCTTTACCAGACTTGCTCCCCGCACAGAACATGGTGTTAGTTACGGCGCCGGCACCAAAGTAGTTCTGTATACATGCATCGCGATCCATTTGAACGATGACTGCGTAATGCAAGCGCTGTGAAGTCGCCAATTGTTCCACTGATGTTGAGCCCCAGCCGCTGACGAAGAGCTGCGCCAGTGAGGGCACATCATCCATCGGCAAAACGATCGGAATAGATTTTATGTTTTCGCTAAAGCTAAGCGGTTCTTGGAGCTGAATCAAAGCAATGTCGTTGTTCATGTGTGTGGGTAGATTGAATTGCTCGTGAGGAATGATACGGCGAACACGATGGTAGCTGCCACCACTTGACCACTGGGTGGAGCCAGCGCGGATGGCATAGAGTTGCGGCTCATCGGGCTTCAGTACACAGTGAGCGGCAGTTAGGATAAGCGTGGGTGCCAGTATAGCAGCACCACAGATATGACGCGAGCCCTTTTGTAGTGAGACCTGGTGTGGGAAATATGAGATCTTTGTCTGCCAACCACCGACAATGCGACCACCCAGTGGACCGGGAGTACCTCTATCCGCCAATAGCCTCTGATCCTGTGTGCTGTCGTCCTGGGCAGCGGCAAGTGCCAGCCAAGCGAAGAATAGAAGTTGAGTGCGCTGCATAATGTGATGCGAAAGCTGACTTTTAGATAGATAATCGTGCGTATCTCATTGCTGGCAACTTTTATATGCAAGGCAGCCATAGATATCTTGGCCCTTATCGCATTTTGTGTGTTTGCCAGCGACTCCACCTCTCAGAGACATCATCAAGGGCTGCTCGCTGCGATTAACCTGAGACGAGGTTATGGAGCTTTGGTATTTATGAAAATATATGAGTTGAATTGTCGAAATCATAGTCATAATGTGTGCACTTCAACTAATGTCTAGGCTTTTGCTCTTCCAATCATCTTTCCATGGCCGTCACCTGCTCCTTGAGGTAATCCAAATGATTGACGCTGTCTTGCATCACGTCGTACTGATAGCCGACGTGCTGCAGGATGAGCGTCATTTTTTGCAGGTTTTGATTACTGTAATCGGATACCACGTCCACTTGAGTAAAGTTCTTCAGCGTCTGGTGCATAATCTGTGCAGCATTAATTAGTTTAGCATTTAGTTTATACACAATTATTAACATTTATTCCTACCTCATTGGTCTTGGAGCCTCGCACCACTTGCCTGGCAACAGAGCCCAAATTGTTGACATTTACACCAACTCGAGCACACAGACGTTTCTTGGAGTCATCAAACAAGTGACGAGCACTGGAACTAGACGCTGATGCCATTTTATATAGTTATTTGATCAATTTATTACAAGTTTCACAAAATCTTTTGCGTAAACAAAGCAAAAGGCCAAGGTGAATAGACAATTCTGTTATGTAGCAGGCAGCTTTCGTGTGTATGCCATTAGAGTTGCCAGATGTGGCAGTACACGTTAAGCAACACTGTCACTCATCATATAGATGAATTAGATAAAAGCCCGCAAGTATTTAAAAATGTAAGCAACAAAAATGTATACATGTAATATGATTTTAATACTTTTATTTAGCATTCACTTTAATATCACATTTAGTTGCCGTTATATTTTAGCCTATATATCTATGCCTTCGTTTAAAGCAACGCTTTACACTTGGTTTTGGTCCTTGGCAGCGATTATTCCATGCCACCCAGGCGGAGAATCCTTGTTGCTGTTTGATATATTTCGCACAGGCAATAGAATATCTAATGTCATCGCTTAGCAACAGCCGGCAGGGTAAGCGGCACAAATCTGTGGACGGTCTGCCATCCGAGGGCTTGCACCAATAGCGATCGTTGATCTGAAACAGTCCCCAGTCGACGGAATTATCCACATTGGATGGATTGATAGCCTTTGTGTTGAACGAGCTCTCGCCCTCCACTAGACAGAGCCAATCGGCTAATTCTTTATAGGGCACTCCGTTCCGATAGAGCTGTCGGGCCAGGCTACATTTCTTCACTTGGCGAGCTTCAATCGATCTCGTACTTAACGCGATCAGTGAGAAGAGCAACAGATAATTCGCCCACGTTTTTGGCATCTTCTTGTGAAATGTGAATTGGCATTGTGATGCCAGGCTTATATAGTCTTTTGGCTGGCAACTTTCAAATAGCTGCCCAATATAATTTTTTTACAACTGCCCACTTGAACAGCTCTCAAGTGGGGGCCCACACTTGAGCATAAATTAAGTACACTAGCCTACAAAAGATTGATGTTCTTTGATTTCAATGCCTTTAATTCTAATTTGTGATCAGAGCCTAATTCAAAAAATGTGTTTGACTCTTTTGATTGTGTTATTGGTTTATTGAGTCTTAATTGTATGACTTGCTGATATATGGAGTGGGAACTATTCGGCATTTAGCAATAAAGAACGCTTTCAGTTTTGAAAATTCTGAATCTTTTGTATACATTGATTTATTGATTTATGTTATTTTTGTTGTTGTTTATTTATTTATTTCTTAAGGTATTATTCAACATTTCAATAAGCCTCTTGAGAGTTGTCGGCGCCGCGTGTTCCTCCAAATATGGAGAACAAGTGCTCTTCAAATAAAACAATCGAAAATGTTAGTCAACTTGGAAGCAAGTATTTAAATAAAGTTGTATAAAAAATCGTATGCAATAATACAAAACGGGAACTTAAACTAATATACTTTTGGCATCTCCTGTGGCGTCATGGGCCTCAGCTCGCTTTCGGCCAGTTCGGGCGGCACTTGATACTCAGTTTTGGGCAAATACTGTCGCTTTTTGGATAAGGGACGAAGTACAATGTGCGCCACGCATGTGCAGATGGCAGCTATGGCGAAATACTTGAAGCTCTCACGTCCGCCCAGCCTCTTGAACATAATGCCGCCAATGAGTGAGCCAATGGAGAAGCCCAGCCCATCGTCCATGCCAGCCATAAGACCTTGGACCGTGGCTGAGGTGCCGGGCGGCGCCACGGCCGAGGCATAGGCCACTATGCAAGTGTAGCAGAGGGCGTAGGTAACGCCCTGGAAGAACAGCTCCACGCCCACTAGATACCAGGGATTTGGTATCCAGGAGATGAGCGACAGACGCACTGCATAGAAGAAGAAGCACATGCTCATGCAGTGCACGTAGCCCAGTTTTTTGATAATCTTTCCGCTGTAGAAGAAGAAGGGCACCTCGCCAGCCAGACATTCTGCAGCAACGACGAGTCCTTCGATAAGTTTGATGTCCGCCATATAATTCGTCTCAGCTGCCACCTCTTCCAAATGCCAGAACATAAAGTAGATGATGAATGAATCAATAATGCCTGCCATTGTGGCGAAGAACAGGAATGTCACAATCGGTGGCTGACGCACCAGCTGCCACACATCTGTCCAAATGGATTCGGAGCCGCCCAATTTGGGCAACTTTAGTTTGGACACGCTGAACAAATCCAGCACACTAAACACACCCATTATAATCAAGGCGGGTGTGAAGCTCTTAACTGCATCCGTTGTCCACAGATTGACCACAACTCCGGCGATTAGAGCAGTTACTCCAAATCCAATGGTGCCCCAGACGCGCTGGGCACCATATTTACTCTGCTCTGCCTCGCCCAGCAGATCAAAGCAGCAGGCATCCGATATGGAATTGGTCACATTGAAGCCAATAGTGCCAATGAAGAGCATGGCAACAAACAGCCAGAACGCTCCACTGCCGTAGACACAGCTGTCGATGTGCTGCAGCCGGCAGGTGAGGGACGTGTTGCTCCAATAGCTGGGCATCTTCAGCTCAGTGAGGCAAATGAAATAGCTCTCGTTGCCATACAGCATATTGGGGCTGGCATTCAAGTTTGCCAGAGCCTCAGACGCCGCAATCAATGCCTGAAAGACATAGTTATCCTGGCTGCATTCAGCCTGATGTGCCGCCTGGCAATGTGCATCAGCTGCATAAATCTCTGGCGGACAGTGGAGCGGCTCCTGTGTCAATGTCACTGGCCACTCCACGCTCGTTTCGTTCAGCTCAATTGGATGTGGTGAATTGGGCAGAAAATAGAAGCCGCCAAAGGCCAAGGTCATGATCACAATCAATGCCATAAAGATGAACTTGCGCAGGTGCTGTAAGGTAAACAGAGTTATTGGAGATCGAGAGATTCATAGTTTCCATCGACTTACCATAAAATAATCAGCTAGAAAGCCAACGAGTGGCTTAGCCAGCACATAGAGTACGGGCAAGACGGCGGTTATATAGCCCATTATATCCGGCGGAATGCCAATCTGTTTGCCTATCACCGACAGCTGTGGCAATATGGGACCCATGGCTGTAAGATCAGTTAGAAATGGATTTCATTAACACAAGAACAAACAGAAATAGTTAAAAACTCACCAGCCATAAAGAAAAAGAAATGCGCCTTAATTGGCAGCAGGCGTCTATTTATCAACACCATTGTCTCAGCAGTACAAAATATCTACTATATATGCTATTAACTAGAAGACGGTTCACAATACTATATCACAGTTTGATGACTCCATGCACCGGCGTCGTAATCTTTATTGCTTTTCCTGCCCGCTGCCCTCACAAGACCATAGTAAATGCAGCGATCGGCTCGATCCTGAGTCTGTGAAAATAAGAGTAGACAGATTGTAAACACCATGTTGCTATGAACGTACCAAACACAAAATCTTATCTTATCGCAGCTAAAAAGTGTTCTCTGTAACATAGGGCTAGCATAAAATTATATGGAGATACGAATTTTATTGCTAATTTGTTTGGTTAAAATTGCCTAAAATACATTGGAGCTTTTGTGTAATTAATAAATTACTTTTATATTTTATATGTTTGCTTTTAAAGACGTGCAAATCTTATCTGTGGCACCTGGATAGATATTTAACATAAACAAAAGGCGTGTTCTATTAGTTGAGGTAATAATGCTAGCCTATATAGAACGTCTAGAGTTTATGGCACAAAAAACCTTTAGATTGTAAGTTGAAGAAGTACAGATAACTGAAGTGCCAAGTAATAGCAGTTTATTTTGTATATAGGTTAACAGCTTAAGTGTCTAAGCAACAACAGAAATATTTTTTTAATAGAGAAAAAAAATTTAAGGATTATATATATTTATATATTATAACATATATATATATATATATATATATATATATATATATATATATATATATATATATATATATATATATATATATATATATATATTGAAGAAATAATTTAAGGATATTAGTGCATATAATATAAATCAAATTTTTAATAAATTATAAAATAAACAATATATTGAATTTAATATACATATACAATTTTGAATATAATATTAAGTTTAAATATAATATTATATTCAAACAGATCTTTTAAATATTTCAAGTTTTATAAATTTAGCTAAATCATTTTACACGCTTTGGCTCTCATGTCTAAAAGCTGCTATCAGAACTCTCAGCGTGTTATAGCTTAGCAACAGTTCAGCAGCCTCGTCCAAGCCCATCTGTTGATAGAACAGAAAGGTTTTTGATATAAATATATAAACAATGTGCTCGCTTCTAGTGTACTGGAAGTTTAATATTTTTAGATAATAATAATTTACGACCTAAGCTCAAGCCAAGTAAATTCATAAAAAATTAAATATTATAATTTGAAATTATTTAGTTAAATTATAAATACATATTTTTTATTTTGAACTTTAATGTTTATAGCTTTAAATTATTATGGAATATACACTTTAATATATATCAGCTTTAATTAAATGTATATTTTCAAATTAATTGACATATATCTTTTATTTTTTGGACAACTTTATTATTTTTTAAAATTCTTAAATTGTTTTTTTTTTTTTTTTATTTAACATCTGTATTTATATTTTAAAATTTTATGTACTTTTTGCATTATATTTAATTTGCATTTTCTAATTTTAACCAACCAGACATTTCTTTTTAAGCTTCATACATTTATTCATTTAGTAAAACAAGTAATATTAAATTGCTGAGTTTTTAAACAATAAAACAAAGCACGATTTCAGCCACCAAACATTTTATTTTGTCTTAAATCTTAAACAATCCCCAACTTGTTAATTTAATTATAAAAATAAAATAAAAATATTCGATTGCAGCTCAACGAAATGCCATGATTCGTAAATAGATACATATTAATTGAATATTGAGCTAATTTAGTCAACAAAATTAACTAACAAATAAATACAGTTGCTTCGATAGCCGTAAACAAGATCAAAGGGTCGAGCGCTTATGATGTAAGCGCAATACTAACTACATACGCACTGATATAGGCTAAGTATCTACAACGAAAACCAGTCCCATATATTATATATACACATACATTTGTATATATTTTTATATAAATGCATACACATACATTTGTATATATTTTTATATAAATGCATTAACAGCAAACTTGACACAGAAAAATTGAACGATCAACATTCGTATTGCCGGCAAGTTAATTACCCAAAAATAAATTGCCGAAATAAAAGGTTATTTACGATGCAAACGCCCAAAAACAAAACAAAACAGAAATAGAAACAAATACAAAATATACTACAATAAGCTAACGGTTTCCCTATTTAAGCAACATACAAATTATTAATCAAATTTAGTACCCGAAATAATACAAAAAAAATACATATGGAAGGGTAATGAAATTTTACACGCATTCCAATGTCAATTTTTGTACCCATAAATATTATATAAGCTTTAAATACAGGTATGGGAGACAATACAAATACTTTTTGATTTACCCATTAATCAAACTACAGTTAAAATAAAAATAAAAACCCCAAACCCAAAATTAAAAAAGAATTACGAATTTGATGGGATTTTATACAAACCGAATACGTACGTAATTCGCGAGACAGCGTCAACTAGTTAAGTCAATAACAACTGAGAAGCCATAGAAATCAACAAAGTCTATATATATAAATAAATAACTAAGCTTATAGTTGTAACTGAACTGAATCCATCAAGAATAATCTATGCATTGCAACACAATGGCACACTTTCACAGCTCACAATTAGTTCCTTTATAATTAAATAGTTGAATTATTTCATTACTTTGGTGGATATATCACGCGAGCTCACTTGAGACTTGAGATCAAGTTGAAGGCATGAGAATGCCGCAAAGTGCGAACTACGACTGATATTACAAAAGCGTCGCGAACACCGCCCAGCAGTCTTGAACGACACAAAACAGTTGCTGATAAGCCAACACATACTGATAAGCGTACCGCCAATAATAATACAATACTAATAAGTAATCGACTGCATAATGATAAGGACTGAGATTACAAATTCAAAAGATACACCAGGCTCTGAGGCAAGAAACTCAACATATATTATATGTATAAATATATATGTATATTTAAGTAACTATACCCTAAGTATATTGATAATTTTAATTAGGGGTATAACGACTTTGTAAAACTATATGTAACACACAGAGAAGAACGTGGATGAATTCTTTAACTATAATTATATTATACATTTTTTATCAATAGCAAAAGCCGTGTGATTTTGTTTAGTAAAATATCAAGTTTGTTTCAATTAATCTATAGCTAATAAATAATTGATAAGATTTTACTTTCCAAGAATTTTAGATTTCAATCAAATTAAATTATACCTTTTTTATTTCAAATATTGTTCCCCCAACTTCTCCTAACCTCCCAAACAGTTGACGATTATGTAATTCCCTACCAAGTTCAAAACTTCTTAGCATAAGTTCAGCTGTAAAACATAAAAGAAGTGGGTGAACCCATTAACTATATATCTATTATCGATCAAGAGCAAAAGATTATAATTTTATTTAGTGAAAGATCAAGTTCGTGTTCAGTAATCTTCAACAACTGATAAGATTATACTTTCTAAGAATATTGGCTTTCTTCATTATCAAATGATAGCATTTGATTCATTTCTATAAAACCAGTTAGCAACTTTATATTTCCAGCTTCAGTAGTTTCAACTCATTTCGTATACCTAAGTCTTAACTTAGGTATACGAAATGAGTCGAAACTACTCAGGCTTAGAGTCTCCAAAATCTTGATTTACGACTACCCCTTATAGATAAATACCTAAGTCTCCTAGCCTGCCAAATAGTCTTAATATTAGGTGATTCCCTAGCCAATTTTAAAGTTAAGCTGTAAATTGCTATCTTAGTTCTTTGGACATCAGAAATTCCCCTAAAACGGTCCTCCTTGCTTTTGATCAATCAATCACAGCTCGGAATACCCCAAGCGTCGCTTGAGTCAGCAGCATGTGTGCGTTGATTTTGTTTACGTGCGATAATTTTTAATATATAAAAAAATCTCGGCTCAAAACGGGTTTTATTCGTTGCATCCGCAGCCGACGACGTAAGCGCCAACAGAATCGGTCAAACAGTCGCATCTGTTCGTCCGTCGCATGAGGTCGAAACTCTCTCTCAAACTCTCTTTCTCTCAGCGCGTTCTCGACTCGACTAAATTACATACTATAGAAAAGCATATACATATATTAATATATGTACATATGTATAAATAAATACATGTAAATATTTGTGGGCGTTTTTAGCGCGACTAATTAACGAATTCAACTTGAGACTTAACTAAGTGCTGAATTAACTTTGATTCAAATAAAGTGATTTTAAAATACTTTCAATATACAACTGCTAAATAGTAATAATTACACAATTATGCAGCCGCTGATAATATTCAGTTGCTTGTTCGCCTTATCAATATCAAATTGTGCAGCCATCGAACCGCTCGATGATGGCAAATGTAAGTTCAAACGGAGAGACGAGAAACGACTATAAGATTATTTAATGCTTATCTTTGCTGTGAATTGCTAAAATCTATAAAAATAATAAGTAACTGAAAACATTTTAATTGCTATACTATATACAAAGCTGATGTTTAACAGTCAGTTATGGTGTTGCATACTAATCAAATCAATCAAAGTTTAAAAAATACTCTTTAGTGACTAACACAAAGCTAAAAAGTTGACACGAAACTTAAAAGAAACTCTACTTCTATATCCTATTCATATTCAGAAAAAAAAACTTTTTATCAATTCATTTTTTTCCCAAAATAAAAAAAAAAATGTTAACACACCAGCTCACCTTCATGAAGAAAAATGAAAACAAGAAATACTAGAAATATACAATACACCGAATAGTGCACACGCTACAAAAAATTATACATTTAATATCAGAATTTCATCAGAATATAAGCCTATTTAATATCTGAATTTCGTTAAAGTTATAAAAACAAATATATATATTTATCAAATATCTGAATTCGAGCTCAATTATAAATCTTTACAATATCATTGGAGGTACAAATTAAATCAACACTTAATTGCATCAAATTGTGAACCTTTCATTAGCAGCTGTATATACTATATAAGAAATATAAATGAGTCAGTTGAATAAAGCAAAATTTAAATTGAAGTTTATATAGAAAATAAATAAAGAATATTGACCCGTATAGACAGTAAAAGTTTTTAAGAAAGTGTTTTTCTGAAACATGATTCCAGTTCCATAAAGAGAAACAAATTTTAAATATATTTTAACTATATTAGTATGACTTTAATATGCAAAAAATATCTTACTAAATAACTAAGGATCATCATGATAAAGATCTCTTGAAAAAACATAACTTATTATATAAAACAATTCGTTGTTCAGTTTATCAAAATCCTACAGAAAATAATTCCTATTTAAAGAAAGAAATTTTGTTTAGGTATCAATATATATTGATGATCTATGAATATACGATATAAAATATTATATTGATATTTACACAAAAAGACATATACATAAAAAGACAATGATATACAAAATGTAATAACTATATTCAAACTCAAAGACCTATGAGCTGAATGACGCTATTGACTCAGCTGTAAATATCTACTACCAGAGAAATTTACATACAAATCCATTATGGAGGCAGGGCCACTGACAATGTGTTTACACATATCGTAAAAAATTAATTATACCCCTAAGAATAGAGTATGAAATATTCCGCATACTGAAAGCTTATACATATTTCAAGTTTGTGATATTAATTCACTAAATTGTCTTAGCCACAATGACGATTGAAAAATTTATAAAAATCATCTACTCCCTATATATAAAGACGGGTACTATAAAAACTGCAGTATGCAGCAAATATACATATATATAGTATTTTATCTGCCAGACTAACTCTTTCGCAGATAGGCCGAAAACCTGTTGCCGAAGAGTCTCGTAACACATTGAAGTTCACACACGCGTCGACCTTGACTGCGTGCTCCACTGGCCAATATGCCGCTCCCGAATTCGCATGACAACAGTTATATGTGAATTCTGCGTAATTGTCGTGATATCACAGTTTTCCAAGACGAGCCGACAACTAAATGCAAAGAGTACGTCTTTTAAACCGGTTGCTCTTGCTATAGTGTCAGATGGGAATTTTGAATTCAAGACTCTTTCCAAAAAACTGCACGCAATAAACGAGCAATTCACACAGAAATTCAATTAATTCAAGTGGAATTAATGCTTTCAACTGCATACTAAAGATTAACAACTTTAATTGAATTTCTTATGTAAATCTCTTTCGATTTCAGTGCGCGTCTGTGTGGTCGAATCGCGGGGTAATTATCGTAAGGCGCCCAAATTTTGTCCACTGCTAAAGGCAATGAGTAACATTGAGTGTGTGATTGGCGTGGATCGCTTGGACTGTGTACGCCGCATACACAAGGGAACAGCACACTTTGGTGTGCTCACTTCCGAGGATTTGGTGGCAGCTCGCTGGGCCAGTGTGGAGATTCTGGTTGCCAGCGAACTGCGTTCACATGACTCGCCATTTGAGTACGAAATAGTCGCCGTTGTGGACAACGAGGCTGGCATACACACAGTCAATGATCTCCATGGCGCCAAGCTGTGTCATCCTGGCTATGGTCTGGATCCCTACTGGACCGCGGTGTTGGCCAATGTAGGAATAGACACTATTAATTCATTAACAAATATTGCGTATATTTTAATTCAAATAATTACTCTTTGCAGTACTTCGAATCTACGTTGGTCTCAAAGTCCTGCAGTCCAGATATCACATTAACTGAAGATCGCATTGCGGCCTCAGCGAGGTATTTCGGACCCAGCTGCAAAGCGGGTCCCTGGGTGCCAGATCGTAAACAGGATCGCATTCTCAAGGATCGTTATCCATCACTGTGCCAAATGTGCTATGATCCCTATAACTGCGACGACACGGACAAGCATTGGGGCCGACGTGGAACACTCTATTGTCTGACAAGTGGCGGCGGCAGCGTCTCATGGGCGCGACTCGACGATACGCGCAGTCATTTTGGGGTGAGTTGCGAATATTAAATTGTAGTCTATAGACAAACATTGCTAACTATGATATTCAACAGCTGGCAGGTCTGGAAGCACAAGATGATCCGTCTAAATACAGCTATCTCTGTCCAGACGGACACTTGCAGCCCATCAATGTTACGCATCCCTGCATTTGGGTGTCCAAGCCATGGCCTGTGGTGGCTGCACGTCGCTCGCATGCCGCTCAGGTGCAGCGTCTGGTTACAGGACTCAGACACGACGAGCCGCAAAGCTGGCAAAATGCGCTGCTTAGCTTGCTGGAGACATATTATGAGATTACTAAGCCACTAGACAATGTCATCTCCATAGATGACTATCTTGATCAGGCTGTTGGCTTTCAGTCGGCCTACAGTTTCCCGGAGTGCAATCCACCACGTTCGATTATCGTCTGCACAACATCGATCATTGAGCATATTAAATGCTCTTGGTTGCAGGAGGCATCTCAGGTATATGGCGTCGAGCCGAACATTCAGTGCATACGCACGACGAACTTGGAGCAATGTATGGAGGATACTCGTTACAAGAGCGCCGATGTTCTTATGGTTAATCAGGAGCAACGTGTTCAGGCTCAACGGGATCACGGTTTGACGCCGTTGCTCTTCGAGTTTGCAGAGCAAATGCACGATCGCTATGTGACCATAGCGCTGGTTCACAAGGACTCCAAGTTTAAGAGTTTTACGGATCTGAAGGGCTCTCGTGCTTGCCTGCCCAGCTATGAGGGCGCTGCCCATCTCTCTGTTCTGGAAACCATTATGAACACGACCGGAAAAGTGCATTCAGTGGACTCTTATTTCAACCATGAGTCTTGCCTCTGGCATCCGCATCGTGGTCGTCAATGTCCGCCGCATTATCATGGCGATGAGGGCGCATTCCGTTGCCTGGCCGAGGGCGCTGATGTAGCTTTTCTTAGCTCCGATGTCTACAAGAAATATATTAGTGGCAATTTTACATCCGAGTGGCTGGCGCGTGGCAAAGCCCAGTCTTACCGCTTGTTGTGTCCTTACGGCGGCATTGAACGCCATTCAAGGTTCGAGTACTGTTATCTTCACTGGACGCCGCGTGGCCAACTGATGACGCACAATTCATCTCTAACGCGACACAACGAGATCTACAACTCGATGCGCGAAATTGATCGTCTGTTTGGCAAAAAGTCCAAGATCAACACACCCCCTTTTTTGCTCTACGGCATCTTCGATAGGCGCAATGACATCCTATTCCACGACAGCACAGATGCCCTATTAAGCGCGCATGAGTTGCAGCGGAATGACGCCAAGCGTTCCATGGAGCACATATATGCTCGTTACACATCGCAGTATTACGCTTCAAAAGACGACAGGGACAGCGGCGCACATTTAGGTAGCGACAGCAGCTTTATTCTATTGTTAGCTACAAGCGCTTTGTGGCTGATGCAACGCTTATAATTATAGACAACATTCTTTGCACAAGATTACCTTTATTTATTGTGATATTAATTTTTACAAGAGCACAATTCAAACTAGATTATGTTAGGCAATCAAATACAACAAATTTTCAAAACAAATCAATCTTTCATTGAATAAGTGTTGCAAAATGCTTTGATTGGGATAGGTACGCAGCTCACCATGAAAAGTAAGATTGAAATAATTGCCAAGCAAAAATTATGTGAGCTAAAACCATTTTTCTATTTATTTTTTATATTTACATTTTCATATTTTTTCATATATATTTGTATATATAATGCATATCGATTATTTTTATTCAAACTTACCCACCTTTGAATATCAGCTGTTCTTTTTGTTTTTGTTGCTATGCTACTCAAATGGTTACTACGGAAACGATTCCATTTGTCACAACGAAATAAATTTTAGCAATGAACTAAATTAACAATTACAATTGATTAAACATACGTGTGTGCTTAACATTTACTATAAACGAAATCCAGACATTGTGGGCATAAAATGTCGAAGAGTTTACCGCGTACGACCAGCAAATTAAATGTAAGATCTTACAAATAGTATTAGACACTTCAAATGCACAAGGACTTGTACTTGGAACCAATTACATGCCGCATATTACTTAATTTGCAAAGATTTTATTTACCTACACAAAAGCGCAGCCACTCGCCACTGGATTGACTGTGAATGTAGTTCTCAGAAATATTTTTATGCACAATGTACACACACCCACACATGTACACATATTAATTTAAACTAATGCCTTGCACAATAACACATTACATATATTGGCCGAATGGAAAGAGAGACATTGATCGTTGTTCTGTTGAAAGAGCAGTTTGATCTTTGAATTTTCATTTTGGCCAGTGCTGGAAAACGCACACTGAACAGCTGTAGCTTGTTGCTGTAAATATTGAAGAAAAAAATAGAATGCAAAAATAGCAATTATGATGTATATTTTATAGACAAAACATGAAGTACAGCGGAAGACTATCAAATCACCTGCAACAGGTAAAACCGGGGCAACATCATCGAAAACCAGCACGCAAAAAGACAAGCAACAAGAAAAACCTGAAAGTGAGAAAAGCCTGCGAAAACCCACAAAGACTACGACGTTAACCACAACAGCAACAGCTAAAAAATCAACGTCATTGCTCGCAAGCAAAAATAAGGAGAGTGAGGCTGTTGCCCAAGCAAACAAACGAGCAACCCCATCGCCAACAACAACAAAGGCCACTGCAAGCACATTGCGTGCAGCCAAAGCGAAACAACCACCTGCCGGCAGCAAGGTCAAGCCCAATGCGGTGCTGGACACATACCATAATGTGACGGTGTCGTCGCCACCACAAAAGCGCAGAGTGCAATCAAAACAACAAGCAGCAGAGACAGCACCGGTCAGCCAGACAAATGCCATTGAGGAGGATGGGCAGACGCCACGTGTGCGTTCCTATTCACGTACATTGCAGCCGGAGGAAATAGTTGTGCTCAAGCGGGAATCGGCTAAGCAACGCAGCGAATTGGAGGTGCTGCAGCAAATCAAACAAGTTAAACAGCCTGTGGCCTTTGAAGTTAAACTTGATGCAGCCAAGAAGCAAGTAAATGATTTGGATAACTACTCGGATGATTTCGAATCCTATGAATCGGATTTTGAGACAGATGTCAGCACACCCGAAGAGGAAGATTTGGAGGAGGACGAAAATGAAGCAATTGAAGAGGCAGACCAAGTAATGGCAGAAGTCAATTTCAACGATGACAAACGCGAAGATGAGGAGGCATATACTGAGGGCGAAGATGAGGAAGATTCAGAGCCCACGCAAAATCCAATTACGGTCATCCAGCGTGATAAAGAGCTGGAGAGAAAATTGGATTCGGGCCACTATGACATGAAGTCACGTCGTCAGCCGCGTGTCGCAGCACAGCAGGAATTCGATAGCTTCGATACGAACAGCATGGCCAATTCAGAGCAACTGGACTCCGGCATTAGCAACTATGGTGTGGCAGGATCAGGAGAGCTGGCCAACAGTCGAGAGTCGACAGCGGATGTGCATTATGGCGGCTATGTCAATTTTATATCCCGTCCCGTTATAACCCGTCGTGGTCAGGAACTGATGCGTAAGCTGCGCTTTGACCATCTGGACTATCAACTGTTCGAGATGAAGCCGCTCAGCTATGAGGGATATATGCAGAGCTATGGCAAACTGAATACTTGCCAGCTGGCTACTCAAACACACTCCCAGCACATGGACAACGAATGCCAGACTTTGGAGCTGCACACGCGCACCAGTTGGACACAGCATCCTCCACATTATGGCAGTCAGTTGGTGCTGAGCTGCAGTGGTGATGCAGACAACGACAGTGATAGGCTCATGGCTCATACAAATGATGTATTCGATTGCAGCCTGGCACGTCTGGAGCAACTGCGTCAGGCTGAGCAACAGCGCGCAATGCGACAGCAACAACAGCGCCTGACCAAACCCAGCGATCTGAATCGACTGAGCGTGTTTCTGCATAAGGCATCCTTGCTTCTAGGCAAAGTACTGAATTCCCATTACCCAACTCGTACGCCGCGCCAAGTGCCGCTGCTGCAGACAGGCCTACTGAATGCGCTCTCCGTGCGTCGCATCTTCGGTAGCGCCGGGCAGCAGCAGCTCGTGGTCACGGTGCATGAGTGTCCGCCAGAGTCTAATGTTTATCGAGATGATTTCGCCAATCTGCTGATGGTTTGGTCTCTCACGGATCCCAGCAAACCGCTGCGTCTGCTGTCCACCTGGGCGGAAGTATCTCGTGTGGCGTTCTGCTGCGAAGCACCGGACATAGTTGTTGCGGGTCTGCGTGACGGCAGCATAGCCATGTGGGATTTGCGCGAAACATACAGCTTTTGTTCCAAGTTGGATGGGAACTTGACACACTTTGCAGCCACGCAGTCGGTGGTGCCCACTATGGAGGGCCAATCAACCGCCTTGGATTTGGGTGCCGTAGTAGATGTGCGCAGTTTTCGCCCGGCGCCCAATGCAACTGGCATTGCACTGAGCAACAGTTTGGCTTTGGCACACAAGGATATTCAGGTGAGTTGGCAGCTGGAAATGATGTGAGTCTGAACTAGTTATATTTCAATTCCTTTCCACAGTATGCATCGCTTAACGATTCGGGCCTCCTAACCATTTGGTCGCTGGTGGAAAGTGAGTTGAATTGTGGTGCAACGACCCGAAACGAAAACAGCTCACCCTGGGCCAGGGTGAAGCTGCTGCAGGCGGTAAGCTGTGATCTGCGTGGCTATCTGGAGCGTCGTTTGCTGAAGCGTACCCAAAGCGACTACGAAAAGACCAAGTCCCTGTTCCAGGGCAACGTCTACAGTGACGAGCTGCTGCGTGAGCTGAACGAAACCCAAACACTGACGACAGCTATGGCGGGTGAGGGTGTGCAGGGATTACGCTTCAGCAGCATCGATACGGGCAGCGATCTCATCTATGTGTGCACCAATCGCAACTTTGTGCTGTGCTGCACGCGCAGCCTTAAAACGGAGCGCTTTACGCGCATCGGGCTCCATGAGAGCCGCTTTCTCTTTCCCACTGCGCTATGCGTACTCGCTAATGAGTATTACGTGACTGTGGGCTTGTCCAATGGCTCCGTCATGATACTCAACTGCAATCAGCGCCAACGCCAACGGGTACAGCGGCCAATGACGGCCATGCCGCAGCCAACGGTGGACTATGAGCCTGAAACGGGCAAATCTTGCGCCATACAAAACATAATACTCAACGAGCGACGATCCTTCGAGCAACCAGAGCTGACGAGCAGCGCCAACTATGATGCTCGACCCAATACCGCTCTGCAGCTCCTGCAGCAGCCCCGCCGGGCATACGAGCTGCAAGTCTTTGATCAACAGCTGCTGCTCAGCGGCAGTGTCCTGCGACAGAATCTTGTCCAAGCCCTTGTCCAGTCCAGCGACGGTTGGCGTCTATTCGCCCTATCCAATGGCTCTGTGCGCTGCTACGATTTCCATTTGGATCGGGAGTTGACGGATCTAGGCTTGCAGATTGGCTCACCTGTCACGGACATTGCTGCATCGAGCAGCTCTTCAAGCAACCAGCAGCTGTTGCTGCTCTCGGCTGATGGAAGAGTGCAAATGCAATCCATCAATTTGTAGTTTGTTAATATATTATGTTTATGTTTAATGTTTATGTTGTTAAAATCATTTAAAAAACAATGCAATAAAGTTGTTTTCTTACCCTTGCTATAACACAAGACGATATATGAGTGTATTTTTATTGGGTCTTTCTAATTGTTCTTATTTAGCTTAAATTTTTTTTTGATAAAGCTACTATATAAAAGCGTTCTAATAAAATTAATCAAGTTCGAAGCTTCTAAAATATCACTCACTATTTTTTAAACATCGAATTTATTATGGAGAACATAGCAAAAATAGTTGCAGCTATAAAGAAAATAAAACTTCAATTAATTTACTTTAAAATTGACTTACAAATTTATAAGCTTCCAGAAAATTGATTTTTTCTGATATTACGTACCTTAAAATGATTTTGTTACCAGATCTAAAGGTGCAGGCTTTGCTGCAAATCTATTACAATTAAATACCATAGAATTTATTTCGAATATTCTATGAAAACAGTCGGAAGTCTCTTAAGCCATCGACTAACTGCTATTTGGTAAGGAAAAAGTCGTAATCTGAATATATAATATTTAGTTTGTGTATATATAATGAGAAGATAATTCGATGATTGTGATGACTAAGTTAATTATGATGATCACATGACTTTTCTAGAAGTTTTTAAAGTCAATTTATATAATTATTACCAAAATGTTTGTATTATAATAAAATTTTTAGTACTCTTAATAATTTACAATTATAGTTTGGGTTTCACAACACTTTCCTATTTAAATAAATATTCTAAATTTATATTATCATTGCTGTATTAGTATTTATTTATATACATATAATTATTTTAGACTATTAATTTTTATATAGAATTGTACATAGACGCATAAAGCATAATCATTTCGTAAGTTTTATTATCATTTATTCTACTGTTATATATTTTTATATATCATTTACATAACATCATTTACTTTATTCTTACAACTATTGTTATTTAAGAATAATTGTTTATAATTTAAAATTATTAATTTTTACAATTGATATATTTATTTAACAATAACTGACTATTCTTTAAATATTTACCACACACAGAAGAAAAGGAGCTCTGCTCAGCTCTGCGCGACCGACCTCCAGGAAATACGGAATGCAACTGAAGAACGGCTGCAGCAGACCTGCTTTTATATAGGGCGACGCGTCGGGTCGGTCCAACTGAGAATCGAGCTCAAGAGTCGAAGGATCAAGAGCCTCTCTCTGAGTTAATTTTGACACTCGAACGTTATACGACAAGTATAAGTAGAACGTGCTGCATGAAGCATTCCCGCTAACTTTATATACTCTTGAACGAAGTGATAAGAGTATTGATGTAAGTATGAAAGCAAGGCATGTAGCCATTATTTAAAACTTTGAATTTTGCTACTCGTTGGTACCCTTGTCTTAAAAAATGCTTAAATGTTTCCTTTACGCTTTTAAGAGGCTATATCTGGTATAACAGAAACGTTATTACTTTAGATGTTAGATATATATCGTGTAAGGATTCCAAGCGCACAAATATATAGTATAAACATATTAAGTATATAGAGACGGGGAAATTCGGGGAAAACAGTATCCTACACAGTTTTAGAGCTAGAACTCCAAAAGTTAGCACGTTAGTGATTCTCGACCGATCGGTAATAAAATCTTTATATGTCCATGCCCACTAGCGACTGACTAACAAAATCTTACTTCTAAGGCGGAGCTCGATCTGCAAAATTTGAGAGTTAAATTAATGCAGACTTTCTCTTGAGATGTGCCAAAAATTATTTAACTTTTTGTATAATGCAGTCGCTGAAGCCCGAGAGCAGCATTCCAAAATTTATTTATTTATTTATTTATTTTTTTAAACAAAAACAGTCAAATTTACACCTTTTTTCATATTTTCATATTAGATGCTCGATCAATGTTTGACAAAAGGCCACATGCAAAATCAGAGAGACATACATATTTATTTTGGCTCAACTTATATTGCTGATCAAGAATATTATACTTTGTATGGTTGGCGACGTTTGAGTCAGTTTGTTAATTTAAATAAATTATTTAAATACTATATTATATAATTTTATTATTACACAAATTTGTTTATTATTTATTTAAAAATGATTATATTCTGAGCTCAAATTTTCAATGGATCGAGGATATATGTATATAGAGTTTTATGCAAGCACGAAAATCGATTGCTATGAAATAAAAACTGTAAGCAAAATTTAATTTTATTTAAGAAAATTTTAACTTTAGATAACAAAGTTAAAATTTAAAAAATAATATTTAAAAATTTAAAAATTGTAGAATATTCATTTTATAATATTAAACTTTCTAGAGAACATTTTTTATTATGTTATATGACAGTCGAACTTTTCTGAATTTAGTCAGCAAAGTAAGCTATATGCAATATAGTTATAGTATATATGTATAGGTATAGTAACATACCTATTACGAATAAATTAATATTTTAAAACAAACTTGAGCATATTTTTATATAACACTTTTCCAAGCACGTCGATCTCTATTTGTTTACCTTTCCAAACAACCTCTAGTCAAGTCGCGAAAGAAAACAATTTTTAGTCTTTCATATCATATAATAATTTATTTATAAATGTAGATCACAAAACACGATTTCACATATACATATTTACACACTCATATCGTATCCAATCCTGGCTCAGACTTGCCTGGCCACGCCCAACATGCCGCCCGCTGTGGCGCCGAGCAGCTGCCGCACCGTCTGCAGCTCATCCCGCAAAGCCAGAACCTGGGCGCGCAGTATGGAGTTCTCCTGCTCGAGGAGCGCGGCACGAAACGCAATCCGATCCTCGCGGATCTTACGTGCATCCCTCGACTTCTTGGCCGCCTCATTGTTGCGCTTGCGTCGCTCATAGTATTTGGCATCCTTCTGGGCATCTGGTATGGGTCGCTTTTCGCCGCGGGCCCGTCGATGCAGAAAACCCGGAAACATGCCCACTCGATTCAGCTCCATTAGTGGAAAATCAAAAGACTGCATCGCATGATTTGGCGGCGCAATATACTCGAAGGCGGGTAACGTGGCAGCAGCTAAACTGGCATTGGGCTTGGAGGCCAACAGATTGGGCAATGCGAGTCCAGGCAGCGGCATGCGCAGATTATGCGTCGCAGGTATCGCAAAGTTGGAGTTGCAGCTCTGCTCCAGTTCAATGTCCAGTTCACTGTGCAGGGAGATGGATTCGGTGACGTCCACGATGGGCGACTTAGCGGGCGAATACATTGTGAGCAGTTCCCAGAATTTCCGGAGACAAACTATTGGGACTACCGTGCTCGCCGACGGCCGCGTTGTCTTTGAGCCTGCGGCGCGTATTCCTGATTCGAACGACCGGCTTCAGCTGCACCCGAAGTTCTGACTGCCAGGTAATTATAGGTTGTTGTCACACACAAAAAAAGCAGCAGCTCCAAAGGGGCAATCCCCAACCCCAAGCCTAAACCCTAAACCAGTTAGGACCAAATCTAAGTCATAGCGCCACAGGCCGCCTTCCGCTTGATTCAGCCAATCACGCAATGTTGACGGTAATTATTCGTCAAATACATGACACTTTTACATGTTGAATGACATTTATTTTGCTGCACAGTTATAAGGGTTTCATATAACTGGTTAGTTTGATTAGCCACCCCCTCGCAACCGCCGCAGGACCCCAACAACAACAAAATATAATAGCCACCAGACTGGAAAAACTGTTGACCACATGTCGAAGTCGCGTTTCTGATTTTCTTTTGGGGGTGTTACCCGACGTGGACTGAGCTCGGACAGGGTTATATGAGTTGGCCAACTATTATGCAGCATGGCCCAGCTGTAGGGCTGAAAACTTTTTCTAACAGCCAATGGGAACGATCGAGTGGACGGTGGCGATGGGCGGGTTAGCAAATAGATGGAATACAGCGCCTGCAAATCGACCGCAATGGAATTTCACTTTGCGCTTTAGATCGAACGACATTTTGTAGATGAAACGTTACGATTAAAGTTAATACGCCCTAATTGTCGGCCTAGGGTTCAAAGGGCAACGCAATACTGGAACGTATATTCAACTAAGAGCTCTTTAAGTGTATAGAATTTAAAGCGTGTAAATTTTAAATGCTCTGAAAACTTCGTAAATCAATATAAAGATAAATAATAAATACAATGTGAATAATAAATAATATATTATGGAATAAGAAAACAGCTTAAAATAATATAAAACAAATTAAATAAAATCGATTTTGAATTCTTTGGGAAAATGAAAGCTTTAAAGTTTTAAGAAAAGAACTTGATTGAATTTAAACAAAGTTTTCATTTAATTTTCTATGTTTATAAATCTGTTTCCAAAAAATTTAAAAAGAAAACATATTTTTCAGATATCTAAGTTGTGTTCTCTGAAATCCTTATAAGCCAAATAGAATTTATTGTACGAGCCATCAAGATAATATGTAATAAATGAGAAGTAAATAATAATAAATATAATATGTTATAAAAAAATTTTGTACCAGAAAAAAATTTAAAAAAATTGAAAAAAACAATAAAAATATTTTTAAATTATAAGGAAAAATTAAACATATATATCCAAATGTATATAAATAGTTTTAAAATATTAAAACTGTTGCAAATATAAAACGTTATAAAAAATCTTTTATTTAAATATAAACAAACATTTTTGAATTTGTATAGTTTTTTTTATTGCTAAACATTATAAAAAAATCATTTAAATATAAATATATTTTTATTTAGTCTTTGTATATATTACAATTTATTTTATCTTACTAATATACTAATATACTTTTATACCTTTATTTCTACATACTACTATACTTCGTCAGTAATTTTAACCAATTTTAATATATGTATATTCATATTATCCACATTATGCAGTCTTCAACTGTTTCTACTGACTTCTGTACTTAAAGGGAGACAATACAATTTAAAATGAGCTACATTTAAAATTATATCTTACAGAAATTTTTATATAAAAAATAATATATGTATATTTTAAGAGTATTCAAATCCAATCATAACATTTATCACATTTTTGTTAAATCTTTTTTAACCCAAATCAAATACAGTTTTTTATCGGCTTATTTAGTTATCAGACTATTTGACATATCTTTCCCATACGTTAGATATACCTAGATATATACATTACATATATAACAGTTCTCAAACTGACTAATGCACCATCAAAAAAATGACAAGTCACGTGTATTGTCAATCAATAGACAATAGACAAGCCACAAGGGTCGCTCGACATCAGTTTAACTTGCTGACGGAACGTACAATATATTGCTTACTTAAACAAGATATTCAGTGGGTCTTATTGTCATAATTATAGTACCAAAAAATGAAAAGAAAGAAAAAATGGCACAGTCAGGCCTCAATTGGGGGCTAATCTAACCTATAGAGCCATCAAAAAGTCTATGCCTTAAGCATGACTGTGGCAAATAAAAAGCAATGGGACTTACGTTTAGCTTTGATAACCTTACCAATAAAACATTTTACCACATGTCATTCGGGGCGCCGCTTCGGCAACCCGTTCACTTTGAGAAACTGTCACCTGTTCCGGGTAGAACAAATTGCCAGTTGGAAGCGACCCGCCCCCAACCTGACCGGAAGTCAGGAAGAGACAACGACAGTTGACGGTGGCATCCTAACAATATTTCATAATGTATGCGCTAATTTATTATCTGTTGGCAAAAGTTTTACCATAGTTAACCCTTTGACTGGCCTCGTTTGTGTCTCTTAACGGTGTTGGTAGAGGCAAAGCCAGAGCATGGCTAAAAGGTTGGCGTGCGCACTTTGACATGCCCGCCAAGGATTCCATGGTCGATGAATTGACAATTAATACTATATTATTATTTGTGGTTAGAAAAGTTTACTGATCGTGGATCTAGACAAAGGGCTTCAAACGTTTTAAATTCTCTTCTTAAATAAATGTGGATTCTGAGCTCAAACATATTTTTCTGAAAATCAGCAGATAAAGGTCAAAGAAAGTGCTTTTTAGAGATGAAAGAAAAATTTAAAAATTTAAAATGGTCATAGCGGTAAAAAATATTGCAGAACTTTTAAATGGTATATACTCAAAAACGTTAAAAAATAAACCAGAACTTATAACTGGTATCTAAAATCCAAAATTGTATCAAAAGTTTAGATGTTATTATAGCTTGAACAAAAATATTAAAAAATTAAAATGATGCTTGCTTTTAAATATAATAATAAGGCGTGTTCTAGGCTATGGATAAAACACATTTCATATATTTTATTTATATATTTTATTTTATATATTTATGATAAATAATTTTATATATGATCAATAATTTTTTTTTCCTTTTTTTTCCATAAAATTAAGTTTTTAACATAGATTAACTACCTAACACCAACATTTTTGCTATCAATCCTTACCTTATCGTAAACAACTTCTTACCGATTTGTTTCTGTTTTTTTAAATACAGTTTATATATTAATATTAATTATTGTTATATTAATATTTATATAACACTTTGATAAATAATAATAAAATATATATACATATAAATGTTATATACAGAAGAATCTCTTAAATAAACCAGAAGTATTTGAATAAATATTAGCTCAAAAATAATTTTCAAAATTGCAAGGAAAAAAATAAAAAAATAAATATTATAATTTCAAAATTTGGAGTCATTTGAAATACAAGACAATGAACTATATCTGTTTCTCTTTATTATTTATTTCTTTTTCTTCATCTCCCTCACATACGTCAGAGGCAGTTATCACACCCCCTGGGGACTGTCAGTTCCGAGCTAACGCAGTGGGAGGCCCACATTTATATATTAGGCAAATTACCAGGTAATAATAAAAAAAGAAGGGAACATGTAATTGTTACAATATTTGTACGGCTCCGGCTTCAATTCATAATTGAAGAGCAAACCGAAAGCAAGCATCGCTGGACAAACTGTTAATGACACCTGTAAGTGGATGACATTAGCACTTTGAACGAGGGCTGTAACCCAGTAGACGTACTAGATGCGGACAACAGATATCATTAGCCGTGCCTTACATGTCTCCACAAATTTGTATACATATATAGATATATATATATATATATAAATATATATACAACATACAAATAAAAATATATGTATTTTAAACTTGCCAAAAAAAACCAAAACTTTTTCAAAATGTGCGAAGAAACTCCGATTAGCGAATGTGAGCCAACAACATTGATGATGCACTCGAACACCTACCACATCCACTTGCCACTGTACATCATGGACATGGTGCGCATATTTCAGGATCATCCCAAATATGTGAATGGCATTAAGGAGAAGCATATTGTCGATATGTTGGCGAAGGAGTAAGCAATATATCCTAAATATATTTGATATATTTTAATAATAAAAACTGTTATGGCTGCAGATCCTTTGCCTGTGGCGACTTGGAGGCTCAGGTGAAGACAGCCGTTATGGACCTGTCGGCAAAGGGTTTTATACGCTATATCAACAACGGATATCGCACATTGGGACCGATTGCCAAGCTGGCCAATGCACGGAACGTGCGACACTTTTGCGCCACCTGGCAGCGCATCGCCGAACTACAAAAGGTCAACTCGGACATCCTGGATGGCAGCAGCACCCTAAACACTCATCGCCACAAGTGCAACAGGCGTGGCTCCAGTTGCTAGCTGGCCAAAATGCCAAAATGCCAAAAGCCAGCTGGCAAACCATTTTGCTTTGTTTGTTTTTTTTTTGGTTGCGTTTCAAAGTTTTTCGTTCCACGCAACGGCCCAACGCATCCATTGTAGAAATTCGAATAGTTTTGTTTCACGTACTCCACATCCAAATTATTGTTAGACCCGAAAAAATAGCAAAGACTAACCCAAATTGTGTACTTTATTTGTGTACGACCCTATGTGGAGGGTGGTTCAGGCTCATCATCATTATATGAGTGTTGCCTGGCTGGAACATATGTCAAGGGGTCTCTCGACTCCCCCAACACTCTCTCATCCTTTTGACACTTAACCCTGTGTTTGATTCTCATATAATTATCGCAGAGGGTGGTCCCAGCAGGTGTGTTGACCATGGTAAATGGTATTTCCTATTATTATGCATTCTATGTACATACATTCCAGAAACGTTATATAGGTTTCATGTTACATATCAGAGACGTGATAGAACCTATTTTAGTAAATATATGTATATACAGAGATAGGGCTGACTGTAAAAGGAGAGTAGAATGATTGGAATATCAGTCATGTGTTCTGTGTATCTCCTACTCTGCCAATCTCGACTGGTGCACTCTTACTACTGGATATCTACTTATAATATATATACCTCTAGCATACATATCAATTCACTAGTTCCATTTTGTATATTTCTTAGATATCCCACATAGAATATTATTTGACATGTTTGAAATTAGATCTGTGCAGTTGTTCGGGTTCACACTGCAGCACATCCCTGAATAGTTTTGGCTTTGGTTAAACTGAGTGTCAGCCCTTTACCCTTTACCCATCATTTTTTCAAGTCGTTTAAATTTTCAACACCAGCACAAAACATAGCAAGCCGAGCGAAGAATCGTCATATTGTTCATCCCCATATGACCCGATATATTCAGACGTACACGCATGTGATCTCCGGCAGGTGTTATTTATTGCCTTCCTAATCGTTGCCGCATAATCTATTAGCACCCGCAGCTCTGCCTCTGGCTCTGGCACTGGCTCTAGCACTGGCGCTGGCGCTGACAACGATGACCTGACCGAACTCGAGCCAGGACAAAAGTTTGCTGCTTTTGCACATTATGAGCAATTATTATTATTGTTTTATTGCTTTTGTGTTGAAGCGTTGTGACAACAGCGTAGGTGGAGACAATGATTTTGTTCTTGCCTTTTAATGGGCGGCCCTATAATTAATCATGAGTTTGTCATTTATGAATATTTAAATAATAATCTCGTTCAGTTCTCAGCACTAACGAATAAATTTACCAAATGAGAAAATTGGTAAACTTATATCTCTTAGTATGTATAGTAGTATATGGTCTCTTAGTTTCTTGAACGAGTATAAAGAACTCTCTTTTCATATGTATGCAAATATATCTTTTATAACTATTTACCATTTAGTAATGATATTTTGGACTCTTGCCATAAAAAAGCTTGGTTTAACGAAATATATTATCGTTTCAATAATACATATGGCAAAGCTTATACAGGTAATCACAATACAAATAATTCTCTTTTCATTTTTCAACTTCCCGAATCGTAAAAAATAAGAAATATATTAATACTACAAATACTAATACTTTCACAACCAAAAAGCAGTTTGGTAAAAAAAAATAAGAAAACCCAGAATTTGGTGTACACAAGAACTCAAAATCTCAACTAAACTAAAGAAGGCGCTGCCAATTCTAAATCAATTCAATTGCAATTAAGTTTCGTGGTATAGAAAATAAATAAAATAATTTACCTGTGAGCATGTATAGGAGAACTTCGTACGCTTGGCGCTGTTTGCAACGTGCTTTTATTAATATTACATTGAATATCTACAAATTAATTAAAATGCAAACTCTTGTACATATTTGCATCTGAGCTTCAATTTCAGAAATTAGGTCAAATTTGGGGCAGGTAACCAAAATAAAACCAAAAAAAACAAAAATTCAAGTTGTATAAAATATTTAAAGTTAAATAAAAAATTAGAAATCGAAATTTGAGGTTGCCTCTAGTTTCAAAGGTTTTTATTATTTTTTATTTGAAACACACTTGGCTACATAGGCGAGCCTACCAAAAAATACCAAGTCCCTTGTGGGTTATAAGATCAACGCGGTCGACTCAGCTTGTCGTCTGGATCAGGAATATGTATATATACATTATAGCATCTACCACGCCTCCTTCTGCATTTTACATTCATTTTAACAAAACCATTATACCCATTTTGAATGGGTCCAGGGCATAAGAATGATCAAATGTGGACGTTACTGATTGTTATATGTAATTGGAGTATACTTTAAATACTCCCTGAAACAGACATTCCTCAACCATGTGACCCGATATATTAGCCGTACACGCATGTGATCTCCGACAGGTGCTATTTATTTCCTTTCTAATCGTTGCCGCATAATCTATTAGTACCCGCAGCTCTGGCTCTGACGACGACCTAACCGAACTCGAGCCAGGACAAAAGTTTGCTGCTTTTGCAAATTATGAGCAATTATTATTATTGTTATTGTTTTATTGCTTTTGTTTTCAAGCTTGTGACTACAGCTGAGGTGGAGAATGGTCTCCACAACATTTTTTTTCTTTGCTTTTAATTGGCCGCCCTAAAACAAATCAAGAGTTTGACATTTGTGAACTTAAATGATAATCAGGCTTATTTACCATTTAAAGTCCAGTTCTCTGCAATAACTGTGAAGACACAATATCAACATGATCTCTTGATTTCTTACACGAGTATAAGTAGCTTTTCCAATCCGAAATGACTCACTAAAACGGAAAAAAGTACACAAAAATTAGTTTTCATCATCTGTGTGTATATCTTTCGTAACTATTTACCATTTAATCGTATGGATATGCTCTTTTCGGGGGCTCCAAAGATTGGGGGAAACAGAAATATATTACCAGAGCCACAATAAGCATTAGAACGATAAGAACGACAGCCACAATTATAATAATCCTCTTCTTATTATTAAATCCCATATCGCGGCGCCGACGAGGAGTATCTCTCATTTCCATTGCACTTCAAATTTGAAATATATAAATACTACAAATACTATTTAATAAAACTTAATCGCAGTGCTAATCTGGTTGTGACTTAAATATTCCATTCCATTCTTTTACATATTTGCTTTTGAACTCTATTTGCATCTGAACTTCAATTATAAGAATTTTTTTTTTTTAATTTGGGGCAGATAACCAAAATATGATAAAAATCTAAATTGTATAAATTATTTAAAACTAAATGCAAAATTTGAAATTGGACGCTGACTTGACTCTGGTTTCAAAGGTGTACGGGATATAAATTTAATAACTGACTTTCTATAAGGTTTCTATCAGCGCACGCTACTTATAGATCTTGTAGACTATAGGATCGACGCGCTCGACACAGGCTGTCATCTGGATCCAAAATATCTATACAATATAAGATCTTCCACGCCTCCTCCTGCATGTAACGTACATTTTAACGAAACCATTATACTCTCTGTATGTACATATATCTTTCATAACTATTTACCATTTAATCGTATCGATATGTTATCTCCCTCGGTTCCAAAATATCTGGGAAATAGAAATATATTACCAGACCCACAATAATCCCTAGAACGAATACAATCGCAACCACAATTACAATAATCCTCTTCGTTTTATTAAATTCCGCATCTTGACGCCGACGACGAGCAACGAAAATGTCCATTGCACTTCAAATTTGAAATATATAAATACTACAAATACTATTAAATAAAATTTAATCGCAGTGCTAATCTGGTTGTGATTTAAATTTTCCATTCCATTCTTTTTTATTTGCTTTTGAACTGTTTGCATCTGAACTGCAATTATAAGAATTTGTTCGAATTTGGGACAGGCAACCAAAATATTATAAAAATCTAAATTGTATAAGTTGTTTAAAACTAAATGCAAAATTTGAAATTGGACTCTGACTTGACTCTGGTTTCAAAGGTGTACGAAATATAAATTGAATATCTGACTTTCTATAAGCTTTTTATCAGCGCATGCTACTTATAGATCTTGTGGATTATAAGATCGACGCGCTCGACACAGGTTGTCATCTGGATCCAAAATATCTATACATTATAAGATCTTCCACGCCTCCTTCTGCATGTTACGTACACTTTAACAAAACGTCCTCTGACGACGACCGGACAAAACTCGAGCTAGGACAAAACCTTGCTACTTTTGCACATTTTGAGCATTTATTATTATCGTTTCATCGGTTTTATTATGAAGCTTTGTGACAACAGCTTAGGTTAACGGTTTCTTAGCTTAACGGATCGCCCGATAAATAATCAAGATTTTGTCATTTTTGAATATTTACATAATAATCTCGTTCGGTTCTCTGCAATAGCGAATCAATTTACCAAATGAGAAATGTCTATTTGGAAACAGACGAGTAATTAAAAACCTTCCTCCTTCAGACAGAAATAATTCACTAAAGCAGAAAATGCTCGCAAAAATTAGTATCATCATCTGCAATATCTTTCATAACTATTTACCATTTAATAAACAACAAGAAAAATGACTCCAACAACTACCACAATAATAATAATCTTCTTTCTCTTTTTAGCATCCGCCAAAAAAGTTAATGAAACTTAAACATAATGTAATTATGGTTATAACAATTTCAGAACTATGAGTATACAACAAATACGGCATAAAGAAATGTATATAGTATAGTTATATATATCTGAACAAAATTTTAGCTATATCAACTTAAGCCTACAAAATAAATTGTTATTCATCTCTAGTGAATGTATTCATAGGAATTATGTTATATCCATTATTATTCAACTATTAATTTAGACTTTTAAACAAGTTCTGAACAATAAAAAAAAAATTATATTCCTCTTATTGGTCATTCTTCAATCAATACGTATGCCAAAAAATCTAATACATTGACTCAAAATATAAATCAGTGTTCATAGTATTTGTATATTGGCGATAGACACTCCGCCATGCTCTTTGGGCATATAACAAGAAAACTAAATAATAATAATAATAATAATGATGATATGATCTTTAAGATTTGCTCAAGTCAGCGTTAATAAGCTTGCGATCCAAATTATCCGTGCCTGGCTCCACGTAGCCGCGTTTGATCATCTGCAAGGGTAAATCCGCATACGAGCCCATAAGCTTGATCAGATAACCATCGGGCATGTGGCTAATCAGCCTCACCTCTAACTCGGTGTTAAGGATTTTGCTTTTGAGAAACTCCACGCATTCGCTGCTTTGTTGTTGCGTGCCCAATGAACTGCACTTAATGCCTTCAATGAGACAAATGATGGCCCGATGCGGTTTGAGGCTGATATCATCAGTGCACTGAGCCAGCGATCTAATGGTAACAAACTCTGTATTACCATAATCCACATAAAAGATCTTAAATATCCCATCGATCTCCTCAATGACCTGTGCACGATAGTAGCAATCATCGCTGTAAAGCGCCAACACCATGTCCAATAGCCGTGGCGAACGCTTCAAATTGCACTGCGACTCGGGCACATCTTTCTTGCTCCACACCATAGGTGCAACCGCCTCATCTAAGAACTGCGCATACACCTGGGTCGGACTGCTGACATACGTGACCAGCACGCGTACCACACTTCCCATCTTCCTGGGAGCCTCAGATGTATAAATAGTTTCGGGCAGCGCCTCAACCAACTCGACATCCTTGGTAGCGCCATGTGGCGCAAATGGCTGATGCAACAGACGACAATTGGGTCCTAAAATTATATTAAGATTTAGTTAGACATTCGATAGTTCTCATTCATTCAGCTTTTGCTACAGTACCTTTAAAGCAGCCATTTATCTTTGGATCATAGTGTCGGCAAATACGTTTCTCATCTGTTGGTATATAACCCAGCACAGCCTTGAGTGCATTACTGGTGCTGCACTCAACATGCTCCAGCATTTCTAAATCCTCAGGAGACAATTTTTGAACTGATTTGTTAAGAGCTTGGTCGGGTTTTATATTGGGGTCTTCCCCAACGATGTTGTTATCTTTAGAATTCGCTTTCTCTATACGATCTACGTCAGGATTATCGATATGAATTGAGGATTTTGTCCTCTTTTCGCACGGTCCATCGTCCAAGATTTCCACTTCCAGATCGTTGCCACTGTTAACCAAGACACGCAGCTGCACATTCTTATAGAGAAACTTAGACATGCTAACCACTTCACGATTCCGCACATAACATCTGATGGCCTCAGCTGGGAGCGTTTTGACTTCATTGGGTATCGCAAAGATTTTGTCGTCGTCAGCCAAATGAATATGCTCTCCATAGTCTACCAAATAAGCGTCATAGCCGCCACCTTCGGCATGAGAATTGATGAGAACACGTGGCATTATCCGCTCTTGGGTATCGTAGACACTAAAGATTTCTCCAAAGTCGGGTAGCTGGTCCAGCATCTGGCCCGTCGTTTGGCACGCCAGCAGATTCTTTATCGGCGTCGACTCCTCGCCCCACCTGGCTACAAAAATGCAATCGTCCGCTATATTGAGATGCATCATTGTGGCCTGCACCACGGTGTCTTTCACAAAGCTGCTTATATTTTTATTAAGCTGATTATAAGTCTCATTGCTTGACATTTGCCTGCCGCCCTTTGGCGGCAATAGCTTCAATTGACGAGGTGGAATGGGCAACAATTGGGCAATTGGAGTAAAAATGGGTTCGGTAGACTTTGGCATATCTTCTATACATTGATTACACATGGTATTACACTGATTTGACGTGACGAGATGTGGAGCACAGTCCTCGGTCTGATCCTCTGGCTTAGCATTAACAGATCGTACGTCCAGTTCGTCGACCTCAATGCCATGATTTGGAGTGATCTGATCCTTTGGCTTAGCATTGACAGAGCGTACGTCTATTTCGCCCACCTTAAGTCCATGATTTGTAGGGACGTGCTGTGGAGCACAGCCCTCGATCTGATCCTCAGGCTTAGCATTGACAAAGCGTACGTCTAGTTCGCTCACCCTATGTCCAAGATTTTGACGGGCGAGCTCCAGAACACAGTCCGTGATCTGATCCTCTGGCTTGATAGCATTGACCGATCGAACGTCCACTTCGCCTACCTCAATGCCATCGAGATTTGTGTGATTTCGTTTGTAATTATTTGCTGCTCTCTGGATGTCCTCATTTTTGGAAATTTCAATGGCTCGATTTAAATTGATATGTAAATTCAATTTGATTACATTTTCGTTGACTGCGTTCACGCTGCTCAAAAGGCCGTCGTAAACGGAAATAATACGACCATCGGCGCGGCCAACATGCGGCCAGCTCTCTTCAAGTGATCGTCGAACAGCATCCACTTCCACTTGATAGGCACTTAAATTTGTTTTTAATTTATTTACATTATGTTCGAATAGCGACAATATTGACAAAAGACCGTCCATATCCATAACAAAATGTGTCAAGATTCCCCAATTTAAAGAACTTTACGAAATAGCGGCAAAGCATCAAGTGCAACATGTTTGATCTGGCAACACTTCAGCCTCGTTCGTTATAGAGCACTAAAAGAGTATTTAAACAAAGCTACAGCTGCAGCAGCAGCAGTTAAGTTAGCTTTAACCACTAACACTAACCATACAACATATGGTTAGCACAAATGCAACTTATTCAAAATGTAAAACTAAAAAAATGGTTTATCTTTTAATTTGTATACCAATGATCAGATTAACTGATACAAATTGAATACCTTTTTCCATTTAATCCTATCTATTACCACCTTGGTAATGCATTATTTAATTAGACTTTTTGATCCGTTACGAATTTGACAGCATACTAGCCTTCAAAACAATCGATAAGTTCCTAAAGCTTACCAACACTACACAGCACGCTAGACACTGCCAGCACTGGCTCATGTGCCGCATATAAAATCGCGCTCGTTTGCTTGTTTTGTTAAAATTTCAATATAGATTGTTTACAATGACTGAGGATAATGTACCGCATTTCGTAAGACTTTTAAAATTATATGCACGTATTCCCATTCATTATTTTCTTCTTCAGGAACTTGGCGACGCACTCGCCATGCGCTGCGGCAATACGCTAACCGCAAGATTTGTGCCAGGCGGCTCGAAATTAGCGCTGAGTGCCTATCGCCCGGTCAAATGGAGCACACGCGATGCGCCGAGTGAAACGGCTGGCGAGGAACCGGTGCTGATTTATATGGCAGAGGAAACGACGCTTTATACGGAGCCACTTCTACGTAGTCTACTAGCTGAAACAAATTCCACATTTTCGACTCTACAAGTGTTGGGCCAGGGGCCGAAGGGAGACGCAAAGAAAGAAATAGAGTACATCAAAATATCCAGAACCTATCGCAGTATAATCCGTTGCTGCCTTGAGAAGCTGGAGCACGCTAAGAAATCGCCGGAAGTACAAGAGAATGAGGTCATAAAACAACGTCACACGGACGCAATATTTACCTTCTATGCAATCGAGTGTTTGTGGCATTTGTTCGAAATCCTCTACATGCAGCAGCAGCACAATCAGCTGATTGTTCCCCAACTGTTGGAATGGACACGCTTTCATTATCCCAATACGGAAGATTCGGCTACTGATCTCTTACTCATGGCGGACGAGGCCAGCGAATGTGACAGCTATTGGGACACACTGAAAACGCTCATAATGCTCGGGCAGCTGGACGTGACTCGGGCCATACTCTCGCAGCATCGCAAGTTCAACCAGACGGCATTTCAAACAGCCGAACAAGTGCTCAAGTCAATGCCCGTCTATCAGGATGGCTATGCAATGCAAAAGTTTTGCTCCCAGTGGGAGTATTGGCACGTGGACTTGGAGCGAAAATTAGCCGCGCAAGTGTTTGCCACCGAGCCACAACTCGAGCTGCTCATGCAGCTGGTTTCGGGCAGCAACGAGCATTGGAATTCGGCTCTGCTGAAATCTCAGGACTGGTATGAGTTTCTACCGGGCTATTTGCTCTTCACTCGACCCGCCTGCAAACCATTCGAGTTGCGCATTGCAGCCAGCAATTGGATCAACCGCTGGCTCGGGCTTCGCCCCAACTGGGAGATGACTCAAATGAGTCGCATGGTTAAGCAGCTGATGGAGCATGATATCAAGCTATTCATCTACGAAACGCAGAAGCTAAACGACAGTCATTGGTTCGCCACACATCTCATCGATCTGATCTACCACTCGGGACATCTCAAGTCATATTTTGACCAACAGCACATGTAAATACCATGAATACCATGACTTACAATTGTAATATAATTTATTGAATATCCAACCCCATAGTGACCTCCCTGCATTGCGTTTCTCAATGATCTTTGAGTACGGCAGCTATTTGATGACCTCGCACAACCTTTGGCAACTGGGCGTTGATTATTTAGACTGCTGCAAGCAGGAGGGAATCGCAGCAATAGAACAACTACTGCCACGCATTCCCCTAAAGAGCGAGCGCCAAGCCTTCAAGATCATGGCAATGGCCAAAGAACGTGGCCTGACTAACGTCGAGCAGGACATCTGCAAAGTGTTATCAAAGCGAGCGTATTCCGATCAGCGATATGGCAGTGCGCTGGAATGGGCCGTGCGCTCCAAGGATGTTCTGCTAGTTACAGCCATAGCTGACTTTATACTGAAGGTATCTAAGATCCTAATTGGTATCTTTGCTCTATACAAACTACATTCAATTATCATTCATTCACAGAACTATTCTAATACTGGCGTTATGCTCTGCCCAGATGTTATAACAAGCATTGGAGCACGCATGTTTGTCTCGCCCCGTTTGGTATTTCTTTCCAAGTATTTCGAATTCTATGAATTTTACCGGCAACGTGACTTTTTGTCTGGTGCTGAACTGCTTATCAATCTGCTGGCTTCGAAAATAACACCCGATTAGTAAGCGATATTATATATTTTGATTCCTTATCGTGTAATACATATTGAATTAACAGTTTCTGGCCCTCGCTGTTGATTGATGCCTTGCCGCTGCTGGAGTCCGAAGATCCGAAGATTTTCTGTAAGGAAACTATTGCTATACTACAGCATCTGGAAATGGAGCTGGTGCCCTTGATAGAGCGCAACAAACTAAACACTGCCAAGTTTAATAATGTAAATAGAACTTTTGTTATATGTATTCATCAACTTATCTTAATTATTTCCTCGTCTTTTCTCGCCTCAAACAGAAATCATCGAAAACTGTGTTCAGCGACTATCGCGTGGAGAATGTTGAGGAGATATTGGATCTGATGCGCTTAGCCTGTGCCCGCAATCTGTCCAGGGCATTGATAATTGAGAATACTGCAGCCCCAACGTAATTGTTTCATATACATATATTTCTTTTGTAGTGTAGTTTATTTTATATTTTCGCTTTTCAATACATCGTAATCGTAATTTGTTGTAAACGTTTTTATTGCATTGCTAATTTCATTTAATTTATACGGTTTATTTATATGTGCCTCTTTTTCTCTGCTATTATGTATTGTAAGTACCAACAATGCTAATTGTCTCTAATTAAGACTGTCTCATTTGGCCGAAAGCAACGGACCGCGATGCAACTGAAAAACTTGAAAAATATTTAAAATTAAAGCATTTTCGGGTACTCTATTGTTGACCAATTTGTTGCAAGCAGGATTCAAATTTTACATGCTAGTCTATAGGATTATGTTCTCTTCTTCGTTTCGTAAGGCAAATTAAAATCTTAAGACGAACTTAAAATGAAATTATAAACCTAAAGTGTTCTACGGATAAATACATAGTTGTGTTTATAGCTGCACGGGATATTTAGGGTAACGCACCTAAGAACTAAGAAACAACGCACAGAGCACAATGGAGTAGTCCGTATACTATATATGGGTATATAATAACTATATGTTCATAGTCTATATATATGTATATATATATATATAGGTATTTATATATATAATGATAATGAGAATCGCACGGCCTTGTACAAATGTTATTTACTAACGACTAAACACGGAATTACATACACGAATCCAGCAAGGAAAGGCGCGAAATATTTAAACGAAAAACTGTAGCCCTTTATGCTTAAAACCTTTTAAAAATCACTAAATTGCAAACGCTAATTGTAAAAACGATAAATAATAACAAAATTGAACAAAACTCGAGGCTAGAACTTTCAAAGTTCAAGTCCTCAACGATATAAGTGAGTAAATTAAGGGTAATTCACGCATTTTGACTGTATGAATTTGGCATATTTATCAAAAAAATAATATATATATATATTTATATATATGTCTCCAGATGTGGATACCCTTAACTAGTATTACGGCCAGTTATAATGTGGAGCTATAATCGGTTTTGAGTATTTTCGCTTTTGTTATATGCTATATGGTATAATGCGCGTATATATATGTATGTCGAAAGTCGTTTAGGAAGGTGTCTCTAATTATGCTTCGCCGTGGTCGCCGATGCCACTGCCGCTGCGCTCGTCGTGGATGCAGTTGTTGTGGTTGCGGTGGCCGCAACAGCAGCCGTTGCTGCCGCAGCCGCAGCTGCAATGGCCGTGGCAGCCGCACTGCCGCTCGTTATGGAGCCCAAGCGTGACAGCGATGGCTCCCGCTTGGGCGGTACAATGGGCTTCGTCGGTATGGGTGGCGGTGCGCCGCGTGCACCGGCTGGCGGCACAGTCACAGGTGGCACAGCAATGGGCACAGGATGTGGATGCGGTGGTATTGTGGTCTGATCCAGCGCTGCTGCAGCGGCTAGTGCCGCATATTTGCCGCCCGGCGCACGTTGTATGGTCGCCGTCGGCTGCATTTTAGCCGGCGAGGGAGATGGTGGAGCTGCAGCTGTCACAGCAGCACCACTGGCATCCGTTGCAGCGGCGCCGGCGGCGGCGGCGGCGGCGGCCACAATGCTGCTGGTGTGATTGACAGCGGCCAGGACTGGAGGGGCCGTGGGTGCGGTAGCGGTCCCCGTTGGCACAGTGGCTATGCCCGTAACTGCGGCGCTGCGTATGTTCTGCCCCGGCACAATGGAGCGTGCAATGCCCGTCTGGGGGCCCGACACCGGCATGCTGGTCACTGTCGCAGTCGGTTGAACAATTTTCGCAATATTTACCAAGGGCGTGGCACAGGCGTCGTCTGCAACAATATTATCACAATTGATTAGCAATGGGCAATCCAATTTAGATATTTACATTTATATATACACACAATAAATACAATTAAAATAATCTTCAATACTATTAAGCTTATGCATATGTCTCTACTAGCTTAGTTCACTTTAGCTATAAACTACATGGCAAAACAATGCTTCTTAGCTGCTCTGTTGCAAAACTTTAATTAAAATCTAAAGAAAATTAAGTGCCATATTTTATAAGTTTTTTTTTTTATTGCAGCTTATTGTCTTAAACTCTGTGTTGCAGATATTATTGTATTATAAATTGTCTAAATTGCTATATCTTGTAATTGATAAGCCCTTTCAGATAACTGTTTATGGTATTTGCTAAAACTTCTAGTTGTATGTTAGTTTTATGGGAATTACTCTTATCTAAAATTTCACATTCTCGTTCCTGACGATTTTGTGATATTAAACATTGCACTCTGGTTCAAATGACAAAAACTTTAACAGATATTCAATTGGTTTTTTAAATTATGAAAATGTCAATGTTGTAAAAAAGTTCTATAATAGAATTAACACTAAATAAATATACTCGTCAGAAAAAAATAAAAATAAAATTATTCAAAAGTAATATTTTATAAAGTAAAAGTTGGATTAAAGTGAATTAACGCAACTCTAAACTCTGTGTTAAACTATATAATCTATTCTCTTTTCTAAAAATAGACATTGTTCAGATATAACTAAAATGTGTAAATGACAATACTCCCGATTCAGATGAGCAAAATTATTAATAATATAATATATTTCAATATTAATATAATAATTATTATTAATAGTTTAAGCAAATGAGTCAAAAAAATTGAATTTAATTCCTTCATGAATGAATTAAAATTATTATTAACATATCATGTATATATTTTATATTCGGAGGACATTGACAGGCAACTATGGGACAGTAAAGAAGGCGTGGCTCGAGCGGTTTTAAATTTTTCTCAGACTTTGATATATACTATGACCATTGAGTATGGCCAATTTCAATATTCTTCTAATTTCTGATAAAATGTTTTACATTTGGACCACTGTGCATGGGCAGTAAGTGAGAAAGGTATTTTGAAATAAAAGCGTGATAAAAGCGTGTGCAAAGAACTTGAGACTACCTAAAACCTTACTAAGAAATGACCTTTAACAGTATTAAATATATATATATATACTTTACTTTTCACTAATAAAAGTGCAGCATAGCTGGAGAATACATATATATCCGACAGAGTCTACTTGTCAGATGGATTGCCATTGGATTGTCTAAGAACTATAATACATCTCTTGAATGTCTACTAACTTAGCATTGAGTGACGTTTGCTTATCTGGATATGTATGTGTATATGTGTTTGTGTTATGTACATTTGTATATGTCTCTGTATGTGTGTGTCTGTGGGTGTTTTGGGGGATGCAGATGCGCAAGTTGGCTTATGGTGCTGTTGTCATCACAAGTACGAAACAAGGAAAGAGAAAACACAAATCACCTTGCAAATTGCGTAAGATATTTTCTAACAAAATATTTCATCTTTGAGAGGGACACGAAAGAATAGTATGTATATAGAATTATTAATAAATCATATAAATCAGAGAAAACAGAAGAAGGTTAAATCATAATTACAACAGCAAAATTGTAGCCGTTTAGCTGAATTATACGCACCACTGAATTGACGCGCCTTGCTGGCGGCAGCCACCGTTGAGCCACTGGCAGCCAGCTGCTGTTGCTGTTGATGTTGCTTCTTTAAAGCCTCGTGCTCGCTGCGTAGCGTATTCAGCTCCTGTTCCAATTCTTTGACACTGTAAAGTAAATATTAGATAAAAATAAGATAGTCAAACATATATCAATTAAACATATACCGCTGCTCTTCCTTGGCCAATTTCGACATTAGGGTTTTGCGCTCCAGCTCCATGGATTGGGTTTGCTTTTCCAGTTCTTCCTCCATGCGCAACGACTTTTTGCTCTCCTCCTCGAGACCCTCGGCTATGGTATCGGAGCGTTGCTTCTCTTCGGCCAGTATTTGAGCTAAATCCTCGGAGCGTTTGCCTGCAAATGTTTAGTGTTAAGAATAAGCTTCGTATGTCATTGGAATCTTTATTTAGTGGCCACTCACCCTCCTCAATATACTTCATTAGAATCTTCTTTCGCTCTGCAATTAATAGCAGTACAATTTGTTTTTGCCTATTACGCTCATACTCGAGCGTCTCCTGCAGCTTCTTGAGATCCTTTTCCAGGTTGGCAACTTGGGCATGCTCCGCCTCCAGCTGTTGGCGAAGTTTGGTGCGTTCCATTTCCAGGCCGTAGGTTATGTCATCGCCCTGAGCGGTATCATGCTCGTGCTTGCGCCTCTCTTCCTCCAGCTGCTGCAGCATGCGCTGATTGTTTTCCAGCGACTCAGTCAATATGTTAACCATGCGCACATGGGTGCCTCGCTGCTTGCTGACCATCTGATACTGTTGCTCCATTTGCTGCTCAATGATCTGACGCACTTCCATCTCAGCTTGGGCGGCCTGCGTCGACGACTCGCGCGATATCAGATTGCCATTCAGTGCGATCTTATCTCGGAATAGCGATGCATATGGATCATTTGGCTGCACGCGCTTCGTTCGCAGCTGTGTAATCAGCTGCTTGACACGCTCGTTGCGTAGCGCAGCGATGCACACATCTCGTGCCTGCAGCTCGCCCTCCAAGTAGTAAAGCATCTTTACCAACTCGCTGTGTGGCAGCTCAGTGCGTCCATTACCCATATGCTGCTGCTGCTGTTGTTGTTGTTGTTGCTGTAGTTGCAGTTTATGTCCTGCACCCGGTTTCATGGTTTGGAATTCATGTGTGGCACTGATGTCGCTGCCGCTGCTGCTGCAGGCGGCTGTAGTAGCAGTTGCTATTGGACTATTGACATCCAGCTCCTGCTCGGTTGAAATAGCGCTGGAGTTCTGCTCCATTATCCTGGCTTTTTTTACAGCATAAAAAAATTGCTGTTCAAGGCTGCGTCGCAGTTTGTAAATTTTGAATTACAGTTTTAACTTTAAATTGCACTTATCTCCGCTGTGTTGCACTATTCAAATGGCATTTTAATGGCTCTAATGTGGGTTAATTTGCTAAATTCTATTCCATACAAATTCTTTGTTGCCGTGAAAAACTGGATACTTCTTGTTAGAGATGGTACACGAAAATATCGTTTTATCGCGATTCTAGCTTAACACATTGATTATCGGACAACCTCAATAATTGCGAAATTACTCCACACTGAACAAACATTAATGTTTCACAACACTATAAATTTATTCCACTTTGATTTGGTTTAATTTACAGGGCATAGGAGAAATAACTATTTTCGAAAAACAAATGGCCTCGATGTATTGTATGCTAGTGAATGACGAATGTGTTTGCCCACCAAACGATCGGCCAGTGGTATTAATGCCGGTTTCCTTACATAAATGCCAGCCGCCTGTGGCGTCCACACACGCACGATGCATTCGGATTTCTCTGGCATCAGCAGACCAAGCCAACCGGCGGAGCTAAGAACTATATCACAATTAAGTTGCTTGTCATCGTCAATGCTGTCCAACGCGCCATTCTTGACTACAATATCCATGTCCATGCACTGCAATCCCGGCCAGCGTTGCAGACGCGTTTCATCACCTCCAGACATGGGCACACCCAACAGCGGTGTTCCCAAATATCGTTTATAAACCAACTCTGCTGCCGATGTATCGGCTATCAGAATCGGCAGTGTTTCGGCGGCAAAAACAAACAGTTTTAACCAGTCCCGGTTGCATTCCAGCAAATCCACACGGGCCAAGCCGCCCAAGAGCAGGGACATTTTGGATGGCAGGCGAACGGCTCTGGGCTTTAGCATCTTTGTCGGCTGCAAGTGCAACAGCTCCTGCGTCGTCAGCAGCGGCGTCAATTGATCTGGCTGCATAACACCGGGTGTATCATAGACCCAACGGGCTTCCCGATACTCTGCCTGCCGCTCATTGAGTGTTACGATGGGTTGCGTGCCACTGGACATTGCGAAGGCATCATCCACATCTAGACGATTGTCGAAGGTGCGTCCCACTTCTCCAATAAGTTGAGCCGATGTCACAGCGCCCGTTTCCTTAGCTCGCTCCCGACGCATCTTCTCTAACGCCGCACGCGATTCCCGTTCCGTAAAGAGACGTTTATAACGGTTATAGATGCGTACATCGGACGGTCGCAGTATGGGAAACTTGAGCATTTGCAGAGTTGTGCCTGGCCAGGCACAAGTCGTCGCCTTGCGCACCAGCTCCGAGGCCTCAGGGCGGCAATAATCCGAGTTCAACAATATATTGAAAAGCGAACTCTTGCCCACATTGGTGCAGCCCACCAAATAGACGTCGCCTTTGTATGCCCACACGTTGTGCAGCTGCGTGATGAGCTCCTCAATGCCAAAGCCCGTCTTGGCCGATATAAGGCTGACATTCTTAATGTTTAGGGCATTAAAGCCACCGTGCTCTATGAACTGCTGTTTGAGGCAGCTCTTCACATGGGTTAGATAGCTATTGCAGTCACGGGGCAGCAAGTCCACTTTGTTGCCCACCAGGAAAACTGGCCGCTTATTTCCAATCACCTGTTGCATGCCCGGCCAAATTGAGCACGGAAAATCCAGCAAGTCGACAATGATAATAGCCAATGCATATTTGTCTTGTATTCGTGATATTGTTTCCACATACGCTGACGGCGGCACCTCCACATCCAACGCTATATTGTAGTTCTTAAGAAAATGGCAGCGCTGGCAGGTAATTGTTTGAAGTTCCTTATTTGTGCGACCCTAAAAATATTTAAATATTAGTACAAAATATAAAATAATTAGTTGCATAATCACTTTGAAAATTTCGCTGGGTATGTACCCAGGCATGGAGGTGCTGGCACAATGTAAATGTGCTCCGCATCCGTTGCAGGGCACCTTTGATGGAGGCACCGTTGCATCTGCTGTTCCATGTTGTGAATCAATGTTGCCGTCGCCGTCGCTGGCGCCCGCATAGAACTCATAGTCATCCATCCAGTTGGGCGGATATGATGGAGAATTTGGTGAAGCAACCCCACTCTCCAAGGCACTTAAGACCTTCAGTGGTGGAAAAACCACTTGATTCATTTGGTCAAATTTATTTCGCTGTCCCAAATAGTACTCGAGAAAAGAGCTGTAGTGTACGTACTCATAGTTAACATAGCGCTGTCGTGCCGCATGCCAAGCCTTTTGACGGAAGCTCTGTTTCTCATTTGGTGTTGTGCTTTGTAATCTCTTCCAAACGCTCAAAATATTTTCATTAAATTTCTTTAAAAATCGAGTTTTTAACATTTTAAGACCCAGGCATGCGAACTAACTCTCGCCGCTATAAAACTGTTGAGTGTCAGTGCTGTTAAACAGTGTGCTGAGAGCTATTAGTGTTGATGAACGCGTTGGAAAAAGCAAAAAAACACTCGTCGGAAAAGAGAAAAAAGAAAGCAGCAAAGCAAGCATTAGCGAAAGCAGAGCGTGTACAGAAGGTGAGTGAGTGCGTGCTAAAAAAGCGTGTATGTATTAAATTGAAACAAAAAAGGAATGAAAAACGTGGACAGAGCGCATACAAAATGCATTTGCAATGATCATTATTCAATTGCACACAATACGCATTGGTAAAAGTACAGAGTGCAACCCAAATAATGATTAGGAAAGTGTAGAAAAAGTCAAGTGTATGTGTGTGTCGTGTATGCAACTGTGTGCGCTTGCTGTATCGCGTTCGTGTGCGTGTATGTGTGTGTGCGTGCGTGTATATGTCAGTGCCTCTGTGAATTAAAGTAAAACGAAGCGCGACCTAATTTTCAACTATATATTACAATAATATTTGCATAAACAAAGTACAAATATGACAATAGAGAAACGTCAAAACGTGCATAAGGCAAATTACCAATGCAATATTAACCCGAACATTTGTTGTTGTGGCATGCCACGAAGAGTTGTTGAAAGTGCCGCCGCTGTTGCCCTCGCCGCTACCGCTGCCTCTTCCGCCGCCATTGTCTAGGAGGCAGCAGCAGCAGCAGCGACTCTCGCACATTTCTTCTTCAGTGAATTTTGAGTAGTTCGTTCGTTCCTTCGCCTCATCAAATGTTGTTGTTGTTGTGAGCGCCATGTTGAGTAATACACGAGACAGCAACAACAACAACATTTGCGAGAGCGGCGGCTCATCAATTTTTGTGAGTGTTGCAACTTTCGTTCGAACTCGTTTTAAATTATTGTGGCTGCCGTCACTCTTTCGCTCTTTCACTCTTCTCTGTTGTCTTTTCTCAGTTTCAAAACTGGTATTTTTTTTTAATGAAGAAATAAACATATGCATGCGATTGTGGGTGTTTTTTCTGCCTATTCGTGTGTAAACAGAAAAGGGGGAAAAATCAATACGCGACCGACCAATAGTAATACAAATTAGACGATTTCAACATCACTCAACAACAACAACTTATCTTATTGCTGCCGCTCTGCTTAACTGCTTCTAAACTAGTGCAAGTGAGAGAGATAGTTGCATTTTTTAAAATGCACGCACACAAATGCAATTGAAATTTCCAACAAATGTCTACCCTCGCCGTCTTCGCTGTCGATGTTGTTGTTGTTGTTATGGTTGCTGTTGTAATTGCGAAATCATAACGGCAGTTGAAAGTTGAGAGCGCCTAACCAAGTGTGTGTGTGTACTGAGTTTGTGTAATATGTATATTGACGAAGTATGTGTGAGCCTTTGCCTTTGCTGTAAAGCTTATGCTTAGACGAAGTTTGTACGCGCTACTCTGTACGCTATTTCAGGCCGCCCACACAGAGCCGGTGCAAGTGTAGCGCATATGGAAGTGCCGACAAGCTGGTCCCAGCGACTGTCGCAACAGCACAACACATGTTGTCTGCACAGTGGAGCGTTGACCGTAGTAAAGTTACTTAAAATTAATAACTCTTTTATTATGAATATAATATAACTTCAATATATTTGCTAAACATGTTGAATTTTAAATAATACCGCAACGTTTGCATGCACAATAAAGGAACTGCTGACTTGTATATATTAACAAAGTTCTGATATGCATACATACATATGTACATATTAATAAGTATATATAGTCATGCACACTGTGCGGTAGCAACAAAATTTCAAATAAGCAACGCAAATGACTAAAATGCAGAAATTGCCTTGAAAAGTGAAAGGCATTCAGTGTGAGCGCGCTCGAATGAGCGAGTCTTTGATATTTTGTTTAACCTTTGTCGCTCTTTTGTTGTTATTCTTTTTTATTTAATTTTTCTTACTGCGGGCAAACTTTGCACATTTGACATTTTCCAACACACACACTCGGTACATTCCATGCCCGGTGCCTGCCTGCACATTGCGTCTGCGCAAAATACTTTTTGCTATTGTATATAGAATGTTTTTGGCTGTGGATCGTCATCGTCGTCGTTGTCAGTGGCTGGCGTTGTCGTTGTTGTTGTGCAACGCTTAAGACGTCGCCAGCGATAGCGTAAACGACTCTTTCGCAATTTGCAAGTGTGGCTCGGCGCTCGATGCTCGATGCTCTCACGACGGTCACACTCGATGCGAATTGTGTGAAATTTCGCCAAGTTTGTGCTGATTTAGTATTGGCGAGCTATTTAAAGTCACGTTTTGTTTATATATACATATACATATATATATTTTTTACCATTCCATTAACGTTGTTTGGTTTTTATTTGCAGAACTCAAGGAGAACGTTCCAAATCAGCAGAGTGTAGTAAAGAGATAATTTACTAGTCTTTTGGCCGCGCGTCTAAATTGCAATTCTCCTGCCTGTGTATCAGAGCTCAGAGCGCGCGTTTTCTTTGAACGCTCTCCAGGCCATAACAAATAAAATATATATTAATAATACAAAAGCTTCTACATGATGTCGTCGGACCAACAGTTTTTTCTAAAATGGAACGATTTTCAAACGAATATGGTGACCTCGTTCCGTCACTTGCGCGATGAGAAGAGCTTCACAGATGTAAGTTTTAACCTTTTTGAGATAACTCTAACTACATTAACCTCTTCATCTATCATAAGCCAAGCAATACACCTATTTATCCCATTAACGACGTAAGGCCTGAGTGTCTGAATACTCTAGATTTTCAACTGAAAACCAAGTCTATTCAAGAGTCCATTCATAATAGAATCTACCTGATCATCTTGCTGATTGTTCTCATCTATCTTTTCTCTTTCATTATATTGATTCATATATTTTGTTACTATTTTATGGGAGGCCATCTTTATATGAAAGAATATATTGTATTCGTATACTAAATTTCTTTACTTCTTTACAGGTAACACTTGCCTGCGAAGGCCAAACCTGTAAAGCACACAAAATGGTGCTTTCAGCTTGCAGTCCCTACTTTAAGGCGCTATTAGAGGTAAGTCACATTTCAATATATTCCATGTACAATTTCATAGCATAATTTTTGATTTGCAGGAAAATCCCTCAAAGCATCCCATCATTATACTGAAAGATGTGTCCTACATACACCTGCAGGCAATACTCGAGTTTATGTATGCCGGCGAAGTGAATGTATCGCAAGAACAGCTGCCAGCATTTCTTAAAACGGCTGATCGACTTAAAGTGAAAGGTCTTGCAGAGACACCTAGTTCTATAAAGCGGGAGGGTTGATGGTATTTAAACAAGTAAACAAAATTATAAACACAACTATAAGAAACTTATATACGCAAGCAAGAAAACAAAAGAACGAAAAAAGAAAATAGTGGAACATAGCTAAAACAAAAAGAAACAAAACAACAACATTTGAGATATACACACACGAAGCTCATTTCAAAACTCAATGCACACCCATTAGCACACAAAGTTGACAAATATATGATAGTTCAAACTAAAAAGTAACGTTTACGATTTTATGACCCCCCTGACCCCTGATACCGCCCTATATCCCCGCCCTCCCTACTAGATCAAACACAGACTTGCAATATTTATGAACACTGTCGACCCATTGAATTTGATTTGAATCGTATTTTTAATTTCATCATAAAATAGTTTGTAATATACTATTCTTAAAAATAAAACACACAAAACACTGTATAAAAAGCAAAATATGGACAACCCTGCATAACAAAGGAATGAAAATGTACGCACTTTTGTAAAGTAAATAAAAGAGAATTCATAAAAGAAGAAACAAAAAATATATAGAAACATAGTTATATACATAATGTAATGTGAAAAATGTGCAAGTAGGAAGTTAAAGATCATCCGCACGGCAGCGAATATTTACAACACATTCAGTTAGATTTTAAGCCACTAACTAAAATCCACAACATTTCACCCACTTCACACACACACGACGCACACTCGAGGACAGAAAGCAAACAAATTAATTACAAATAAATTTTTTAAATTCTTAATGCAAAACTTTAGCTACTTTACTTTGTTCGAAAAAGAAATACAGTTAAACTTTCATACCATAAAAATATATGAAACAACACAACAACAACAACAATAACGTTTACCGTTTGCGATATAAAGATAGAAACTTTCATGTAAAGCTATCAATTCTACTTAGTTTTTTAAATAATAATACACATAAACTTGATGAAAAATTTAAAAACAACAAAAGAAAAACGATACTTGAATATTATTACATAAAGTAAAATATTTATATGTATGTATATGTATACATGTGAGCATAGATTTAAATAACTACGATAAATAAACAGAATAATTCCAAAAAAATATATATAAACCAAATTTGATATCTTGAGAAACTTTTGCTGAAATGCAAATGTTTTATAAACTTAGTAAAAACAAGTGAATTTAAATGTTGCAATTCTTTGAATTTTATTACTTTGATTTCGTACATAACATATTCATATTCTTGTATTTTCTACATATATAAATCTATATATATATTTCTCCTTTCCGTTTTATTTATAATAGTATTGACAATTTAACAAAGCCAATGGCACTTCGCGCGGATTACACCAGTTTCTCCTATATATTTCGACTATATGTTTCGCAAGCAGGCATGATCGGTGAAGTGTGGCCAATTATTGCATAGATTGTATTGCAATTTCAATTTAAAAAAAATATTAATTTACAATATACTAAATGTGCTTAAAATCTAATTATTAAAACAATACGCATTACGCGTATTCGGTTCGAACGGATCCGTGCGCATTTTCTCCTGATTATCCTCAACGTAGCGCGTCACGTCCGTAATGAGGTTGGGTCGCTCGTCGGCGCTCGGCGCACACGGCGACCAGATTTTGATGTCGTGATCGATGCCACTGGTGGCCAGCATGCAAATACTGGGATGTGGCTGAACGCAGTTAACAATAGCACTGTCGGCACGGTAGACAGCACGGATTTTGGCCGTCTCGCCCTCCCAGATGTAGAAGTTGCCGTCATCGGAGCCAGCGACAATGAACTCGCCATTCAGGCCCAAGTAGTTGGCCTCTTTAATGTCCGTGGTGATGTTGCAGTGGCCCACATAGCGCTGCTTGTAGTCCTTGGCAGCACGACGCTGGGCATAGTCATCGTCGGTCAGGCGTAAATAACGGAATCCGCTCTCAATCAGCATCGGCTCGTGATCGGACGTATGACCTCCGCTCTCCTGCGACTGCTGCTGCTGCAGTCGGTTCTCATTGATGTCCTTATGCAGCATGAGCACACCATGATTATTGGCGAAGCTGGGAAAGCGTTGTATTAGCTCCTGCAGGCACTTGTCCGCCTCGTGTGGCCGGTGCAGCTCCAGAAGAGCACGCGCCAATCGAAAATGCGCCTTCACATAGGTGGGATCCAGTCGTAACGCTTCGTGGCAATCTCTCAGTGCCGCATATATATCGCCAAACCAGCCACGGCGCATTAATGCTGTAGCCCTATTCAAATAAAGCACCTCGCCCTGCGGATACTCCGCCAGTGCCGCAGAATACGTATCAATTGCCGCCAGCAATTTCCCATTTTCCAGCTGTTCATTGCCCAGTTTCTTGTGTCGCTCGATGCTCGTTGGCAACGTGCGACGTTTCTGCTCCTTGGTGCGTATTTCCAGCTTAGCACCGTTACTGTTCGCCACGTCGGAGACCTCTTCCTGCTCCGCCTGCATGGCTGGCGGCGATGCTGTGTACTCGGGCAGGTCGTAGAATGTCGGAGGCGTGGCATTGTGTAGATCATAGCGATAGATGTGCTCACAGCCCATGTTCACCAGCAGCTCCGTTGTGTTGTAACTGTTGAATGTCAAGTAGGTGACGGTGCGCGACTCGTGGACAATGTTGCGACTGATGTTCTTCACAATCTGTCCGGGCGCAAAGTAGGAGACACAGCTGCTGGCTGGAAAGTAGAAAGAAAGATTAATAATCTGCATTTAATGCACTTTCGCAATTACCTTCGCCTGGCAGCATTCGTCGATCGAAGAGTCGCGCATAGGGATCATTGGCACCTACGGCCAGGTACTCGGTGCGTCTGGGATTAATGGCCAGACACTTGGCCTCCGTGGTGGACTCAACCTGAGTGCAAAGGCTTAGCAGTCGTACGCCACCCGATGACGGCTGCTGATCATCGGGGCTGCGACAGCGATGCGCCTCCCGCATATCCAGTTGCAGGATGCTGCCATCCTCGCCGGCGGACCAGAATATATGCGGTGAGTCGGGCGCAGTGGCCAAGCGCTTGGCGCGCATCGTATGGCAATTGCAGGTGAACAGCGTCGCGTTGCCGTGATTGATGTCATAGACATAGATATATTTGTCAGCGCCACAGGTGGCCACGATGCTGTTGTTGTGACGCGGCAGAAATTTGACGGAAAATATGTTGCCCAGATGTTTGGTGTCTATCGTTTGCACGCGTCGCTTGCGAAACGGATCCCATATCATCACCTTGTAATCATCTGAGCCGGAGGCCAACAGCAACCCATCATTTGTCCACTCCAAACAGTTGACACAACCATCGTGGCCGGTCAGCAGCGCCTCCTGCTCGAGACGATCGATGTATGCGGGTGACGCTTGCAGTCGCCGTCGCAACTGTTCGTCCACATCGCAGCCAAATTGTTGACGCTGCCAGTGCAACGAGCTGGCATTCAAGGGCGTCCGATGTTCTGCGCTCTCGTGGCGTTGATAACGCGAACTTGAATACTTAGTACGCCACAGCAGTTCATCGCTCGACATTATCTATCTAGTGGTTCGAATTGTTTAGAGGATTATGAAACTTGCTCAATTTATTATTGCATGTTGCCTTGCCTTTGCCGTTTGCAGTTGTCCGTTTCGATTCGCATCGCCTGCTGTGTTTCGACGTTTTTTTTTCTTCTCTTTTATTTTTGTTTTGTTACCTGTGACCCATACACGTTGCAATCAGCTGCAGTGTCGCGTTGCCAGCAAAACGAGAGCTCTTCTACATATGTGTGCACATATATTTTGACGCAATAAAAACATATTTCACGGCTGAGATTTGTAATAACAACAAATTTACGAGTTAGGCATTTAATTTATGTATGAAATTCGGCTGTAACGTGTACAAGTCGTACTAGTGATGGGCGCAGTGCATGCATGACAGACTTAATTCGTTTCGTCTTGTCTCATTATATGTACCGTTCTTCACAGTGGGTGCAAAAATGTGACATATGTCAAATTGTGACAATAAAAGTTTATTATATGACACAAAATAAGCAGGAGAATAGTAGACTTAAATTATTTTTTTTTAACACATCGGCATATTTTGCAGCAATTTGCTGCATAAATAACCATTGAAATCGGTAGTTATGATTTAACGAAAGATTATTAACAACTTTTAGTAATTCTACTCATTAAATGAAAAAATTGCGTTAATCGATAAGATATCGATATGTTGGCCACGGTGCTGCACTTAGTCCATCGCTAATAATAATCAATAAACAGAGCAATTTTGGGTAGCAAAATACCAATTTTTGTATGAAAAAAACTGTATACAAAGAGTGTTTGATAAAGAGACGGTGAGTAAAATATGTCCAACGATAAAGTGGACGACTGTGACAAAAATCAGAAAGTAGAACACACAAAACAGACAACAAACAGTGTGTCGCACGATGATGACTCGGAATCGGATGAATATCAATCGGCGGGCGAGGGTGACGACGATGACGATACAACAACAGCAACCACAGCAACAGCAGCAAAAGCAACTACAGCTACATCAACAGCCACATCTGCCCCCATCATACCTTCCCCACTATCAGATGATTGTGTCGAGTTTCCAATGCATCGCAGCGTTTTCGAGAACGACATACGAACGCTGCAGCGTCGCCTGCTACTGAAAACTGCCGCAAAGGAAGTGGCCGAAAAGGATAAACATGGCAATACGCCCCTGCATCTGGCCGTTATGCTGGGACGCAACTGCTGTGTTCGCCTACTGCTCGCAAACAATGCGCCCGTCAAAGTGAAGAACAACGAGGGCTGGTCACCGCTTGCCGAGGCCATCAGCTACGGGCATCGCCAGACCATCACGCAGCTGCTGCGCATGCTGAAGCTGCAGTCGCGTGAGCACATGGAGAGTCGCCGTGAACGTCTCGTGGAGGCACTGCGTCAGATGCAGGACTTCTACATGGAGTTCAAGTGGGACTTTCAGTCTTGGCTGCCGCTCGTCTCTCGTATTCTGCCCTCGGACATTTGCCGGCTGTACAAGTGCGGCGCCTCGCTGCGTCTGGACACGACGTTGGTGGACTTCAATGACATGCGCTGGGATCGTGGCGATATATCGTTTCTATTCCGCGGCGAGGCGGCGCCGAATGAGTCCCTGGTGCTGCTGGATAATGAGCAGCAATGCTATCAGCGACTGCGCTACGAGGAGTCCGACATGGAGGATGAGGTGGATGTGCTGATGTCCACCGACATACTGGCCACCCAAATGTCCACGAAAACCATACAGTTCGCACGGGCCCAGCGTGGCTGGCTCTTCAGGGCCAATCGCAAGGAGCTGATAGGCGGGCAATATCAATGCGAGATCTACACCATTCAGGGTTTGGTGCTGAAGCAGCGCAAGCGGCGTGAGCACCTGTCGCACGAGGATTTGCAAAAGAATCGCGCCATCGTCGAGACAATCACCAAGGGCGGCAATCATACGGACACTAATACGGCCACCACTCCCAATGGCAGCAATCTAACATTACCGGAACTGCCACGACGCAGCTCGTTGCCACCGCCGCCCACCACGACGGTCACCTGGTCGCAGTATATCGATGCGCCCGTGGGCAAATGCCCGCAGTTGGGCCGAGCGCCGGTTAACAAGCAATCCAACAAAACGCTGCGAGCAACGGTGGCGATGAGCACAGATTTTCCGCTCAGCGTGGACATGCTGCTGGACGTACTGGAGGTGGTGGCACCGCTGAAGCATATCAACAAGTTGCGTGAGTTTGTCACACTCAAGCTGCCCACGGGTTTCCCCGTTAAGATTGAGATACCCGTGCTCCATACGGTCACCGCCAAGGTGACCTTTCAGAAGTTTGAGTTTCGCGACAATATACCCGCTAAGCTATTCGAGATACCCGCCCATTATTGGGAGGATGTGCGGCGCTTTCAGGACTTATGACCTAGCGATGAATCGTCGTCGTCCTCATCAGCTGCCAATACGCCCAGCGCCGTCAAGCAGATCGATTTGAATCGCAACAGCAGTAGGAACAGATGCGAGGATTCGAGTCGTACTCCGATATCCGATTTTGATTAAAGCTGCTGGTGGTCCAGGTCAATCCTCCACTGTCAATCCAAGCCGCAACTAGCACCTATTGCCACCTAGAGCACATTTAACCATTTGCAATCCCTGCTCCCACTAGTTGATGATGTATGTCACAAGAAAATTGCAATTTTTACCATAAATTATCAATCAGTTAAATTAACGAAGTGTCCCCGATTTTGTAGAAGTGGTCTTTGTTTTTGTCAATTAAAATGTGACGCTCTGAAAATTGCAATTTCGGACTAGCAAATAGAAACTAGAAACCTCAATGGCATTGAATTTGCTATGGAGCTGTGGCTCATGTTTAAAAAATTACCACCCCCCTATCCCCTCCCCTTCACAATTTATTAAGTGGAATTCAATGTTATTGTAACAAATCCATGAAGCGATAGCAAATTTTGTTTAGATATAGAGTATTATCCGAGTCTATGTCTATGACTGTATGTGTATATAAAATGTAAAAGTACATTCATTACGCATACGTCATTTATTAATGTACAAGTATTTATTGTTGCACTTTACTTAAACATTCTCCATGGATTTCTTTTATCATCCACTCGGCCGTAAATCGCTTTGTTATCATTGATAATGAGTCAGGCTAAAGTAAAGATTGCGCTGACTAAAGTAAAGAGCTAAAAAATGATTTAAGGAAATTTAAAAAAAAAAAAAGAAGAAAATACGAATTAAATCTTATCTTTATCAGTTTTTCACACAAAAATCAAAATGTAGCCAATTTAATGTTCATTTGTTAATGTTCCAAATGTTTTTTTTTTTATTGAATTATTTCTTTATGTGTTCAGTTTTTGTTTGATTTCTATGTTTAGTGCAATTATTTATTGACTTTTAAGCTTATATTTATAGATTAAGAAAATTACCAAAAAAAAAAAAAAACAAATATTGAATTGTTAAAAGCAATTCATGCGTTTTGTCATTTCCATAAAAGTTTACTCGACTCTAAAATACCTGTACTATAAAGAGAATCATAGAGTATGGCAAAAATCGATCTATCTATCGATCTATTAAAAATAACACATAAATTATTACTTAAGTTGTTTGTATACTAAGATCAACAAAACGTCCTACACAATTTTCATAATCAGCAAAAAGTATTTACGAGTGCGCAAAACAGAAAGCAGCTTCACAAAATAAATAAATAAATAACCTTGCTCTACACACAGCGTAGTCCCAAGTCTTTGAATATGTAATTAAGTTTTGTTTGCGCGAATGTTCAATGCATATTTATTTGTTTAATCATTATTTTAGATAGCAGTTCCATATGTTGCATTTGTACGCATTGACAGTCTGTACTTACATATAATAAAGGTTATTATTTGATATTCTATTAATCGATATCTATATTAGTAAAGACATAAGAAAAAGAAAAGAAAAAACATTAATCTTAATACACATAAAAGCGAAATCAATGGCTATTTATATTTGTAACTTTTATTAGATGAATGCATATATACATATATATATATATATATATATATATATATATATATATATATATATATATATATATATATATATATATATATATATATATATATATAAAAGAAAATGTAACCCATGAGCATATATATAAATGTTTATATTTAAGAGCTCTGCAATATATACACACAAAAAACACACACACCTATAAGCTGTAAATCAAGAAATACAGTAATAAAGCAGTTTTATCTAAAAAAAAAAAAACCTTTGTCAACTTTTTTAATTTACGCGCTCTTTGTATGCTGTTCAACACTGATTTTCACTTTCTAGGCAGCTGATTCAACGATACTTGCTATATTCTTAACACAAAAAGTATCGGTATCGATGTTAGCTCACGAGCCTCGATGCTATGAATAATTGTCATCACATATCCATTGAAGATTCATCTGCTCGGAAAACATATATTTACAAAAGTGTATAATTACCAAACTACTTAAATCAAACTACTTAATATATAAATATATAAGGCGTTAATAAAGTGCATAACCATGATTGTTTCGCGATTAGCGTATCCGCTCAGTGGAGCCTTGCAACAATTAGCCCAACAAACTGCCCGCAACAGCAACAACAACATTGTTCGCCGTCAGATGTCGGGAATAGTTTACCGCAGCGGCGCCTTCAAGCCCAAGCCAGCGGAGATGCCCTTCGGACTGTTAGCCATACTATGTGCTGTAATTCCTGGACTCTTTATAGGCGCCACCATCAGCAAGAACGTGGCGAACTTTCTAGAAGAAAATGATTTGTTTGTGCCATCCGACGACGATGATGATGAGGACTAAGTGTACGCAACGGGAGGGATAAATGGAGCTCTAGTCACAATTGGATTAGACAACATCTTGGAGTCTGCTTCCTACAGTTAACCCAACAAAGCCAAAACTTTACTCAGTTCATCACTTGACATTTTGCATTGTTAAACTTATTAAATAGCTCTAAGATTCAAGATTCAATATTTTCTACTTCTGTTACTTCGAATGCTTTTTAAAGAAATTTACAAATATTTCAAATATTTATTCAACTATGCTTTTAAAACTCTATAACTGCTAAGTTCTCTAAATAAAGACGATCGTTATAGTAATTAATAAAATTGTTAAAAAATGATGTGTTTGGGTATGTGTGGGCTTTGTTATATAAAATACGCGAAAATATGATATAAAAATAACTGTATACATATACATAGATTTATACGCACAATTCGATTTGTGCGGTGCTCATGAGGGTGATATATCCAATCACTTTCCTTAACATTTTCAGAACATATTTACTAAAGATTAAGCTCCCAGCTTTGCGTTCTTAAATGAAATAAATTGAAATACATTTGGTCGTGCTTTGCCGAAGTGGAATTTTACTCAATTAATAAAATGTTATAATAATATAATATAATATATATAGTTAACAGATTTATACGCACGAATATTGGTTCAATATCTGCTGTATAAATAAGGGTTAATATATCCACACTCAAGCCTGATCTCCCTTTTCCCAGCTGCAATAATTAAAAACGCATTTGATTTGTGTTTTGCCGAAGTGGAATTTTATTTAATTAAATTTTCAGGGTGTACAAAGTAGTGGCTGTTAATTTAAATTTGTTAATTTTGTTGACTGCTTGCGTTGTGTGCAGACGCTGCTGCTAAAAATTGATTTGATTATTTGAATTTGACAATGTTTGCCGTGCAATTGCACAGCTTCCAAGGTGCAATCCAATCAGTTAACAAATACTTTGGAATTATACAAATTAGTTGCTTAATATATACCAGTAATATATATATGTATTCAAGTGTGTGTTTGGGTGTTTTTGTGTTATTATATTTGATAAAAAGTAAAAAGTTTTGGTTTGTCTCTTCAGCAAAATTCTCACAAAAAAAACAATCTGAATATTCCAAATCGGGTTTTGTTTTTTCTTTTTTTAATATTTTTTTTTTTATATTTGTAATATTTTTTGCAGCAGTTTGCGTATAAATGTTTTTGTGTTTTGCAATTTTTTCAAATGTTTTTTTTTTATTTTTTTTTTTTCACTTTATTTAATAAAAAAATATGAATTTCACATCATGCGCTACAAGGGCATGGCATATTCTTTTTATTTTGCTTTATATACTCGTATGTATGGTGTAAAAACATCTAACAAAAGGCTGAACGCAAATAATAAAAAATAACTTGGCGTCCCGCTTGTTTTTATATTGTTTGCTTTTGTTTTAATATATGTATATATATATATATTTGCAAGTTGTAATTTTTTTATTATTTTTAATTCCTTTTTTATTAAACATAAAAATCTTGCTTGATCGCATTTCTCTCCTCAATCAAGCTTATTTTTCACACGTTTGTTTCGCGCTTTAGCGCCCTCATGTTTTCGTGAACTTTTCATATATGATATATATATATGCATATATGTACATATTTTTTTTTTTTTTTTTTAGTTTTTTACATAGATTTTGCAATTTTTTTGTATAATTTTTTGTATTTTATATTTGTTTGTTTTTTAAAAATTGTATCTTTCTCTCAACGTATTGATTACTGTTGGTTTTCAAAGTAGCAAAAACTTGACTCTCATATTCTTGCGGTTGTTTGTTGGTTTTCTTTTGTTTTGTTTTTTTGTTTTCTTCTCCTGCTCTATACCTCTCTTGTTTACTTTTACATTTTTTCGTTTTTATTTATTTTAACATTTTTTGCAATTTTTTTGTATTATTTTTTTCATCTTTTTTAAAAGTAGCTCTTTTCTGTTGAAATGACAGAAATATGATTACATTTGACTTTCATATTGTTTGGATGTTGAAAAGTGTGAAATATAAGTGTATGAAAATTATTTAAAAAGGTTTTCGTATTGATGTAACAAGAAACTTGCCGATAAGGCCAACAATATCAATTATTTGCCCGATTTTTCGCTATTTGCATTTATTTATTTTGCATTTTTTCGCGCATACAAAATAAACGTTTCAGTTAAAGCAAAAAAAAAAAATTATATATTTATAATATATAGATATATGTATATATATATTTATATGTATAGAGACATACATATGCATACATATATAAATTTAGATATGTACACACATATATATAAATATATATATAGCTATATATATAAATGGGAAAATGTTGAAATTTACACATTTTTCAGTGTGTGTTTTTGTTTCCTTTTTTCATTTTAGTTTGAAAAATCCAAAAGAATGAAAAATATATATATATATGTATATAAAAAAAACCATCTGCGCCTGTTGCATGTTTTTTTTCTTGTTGTGGTTGTAGCTAATTCCCTCTGCGTTGTGTCTTGCGTTAAATGCGTTCGAAATTAAATGATTGAAATTGATATTATATGTCGTTGCCCTATCGGGAGTGAATAGATATACCCGGCTAATCACAAGTGTTTTTCTCTTATTCATTAGCCATTAAAGTTTGTTGTTCATCCTGTTTGTTGTTGTGTTATTCGCTGCGTTTTTTCTTTGCTTGAGCATCATTAAGCGAATTCGTGTTCCTTTTTTTTTTTTAATTTTTTGTTTGTTTGAATTTTTTTCTTTTTTTGAATTGAAAGTAAATGTTGGAAAAAAAACTGTAGAAGATAAAAGATTGGATAAATATAGAGACTATAATCCCAGAGATATAAACAATAATGGTTAACTTACATTTTTGGGTGTCGAGTGATTTGTAAAAATTTTAATCCGCTTTATTTTTCGAGCTTAGTTGGCTGGCTCGGTGACACGATGCACCTGGAGCACAGCGACCGCCTCCTCCACCTTGGCCTTGAGTGCCTCCTGATCCTCCAGCATGTGCAAAAGCTCAGAGTTCTCAATTTCCAGCAACATGCCAGTGATTTTGCCAGCCAATGTGGCATGCATGCGCTCAATCATTGGATACAGACGCTCGCCCAGAATTTGTTTCTGTTCTTGGGGCTTGGCGTTAGCCAACAATGAGGCAATGAGCTTCTCTTGGTCTACAAAAAACAAAATTAAAAATAAGTAAGATTACAATATATTTCAGAGCAATTGTGATGAAGTGTGTGTAATTACTTTTGCCCTGCAACTGCGATGGCAACGGCTGTGCCTGCTGCATCTGTTGTACTGGAGGGTTGCGCATGTTCGAAGTGTACTTGTAGCTAGCAGCACGCTGCTGAGCACCGCCAGCAATCTGAGCACCGGCGATCTGCATGTTGGGAGCGGCCACCGACTGCTGGCCTGTAATGGCGCGTGCACCGGAGCTGCGCATATTATTGGCCGCAGCGGCGGCTGCAGCAGCAGCGTGTGTGCCCTGTACTTGGGGCTGGGCGCCACGCGCACCGGCTCCCGACTGACGGAACTGAGCGGGCACAGCTCCGGCTGCACCCTGGAAGCCACCGACAGCGGCGGCGCCAGCAGCGGAGGCGGCACCGGCCTGCACACTCTGCACAGCTGTAGCGGGACGCATCTGTTGCTGAGCCCAGCGTGGCGCGCTGCGCATCTGAGTGGTAACCTGTGGTCCAAAGAAGCGCTGGCTGGGCGCCATTGTGGGCACAAAGAAGCCACCGGCAGTATTTGGCTGGAACAGCTGTCCCAGCTGCTGCATACGCATGCCAGTCATGTGGCGCATGTACTGTGAGGCAAGGTGCGCCTTGCGCTCCTCCTTGCGCTGGGCCAGAGCCACGTACAGTGGCTTGCTGCCTATCACACGGCCGTTCAGTTCAGTCACGGCACAGGTGGCCTCATTGGGCGAGATGAAGCAAACAAAGCCAAAGCCCTTGGAGCGACCCTCTTCGTCGGTCATGACCTTTGCCGATGTGATGGTTCCATACAGCGAGAACTCCTTGCGCAGGCGCTCATCGTCAATGGAATCGTCCAGATTCTTAACATACAAGTTGACGCCAAACACAGACTCGTGGCGCTTCTTCTTGAGCTCCTCGAACTTGCGCTTCAGCTCCTGCTGGCGCTCAGCCTTCTTTTGGGCACGGGCAACATACAGAGATTTGCCCTCGCCCATATCCTTGCCATTGAGAGCCTGCACAGCGGCCTCTGCAGCTTCTGTTGTTTCATAGGCCACGAATCCGAAGCCCTTGCTCTTGCCATCTTCCTTTGACATGACCTGAAAATCAATACGAATATGAATAGAGTAATGCTTTATATATTTATATTTTTAAATAACATACTTTGTAGCTGGTAATCTTGCCGTATGGCTCAAAGAATTCCTTAAGCTTCTCATCATCAAAGTCCTCGGTAAAGTTCTTTACGTAGACATTTGTGAAGAGCTTGGCCTTCTCGCCCAGTTCCTTCTCGCGCTCCTTGCGTGGAATGAATTTGCCGACGTAGACCTTTTTGCCGTTGAGCAACATACCGTTCACCTTATCTATAGATGTATTGGCTGCCTCCTCTGTCTCAAAATGCACAAAGCCATAGCCTTTGGAATTGCCCTTCTCATCGGTGGCAACTTTGCAGCTCAAAATGTTACCGAAGGCGGAGAAAGTGTCGTAGATGGCCTTGTTATCAATGGCCTTATCGAGGTTCTTGATGAACACGTTACCAACTCCGGAGCGACGGAGTGACGGATCGCGTTGCGACCACATAATGCGTATGGGCTTGTTGCGAATCAAATCAAAATTCATTGTATCCAGAGCACGCTCAGCTGTAAAATAGAGAAACGGAAAAAGTTATAATAAAATTCAAATTTATTTATCGGCAAAATTTTATTTATTTATAAATATATAATTATAGCAAGCTATATATTTTCTTCTGCGCTGGATATTTATTGCCAAAAAAGGCAACCTTAACGCATGGTAAGTCAAGACTGCAGAGGCATTGCTCTGTCAGCATTGAATCTTCAAAATAGAAATATTTGACCAACCAATGCTGTAGAAGCTGCTTCAATTTAGTTAGTACTATATATACTATTTAAAAAATCTGTAACGCTTCTGCTTTTGCAAATGACAAATGTAGACATTTACATGGTAAGTTGCGTTATTTGATTTGGCAACTTTGAATCTTAATTGTCTCAAAAAGAAATAATTTTGATCAACCAATGGGTATTAGTTGCCACATTTAATAATATTAGCTTGATATCTAGTTAAATGTAACGCTTCTACTTCTGTAAATAAGAATTAGTGACTCATTTACATGGTAAGTCACGCAAATTAATTTAGCAACTTTGAATCTTAGTTGTTTCAAAAAGGGATTTTTTTGATCAACCAATGGGTAGAAGTTGCCACATTTAATCAATGCCTAATATATCTACTTAATATACTGTAACGCTTCTACTTCTGTAAATAAGATCCATTAACTCATTTACATGGTAAGTCACGCAAATTAATTTAGCAACTTTGAATCTTAGCCGGCTCAAAATGGGATTTTTTTGACCAACCAATGGGTAGAAGTTGCCTAACTCAACATAACCTCTTCAAAAAGAAAAGAAATTTCGAAAATGCAAACGATTCATAACAAACGCAGACAGTTCAGTAAACTTGGCGGAATGTGACGATGACTACGCTTTCACACACACACACTCACACACGTGCCAGGGACGGTGGTGCCTTAATTCAATAAAACTTCAAATGTAAACGACCTTTTGGCAGAGAGAGCAACAACAATAGCTGAACTGAACATTGTTTTCAGTAGCGGTGAAAGTTTAAGTTTGTTTTCGTTTTGAATGTAAAAACAAAAACTGTGCAACATGGTTCAATGTCGTCTTGTATCTCTGCTGGACTTAGGCATGCCAAGAATTTACACGTGCTAGTAAATGAATGCGCAGCACAGGCATAACACGATGATGGCCTTGCAGTTTACATAAAAAGTGAAAGCAAAACAAAAAAACGTTTCACTTACTTTTGGATTTGCGAACTGGAAGAGCGTAAAATGCTGCCAACGCGACATTCAAAGTTTCATGTAAAAACGTGCAAATATTTGCTAATCATATATAACCTATAAATAGATCGATAAAAAAAAGAGAGGAAGAAAAAAAACTACTCAAGCAAGTTTCTCAAAAAGTTAAAGGCGCAGGCATAAACAATAAACACATGTTTATGGAGACAAGAGCACACATGCACATAGGCATGCTTACACACACACATGCACGCATAAGCTTGCTCTCTCTCACACACACACACACAAACATGTGTATACAATCTGTGCGAACGGCACTTGGAAACAATAGTTGCAAGGCAGACCAAAAACTGACGCCATTGCGAGGAAGCAACAGAACAAAATAGGGTGCGGTGAGCGTGGCGTGTGTGATGATAAGCTATTGTTGAAAACAAAAATACAATAAATATGCAATTCGAATTGCAATTTGTAAAGAAACTTCTAGTTCTGTGATGACTGGTCACAGTTGCTGAGGGCCAGCTGTTTTTCTTCTCCTTTTTGTTTGCTCTTTCACTTTCAGACACAAAAACTGGAATGCATACACACACACATGGAAGTATGACAGCACAGTTAGTGTGTGTGTCTGAGTACAAGAAAATTGCACACGTGTTTTTCTTACTGCTGACACTGGGAATCCCCATTTGGCAATGTTTATATGTATATATGTGCATTATTACAATTACAAATTTATAATTTCTAATACTGATTACTCACCATCGGCTGGCTGCTGGAAATTGACGTAGGCATAGCCCAATGAGCGACGGGTAACAACGTCGCGGCAGACACGAATGGACAGAACTGGACCAGCAGTGGAGAATTTCTCAAATAGTCCCGCTTCGTTGATGTCCTGGTGTAAGTCACCCACGTATAAAGAAGCCATTTTTGATGATTAGGTCCTCCTGGTAAAAATAATCATAAATTTCGGCTGTAGATCGATTATTTATGGGTAGATGTGCAGAGCTTTAACATTTCTTTTCCTGTCTCTTTGACAGGCAAACACAAAAAAGTTGCAAAAACAAATTTGATAAAAGCAAAAACTAAGCGGCGTGGTTCTCACTTTCAGCTATTCTTTTTTATTTTTATGTGTGCGTGTCTCTGTGGCAATACTGACGCATGTGACAGTTGAACGGCGGTCGATTGGTCGACATGGCAACACTGCGCGGCGGCATAGGCATGTGCTTTGTTGTTGCTGTTTCCTTCTTTCACACACCAATACGAAATACAGAAAGCATGTTGGAAAATTTCCACATGCACACACATACATACACACATACCAACATTAGACCCGTAGAATCATTAAATTTACTCTAAATTAAATATAAAATCTTTTCTAGTGATCTTAATATGCAAATCATACAGTGGGCTGCGCCTTTGTTCGTTTTCTTTAGCAATTGACTGCGCTCTGTTTGGACGACAGCTTACGTCGCCATCTTGCGTGGCACACGAATCACATTTCACAAGAAAATTTCAATTTTGCTTTGTATTGGGAATTTTGCAGTTCTATTCGTACTTACGTTTTCAGTACTTGCTCAAATTTTTTGCTACTTTTTACAATTTTTTTTGTTACTTTTTATATTTTTTAATTTTTTTTTTGTATTTTTTAAGATTTTTTTTCTTCACAAAAAATATGTGATAAGTCGTGTGCTAAGCGAAACCACGACCGCTCACTTAAACGGACTCTACTCGACTCGCCGATTTAAGCAATCTCCTACTTGAACGAGGGCAGAAAATTACTCGCTACATTTGACATTCGCTTATCGATAAATCAGTGGTTTTAGTGACTGTCAAATATTTCTTCGATATTAACCAACACTGAATCAAAAAATTCTATGCTAATCTATTTTCGTATGAATTATTTCCCGCGATTCGCAGTTTTTGAAAATTGACAACTGTCATGCGAGAAAATTAAAATTTTTGCTGTCAGAATATGTAACATTATTTTGCAGATAATATAAATATGTTAATGTATGGTTTTGGAAAAACTGATTGCATATTATTACTTATTATTAATTTTACTGATACACTTACATGGACAGTTGACAGTTAATTATTAATATTACTGTAATACTTATGGAGGAACTTGCACTTATTTATATTTTTATGTCTGGAATTTCGCATTAAACTTACCTACGTTGCTCGCAGACGCGTCTCTGAAATGCAAAGTGCCTTGATGTGCGGTTTACAAATACGCCTCGAAAGCACCAAAATGTTTTCCTTACTTTTTTTTTTAGGATGCACACGAAAAGAATTAAATTTTTTTGGTTTTTTGTATTTTATACGAAATAAACAACACTCAAACAAACCGAACAAAAGACTGCATGGAACCAATTGTTTAATATTTTTTTTGAGTTTTTTTTCGGCTAATAAACCTATTTTTTTTTTAATTTCTTAGTGTGTCTCCTAATGTGGTGGCAGGCAGACTGACAACGAGCTCAGCAATGTGTCAACATTTTTCGATGCCTGCATCGCCTACTTCGCTTAGAGTTATCAAACTTTCCGAAAAACATACAGGCATACATGCATATGTACACACATACATGCATACACTTACATACATATAGACATCTTCGTACATTCGGCATTCGTCTGACTCTCGTTCGTTGAGTCAGCTTCGTATATCTGATGTTTATTTACTTAATGGAAATTGATATAGTAGACTTTGCTTATATTATTTCGGTTCTTCAAAAATGCTTACTGAGCCCAGCCAAGCCGAGCCATAAACAACACATATTTGAATTATATCAATGCACTTATTGTATAAACATTTATTTAATTTTTTTTTTTACACATATAGAATAATGCTTAAGTGTGGTTTGTGTATATTTTGTTTCTTGTTTGTTTATAATGCAAATGCATGAGATTTTGTTTGTTTTGCGTTCAACTCAATTTTGATTTCTTGTGTGTATTTTCATAATACTAAAAATTAAATTGTATTTATCCATTATTATTGAATTATGCCTAATCTATGGGTACATTTAATTATGCCTAATTTGTATTCAATTTTTACCTCGATTAAATTATATGTAGTATACCTCGAATATTTTTGTATGCATAACATGATTTGTAATTTTTGTTTTTGTTTGTTTTTCATTAAATTTACGTTTTTAGTTCAAGTACAGCACATATATATTTCAAAAATATATATATTTTGTTATATGTATGTAGTAATAGCTATAAAATAATTGGAACTGAACTGAAACTTAATTCTATACATCCAACTTCATTTAATTCTTGCAATTAATAATATAAGTATATGTACTTCTAGACTTGAATATGTCTACCCATTTTCAGCAAAAAATTTAAACAAATAGCTTCAGTTTAATGTTGTAATACTTTGAAGTGCCAAATTTCGATATACAAAGAAAATTTATGTTTCAGTTACATTTTAATTATTTCAACAATATATACTGCCATTGCACAATTAAAACCTGTATTCAGTTGCATTTTTTTTGTTAAATGCCAAAAACATTTTGCTATTTTGGCAGTGGCGTTTTTTTTTTTTCATTTAAGATTAACAAAACAAAAATTGGGCCTAAAAACCTGGCAGCAAACTTTTCGGCTTAAACCATAACTAAAAAAATACCATCAATGAAAAATAATAAGATAATAATAATAATAAGTAATCCGTAGTCAGTTATCAGCATCAGTTGCCAAATGATTAGATTCCGTTTGTGAGAGCAACGGCAGCAGCAGCCGCAGCAGTCGCCGAATCACTTCCCCACTCCACCAGATACTGCACCTGGCCATTGCACGTGCGGCGCTTGGCACGTATGGCAAAGGATTCGCCAGCATCGATGCGATTCATGGCCCCGCCAAAGTATCTGTTCACAGACTGCTTCAGATCAAGCATTGAGTGGCCATTGGCACCGCCGCTGCTGGTGCTGCTGCTGCCATTGGTTACTGTGGAGCTGGTGGAGTTGCGTCGACTGTCTGTCGGTGTGCCGCAGCGCGACTTTTGCGGTCGCTGGCGCAGCAAACGGCCATGGCTGGGCTTCTCTGGCGGCAGCAGTGGCGCCGGTGGCTGCAAATCTTTGGCATATATGGGAAAGTAGTGGCTGGGTATGGGATTTATTGTAGTCGTGTTGATCACCTGTCAAGTGATAAGAGGATATAGACATAATCCATAATCCATAATCATAATATATATTTTTATACTCACCTCAATGGCCGTGGTCAGACGACGAGTGCGCCGCCTGCGCACCTCCTGATTCGGCCCAATGGTAATATCTTTGGCACTCAGTCTTCGCTTAATGGTACGCACCATTCGTGGCTGCTGCGCGGCTGCCGTTGCCTTGGCCAACTCGCTGCTGCTCAGCTGCTTCACGTTCTTTAGCTTGAATATGCTATTGATGAGGCCCGCCACTCCAGCTGCACCAGCACCGACGCGCTGCTGTGTCGACTTCTTGGGCGTGGCCATTAAGAAGGGATTGTTGCGACCCAGAAAATTAGCCGGCGGCGGTATAATGAGATCCAGCGAGCTGGTGCCACGGCTGCTGCTCGAGTTCTCATCTGAAGAGAGATCACAGTGGCGGCTGTTGTCGTAACGTTTCGACAAGCGGAATGCCTTGCGTTTGCGGCTATTGCTGTTGCCAATGCCATTGCCGCTGGCAGTGGCATCCAGCTGGGGTGGAGCGGGCGCCATTTGCTGCAATTTGCTGGGCTCACCATCGTTGGCATTATCATCTGCCAGATCGGGCGTGCGCTTGCCCGATTTGTTTATCTGCTGGCATAATATTAATATTAATATTTGCTTTTATTTATATATTTTATTATTTAATATCTACCTTTAGATCTTCATTCGCTGTCACTGGCTGCTCCTGCTTCTGCTTTTTGACTTTGTCGATAATCTGTTTGATGGGTATTTCATCTTCGCTGGTATCGACTTCCGCCTCAGCCTCGGCCGCCTCCTCCTCGTCATCGTCCGTATGAAACTCGTACACATCTTTTGCCGCCGAAGTTTTGCTGTTCGCGCTCTCTTTACCCTCATTCGACTGCATTTGACCTGACTCCAAATCTTCTTCCGGCATCAAAAGCAACTTAAACTTGTCCAGCAACAGTTCATCACATAGCACTTCGTCTGGCTGCAGAAATACACGTGGGGTCAATGGTGGACCGCTGTGTCGCAGCGCGTAGTAGGCCGGCGCACGCTTGAACTCCCGCCCACAGACAAAACGATCCGAATACTCCTTCAGCGTTTGCTTAATACGCTCCATAAGCGTTGTCTCCGGCAACTGGCGCCACTCCTCGCAAATGGGCAGCTGATGTCGCTGCTCCAGTATAAACGGCCAAATGTCTTTTAGCAAATGATGATACTTCTGGTGCTGATGCTTGCGCAAATTGTAGAGCGTTATGTGCAGCATGTCCACCCAATCGATTTGCAGGCGTCTTATGAACTCAACGCCATCGTTGCACACTGTGCAACAGAATACAAAGAAGCTGTTGAGATGAAATACAAGGAAAATTGGATTAGATTAAATTGGATTAGATAATAAATACTAATGTATATATGAAAAACTTTTTCTAATCTTGAAAAGTATTAAATAACATAATAGATTCACAAACATTTTAAATACTTCCAGTAATACAAGGAAAATTGGATTAGATTAAATTGGATTAGATAATAAATACTAATGTATATATGAAAAACTTTTTCTAATCTTGAAAAGTATTAAATAACATAATAGATTCACAAAAATTTTAAATACATTGAATTATAAGTGTTGTTTTAGATCTTTTTGTACTAATGTGAATAACTGTTTCTAAAGCCTTAAATAAGATAATGGATCTAAAATATACATGTCTAACAAATGAATAATAATAAATTATTCCATAAAATTGCATATTTAATATAGTTAAACATTAATCCATGTGTCACTGAGTTATGTATAGGTAAAATTACATATTGCCGCAGAGCAGCTTGCGGTTAAAGTTTCAGATAATTATATACCTTTGTATATGAACTATTTCTGATCTTGAATAGTAAATTAAAAGATTCTTCAAAACTTAAAATAATTTCAATGGAACTAACCCTTATTGTAAAAGTCTCTACAAATACATTGAAATGGAATGCATAATATATATAAAAAACATAAGTAGTTTAACTAAATATATCTGTATACAACGATAATGATGACTTCTCCTATACGCAATGTATAATAAATGTATACAATTTCTATATATAATCCACGTGACACTGATTCATAGGGAAACTAAAACCTGACACACTTACATATCGCCGCGCAACAGCTTGCGCTTAAAGTTCTGCATGCATTGGGTGTGAAACCAGTTCTTGCACTTGCAGCATTGCAACATATTGTGATCGAATTTTCCAGGTTTGCCGCAATAGCAATAGATTTGTTCCTCATTCACGCGATGCTTCTCATCCCAGCTCAGCTTGTCCGCCTGCAAATAACAAATGAATAATGCATAAGTCGTCGGATACATTTCGATAAGCAATGAACTCACATGATAGGGCAGCTGGCGGCAAATGCCGGGCGGTTTGTTGACCTCGAGTGCTGGCTGCATTTTCATGGGTTTTGCGCAACGTTTGCAGCACCAGACGCCACTGGCTATTTCGGTGGTGCAGCCACGATGATAGCCACGGCCGCAACGTTCGCAAATTTCGACAACATCCTCGTGCTGTGCCCGCTTGCAGGCGACGCACATTGGTCCGCTTTGGCTGGCGGCTGTGCCGCCCGTGCTCGGTTCGTTGCCCAATTTGCGAAGCTTCTCCAGCTCGCACCACTGCTCCGACTTGTCGTCGAAACGCACCAGATACTGATCATCCGATTGTGCTATTATGGTGCCCAAATAGAAGCGACCATCGTTGCACTTTATGAACACATCCTCCTGCAGCGCATAGCTGATTGGAGGTGGACTTTGTGCCGGTGCTGGTGGCGGTGGTGTGGGTGGGGTGGGTGGTGCCGCAGCAGCCACTGATATTTCAGCCGCCTCCTCCTCAATGCTCTGTGTGACTGTGGTGAAGCTCTGCTTCAGCACCGTCGTTGGCAAGAGCATGCAGTTGTTATTGCTGCCGGGTGATTTGATAGGTGAGCTTAAAGTCTCTGGAGTTGTGGGCGGTGTATGCGGCGTTGTTGTTGTGGAGTCCGGCTCGTCTATGACTATTACAGCAGCAGCTGTGGCCGCACTGCTGCTGCGACCTGTCGAGCAGCTGCTGTTGCTGCTGCTGCTGCAACTACTGTCAGCTGTGCTGCTATCGATGAGCGGCAGAATCGCTTTGTGCTGTATAGCGGGTATAATGGGCGAGGGCTGGCAGAGATTTGGTTCTGTGTAGTGATTGTTGATGCATATGTTAATGCGATCCAGCACAACGGTCGACGATGGTGCTGCACTATTCGTGACATTGCTGAGTGCAACGTGGTTGTTATTGTTGTTGTGGCTATTGTTGTTGTTGTTGTTGCTTACTGGCACCAGCGGCGGTGGCTGCAGTTTGGGCTGTAGATTTGGTGGGGCTGCATAGTAGGCACCAACCGGTGCATATAGTTCCGTGGCAGGAGTAACGGCAGTTGACGATGTTGGCGTGGCATATAGCTGATTTAATTGTTCGGTTTTATTAAGACTATAAACATTGGGTGCTGTGCTTATAATGCGTATGTTGTTGATGCTATTCGCCTTAAAGGGACCCGACTGCGGCTGCGTCTGCTGCGCATAGTTGTTGGTGATTTGAATGCTGTTCGGATGCGCTGCTGCTGCCGTTGTGGTTGTTGCATTTGCATAATAACGCTTCGGGCCACCCAGTGCCGGCTGCAGTGGGCCAACAGTATTTGTCGCAAGTGTTGGCGGTGGGGGCGGCAGTATTTGATAGGTCAACCATTGCTGGGGACTTGGCACCGCGGCTGATGGTTGTGCTAAATAACTGTATGTGGTGGTTGGCGCAGCGACAGCGCCAGCAAATTGCGGCGCCACATTTGACGACGCGTTGCTGTGGTCATGTGCTTGCAAATGGAAATGGTTGTTCATCATTTGGATAGCTTTATTGTGCAGTTACTTTGTGCGCAGTCTTTTCTATAATATTAAAAAAAAAGAGCAATAAAAAAAATAAACATTTATTAAATTCTAATTCTTACATTATAACTTTTGCGGCAACAATAAACTGGCGCCTTTTTTCAAGCAATTTGTTGCTGCTCACAACACTCACACTCACACAAGCATACACATTCACAAACACACACACACAGCCATACGGAGAAAGAGAGCACTTTTAACCGTTTGCGGGCCCTTTTGTATTCTACTTCTTACCTACATTTTTTCTCACGCAGCCGTGCACAACGAGCCGCAATTTTAAACCTGCCTTTACATACCTTTTATTGTGTTTCAACACATATATTAAATTAGTATAGCATTAAATTACATTCGATATTAAGATTTAAGTAATTTTGTGCATATTTTAGCATTATAGCAAACAAAATACACTAAAACAATCACTTGATTCGGCAATTAAAAGTGTCAGCCATTTTTCAGCATATGCACAGTGTTAGCGAATGACCTGTGTTAACTGAACAGTGTTGGACAGTGCACTTTAATAGGGACCCTTAATTTTCAATTGTAGCGAGTATAAATTAAGGCAGTATGTTTATTCATACTATTTATGTCTGTACATTGCAAAATAATTTGATTAGGCCAATTAAATTTTAAATTGAATTATTTGTATTTTTGTCTCGTACTAGAACATACTAGCGAGTACTCGATACTTACAAAAACTATATAAATAGCTGCAGCGTTGACTTCGATAGGTTTTTGCTCGACAGTATCTCGACCGATGACGATATACCGTACAGAGGAAGAAGAAAATTATTTTATTCGTGAAATTCAACAATTACGCTGTGCATAAAACTGTTAAAAAACATACTTAAAAAGAAGAATTGTGAAAAGTGATTAAAAAATTGAACAAGAACAAATTATAAACTAAGTGAAGAACATATTATTTCCACTCATAAAACGCATATTAATCAAGAAAACAGCTGTAAAGTGTTGCGGTAGGTAGCATACACACACATATATATGAGAAAATATATGGTGACTGGATGTGGAATGGACTGTGGCAATAGTGAAAATTCGTATTCATTGATACAGGTTTTCTTCTTTTTTTCTCTGCAACTTCCAAATTTCGTACAGCAGTTCTGATTGACGTTTTATATGTCCAAAACGCGTGCAAGCCTTAAGGCCGTGCAACTAAAGCACGAATCAACGGAAGAAGAGGAGGACGAGGAGGAGCAACAGCAGCAGCAGCGCCCACGTCGCAACATGCATACAGTTGGTGAAACGGGCAACGGAGTGCCAGCCTTTTTGGCCAAACTCTGGCGCCTGGTTGAGGATAGCGATACAAACAATTTAATTTGTTGGAGCAAGGTAGGCCGCCATATTGTTTATTTACATATATTTTTTTCATTTGGCATGACAACAACAACAATGCAGGTGACTTAATTCTGTTTCGACTTTCACTACGTCATCGTTTGTCTGCACATTCGTTGTTGTTGTCAGTATGCTCGCTCGCACGTATGCAAGAGGATTGCTCTCTTTTTTTTTTTTTTTTTTTTTTTTTTTTTGTATGTTGCTTTTGTTGTTGTCAATTTGCATAGGCCGTTTGGCCGTGCGTACGTGCGTGCCCTCCATCCAATGCATCTCTGAAAATTTTCCATTTGTCTCTCCCCTTCCGTCCGTCTGTCCGTCTATCTGTCACAACTCAATTGAATTTTGTTTTTCTGCCCTGAGTATTTCTCATTCTGTTTTGGGCTTGCTTTCGCCAACTGTTTGCCGAGATAAGCAAGCTCTTTTTCCATTTTTGTTTGCCATATTTCACACGCTTTTTCATGTGTGTGGCTTTATAATTAGATAAATATTTTGCCTGTTGTGAAAATAATTTTTTTTGGCACCCTTATCAGCGCATTAGTGAATATTTTAATGCCTGATAGGGAATATGAACTCTTAATTTTGTACGCTTATAATTTGTGTTTATCAAAGCTATAAGTAATTAAATTGCATAGCCTAGTTTCAATGGTATTTTGATAAGATCTGTTGACGAATTTTGAATCTTTTTGGTTTTATTTGATTCACATTTAATAATCTGGTTTTTAGAATCCGAATATAGGATTCTTAATTTAAAAAATCTCAATTTGTTTATTTTTATTTTTTTTGTATTGTTATCTTTGTTAAAAAATTATAAATGCCCAATTTAGTTCAGCTTATTTCGTTTTCCAACATATTTTGCCAGCCCTTTTCAAAAATATCTTTGAAATTTATCTGTTGGGCCTTATATTTTAATTAACTTTTTTTTTTTTGTTTAATTTTTAAATATATTTAAAGCTTAAGCTTAAGTAAATGGTATTTTTTCATACCTTTTGTTTTAAAATCAATATTCGTTAACCATAAAAATAATATATAAAATATTTGCATGTCATTTTAAAATTTTTCATAATTGTCATAATCTTATCTCTTCCATATTATATTTTTATATCAGGATGGACGCAGTTTCATCATACAAAATCAGGCCCAATTCGCTCGTGAGCTGCTGCCATTGAACTACAAGCATAACAACATGGCTAGCTTCATACGGCAATTGAATATGTGTAAGTATAAAATTAAGGCTCAAGTGATTAAGCTCCGTTAGTAAACTATGTATTTATTATAAATTACAGATGGCTTTCATAAGATCACCTCGATTGAGAATGGTGGACTGCGCTTCGATCGGGATGAGATTGAGTTTTCGCATCCGTGCTTCAAGCGCAATTATCCCTATCTATTGGACCACATCAAGCGCAAGATATCGAATACTAAGACCGTGGATGAGAAGAGCGTGCTGAAGCAGGAGACTGTATCGAAGGTGCTCAGTGATGTGAAGGCTATGCGCGGCCGTCAGGACAACCTCGACTCGCGTTTCTCGGTGATGAAGCAGGAGAATGAAGCTCTGTGGCGTGAAATAGCCTCGCTGCGTCAGAAGCATGCCAAGCAGCAGCAGATCGTCAATAAGCTGATACAGTTTCTGATTTCGATAGTGCAGCCATCGCGCAACATGTCCGGCGTGAAGCGTCACATGCAGTTGATGATCAACGATACGCCGGAGAATGCGCGCAAGCGTAATGCGAGCGAGTCGGAGAGCGAAGGCGGCCCCGTCATCCACGAGTTGAGCGAGGAGCTGCTTGGAGAGGTCATGAACCCAAACAGCCCCTATTCCAAGCAGTATGAAGGAGAGAGCGTCTCACCGCAAGCCATGGAGCGACCTCGCTCCAATGCTAGCATTACCAGCTCTCAGAATTACGATTATTCGAATCAGAGCGCAGAAGATTTTATTACCGCTCAGCTATTGAATAGCGGCGACAATGCGACCAATGCTGCATGCTCGCCAGGTGGCCAACAAGTGCTCTACACCGTCACAGAGGCACCCGAATCGCATGTGCCGGAGCAGCAATTTCAGCCCAGTCCCAATAGTCTCTACAACAGTGACGAACAGTTAAATGTCCTGACCACGCCCATGGTGCGAGAGCAAGAAGCGCGCAAGCGTCAGCTGCTTAAGGAGAAGAACAAACTGCGCCGCAATTTGGATATGCTTGGCCAGGTCGATTTGGAAATGTCTCCAAAATCCTCTCGCACACTCAATGAGCAAAACGAGGTCAATATGCCCCAACCAGTGCTGGTCAAGACCGAGCCTGCAAATAGCATGCCATCCTTGCTAGAACCAGATTCGAACGATGCGGATCTGTACAATGTGAACTTTATTAGCAACGATATGCCAACAAACATCTTTGAGGTAGGTTGAAAGAGAACAAACAAAGTAAAAGAAAATATGATTGACAATAATAATTGTGACTTTACAGGATGACTCCTTGATGTCCACCGCTGGCATGGAAGAGCAAGCTGCCAAACTGGATCAACAGCAACAGTTTGGACGCAATACTGTAAATAGCGGCAAGTTTGCCGATATGCCGATCACCTTTGACTTGACCAACAGTAACACTGATAGTCCTTTGGTAACTGATGCCAATTTGGCCTCAACTTCAAAAGCGGCTGCAGCTGCCAATGACATTAACAATGAACAACAACAACAACAACAACAGCAAGAACAGCAGCTGCAACCACAGCAGGCAATGGCGGTTACCAAGTATACAGGCGATAATACAAACGATTCTCGAATAAGTGGATTGTAAGTATCTAAACCTATGCCAATAATGAATCGTTGACTAACAGTTATTCTTATATAGGGAAGAAGTCTCCGGTCACTTGGATAGCTTGCAGGATGAGCTTGAGACTCTGAAAGATCTACTGCGCGGCGAGGGTGTTTCCATTGATCAGAACATGTTAAAAGGCGTAAGTATCAGTCTGACGAAAGTAGCTTTAGCTGTAGCTTTTTGTTAAGCTGTGTCCGTGTGTCCGTCTTATCAGTCAATTCATAACATAACATAATATGTATATTCTATTCTATGTGAACATTCAGTCTGCGCCGAAAGGTGTTTCTGCCAGGATTCCCGCTATGCAGCTGTCCGACGATGAGCTGTTGCTGAAGGTCACCGCGGTGCGTCTACGTAGTTTTGATTTGCGCCTGCGCTTTAAAATAACATCAAACAAGTAGAGAACATTTTTTAAAACTGTATTTATTGTTTTTTTCTGCTTGCAGCTCTTCAATGATTCGGATGTGATGGATAACTATGGGCTGTCCTTTTTGAATGACAACATGGTTGGCGATAAGAAAGGTATGTAAGCAATCAATAATATTTAATGTTTTGCATTATTTCAATGTAAATTTGTTCAATTTTCAGCAAATAGTGGCTCTGAGCTAATGGCATATCAGCCCAATATGTATGATCTCTCTGACATTTTGGACACAGATGATGGTAACAAGCCGGGACAGGATGCAACCAATGGACGTGAACTGATGAATCAGAGCTCTGTCCTGAATACGCCGCGCCACGATTTGTAGATAAATCTAGATAATAAGAACTAGTTATAGCAGCAGCTCAAACAGAACATGGGCGAACAAATTGTTTTTACAATATTTTAATTTCATACAAATACAATTATATATATATATATAAACATATAAATAAATATATATATAAATATATATATGTATATATTTATATATGTATATATATATTTATATATAAATTTAATTTAAATTTAAGAGACAGTCGTCTAATTGTTTTATTTTTAATTCTTTTATTTTATGAATAGTTTTCAATGGTTTCTCTTTTGGAAGGAAACTAACATGACTATTTATTAATCTTACTGTTGATATGCCTTACGCCCTATATATAAAATATATAGACCCTATGATTTTCTGAAGTTAACCCTTCATGTTGCAAAATTTTTTAACACTTTAGATGTAATACGATTTTGCAAGACTAAAAACGTTGTTTACTTAGATTTTATATTGAAAAAAGTAAAAACGAAAAATTAATTTTAGTTTTATCGAACTAACACACATACATATAAATATATATACATACATATAATAGTCGGGATTCTGCATGTAACATCAATTATAACGAACATAGTTAATAGACAGTGTATACAAAAACATTAGTAATTAAAACGATTCGATCACAATATATACACTATAGATACCTTAAAAATACTACTTATTCGTAATATAAATAAATTTTGAAAGCGTTTGAGCTGCAAATAATAAATCGTTTTATTTTCATTTGGGAGGGGTCTTTAACTTGATTGGGTGATGTAAGTAAGGAAAAAAGGATTCCTTAAGAGGACATCTTCGAACTGAATTCAATCCATCCATAGATCAGTGCGAGGAAATCCTTAGCTAGCTTTTGATATACTCGAAAATAAAAGAATTGTTTGGTTAATAATTTCAGAATGTGTATGTATAATTTATTTTGTTTTGTTGATACAACTGAATAGATATGAACACATACAACATCGCTTTAATAAAAAATTCTAAATTAAATAGAAAACTTAGTCTAATTAGCGTCTTAGAAAATTTTGTATAATTTGCATTTGCATTATGTATGTAAAAATAATACATTTAATGTGACTTAGAGTTGTTCGTATGCGTAAATACCCAGAGAAACAGATTTGTAATAATTAAGATTAGGCCTCGTCCTTGTACTTAGCGTCCTTCAGAATGTTAGCAAACTCGAACTTGACGCGTTCGCGCTCCGATCTGGGCATGCTGCGAAGCGTGTCCACCAGCGATAGGCAGTAAAGCTCAATGGGATCATTGATGGGCGCTAATCGGGGTAGAGGAGCAGCCATGGCTTTCCGCTTTGCCGCATTTGCCATGATATCCTTGCCGGGTGCACTGCGTCGCGTGAGCGCTGCCTTATAGATAGGTTCAATGGTCACCTCGCCATTGGACAGCGCATTGTTGTGCCTGTACTGAGGTTCGGTCTTGACGCTTTGATTGTGGTATTGCGGCTTGATGTCTTCATTGTGAGCGTGAGACTTTGTGTCCTGCTGGGATGTCTCGTCGCCCATTATCACCATGGGCATGAGCAGCGGCGAGGAGGCCGGCGAGTTGGCTTCCGTAGTGTTGTGGTTATCGGTGCTGCCGTTGCCATTGACAGCTATCGACTCCTGCAAGTTGTCGTCATGCTTCGGCTCCATGACCATCAGCTCAGGCACGATTTCGTTATCACTGTGCCCACCCGCATGCGCCGAGCCATCTTCACTGTTGTCGTCATCCAGCTCGATGATATCATAGTTTTCTGTTAAATCAATTCGCAAGTGCTCCGGATCTGGGTAGAGAAAACTGTTGCTGTCGTTGTCGTTGTCGCTGCTCCCACCACCATTATTACTATTATTTGTATTATTATTGGTCTGGGTTATGTAGGCCTGCGCCTTTCTCACATTGTACGTTTGTGCTGTGTTTTGTAAAAATGATAGATCCTCGGTGAAGCGTCGCTTGCGCACATTCGGATTTACCTGCCCTGTTTCCAGGGCCTTAATCTCTTGCAGATAATTGTAGCGTATGTTCTTCCATTTCGTTTGCAGAAAACGCGCTGTTTGAAGTACAACAAAAACGGGGATGATTAAATACAATAGATTTGATTTAAAACTAGGGATGTAGATAAGGTAAACAAAAAAAAATAGCTTCATCATATTCTCACATTTAATATTCAAAGAAAATATGCAAGGAATATTCCCAATTTTTTCTCTCTCAATACTGTAAACTGTGCATAATCCATTGGTATTTCATTATTATTACTCACATGAAGCGCCCAGTTCGTTAGCTATACGATCCCATATGTCCACTCTGACGGGATTTCGGCGGTAATGCGGATGGCTCACATCGTAAATGGCAGGATTGGCGCGAACCAATTTTATAAGGCGATCATCTATGTGTGTGTTTTTTTGTGGGAAAAATCGTTAAAATCTGTGTCGCAGTACATTTCGCTTTCTACGTTCTTCTCAAATGGCAACAACAATAACAACAACAACAGCAACAACAGCCGCAGCAGAACCAACCCTTAGGCCGTCTTCTCTGTTTAGGGGAAGACTGTAGTGTGTGCGTGATGTCGCTGGGGGGTTGATTCTGCTGTTTTCAATTGTGTATTGTAGTTACCACAAAAAAAGAAAAAAAGAAAAGAATAACTCTCTTACCGAACTCGGGTCCAGTTGTCTCACGTTCTGCATAATATCGCTGCATTTCTCGTTTTATCATTTTCCTTTTTGTTGTTATTTTGACAGCTTTGATATCCACAGCAATTTTGTATTTGTTTATGTTTGCAATAGCAGCAGCAGCAGTTTGGCTTAATTTGAATTAAGCTCTCTATAGTGGCGCACGTTCTTTGCATTGATTAACACTCTAAATTGCGCAGTGATATCAATGGCTCTACATTTATTTTCTCGTAGTAATTGTAAAAACACCGTTCTGTGCGCGATGTCTTCTCGGTTTCTCTGTTTTTTCAGTTTTGTTTTACGCGCTCTGCGCACGCTCATTAGTGTCTGGTGCTGCCAACACTGTTTATTACAGCCAAGCTGACAAGCTGACAGGCTGCCAACTTCGTTTTTGTTCTGGACTACTTAAATACTGTTTTAGTATATTTCATTTGGCGGTATATTTATTTTAAATAACATAAAAACAAAAAATCCATATTTCTGTTGAGTTATTTCTTATTTATTTCGCAAGACAAGTTTTACCTTAATATTATTTGCAATTTGCAGAGTTATGCCACTAACCATACAACACATAGACGGGACATCTAGAAGAAACTTTTTTGCTCACTTTTTTTTGAGCCGGAGCACCCACACAACTTCGAATTCGCTTGTGCGCCTTACTTTTACGTGCGTTGTTCGAAAATATTCGAAAGCATAATCATTCCGCTTCAAGCGCTCGGCCGAAATGGTCGTCTTCGGAACAAAGCAATGCTATGATACATTTTTTCTTTTCTCTCTCTCTCTCTCTGCTCTCTTCTCTCTCAAATATATATATATATGTAGGCACAAGCAGCAGCTCACAAAAATTGAAATTTGTTCGCTGAAGATCCCATTTCTTCCCTTCTGAGCGAAGAGTATACCGAACTATTGAAAGCGTTCGCTATACGCATGCAAAATGTTTACGTTTTCATTATTATTTGTGGGAAGGGTATGAAAGCGTTGATGTGCATAAAGATTATGTTTTCGCGACGAGCGTGCACACACACACTTACAGTCCCTTGATATACGTATGAGCATTTATGTGCATGTGTGCGGAAATCTAGCTGCCTGTAGAAATTGTGAAGACCCACGTAGCAGTTGGTCGATCTTGTGGACTGCACACACATACACACACAGTTGAATGTGTGTGCGTATGGGCTGCGATGCTTACAATTGTCGAATATCACTTGTAAAAGCATTTGTGTGCCTGTATGAGAAATTTTAGCTGCCTGTGGAAATTGTGTAGCGCACGCATGGGATATGAACATTGGCGTGTGCCTACCTCAACTTTGAATTGCGTGAACGATTTTGGTTTACAATTGCAGAAGGATAGTTCAATTATAGTTTATTACCTGATTTTTCAATAATCTTGGGTTTGCCAACTGAATGAATTTAAAAAATATTTAGTACCTGTTTAAACCCAACGGGCAAAAATGGGATATGCTTTTCTAACCCATGCACCTTTGCATACATATGCAGGTCAAATTGACCTTTTTAAAAAGATGCATCCGTTAAAAAGGTCAAATTGACCCTTCTAAAAATATGCATACATACGCAGGTCGAATTGACCCTTTTAAAAAGATGCATCCGTTAGATGTCATAAAATCATTCAAGTTAAAAAATCAACTGCTACGTGGGTCTTCACAATTTCTACAGGCAGCTAGATTTCCGCACACATGCACATAAATGCTCATACGTATATCAAGGGACTGTAAGTGTGTGTGTGCACGCTCGTCGCGAAAACATAATCTTTATGCACATCAACGCTTTCATACCCTTCCCACAAATAATAATGAAAACGTAAACATTTTGCATGCGTATAGCGAACGCTTTCAATAGTTCGGTATACTCTTCGCTCAGAAGGGAAGAAATGGGATCTTCAGCGAACAAATTTCAATTTTTGTGAGCTGCTGCTTGTGCCTACATATATATATATATTTGAGAGAGAAGAGAGCAGAGAGAGAGAGAGAGCAAAGAAAAAATGTATCATAGCATTGCTTTGTTCCGAAGACGACCATTTCGGCCGAGCGCTTGAAGCGGAATGATTATGCTTTCGAATATTTTCGAACAACGCACGTAAAAGTAAGGCGCACAAGCGAATTCGAAGTTGTGTGGGTGCTCCGGCTCAAAAAAAAGTGAGCAAAAAAGTTTCTTCTAGATGTCCCGTCTATGTGTTGTATGGTTAGTGGTTATGCCCATATGAAAGACAAGATCTTGGGACTTGGTGACCGGCAAAATCTTGAATTTTTTCAAAATAAAGCACAGCAGTGTTTTTATTAACATCATAAAATATTTTTGAGCTAAGGGCACAAATCAAAAAATTTTCATTGAGTAGTTTTTCAGAGAATATTAATATTAAAAGATTACTTACCTAGACAATTACGCAAACCCATACTAAATGGTATATATGCATATGCATGTCGATTTAAGCTGTTCTCTGGTAGAAAACGATCGGGACTAAAAACGTCCGGCTTATCCCAATATTTGGGATTCCGATGCAGATCAAAGACGTGCATCATGATCTGTGATCCGGTAGGCAGTATAAGGCCATTTGGCAGTACAGTTTCTTCTGAGGTTTGACGACCTATAATAGGAACAGGTGGGAATAATCGTAGAGTTTCCTTTATGAAGCGCTCCAAATATTTCAGATTTGACAACTGATTAATGTCCACATTGCTCTGATCGTCTATGTGCTTCAATATCTCCTCATAGCATAGCTCCTGCATATCTTCGTACAAGGATAAATTAAAAATGGTAAACATCAAGGCGATGGACGAGGTATCAAAGCCACCGAACATAAGTGTGTTGACCTCCTCGCAAATACCAGCCTGATCGATTAATCCATCCTTCTCCGCACAAATGAGTGTGTCCAGCATGGCAAAGCGTCGTTTCTTGTTAACGTAACTGGGTTGAGGATAAAAGATATATGATCTGAAGAAATTATATAAATTGTAGTTTAAACCCACATATCATCGTCTGGTAACTGATGGCAACGTCTTTCATTTAGCTCCTCCTCTAAGAGAATTCGGCGCTTTGCTATAATATCGTTGGTGAAGTCGTGCACCACCTTCAAATATGGGATATTCTCATGGATTGGAAACAGTTTGTAGATTGCGCCATAATAGTGCAATGGATTAGTGAAAGTTTTTACAAAACATTTTTCAAACATTTTCATGCTCTCGCGATATTGATCACCTCGCTCAGTCATATCATCCAGATTTATGCCCATGGCTGTTTCTGTATGTATGATATTATTATAAATAATTGATTACATATTGATTAAAATTGCATTTTGTCTTACCACAAATGCTATTGAGCGCAAATCTGGGTATAAGTTCCGTAAGCGAGACGATGCTCTCCACTTGCTGCTCGAATTGCCTTACAAACTTTTGACTTTCAGCTCTGAAATAGCGATATATAAGAATATATATTTATATATAAATGCATGACAAGCTCACCTAAAGATTTCCTCAAACTGAACCAATATATTATTGTGGAACGTTGGAGTTATCATCTTACGTCGCGTATGCCACTTTTTACCTAAATAATATTCAAAGAAAAAGATCAGTCAATTTATTTTGACCTCTCAATGCGGCGTTACCTGTTGAAGTCAGCAATCCCATATGCAAAGCGGGCTGCATAAAATCATAATCCATGCTCTTGGTTATGAGGGTCGTATTACTTAATACAAATTCCGCATTCACAGGATCGATAATATTATACATGGGAGAGCCAAAGGCATAGATCAAATAGCTTTTGCCCATTTCCAGAGCCGCATTACGATAATAGCTAAAAGTGCCCGCTAATAAAAAGCGTTTAATAATAAGTGGATCATAAAAAACTTTTGTATTATTTTTTTACCATCGTCTTTTCCATATAGATCGAAAACATTTCCAAAGATTGTGTTGCCCTTTAATATAGGTGCAATGTTCTCCACAGATCGCCCATCCTTAGCTCGAACTCGACGTGCAAAAAAGGCCAAGACATAATATTCTTTATTGATCTTAAGCAGCCAGTATAACAGAATAAACACTGCGATAACGACAATACAGGGATAGACCATATCAAAGCGAACTCGTCTTGTCTGTTTCCCGAGAGCGACTGGCGTATAAGACCTCAAGTTGTTTATAATTTTCAAGTGGCCGCTCGTAAACACAAGATAAGATTGTTGTTGAGACTTCCAAGCATATTGATATTTTTAATGAAGGGGTGAGAGTACCACTCTTATATATTTTTATAAATCTAGTCTTATATTGAGGAATTCAGCATGTTGTGCATTACTTAGCATTTTTATGCTCTGTATTCTTTTGATGCGCCTCAGCCAAAGCAGAAGATCTAATATATAATGTGTATGCAATCATCCGAATTTGATAATTTTCAAATAATATTTTGTCCGCATTCCAACAAAAAAAAGTAAATAAATGAAAAACAGGTTTTTATCAGCTTTATATTAATATATGCGTATATGCATGAACTTGTTTGCATTTCTGATTAAAACTATTTTTTTTTTTTTTTTTGTTAAATAATAAAATACTATTATTTTTGTTTTTTCTTTACAATGTATACTTTTGTAATAATTTCATTGAGATTTCAACTTTAATTTGAATTCAAATTTCCAGCTCACATACAATATTTGCGTTACGTATTTTCGTTCGTATATTTTCAAATTTTCATAATTTTTCAGATCGGACAGTAGTTTTTAGTATTTTATAGTTATACGCGTGTGGTCACACTAATGCATCGCTGCTTAAATAACAATCAATGAGTTGTTTAAAAATCTCGCTTGATTTCGTAAAATTATGAATTATATTTAATTGTGCACACAAAAGACATTTGTTTTCGGGGCGGCTGGTCGTCGGTGTCAGCAAGGCGTAGGCGTGTGGTGACCGCAACACATTAATCTCAATACCATCAGCATTGTGAGAGACAAGAAATTGCGCGCGTCCCGCTGCGGAAAAAACGGCACGTGCTTCTTTGCAACAAACTGCAGTGAAATATGAACGAGGGTCGCTATGGTAGATTTGGAGCACTCATTGGCATTGCATACGTGAGCAGCACCCATTGCCGCTTTCTGGTAAGAGAGAGTCCAAAATCCAAAAACAAAACGCACACAACAATCCATTACAAATACATACACAAACACACACACATACCTATACAAACGCTCACACGCACGCTGACTCAATATCTATTTTCATAGATTTATTCGACAAAGAATGCAGAAGTGTTGGCCTATCACGAGCTCAAACTGCGCCAGATAGTGCATAATGCCGGCTGGCTGGAATACGATCCCGCAGAGATATGGAAACACATGCAGGAGTGCATTGAGGTGCGTAATGAAAAAGTTTGCGATTATATCATCCATATATAACCCCTACCATTATTAACTGCATTATTTCACACTTGTGTGTATATGTTCGTGTCGTATAGACTGCCTACAAAAACCTGGTGATACTCGAAATCAGTCCGCATGACATCATTGCAGTGGGCATTGCCAATCAACGCGGCACCACAGTGCTCTGGAACAAGCGAACGGGTCAGGCCTTGCACAATGCCATTGGTTGGTCCGATTGTCGCAGCACGGCGCTGCTTAAGTCACTCCTTCACAATGTTAAGCGCAATGTGAACTATTTGCGCTATCGCAGCGGCTTGCCACTGAGTAGCTGCTTCAGTGCTCTGAAGATCAAGTGGCTGCTGGAGCACGTGCCGGCGGTAGGCAAGGCCCTTGAGGAGAATCAGTGTTTATTTGGCACGCTGGATTCCTGGCTGATATGGGTGAGTAAGCAGTCAGAAATATACTTCAATTACAACTGAATTTCAATGTTATTTGTAGAACCTAACTGGCGGCGTCGATGTGGGAGTGCATTCGACGGACGTGACCAATGCACACTACACATCGCTGATGAATGTCGCCACACAGCAATGGGACATCAAGTTATGTAAATTCTTCAAATTGCCAATGTGTATACTGCCACGCATTCGCTCAAATTCAGAGATCTACGGCTATATTGTGCAGGGTGCTCTAATGGGCGTGCCCATTGCGGGCGTAATGGGCGAGCATCCTGCTGCGTTGCTGGGACAGCTGTGCGTGAAGGCGGGCCAGAATGTTTGTACACTGGATGACAGCTGTTTTGTGCTGCTGAACACGGCACAGCAGAGAATCGAGTCGGAGAATGGTTTGATAACGGGCATAGCACACAAATTGGGACCCACAGCAGATACGCATTTCACGCTTGAGGGAGCCATATCTAATGCGGGATCCACTGTGAATTGGCTGCGCCAGGGACTGCGCATCAATACCGAAATTAATTCCAATGACAATGTTGTCGAGTCACTGAACACATTTTTGGGCGAGAGCTCAATGATCTCTTCCTCTTGCTCCTCAAGCATGCTCAATGCGGAGTGCGGACTGGCGGCCAAGCGCTCAGAGATCACGTTTGTGCCCGCCTTCCATGGCCTATACGCACCCTACTGGCGCTATGATGCGCGAGGAATTATACTTGGTCTGACCAGCCAAACGACGGCCGAGAATATTACACAGGCTGCCTACGAAGCGACTGGCTTCCAGATCTACGAAGTGCTGCAGGCCTTCAAGCGCGATACGCCCAACTGGGATCCATCGTGCATGCAGTCGGTGTTGACATTTGGCGGCGAGTATGCAGAGGACACTCATCTGGTGCAGTTTGTTGCGGACATTATTGGCTGGATGCTCGAACGGCCGCAGACAACATCTCCCGCTGGTATGGGAGCTATGATAGCTGCTGGCATAACCATGCGAGTGGTGTCGCTGCCATATGCGACGCGCATGTATGCACCACCCACAGACGTGTTCTCACCCACAACTACACCGAATCGTAAGGGATTAGGATGATTTGCAGTTGAAGCATTTATAGAACCACTTTTTTTTGTTTGTTTGTAGGTCGTGAACTGCTTTATCGTCGCTGGGACTATGCGGTCAAGAAGTGTTTGCATTGGAATAATTATGAGACTTATGAGGCGGATGTGGAGCTGTTTGCTCAGCGTGAACGCGATCCCAATTTGCCCATACGTCGCTCCATACCGGGCAGTGTATTTCTGACCACATCCTTTGCGTTGCTGTTGCTGGCCAGTTTTTTAAAGAACAATCGCTTAGCTTAGGTGCAGCGAATTTCGCATGCTTTTAGGTGCTGCCGACAGGACTTTGCGCCCAATTAGTTATTTCTTTTCAGAAATCTAGTCACAACAAATATGTATGTAGGTTCAAGTGCGCATTCAAAATTTATTGTTTAATCTAGCTAGTAATTTCTATATATATATATATGTATTTAATATTTCCTTTCCTTAGTGTAATTCTTTAGTTTGCTTAATTTGTAGATCAAAAGTTTTGTGATTGGTATATACGCGATATGTACCTAACTAACTATATTAATGTGTATATGTATTGGTATATATGTATATATATGTACTATATATATATTATACTGATTGCGAAAAGTTAACTAACCTAAATTGTTGTAAATTTATGATTTCGCTCAATTTAGTTAAATATTTTTAGGTTTCTATTTATTGAAATGATTTATATTTTAAATGAAAGACAATTGTTAAAGCTGTGGATCAACAAATACAATAAGCAAATTTAGCGTCCGTATTCAATGTTAAGCGGAATATACCACAACCAAAGCATTAAAATAATCTAAATGAAAAGCTGCTCAAGTTATTGCTGCCTGCTTCGGGAGGCGTGCGGGATTATTTGGTATGGAGGGCTCCGTCTGTCAACGGCATGAATAATTTAAGCTGAAAAACTGCCACTGGGCATGTGGCGCATTGGAGTTGATGCATTGCGTGATGGAGCGCACGCCACTTCATTGGAGCTGAAGCAGATGCTGATGCTGATGCTGGAGTTGCAGCAGCACAAGTGGACACTGTTTGTTTAGCCAACTCGGCGAGATGGCGCTGTTGCTGGAATTCATTTGGCAGTTAATTAGCTGGCTGAAGACAGGTAGCAGGTTGTACCCGGCTGGCACCTGGCAAATGGATGCATTCAGGGCGTGGGATTGGCTGCGTGCAACGTTCCGGCTGCAGCCATTGAATGCAACTTAAGTTATTGCGCTTATTGTTGACACGCGAATTGTGTTGCCAAGACCCGCGGGTAGCTGCAGTAGTAGATGGGAGCAGCAGCTGTGCTCATGCATACCGCCCCACAGGCAATGCGCACTTGAACGCACGCTCCAGCACCCAATCCCAAAGGCCCAGCCCAGCCCAGCCCCGTGCAGTTGCAATGGCTACTCCAACCCACTGTTTCCTCGCAAGCTGTTGTCGTTGTCTTTTCTCTACGTCATCGTCCAGCCACAGCGCCGGAGTCGCAGTCGAAGCTGCTGTGTGTGAGTCGTGGCACTCTTTCAAATGAGTTTTTATGCGCGCGCGTTTGCCAGCTGCGCTACAGCTAAATGCATGGAGTAGGTCGATGGATATGTCTTTCTTTAATTAAAGCCAATTTTGAATTTATCAATTCATCAATTACTTATTGTTTTTTTTATTTTTTTTTTATATTTATGATTTATTGATATTTTAGCTGATTCATTTAATGCATTATTTTCCTCTTCATAAAATATCGTAAATATTTAAAAAAAAATTAATAACAAAAAAATTAATGAAAAAATTAAAAATTAATTGTATACAAGTCTTGTTTTCTTTTCATGGTTATTTACATCTTTTGCTTTTACATCTCAACCAGTTAAAATATGGCATAAAAATCCTATTCTACATAGACACTATAATAAAAGCCTCTGCATTGAATAACTTATTGATATTTCCAAAATTCTTCAACTTCAACAATTGTATTGATTATTATTTTAATTAGCTAAAACCCCTGATATTTGCATATTTGCCAAACATAGCTCTAGAACTTTTGATTGATTCACTTATTGATATTTCTAAAATTTCATCTTAATTCTATTGATAATTATTTTAATTACCCATATATTTAATTAGCTAAAAATCCAGATATTTGAATTTTTGCCATAATATAGCGTCTGCATTTTTCAACTGATTCACCTATTGATATTTTTAATATGGATTTTTATGGATAGCTCCAGAATTTTATAATTGATACACTTATTGATCTTTTTTAAATTATTTATTCAATTATTTAAAACTCTAGCCTAATTGCTTTTACATCTAAGCAAGATTGAAGTTTGCCATAAAATCCTGCTATTTACATAGACACAATAATAGTAGTGCCTGAATTTTACAATTGATTGACTTATTGCTATTTTTATAATGCCAACTTAGTTCTGATATTAGTCTGATATTAGTCCTGATATTAGCATAGACATTAAAATAGTAGCGCCTACAGTGGGTCGTCTATGTTCGTTGAAATCTCAGCTACACATTCCGGAGACGTTTGCAAATTGGTTTGCATTTGAAGACAAAACGACAGCGGCGTCGACGAAGCGCAGTAAAATGTGAAATTTGTGCAAACATTGAGACAGTCCCATACCCCCCAGAAAGCACCTTGATGGAAGAGGTTTCGGGAGCGTGACACAAGACTCAACCAAGTAAACTTTGCACGTAGTCAATTTAAATAAATTAACACGCTGTTTCATGTGTGGGTGTGTAGAGGAGAGAGGGAGAGAACGTAATGCGACTTATCGAGCACGAATGAAACACTATGGCATACATACATATATATATACCTCTGTATAGCAAATGCGTCCCACTGTGCTGCAATATGCCAAAAAATTTGACATGGCCACGTAGCGACGTGAATCGCAGTTGGCATCGCCCATTTCGACAGGGGCTATCAATGTACAATGTCGGCGGCGTCCGGATTCGGGTGGGTTTCTCTCACTGCGTGCGGTTGCCGAGGGTTTAGCATTGTGGATTGCCATTGGCACTGCGGTACCCCTCCTGGAGTATGCAACACACACACACACACACACACACACACACACACACACGGGCGAAGGGGGTGCACGCATAAATCTTCAAGTTTATGGCATCAATAAATGTCGAGGCGAAATAATGATTTCGTCAAGTCGAGCCATTGTGCAATCGCAATCGGAGTAACCCGCCCCAGTTGCTGTTACTGTAGCGCGCCCCTTTCGTTGTGCTGCATTCGCATTGAAGCGGGTGGTTGGGCTAGTTGGGCAGCTTGGCAGGAATATAGGGTATGCTTGAACTATTAACATTAATGCGAAGCTTGATTACCCTTCAGAGAGAAGTATAAATTTCAGAATCTTAAGCTGAGCTGAAGTAAATCTTTCAGAATTGTATATTTTATTTAAAAAATATACAATATTTAAATTTAAACTTAAAAAGAATGCTCTTAATATAAATTCAAACATTATATTTACACATAAACCATATTTTATAGCAATGTTTACGTTAAGTTCGAGGCGAACCTGAAACATCCTTTTCAACTCTCTCTATAAACAAGTGCTATAAAATTCGTGGGCTGTGCCACGCCCACGTAAAGGGAAAGGCTTCGCACATTGGGCGTACAATTTATTTATTGAGCGAAATTTACTTTCGAGTTTTATGACAAACTCATCTGCATATGCGCCCAAAGCTAACAGCAGAAAGACGAGCTGAATCATTTACCAGCAGCAGAAGCAGAAGCAGAAGCAGGAGCAGGAGCAGAAGCAGGAGCAGGAGTCGAAGCAGTAGCAGGATCCGGCGCTGCGTTGGCTAAAGGGGCTGACAGCAGTCGAGCTTATCAATTGTCCCGGGCACAAAGTTTTACGCAGTTTTTACGAGCCGCCCTCGCATGGCAGCGCGCCATAAAAATATCGTAAATTCGCAGAGCGAAAGTTTTTCCAAGCATGAAAGCCTGACGACTCAACTTGGTTTCACTCTGGCTCAGCGGCTCGACTCATAAAGCTGGCGGCATCGTAAAAACCTTAATTAATTTTCTAATCAACATTTTTCCTGCATGTAAATCGTCTGCTTATGAATGACTGTGTCTCTCTCTCTCTCTCTCTATCTCTCCCTGCGTCCCTTCTCTCTCTCTCTCTCTCTCTCTTTTAGCATAATTTTTTGGCCCTGTATTTAACTGTTGTTATTGTATTTAACTATGCTCTGGCCTTCAGTTCCATTAGTTCCCAGTTGCCTAAGCCGTCGCTATATGTCAAAATAACGGCTTCTGAAGAGGGACTAACAGCTCCAGCTGGCAGTGGCGCCATCGATTTACATGCACAGCTCTCATTCCAAATGTTGCCTGCGACAATTATTAAGATTTTCTATGCTATTGTTTGGTCTGTTGAAAGAAATTCTAACTAACTGTCAGAGAATTTAAATGCAATTTTCAAAATAACTATGTTAAAATAAGTTGGGCTTAAAGGACTCTGTTAAACCTGTTCTTAGAAGGAACTGAGCGTGATCTATCGAAGAGAATCCAGATAAATATGGCTAAGAAAACATACATGCTATACTTCCCATTGATATTTATTAATATAAAACAAGTAAGAAAGCTCTAGTCGAGACTGCTCTAGTTGAGACTCCCCTGAGCCCTTAGATAATAATAAGTTAGTGTACATTTTTTGTGAAAGTACTTGCGATAATTATTTAGAAAATATAATTTTTCAGGCAGTTAAAGTCTTCTAAGTTTTCTAAGTCTTTTAGTTTTCTAAGACTTTCAAGTTTTCTAAGTCTTCTAGTTTTCTAAGCCTTCCTAATTTTATAAGTCTTTCAAGTTTTCTAAGTCTTTCAAGTTTTCTAAGTCTTGCTAATTTTCTAAGTCTTTCAATTTTTCTAAGTCTTTCAAGTTTTCTAAGTCTTTCTAATTTTCTAAGTGTTTCAAGTTTTCTAAGTCTTGCTAATTTTCTAAGTCTTTCTAGTTTTCTAAGTCTTTCTAGTTTTCTAAGTCTTTCTAATTTTCTAAGTCTTTCAAGTTTTCTAAGTCTTCTAGTTTTCTAAGTCTTCCTAATTTTATAAGTCTTTCAAGTTTTCTAAGTCTTTCAAGTTTTCTAAGTCTTCCTAATTTTATGAGTCTTTCAAGTTTTATAAGTCTTTCTAATTTTCTAAGTGTTTCAAGTTTTCTAAGTCTTCCTAATTTTCTAAGTCTTTAAATTTTTCTAAGTCTTTCAATTTTTCTAAGTGTTTCAAGTTTACTAAGTCTTTCAAGTTTTCTAAGCCTTGCTAATTTTCTAAGTCTTTCAATTTTTCTAAGCGTTTCAAGTTTACTAAGTCTTTCAAGTTTTCTAAGTCTGTCTAATTTTTTAAGTCTTTCTAGTTTTCTAAGTCTTTCTAATTTTCTAAGTCTTTCAAGTTTTCTAAGTCTTCTTAATTTTATAAGTCTTTCAAGTTTTCTAAGTCTTGCTAATTTTCTAAGTCTTTCAATTTTTCTAAGAGTTTCAAGTTTACTAAGTCTTTCAAGTTTTCTAAGCCTTTCAAGTTTTCTAAGTCTTCCTAATTTTCTAAGTCTTGCTAATTTTCTTAGTCTTATAATTTTTCTAAGTCTTTCAAGTTTTCTAAGTCTTCCTAATTTTATAAGTCTTTAAAGTTTTATAAGTCTTTCAAGTTTTCTAAGTCTTTCTAATTTTCTAAGTGTTTCAAGTTTTCTAAGTCTTCCTAATTTTCTAAATCTTTAAATTTTTCTAAGTCTTTCAATTTTTTAAGCCTTTCAAGTTTTCTAAGTCTTCTAATTTCTAAGTCTTGCTAATTTTCTAAGTCTTATAATTTTTCTAAGTCTTCTAGTTTTCTAAGTCTTCCTAATTTTCTAAGTCTTTCAAGTTTTCTAAGTCTTCAAATTTTTCTAAGTTATTAAACTCTTCAACATTTTCTAAGTCTTTCCTCTAAGCCTAAGTCTTTACTGCTTAGCTCAACGATCATTAACATTATCTTATGTCTACAGTTTTTCTTATGTCTAATATTTAAACAATTCTTAACAATTATTTGCAACTATTACAATTCTGCTTAAAGTACTTAACATTATTAACAAATAAAATATTTAGCTTACCTGACCACACTTCACTTCACTATCACTTTCACTGTCACTTTACTGCACTGCACTATTGACCCCCACCGGGCCTGGACGACTGAAGAAATGCTGCAGCTGCTGCTCTTTATATAGGGCGTCTATCACTCAAACTCCAAGGCGTGCTCAAATGTTGAGCCTGCGTCGAGTTGCGGTCGCTGCAGTCGATCGTGAAGGGACCAATGACAACACTCTCTGCAGCTTCAAGCATTCTAAATGAGTTTAACTTAAATGTAAATGTAAACAACTATTGCTGAATACATAAAGACAACAGAAATGATCTTCTGCAACTCATTTTCGTTGCTTGCTTTGGTTAGGCAGACAGACAGAAAGACAGACAGGCAGACAGACTTAGTGATAAAGAGAGAGAGAGAGAGAGAGAGAGAGGCAGACAGATTTGCAGATATACAGACAGACATACGGTCAGATTAATAGGCAAACAAACAGAGAAGAAGGGCTCAAGAATATTTAGTCTTCCCCACCAATAGCCAATGAAAATACATTCTGCTGTCTCAAGCATTCGAAATAGGTTTTACTTCAATATAAATATTGCTACAGATATATAAACGTCTTAAACTTGTCTTCTTCTATCCTACTTATAGGAATTGAGTTGTTCATGCAATATCAAAATTAGGAAGCCACTCACACAGAAATCTGACAATTACCCAGACAGACAGATAGACAAACCGACATACACATACATACACATGTTATATAGTTTTATCGGCTCTTATTATAAATCATAGACAAGCTTCTGTTTCTGCTTTTGCTTGTTAAATATATTTTGTGTGCTAGGTATTAAAATTAATGTTATATTTTTATTTTTATGGGACACTTTATTTTTAATAAAAAAGTGTTTTGTTTTAAATTTTTTAGTAGTATGCATAATAAAATGGAATATCAACTCTTTGCAGGAATATCAACTCTCGTAGGCGAGTATGCTGTACTCTCATTTGGCTTTATAATAAGTAATTCTCATAGCTTTGCTATAGCCCAAAATTTACTGACACAAAAAATATTTTTTTCTGGTTTTGTTCAAATAGTAAACTGTTAGAACTCAATGGTAAAAATACTAATACATGTCTGGGTAAGCACATTATACGATTCATAGACAATTTTTTATAGTAATAGGGTATATATAGTAAATCTTTACTTTTCAATTTCATACAATTATTTTCCAATATATATAAGCATAAGCAGAAGCTTCTTGAACCCTTCTACTCTGACCGTATGTCTGTCTGTATATCTGCAAATCTGTCTGTCTCTCTTTCTCTCTTTATCTCTAAGTCTGTCTGTTTGTCTGCCTGTCTGTCTTTCTGTCTGCCTGCCTAACCAAAGCAAGCAAATGAAAATGAGCTGCAGAATATCATTTCTGTTGTCTTTATGTATTCAGCAGTATTTGCTTACATTTACATTAAAGTAAAACTCATTTGGAATGCTTGAAGCAGCAGAGAGTGTTCTCATTGGTCACTTCACGATCGACTGCAGCGACCGCAACTCGACGCAGGCTCAACATTTGAGCACGCCTTGGAGTTTGAGTGATAGACGCCCTATATAAAGAGCAGCAGCTGCAGCATTTCTTCAGTCGTCCAGGCCCGGTGGGGGTCAATAGTGCAGTGCAGTAAAGTGACAGTGAAAGTGATAGTGAAGTGAAGTGTGGTCAGGTAAGCTAAATATTTTATTTGTTAATAATGTTAAGTACTTTAAGCAGAATTGTAATAGTTGCAAATAATTGTTAAGAATTGTTTAAATATTAGACATAAGAAAAACTGTAGACATAAGATAATGTTAATGATCGTTGAGCTAAGCAGTAAAGACTTAGGCTTAGAGGAAAGACTTAGAAAATGTTGAAGAGTTTAATAACTTAGAAAAATTGAAAGACTTAGAAAAATTTGAAGACTTAGAAAACTTGAAACACTTAGAAAATTAGAAAGACTTAGAAAACTAGAAAGACTTAGAAAAATTGAAAGACTTAGAGAATTAGCAAGACTTAGAAAACTTGAAACACTTATAAAACTTGAAAGACTTAGAAAATTAGGAAGACTTAGAAAACTAGAAGACTTAGAAAAATTGAAAGACTTAGAAAATTAGCAAGACTTAGAAAATTAGCAAGACTTGATAAATTAGGAAGACTCTTAGAAAACTTGACAGACTTATAAAACTTGACTTAGTAAACTTGAAACACTTAGAAACATTGAGAGACTTAGAAAACTAGCAAGACTTAAACAACTTGAAAGGCTTAGAAAATTAGGAAGACTTAGAAAACATGAAAGACTTAGTTCACTTGAAACACTTGGAAAAATTGAAGGACTTAGAAAACTAGAAGACTTAGAATACTTAGGACTTTAACTGCCTGAAAAATTATATTTTCTAAATAATTATCGCAAGTACATTCACAAAAAATGAACACCAGCTTATTATTATCTAAGGGTTCAGGGGAGCTCGTAGTCGAGCAGTCTCGACTAGAGCTTTCTTACTTGTTTTAATTGTATATTTGTTTCGGTGACGATTGCCTGCAAAAATATATTACGCATACGCCTCGTTATGCAGCAAGGAATTGCGTCTGGGGCCAATTATCATGGACAATGTATACATACATACATACATATATTGTGCAGCACTGCAAATTAATTTAAATATTTAAAGACTTTAATTATTTGTAACAGGCGAGTCAAGCTCTCAGCAGCAGCCACCAGTTAACATTGCAATCGGAGTAGACGGATGGGGCATGGGCCGCGTGGGCCTGCCTTGTGGGCTACATGGGCCACATTGCAACATGGCAACATGCGACAACAGTCAAACAGCCAAGCGTAAACTTAACTGACAAGTGGAGACTTAACTTCCATAACAAATTGCATTCCAATTGCACGTCGAGCAGTCGCCGTGCCGTCGCAGTCCTGACAGCAGCGTCCTGTCCTGCCACACTGAAGTCACAGCCATGAGGCATAAACAAATACAAACACACACACACATACGCACGCACACCCGCACACATACACACGCACGCTTAACCACACGTAGAACGCCATTGCTGTTAATTTAAATTGCTTTAAAAAAAAGATGCAAAAATAAAATGCAAGTCAAAACTCTAGTGTAGCTATTTTGATGGTGCCTTAGACACCCAGTAAGTAGAGCAGCTAAACCATAGATATATATATATATATATATATATATATATATATATATATGTTCATATAATTAAGAAGAGGTTATCTAAAATTACTTTCCGTACACTAACAGATATATCAACATCGAACAAAATTCATCGATCTATCGCAAAAGTTAATGACAATCGATGCTATCGACGATGCTATCGACGATGCTATCTATAGTTTTAAAGACTCACCTAGAAGACTCAGCTCTGTTAAGCAGCTGTTGGTAAACAGTGCGCTGTTAATAACATTTACTATGCAAGGATCAGAAGCAAGTTGCAAGCAAAGATAGTAATCATCACACATTAGTAACTGCCTCGTCGTTCATTGCCTTTCGTCTTGCTTCAGTATAGGGTATTGAAGCAGCGTCTACAGTGCAAATGGCAACAGAAGCAGCTCCTGCAGAGCTCTTGAGCTGACGCACACACGGCCATGCTACATGCCATGCACGAAATAATCCTGAAGGGTGTGAAAATATGAATGCAACCAAGAGTATCCACATTGTAGACGACGGTAGGAGAGGATTGGGCGAAGGGGCCACACTGAAGACGCATAGCTGTTGTGCCACATAGCACATAGCATAAAAAGCTGAAGAAAAAGAAGTGGAAAATAAACGAGCACACACACTGAAAAGAAAAACAAAATTATGTATTATGCAACTTGGCGAAGTCGCGACAGACCGACACATAGGGAGCACAGAGTCCACTTGGGTTTGGGGGACACCAAGGCACCAGCCGCCACAGTTGCTTCTCAGTTGCCAGCTCAGTTGCAATTTTCGTTGGCCATGCAAATGGCATGAAACTTTATAGTCCCCCAACAAGCAGCAGAAGCAGCAGCAGCACCAACTCATCCTTATCGCGGTTAGACGCGTCTCTCGCACTTAAGAGGGTGCCCGCTTCTCGTCTCAAGCTTGACTGGATGCTTCTGCTACTGCTGGTTCTACTGCTGCTGTTAGCATTGCATAAATAACTAAAATCATTTTGGCAGCTGCATTTGGCTTTCAATTAAACCAAAACTTGCTCTCTTCATATAATTGCCATGCAAACACAAAACAATTAGAGTAACACCCTTTCGACTCAGATTCAAACAGACCAATTTACCAAATCAAGAAGTTTTATAAGTTTTCATAATTTATGTTGTTGGTAGAGCTGTAAGAAATGAGTTGAAGGGATACGATTGTCTCGATTGAATAGCTAATATAATTATATTTCTTAAAGTTCTCAGTTTAAAATTTTAAAATTGAATTGAACTGAATTTATACTAAATCGTAACAGTTACGATATTTAATATAAAAATTAAAAGAATATATATTATATTTAATTAAGAGATATAATAACAACAATAATGAATTTTTATTCCCGTTCACAAAGTGAGCTGACTTTATAATGCTTAGTAGAAGCTCAGTTATACTGTTATATATTGTTATATATGTTGTTAGAGAGTTTAAATTCGGAAAATAAACTCTTTACCTATATATTATATCTATATCCATTTATGAATACGTTGTGGCTAACTGAAAAAAACTTGATATCTGCTTCTTGTTATATATAATTTTGAGGCAAGTCTTAACAAGTGAGTTATTCAAATAAACGAACTGAGCCAAGAATTATATTTATTTATTTGTTTTATGAACAGGCATGACAGATATGTATAAACATGTAGACATTAGGATCCAAAATATTATATTAAATTATATTATTTTAATTGACTGTTTTTGCAGCTTTTATAAGTTCTAAAATTTCAAAATAAAAATTTGATCAAGTGTTGAAATTGAGTTTTTGTTTAACATTATTTCTATTATTTTTTAATATAAATAATTTGATAAAAAAATAAATTTACCGAAGGTTCGAAAACTGGTTTGTAGAAGGAAATTAAATACGAATTCAAAAATCGAATAAAGTCTGTTATATACTGTACCCTATTTTCTACCAATGATCTACCAATGCAATGATAAGAAATGTTTTGCAATTACAGTCTAAGAACTCCCAACATCCCCAATAAGTAGCAAGCTCAATGAGTGTTACAAGTTCGAGTCAATGTAGTAGACACAATTCAATTCTAAAAGTTATATTCATTTGTTCTTTAATATTTCTAAATTACTTTTACTTTTATTACCATTATTTGCTTATTCATTTCCAGTTAACTTCCAAGTTTACATAAAAAGAGTATAAAATCATCTGTAATAATTGTCGCTTGGTTCTGGTTTCCCCTCGGTCGACTCGCTCGAATAGGACAGACGCCATAAATTTTATTGATAAAATTGTTAGCGACAACTTTTTGACAATGTTCGAGCTGGCGAGTGGGCGTGGCACAACCCTTTGTCCCTCCAGCTACAGCTACAGCGACAGTCAACTTTATTAAAATTCAGGACGACAACTGCGACGCAGTAAAGAAAGAAAATGCCAAGAAATTGTATTACCAAAAATGTTTGGGCTGAACACCTCCCTGGCGCAGATAACATGGAGCCCGGCGCGAATTTCAAGCTCTGCAGGAGCTGTGTAGGAGCCGCAAGTAAAGCACATGTGCCACTGATGCCAGAGGCAAAATCGATTTCATATTGAAGTGAAACAGTTCAAGTGGTGCAGGCAAATGAAGATTGGATGAGTTGAAGGAGTAGAAGTTGTAGCGGAAGAGGAAGAGGATGGGGAAGAGGGAGATGTAGGGGGGGCGGAAGAAGGAGCAGTAGCGGAAGCAGCTGCCTCGTCGCACTGCGGTTCAATTCGATGATTTGTGGCCTGTGGGCTGCGTCTTAATTTATCAACATTTTGCTGAGCTCAGTGAGCAAGACAATCTCTGCTATTAATGCGGTGGGACGGTGGTGCGGTGGTGCATTGCTGAAAGTGGCTAAAAACTTTTGAATTTTTTTTTCCTAAGTTTTCAACAAGGCTGCATTCTACTTGATGTGCGAACTAATGTTTTCATTTGAAGGAAACTATAAAAGAAATTAAATTTGATTTATAAAATAATATTTTATTTAATTCAAAAAATCGATTAAAATAGAAATAACCTAATACTTGAATAAAAACAATAAAATAAATAAATATATTTATTTTAAATATTTAATTTTTTAAATAATAAAAAAAAGAAAAAACTGTTTATAAAATTTATTACAATATATTAAATAAGCAAAACAAACTGAATACAAAAACAAAGAAACAAAATGTTTATTAAAACAAGCTATAAATAATTTGAATTATTTTATAAGTAACTTTTATCTGACATACAAAAATTCGTTTACAAATTAAACTAAATTAAAAAATACATTAATAAAAACGGAATCAAAAAAAATTAAAAATCATTTTCTTTTTAATGTTCTTGATATATTAATAGGAGAAAAAAAATTGAATTAAAAAATTTATTTATTTTCTTACCCAATAAAAAATTGGCTTGAATCCAAAATTGCAAAATAAAAATATCAAAAATAAAAATTGAATACAAAATTTCAAAGACAAATTTATTTATTTAGGCAACCTATATATAATATTAAATTAAATCCATGTCATAAATATCATTAAAGCTAATATAAAAAATCTGTTAAAAAATAATTATAAATTATAAATATTAAATGACAATAATAAAATCTGAATAAAAATAATTTTCATTAATGTTCTGAGGTATAAATAATAAAAAATAAAAAATTGAAATAAAAAATGTATTTATATATTATTTTCTTACATCAACTTTAGTTTGGCTTACGAGTCTGAAGTCGAATCATTAGCTGATCCACCGCAGATATTTGCAGCAGCTTGCAGCCCTGGCTTCAAGTTTTGCCAAAGCTCGAAACTGTGCAAAAGTTTTTGGCCAAAATAATTTGTATGCTGCATGAAACTAACATGAAAAGTTTGTAAAATTTTCTATTTTTTCTTAGTTGCATTCTCTTTCTCTATTTTCATTTATATAAAACAGTTAGTTCGCTGGCTGTCTTCTTACTAAGTGTGCTAGCTGCGGGTGTTAACTTGTTAAGGCACAAATTGCATTCGGCTAGCAGTTGGGCTTTCCACTTGGGTGTGGGTGCAGCTCTGTGGAGTGAAGTGACAGCACACGTGACTTGTGAACTGGCTGGCCCTTTCTTTGGCTGTCGGACAGTCGGCATTATGCCACAGCGCCTTCGCTTCACTGACTCCTGTCTGATGGATGGTTCCACAACTATGCCTGTGGATAGTGGCCCGATGCTAACAACGTTTCTCTTCTTAGTTTCATTCGTTTTTTGGGCAATTGCCATTGAAAGCGACAGGACAAGGCTGAGGGTCCAGCTCGTTGTCCTTTGTGTGTCCATCCCGCTCGCCGGACTGCCTGTTGGAATGTGAATGTGTTGACATAGCGCTAAATTTTGTAGTTACTCTTTTTATTTGCTCTTTTGCCTTCTGCTGCTATTGTATTTGTGTGTGCGTGTGTGTGTATGCGTATGTGTGAGTGGGTCCCTACAGCTTTACTGATTGTAGCTCGTTCACATTTATTTGAGGTAAGGACTCAGCAACCGTTAAAAGGCCAACCATTGTGTCAATGGGTGTCAGACTGGAAGAAAAGAATTCCAGCAAAGTCAACATTGTAAATAACGAACGGAACAGCTTTTGACATTGTGCTCGACTCTGAGGCATAATAAAATATAACATCCAGTTATGTAAAGACTCGATTATAAAGTAAGATACATTAAATGGTGTTTATTTATTTTAAACGCTCCATAAATAATTGAATGATTTTCAGGTACATTTTTAATATGTAATTAATTAAACTGCAGTCTTTATCTGTAAGAAATTTCCAAACTTGCCTTCAATTTATATGAATACATCTTAGCTAGACCCAAGGAGTAAATATATCATTTCAAGCTTGACTTCAATTTATTAGAAGTTAACAAGCTCTAGTTGGGACTGCCTGACTAAAAGATATCCTAAGCCCTGCGAAAAGCTAATAACATATATACATATATTATAAGCTAATGTATGTACATATAACAGAGGCATAGAATGATCCAAGTATCAGTTCTTTGCAGGGTTCAGAGTATCGTCTAGTAGTTACACACTTAGTTACACACTGTTTACTGAAAAGTTTATGTAACGGCAATCTGCGCTGTACTGTGGGACTTAGCTTCTGAATAACTTCATAATCATAATCAATATGTTAGCAATCAATATTTTGGACTGCAATAATGACATCCAAATTACTGTTTTTGCCAAAGCACTGTCTCTATTATTTAAAATATTTCAAGTTACATATTAAAAACTTAATAAAATGGTCGGTTTTTATCGATATTAAGAAAATGGGTTATCGGATATAAAGTAAATACTCTTACTGCCTACGTTATACAGCAATATATATTTAAAATTTAAACTCTTTAACTTTTGTGGTCTACGAGATCGCTGCGTTCAGACGGAAGAGCTGAGAAGCCGACAGACAGCCGGACTTACGAACAGACAGATCTACAGACAGAAAAATCCATTCAATAATGAAATAAATATAACATCTCCAATGAGTCAAAAGTAGATAATATATTATAATAAATTGTATTTTAACCTAGATAATATACATTCCATATCTATCTTATGTTTATTCACAATCCCATACGTCTCTCTCTCTCTTCACTTTACAGCAAATATAGCTGTTTAGTTGACTACTTTTAGCCATAGTCTTATCACCAGCAGCACTCAAAGAAAACGCTTTATTATTTGCTTTAATTTAGCATACTTAAATTTCGATTGCAAAAACTCACTTCCCGTGCTGCTCATTTCACAGTTTCCAGTTGGCGCACCTTCCCCATTCCCGAGCCACTACAAATTCGGCTCATCTTCGTGTTCTGCCTATTGAACCTAAATGCGATGCTGTGAATGTTGTTAGAGTCTCTTCGAAGTCTCGCCCCACAAAGCAGCCTCATTTACCGCTAATTTCACGATGCTCCAATCTCTTTGCATAACAAGCCGGCTAATGCCACACTTACCGTTATTGCCACCAACGAGCTTGCGAAGGCATTTGGGCCAAAACTTTAACGCGCTCAGCCAATACAAAAAGCCAGCCAAGCAGCGACTCAATAAACGCCCACAAACATAAACACAGAAAGAAGAAGAAAGCTAAAAAAAAAATAAACTCAATGGCAAACATCACCTGAACACAGTTCCTAAGCGTTCTGAACTCCCTGCGCTTAGCCTAAAACTTCTGGCTAAACTTAAACCTCAAACCCTTTCAGCCAGCCCGACGAGCATCGCAGGCAAATCCCTCGATGGTAAAGCAGCGGCGCTAACTCCATTGAAGCGTTCAGCTTTCTACAAACTCCAAATCAACTGCATACGTTTAGGAGGCATGCTCTGGTACATAAAGCCCGTCAGGCTTTTTATGGCCAACACGAAAGCTAAACTTTTGCCATGGGAGTCGTTGCTTCAAGTCTCTGGCGTGGCTCGTAAAATTTTATGCGTTTTTTGCGCCCGTCGCTGTGGCGTTGAAAATGAAAATTGTTGCCACACGCCGAACACGAAGCTCGAATGGAATAACATAGCCAGATTCGGAGCCAGAAACAGAGCCAGCAAAAGCAGGCAGAAGCAGAAGCAGCAGCAGCAGCAGTAGTAGTAACAGGGCCAAGCCATTCAAGTCAAGTCGAGTGGCGACGAGGACGACAACAACGAGCAGCAATGACGACGACGATGAGAAGGACGATGAGGACGATGAGGACGATGATGTCGCCTGCCAGACGTGGCACCCATTGAGGGTGGTTGTTGTTGTTGTTGGTGCTGTTGTTGCTTTGTGTTTGTTTTTTATGACTTTGGGGGTATTTATTTCACTTGAAACGTTACGTAGAACGTACTCGCCTCACTGCTGGCTGATGTTTCATTTATGCTCTCTCTCAGTCTCTCGCTCTCTCTCTCTGGCCTGTGCGTTAATGAGTCAACACAAAGGCTCAGCTGTTTGGTTAATGCATGTCCTGTCCCATCCCGTTGCCCTCTTTTTCTTGCTTTATTTTTGTTTTTGTTTTTTTTTTTTTGTTTTTTCCTATTTCGAATCCCTTTGCCAACACTCGGGGTGGCTTGTTGCCAAGCGTTTTGTTTCAATGTCGCCTTTGTCTGCGCTCAAGTCTTCGCCTGTTTGTCCAAACAACCGGCGGTTAAATCTCAGCACAGCTCAGCTCAGCTCAGCTCAGCTTTAAGCTAGTATTGCTGCGAGCATAGCGCTTACCTGTCTGTCTGTTTGCCCACTGATTGTCTGATTGCTACAGTTGGAGCCCAACTCATTTTAGACATTTCATAACATTTTCCACCGTCAGCCAAGCCAAATTTGACTGTCAGCCACAGTTGCCAGTTAACCCTCATTTAATGCTAATTAGTTTTCAGCTCGCATTCTGTATATTTCAATGACCTTTTTCGCCTTAGCACCAGCTTCGCACATTGTCGTATGAAGTTGTCTACGAGTGCACAGAAAGGATATCATGGAATGTGGACAATGGGTTTAGGTGATCAAAAGTAAGAGAGATTTTCAAGTTATATATTGGGGAAATATTTAAAATAATAAATTTAACAATATATTTAAAGAGCGAAGGAGATGCACTTAAACTAAGCAGCTTAGATCAATATTTATTTAAATTTATTTATAATAATTTCAGCTTCTTCTGTTATATATTAATTTATATTAATTTATATAAGTATCAGATATTTTCTTGAGTTGAAGTTGCAGTTAGATTAATAAGCTCAAGCCAATATTTTTTTTATTTATTTAAAAAAAATTTATTTGCCTAAATTTATTTATATTTATTTCAGTTTTTTTAAGTTGGAGTTGAAATTAGACTATTATTTAGACCAATATTTATTTAAATTTATTTATAATAATTTCAGTTAATTTTTTCTTGAGCTGGAGTTGCAGTTGCAGCTTTTTTTTTTATTTATTTATTTACATTAAATTATATAGATATACGATATTTTCTTGAGTTGGAGTTGAAGTTGTAGTTAGACTAAGCAGCTCAGGCCAATATCTTTTTATTTTTATTTTTTTAAATTTATTTATATTAATTTAATTTTTGTTTCTTAAGTTGGAGTTGCAATTAGACTAAGCCAGTATCAGATTATTTTCTAAACTATTTATTTCTTAAATTGGCCAATATGAGTTTCTTTTTTTATTTATTTATTTAAAATAATTTATATTCATTTCAGTTTTTTTTTTTTCTATTCTGTTTTTCATACTCGTATCAGTTCCTTTTTTATTTATTTATTTAAAATAATTCATATTCATTTCAGTTTTTTTTCTATTCTGTATTTCATACTCTTATCAGTTTCTTTCTTTTTATTTATTTATTTATAATAATTTATATTCAAATCAGTTTTTTTCTAGAGTATTTCCCTCTCTTATCCATGGTAGCTTTAGTCCACTGACATCAGCAGAAAAGTGTGAGCTTTGCTGAAAATTAAGCAAATATAATCTTCTAATAATAATCATAAAGTGGCATCAACGTCAACGTGGCATTGCCAGGCTGTGGAACGTGGCCCGAACGTGAGTCTGATTGCCATTTTTGGGGGTGGCAAGTTCTAGGGTCACGCTTCGTGCCTCGCGCACATATTGCCGAGCAGCCCTCGCAAAAAAGGCAGGCAAAGAAATATTAAATTTGTTCTCTTCTGCCTTTTTTCTTTATTTCTTGCCTCGACTTATGCAAGTTGAAACTAATTTAATTAAATTTATACGCTCAAAAAAGCTTTGCAGTTGCGGCGCGTGGCAGCCGACGCTGAGGGGGTGCGAAGCTGTGCTGGCTTGTTGCACTGATTTACTGAGACTTTGGGACTTTGCAGTGGCTGAATGAAATAATTAAATTAGTTGCCAGCAACGTGTGAGACTTTCCCCCATTCCAGACGGGAAGATAAGTTGTGTTGATTGTCTGTTGCGTTACTGCATTTAGTAACAGCCTTTAAGCCTTTAATAAATGCAGTCAAGCTGCGTTGGCTTGGCCTAAAAACACAATTCCCGAACTTTGTCAAACTCTGACGCAGCACTAATTGCGCTGCAAATGAAAATGCTATAAAAACCGGGCCAAGCAATCAAATCCGCTGCTCCACCCGCTGCTTCACAGAAATATGATTATGCGGGGAGTCGGTAACAAATGAGTCTGCGATGTGCTTCAATTATGTGCCAGGAAGTCGGCAGTCGGCAGAGTTTGCTGCAAAACTTTCGCCTGCTGATGAATGCGAAAATATGTTTTCGGCGACTACATAATGAGGCTGATGTGCCTTATGCCAGCCCCTGCCCTCCTACTCCCACTTCTGCTGTTAGTTTCCTGCTGCCTGCTGCCTGCTGCCAGCTCCTTGCTGGATGCTGCAAGTTGAAGTTGCCTGCGGGCCATCAATCTGGAGCTTTGTTTTTTGGCAACGAGTTGAGTTTTGCAGTCAATTGCCGAGTCACTTAGAGCTCGCATACAAAAGCCTTAATTTAGCGCGTAATTTATTTGCCAAACATTTACTTTTGGAGCGCATAAATTTACTCGGCGTATGCGTAATGTATAATTTATATGTGTAAGTGTGTAAAAGTGTGTGTGTGTGTGTGTGTGTGTGTGTGTTAGCACGTGAGCAGGTAAAAGGCATAATAAAGTGGCATAGGTCAGCTGGGGGCTGCCTGGCATATGCGGCGTATGAGTAATGCACATTTTACGCTTCAATTGGCAAAGCCATTTCAACTCGCGCTCTTTATGCTCATACATAATATTAATAAATTGAATGGCATTTTTGCCATCTCTCTCTCTGTGTGTGTGTGTGTGTGTGATATGCAAATGTACAAAATGCCACCAAACACAAACAACAAAAAATCCATATAAATATGCTGTTAAGCTTAGGCTTTTGTTGCTGCAGCTGCCGCAAACATGGCCAAAAACATGACATACAATAACAAATATTGCGCATACGCCATGTGCGCTATGGCCTCATGTATTTTTCAGCAAATTCATTTTTGGACATCAGCCATGCAAAACACAGGACACAAACATTGACGTTAGCGCTGACGTTGAGTTTCAACTGCATTTCGCATTGATTTATTCATGACCCTCTGCCCTAAGGGTAGAGTGAGGCATAGTTGCATAAGCCAAATGTATTTGGTTTGCTTCTATGCAGCTGTTTGGTCTGTGTTTGCTTTTTGGAGTTCTTTTTTTTCTACAAATTTCTGTTAGCATTTGGCAGCAGTTCATAGAAAAGATTTGAATCCTTTTTTAAGTAATGTGTACATCTAAGTGTTGTTGATATCCTTCTTAAAGAGTGCGCATCAGAGGCTAACAAATGTCTGCACTAAACTGATATACATGTGTTGGCTCACTTCAAGCTAATTCAATGCCTGGAATTTCAGCTCGTTAATCTTGCATTGCTCAATTCATGTTTATTGGTTTAAGCCTTTCAAAATAATTATTTCGAACTATTAATGTTGGATGCATGCTTTGGGCATAGTAACTGTAGTTGCTGCTGTAATTCAATCAAAGATTTTGCCAATTTGCTCGTAAAAATTGTTGCCCTGTAAGGAATAAGAGTTGGTGAAGGGACTGAATTGGGGCAAATGTTGGGCACATATCAGGTTAGCGTGAGTGAGAAGACTAAATAGAGAGAGAGAGAGAGACTGCAGTAACCTAACTGGCTCTAGCTACTAAACCATACAAGACATATTTTTCCCATTTTCCATGCCTCTAAGAGAACATATGTATATGTATTTGTATATACCTATTTGGTAATTATCTTGCCTTATGAATAGCAAAATAGTAACCAAATGAATAAAATATTAAGCAGGCAAGCAAATGTAAAGCTGGATTAAATTGCCTTAAATTTAATAAAACAACAATATTGAAATGAAGCAAAAAAAAAGACGAGCAAATACATTGCATATTAAAACATATTGCATTATAAAGCTGCTTTCAGTTTTGCTGAGAATAAGTGTAGCAAAATCAATCAAGCTTTTAGCTGTTCTTGCTACAAAAATAATTCAGAATCTCTTTCTCTTAATGTAGCATACAAAAATGTATACTATTGCTGTTTAATATAAAACTTAATGAAAACATAAAACGCATTTCAAATGAAAGTTTAGTAGCAGTAAACTATATCAAGTTGGTCAGCATTTTAAACTATATAATAAATTAAATTTAAATATTAAAATAATTTTTCGCCAAATTAATTTAGCTAAATATTTCAACTTTTCAACTCGTTCGACCCAATTTAATTTAGTTTAAAATTGCAAGCTCTTATTTTAAGAGCATCAGCGCTTCGTTAAATCCAAAAAAGGGCTAAGTATTTTCTTTTAGCACTTTTTTTTTTGTTGGAAACTGTTCAATCAGCTTTTGCCTAAGCATTTGAAATTCATGACAGAAAATTTGTACGTGCCAGGAAATGCTAAACAGCCTATATTCCTTCGGCCCCGAACTTGCCACAGCTGGCCACAATTGGCAGGCAGCAAAAAAAAAAAAATATTTAGGCTGGCAAAAAATGCTAGCTCATTGTATATGGTGTTGCTGTGGCTGTTGTTGTTCTTGCGTTGATTCAAATGCAAATATCGCTCGGTTGGCTGCTAAAGTTTTTCGCACGGCAAAACTTTTCTTTCTGTTTTTTTTTTCGCAACGTAGGCGCCTTAGCCTAGGCAAACTTCCGGCCAACTTTAAGGCCCAAATAAGCTTAGGCAACTTTACGGTTTATTGCCATGTTGTTTTGTTAGCCAAACCGAAAACGAAAACGAAAACGAAACCGAAACCGAATTCCCAATCCGACATTCAATAGATGCTCATTTTTCAAATCAAGTGAAGTGTGAACGAGCGGGATGGCAAATCGCGGCAGTGCTCGAAGGACCGTCAACAAATTTGCCACGCCAAATGAAATGTCTATAAAAAGTAGTTACACAGCATAACAAGGGGTCGGCAGCTCAGCATTTCGATTCGACTATATTTGTAGCACAGGAGGAGGGCTTCCTTTTTGTGTACCCTATACCAATAGGATGAGGTTAAATAGGTTCTTATGCAACGACTTTATGTTGCCGAGATCGCCTAGGATAAAGAACTTGACCTCAGCGCCTCAAATGTAGATCCATGGTGCAAAATTAAAAGAAACAAATAAAGAGGTAATTAAAATTATATTCAAATGTGAAGCTTTAATAAATTTTAATATTAAATGTATGCAAATTTATTAAAAAATTAAAACTTTTTAAATATAATTTTAAATTATATTTAAATATAATTTTAAATTATATTTAAATATAATTTTAGATTATATTTTTATAAAATTTTCATTTATATTTTAATAATATTTTAAATTAGGTTTAAATATAGCTTTTAATTAAATTTTAAAAATATGTTAATAAAATAAAACTTCATTTTAAAATTAAATTAAAATATTAAAATATAATTTAAAATTTAATTTTTATATTATTTCAAAGTATATTTTAATATAATTTAAAATTATATTTTAATATAATTTTAATAAATTTATTTATTAGCCAACAAATTTTTTTTCTAAAATATTTTTTATCCATACTAAACATTAAAAAAATAAAAAATAGTAAAATAAAATATATTAAAATAAAAATGTAGATCCCAAAGAGCATATTTGAGAAATTTGTTAAACAGATCTTATCATTTACTAAGAATAATGATTATTTTAATAGTAAAGTTTTTCAAAATTAATAATTGTTTCAGGTTGTCTACTTACGATTTTGAAATTATAAAAAATAGTTAAATCAAACTCATATTTATTACTTGAATATTTTTTAAACTCTAAAACTTTGTTTTTAATAAAATAAAAAATAAGTAAATAAAAACTAAAAAATTTCTTGAGCTTATAGAAAATGTTTCAATATTCAAAATTCTATATGATAGAGCATGCCAAAGTCGCTTAGTTGTTTTTAGAAAATTCCAGCCAACGCTATTTGCATTTGTGCTTTGCTTTTTCCATATATTACTTTCCGGAGCCTTGTCGCCTTTTGGGGCTAAGCACTTAAAATGATTTCAAGTTTGGGCTTTGCTTATTTTATTTATTTGTGTTTATTATTTCATTTAAATGTTTTGTAAACATGCATCAAAGCTTAAACAGCTAGTTATAAATTTGTTACGGCTTATATGCTTATATATATTATATGTATGTATATATGTGTGTAATATGTATATATATATATATATATATGTATATAGATAAATGATGTATGTATGTATGTATGCATGGATCTATGATTAAAAGTTGTCACGTTAAATTGAAGTTTGGCTTAGTTATTAATTTCAAAATTAAAATAAACTCTATGAATAATTTTTTCTTTGTTTTATATTTTTATATATTCATATAATATTTTATTTAATTTGTAATATTTAATTCATAAAATTGAACTTAGGCCTAGCATATACCAATATTGATTAGGGTAGCTTTTAAATATATTTCTTGGCATCTTTCGAGCTGCCAAGTCTACTACGGCTATAAATGCTTCAACTGGTTCAAATGCAAATTTTTTGTGGCAGTTTCTTTAATATATACATTTTAGCCACATAGAGAGCTCTATGCAGCACCACGTATGTAAATACTTTTGAGAAGATATCAATGCTTATATGGTTTGTACAATAAAAGATAGACTAATCTTAAGTTACGTATTAAATTACGTACGCATGTTGAACACGCGCCTAGCATATGAAAATAATTCAGTACGATGCAGAACTAACGCTCGCAAAAACTGTATCAAACTTAACTTAAGCCGGTCCTATGTACTAAGAGAATACTACAAATTATATTTGGCATAGTTAGCAAACTGTTTTTTTTCGTTTTATATGAATCTTTTTTTTTAATGTTTACCAACACTATGTCAGTCATCATCGTCTACTTCTCAGCACTTTGCATGGCCTTGCTGAGTGCAGCTCCCAGCTGACTGAAAGACGGACGCTCTTTGGGATTGGTCAACCAGCAGGAGAGCTGTGCAGTCGAGGAACAGAACAATCAATTAATTAACTGTCTCATTGGATGAGCCATGAAAGTAGACGTACCAAAATCTCCTTGAGGCCATCGGGCGTGCCCTCGGCCACAGACCATTCCAGGGTATTGGCCAGTGAGCGCTGCACCACCTGCTCGTTGGTTAGATCCTCGTGCGGCAGCTTTGTCGCCTGATTGAACAGCTCCCATACGACAACGGCAAAGGCGAAAATGTCACTCTTGGTGGTGTACTCATCCTCCTGTATGCATTCCGGTGCCAGCCAGCGCACCGGCAACAGCGTGTTGCGATGCTTATGATACTCACGGCTGTACTTGTCCTTGCTGAGGGCCGGATAGGCGACCTTAACGATGAACTCACTGGAGATGACGCAATTGCGAGTGGCCAGGTCTCTGTTGGAAGGTTAACAGGGATGGTTAGAGGTAGAACCGATTAATGGCTATCATTACGTTGAATTTCGAAGATGTATTGCATCAATTAGCTATTTCTACTGCAAGTTTGAGCTATGATAGATAAATCCTTTAACGAAAACTTTCAAATTGGGTGCAGCTGTCACGGATGTAGATAAATTGACTGCAGTTTATCTTGGCTCAATATTTAGCAATTTAGTAAATGAAGATTAACAAATTTTTAAAGCTTCTTTTTTGAGATTCACTTATATTTCTTAATCTGTCTGCTACATTATATATAACGAAAGGGAATGACATCCTAACTTAACCTTAAACTGTCTATAAACTCTGGTTGGCACATATATTTAAAATTTTAGTAATGAAGTCTCAAAGCTTTATAAAATTCAATGTCAAGCTTGAAATCTTTGATTAAACTATATTATTTAATGTGTCTGGTATATATATATATATATAGTCAAAGTCAAGTCTAGACAATTCAGCAAATTCATTTGAGATCCTAACTTAACCTCTTCTAGTTAATGAATATTAAAAGCTTATTAAAGTCTAATTTAAATCTTAAATTATTAGATTTAATTATATTTTTTAATCTGTCTAAGTATATTAAAGTATATTATTTAATCTGTCTGCTAAATTATATATAGGCAAAGTCAAATCGATTCAACAAATTCTTTTGAGATCCTAACTTAACCTCTTCTAGTTAATGAAGATTCAAAGCTTATTAAAGTCTAATTTAAATCTTAAATTTTTAGATTAAATTATATTTTTTAATCTGTCTAAGTATATTAAAGTATATTATTCAATCTATCTGCTAAATTATACATAGCCAAAGTCAAGTCAATTCAGCAAATTCGTTTGAGATCCTCATCTTTACTAGTTAATGAAGATTAAAAGCTTATTAAAGTCTAATTTAAATCAAATTATATTTTTTAGACTTCCTACTATGTTATATACATATAATTGAATATATAGTTGGTAGCTCAGTAAATTCATTTGAGATCCTAGCTTAACCCTATCCTATCCACAAACTCTGTTTGATCTTACCTGTGGGTGAAGCGAGCGCGATAAATGGCATCCATGCCGCGAGCAATTTGATAAGCCACAGCTAGCATCTGGCTGGTGGTTAGTGGTGGTGGTGAGGACGTGGCTGTGGCTGTATTAACCTTGCCGGCTGTGGCCAATAAGAACTGCTTGAGATCACCCCAGTCTGTGTACTCCAGCACCATGTAATGGGGATCCTTTTCGCGGCACAGGCCATACAGGCGAACGACACCCTTGTGGGAGATGGCACGCAGCAGATCCAGCTGGCGACGGAACTCCTGGCAGGCCTGCTCATCCTTGACCTTGTTGAGTGCCTTGACCAGCACCAGTAGATCGGCTGTCGACTCGGACTGTCCTTGTTCCTGTGGCTGTTCCTCCTCCTTGATCTCCTCAATGTCATCCATGGATGTCTTGGAGCGTCGCTTCTCGTTCAGAGTGCTGAGGGTGGTGCTGCCACTGCCGCTGGCCCCGCTGGCACCGCTGCCATTCTCGCTGTTGCTGTGCTGCTTCTCCGTATCAGCATCCTTGTCGCTGGGCGAGGCGGCCGCCACTAGGGAGGCTTTCAGCTTGCCTACGAACACATCGCCAAATTCACCGCGGCCAATTTGGATTAGTTCACTGAGACCGGAACGTGGCAGTGCCAGCTGCTCATAGATATGTGCCGATTTCTTGGATGCCTTGGACTGCTGACTGCAAGCGGTATCATCAGATTTCTGAGCATCGCCATTGGCTGCCCGGGTCTTTCCATGCCCGTTGCGTTGCTTGGACAGGCAGGGCTCCTGTTCAGTGTTCTTGCCCGACTCCGCCTGATCACCGCTCGCCTCCTTGATGCTGAGCTCGTTGAGGCGCGCCTTGCGTGCCTGACGGCGATAGCGACACCACAGCATCAGACCCACCACGAGCATTATGTACGCCAGGGCCACGGTCATTGTGATGAGGACAGCGCGTGTCACCAGGAAACCATCACCGGTCGATTCCTCCGTAATGAAACCATCGCCACTGATGCGCACCAACAGACGAACCTCCTCACGCTTCAGCCCGGCACTGTTGCCAATGGTGCAACCATATTTGCCCTCATCCTCCGGCTGCACGTTGCGTATCTCGAGTGTGCCATTCTCCAGGAAACTGAAACGCTGACGATCCGTATTATTCTCGCTTAGATACTTCAAGTCCTTATCCCATTGTATTGTCGGCTTGGGATCTCCAATCGCCTGACAGTGTATGACGGCGACGCCTTGCTCGCTGGTCTCAATGGGTCCCTCGGGCGCCACACTGAACCTGGGCGCGACCACCACATTGATGGAGACAGTGGCGTTTATCTGTCCCTGACTATTGCTGGCCACGCACGTATAGTTGCCGCGATGCTCGGCGCTCACATTCCTAAAGATTAAAGTGCCATTGATGTCATCCACGTGTTCGGGCAGGCTGTCATTCGCCGCATCCTGTGTAGGCGGTAGATAGAAGGTACATGGACTATTACAAACCAATTTCAAAGCTCAGTTCGACGCGTTTTCATCTAAAATGCAAAAACACACAGCCTGGACCTGGATGGTACGAGGTGCGTTTGTTTTAGACGGTAGCCAAATGAAAAAATCGTTGGCATTTTAACTTTTTCATCGGCTTTTTTTGGACAATTTTCCGGCAAATGGACAAACAGTTGTCAAAATTGGTTGCTTCTCGCACAACAGCTGCAAACAACGCGCGAAGAGCGAATATTAGAAGAGTGCCGGAGAGTGTCGGGCTGGGCCGGAGTGGTTTAGCTAGTCTAGCTGGACTCAATCGGGGTTCTGCATATGAAATGTTTGTTGAAAGAAAAGTTTACACAGCGTCGCGTTGCGTTTTTCAATTTGTCAGCCGGACATGTGGACCTGTGGCTAAGCCGAGAAGGGAGAGACAGTTTTGCAGCTGGGATATTGAGTGAGGTGGGGGTAACTGACTTGTGACATTTGCTTAATCGGCAGATGCAAAGATAAACTGTTAACGTTCGTTTTGGCCTTTGAATTTGAGTTTATATTTCTCAATATACAGTTTATACTTGGGTATAAAAATCAATTACTGAAATTAGTCAGCCTGCGAATCAGTGGAAATATTTGTTGGTGCATTCTACCCAACCCAACATAAGATTATAACAAGTAAGAGTGCTATAGTTTACTCTAGTAGGAGATCCTCTGAACCCTGCAAACAGCTGATATTCCAGCCTTTCTACATTTCTTTTGTGCACACATGCACACATACATATGCATGCATCCACACGCACACACCAGCATAACCATGACCTCTGTGGGCTACTTATTAGTTGAATAAATCCTCTTGTAGGGGGATTATCTTCATCAATCTTTCAGAATATGAAAATGGAATCAATCATTTGCCAAAGTAAAAGACTCTAGTATATTTGAATTACTTTTTTCAGATTTGGGGTGAAGGGACGTGGTATCCAAAATCGATATATCACAAAATCTTTGTATTCCTTACATGGATCTGCGCAGTAAGTCTGAAGTCTCTAGGTCTAATAGTATTCAAATTTGGCTTAAAATACTAAGTCAAATGATCGATTATTATCGATAAAAGATACATGTGATGATTTATCGAAAAAATATGATAGGTTCGTACTGCGTATGGTAAACACAAGTATACAGGTAAAGATCAAGTCTCTAGCATTTGTAGTTTAGGAGATCTCTGCGTTCATTCGCACGGACAGACGGACGAATATGGCTATATCGACTTAGTTTGTTGCCTTGGTCAAGAATATATATACTCTACCACAACTGTTACATACATATTCACAAAAACATTATACCCTGATTATCCATTCTCAATGGGCTCAGTGTGTACAAATCCTTTGACCAACCCGTTGATTACTCACCCTCAGCCATTGCACCTGCGGCGTGGGTGTGCCCTGAGCCTTGCAGTGCAGTTTGCCCAGGGCGCCCAATTCCAGATTCTTGGATGTTGGCTGCGGCATAAACTTGAGCTGCTCAATGACCTCCAGTGAGCCGGGTGCCGAGTTGACTGCCGCATGTCCATCCAGCTGTATCTGGCACATATACTGGCCCGCATCGCTGGCAATGATGCTGTTGAAGCTGAGCGTGCCATTCTGCTTGTGCAGCACCAATCTTCCGTCTTCGCGCACCAATGTATCCTTGCCGTAGTCCAGTGTCAGACTGGGTATATTAGCTTCACCCAGTTCGACTCGTCGCAGGATTTTGCCATCCTTGAGCCAGCGCAACTGAATGTGTTGATTCTGCAATTCGGCAGGCAATTCATACAGGCAGCTGAGGGCCGTCGGGTCGCCCTCCTTGATGATCAGCTTGTCATTGGGTCCCTGTACAATGCGCAGACCTTCGGGCGCTGGCGGCAGTGACTGTGATTGGTCCATGCTGCCGCCACGCTTGCCGCGGCACAAAAACACTTGTTTGCCCCAGGACTCGGGCATCTTTTGGTTCTTCTTCAGCTTGGGCAGACACTTGGTGGAGCCAGGCGCCACGCTAGCCAGATGCTGATACACATAGCCCTGTTTGCTCATCACACGAGCCGCCGCATTCGATGCAATACAGCGATAGAGTCCATCGTCGGCGCTGCTTGGCTGGCGGACGAGCAGGCGATGCTGCTGCAACTCCACGTTCTGCCAGCTGCTAAGCTTGACGTTGTCTCGATACCATTCGATCTGCAGCGGCTCATCGCCAGAGGCACCTTCCACATGGCACTTGAGCAGCAGCTCGTTCCGATTGCTGCCCAGCAGTTGCACAGTGACCGCATCTAGATCTGTCAATGGAAGAGAACAGAAAAATAGTTGTTATTAGTGAGTTAAGTTTTTGTAGTGGAGTTAAATTGGAATTTGATATTTTATAAATTTAAAACTGAGAGCTATATATATGTTAAAAATGCGTTACAGTTATAGAAATTAAGGTTTTCGTTTCATTGTATCTAGTTTCATAAATATTTAAGAGAAATGGTTAAACTTTGTTCAGCATGATTTGAGAGGCCCATAAACCTACTTATTAGACCGCATTGCTTTTCATATTGTTATATTAAGATAAGAATATCCTTAAGCTGACTGCTAAAATAATAGCAATATACAATAAAAATAACTAGGTATTCTTAATACAAACAAAGTAATTTTCATAGAATTTTTTTTTTTTTAATATGCATATTTTATTAAATAAGCTTTCTGCCACCATTAGTGGCAACTTAACCTAGTACATAGTTTATATAGAAACCACAGGGAGTAAAACACTTACTGATATATAAAAAGTAATAAAATATATAAATACATTTTAATATACTATACATTAATTTCTTTATCAGCAATTATTTTTCTCTGCTCTTTATATATGTATATCCCATAATAATGCTCTCTATATTAACGCTCTGTATTTGATCAAAAAAATTAGGGAGTGCCTCACTAAGAGGGACCCAGATTCAATTACGATATGCGCTCCTAAATATACAGCATAGCTTGTATCTGAATACGAATGGACAGGGCTAGATCAAATCAGCTTGTATACGTTATGGAGCCTGCCACGCCTCTTTCTGTCTTTTGCATACATTTCTACAAAAAAAAAAAAAAAAAAAAAAAAAGGCCCTGATCTTTCATTTTCAGTGGTGTCAGGCTATATAAATATTTATATCTGAAAACAAAAAAAAATCTGAAGACTCAAGCAAACAATATTTGTCTCGATTGCCATCAACTCAGTGGCGGAGGGGGATATCAGAGATATCAGAGCCGGCAATATGTTTAAAATATCGCTTAATCAACAGTTTTCGAGGGATCAAAATCGAAGAATATTGAGTTGTTTTTTTTTATCGGACTTTTTTTTTTATTTTTTAAACCAGATCAGATTTATTTCTTCCGCAAGTACACAAACCAGTCGGAAATTCAATAAGAATCATCCCCTCATTATCGACAATCTCGATACGCCCCTGCATCAAGTGCAAGAGAAAACAAATATTCAAGCAAATATTTCGCAGCATTTGATAATCTGAGACCCCATTATAAAGCCAAATGTTTATTTGTCAAGCGATAAGAGCGTTGACATCGCAGTACTGCAATAATTTAGCTGAGATTGCGAAAAAAAAGGAATAGAAAATATCAATTATTGTTTATAGCAACTAATGCAAATATGATTTGAATATAGTTTTTAATGCTCCACCCCATTGATGCGAATTTAATGCCAAAGTTTTTAGACTCAGCATTCCATAAGTATGCTCAATAAATATCCGCAAGATGCATATTCCCTTTGAATGCAATTCTTAGCTGGCTGCGTAGCGTGAATTCGCTTTTTTGTTTCTTGTTCGCTGCATTAAGTGCATTTTATAGTCAGCTCAACGAGCCAAACACGACGCAGCAATCTTTGCCTTTATCGCGGCTGCCTGGCAGCCCATTTAAGGCGCAGAGGAAGCATAAATTGAACTGTCAGTCAGTTGCAAGGGTCGGACTCGTCGCGACGCTCACTTTGGCTATATGCAAATACATACTTCGCAGCTTGCCGAATCTGATGGAGTTCTAATCTGGACTAGGGGATACCCTTTGAGTTAATACTAAAATAAATTATAAATATCACATTTGTTGTATTTACAACAGACAAACTAAATAAAATTATTAGCATCTTATACCCAATAATAAATTATTAAATTATCAAAAAAAAAAAAAAAAAAAATTAACTAATCATATCTAAAACAATAATCACACCAATACTCATATATGAATGTTTCTTATGGGGAATATGTGCACCTACACTTATCTAAAAAATCTAAATTATTAAAATAAACTTTTAAAATTAATATAAACAGCAATTTAAAACTCTTATTTAGTAAATAAATAGTAAGTCAAGGTTTTCTCCCCACATATTCCTTGTAAATCAAAATTTTGTTAAAAAAAAAAAAACAGACAACTACTAAAAATTATAAATATCTCAGTTGAAAAGCAATAGCTAACCTATGTTAAATTTTAATTTGTGTCAAAAGCTTTATATGATTGTTAAAAATGTTCAAGGGCAATAAAGCTAAAATACAAATAAAAAAAATATATAAAATGACATTTATGATTCCTTCAATTTGTACAAATTCTAAATTTGAGCTGTACGATCTATGTATGCCTTTGCATAAAACCAGAATACCCCACTTCATCCACTTTCAGCATCGACAGGGTATTGAACGCGTCAAGTTTTTTCGCCTCAAACCAAGACGGGCGTGGGGCGGGCGTTTTACGAAAGACGAACGGTACTTGGCAACAATTGCAGCATGCGAAAAACTGTTTGTGGCAAAAAAGCATAAAATGAAGAATGTGCAACGCACTGCCCCAGGTTAAAATTATTGTTTAGGGCGTGCGCTTTTAAGGGCGTGGCAGTGCTGGAATAGAATTGTCGTTGAGTTAGCTGGAAGGTACGTATTTAATTATCCAGTCTCAAATTGTGTATGAAATCGATACGGAATAACTATTAATATATGTATTTATGGCGATGAACTGATTAACCCTCAATAAATCTCCATTTAAGTCTAAATACTTAAAGTATACCCAAGATAATATAATATATGTACGTACATATAAAGAGTAGAGTAAAGAGTCTAAGATGCTTTTGTACTCGAAACATAGAAGAGAAAAATAAAAAATTTAATATATATATAAGAAGATAGCTAGATATTTATAATCGAATGTTTGTATCTCTCAGATAGTTTTGAATCTTTTGCAGTTGAAATGTTCTTGGCTTAGAAAGAGACAATTGATATCCATAGGATATATTGATCCTTGATACATTTTAGGAACTTTAATCTAGCATAGCTGTGCATAGTTTCTTGTTTGGCTATCCGTTAGATACTTTTGTATCGCAGCCCATTCTAAGTGCCAATTAGTTCACTCTACTGCCATTTTGGACCTAACACATACGAGGCAAAGTTATTGCCGCTGGGCAACGTGGCCGAGACAAAGTATCTATCAGTATGTCGCCGTCCACAAACGAGCCACACTCACACACACACTCACACACACAGTAAAGAGTAAATACAAGAACAAATACATAACAAAGTTTTGACACTTCCTCGACGGCGTTGGAGTCAGAGACGACCCAGCGATGTTTATTGAGTTGTTGCTGTCGCTGCACGTTGTTGTTGTTGCTGTTGCTATTGCTGCTGCTGCTGCTGCTGCTGTTTATTTTTTCTCTGCCACCAAATAAGTATCTACAAATATTTAGAAGCATTTTTTCCTGCTGCTGCCCGCTCTGCAGTCGTACGCTGAGACAAACAAAGTCAAAGCCTAAACAAGATTTATGTGCATATGTAAATTTTCTAACGCGCCCAGCAAACCGCAGACCCAGGCCAAGTTCCAGGCCCAGACTGTGTGAGCTGGAGCTGGCAAACATTCAGAGAGACTAGGCAAAATATCCATATAGCACATACATCAACCATTTGTCCGGATGCCAACGAGAGCTAGTGGGCAGGTTCACTTCGCCGTTGAAAATACAAAATATTTGTACAGATAAAAATATATGTGATACGCTTTAAAAAAATTGTGACAAGATAGAGATTGAGTTGAAACTCAAATATGAAAATGAATCAAAAATCTTTAATGCTATTTTTACTTCTTCAAATAAAGAATTTATTATAAAAAGAAAAAAGAGAAAGAAAAGAAAATAAAACAATAAATGAATGCCAAATGCAAATACATAATTTTAAAATACATAGTTTTCAACTAAATTTAAAAAAAATTAAAAAAATTAAATTTGAAGCACATATTATATCAAAATAGGCAAAGCATATTGAAAATCTGTTCAGATTTTATTATTAATTACTAAAAGCTTTTTCAGCTGAATGGCTATAAAATTTGAAATTTGCTTCAATTCTCGTTCTTTTTCTCGGTCTTGAAGCTCATATTAAAAGGAAATTTCTTCGAGTTCTTCGTTTTCGTCTTGAATATCTTGCACTTTTAATTTCTTCATTAGCTCGACAATGCTGTCGTCATTAATCTTGTTCATCTTGTGCTGTAGGTTGCCGTGCGCCTCGCACTGATCGATAATGTACTTGAAATTTTCATTTTTTCTTAGAGTGATTGGATTACCAATTAATATGAGCAACATTTTCGAACGGGAGAGCAGTACGTTGATGCGGCGTGGATTGGATAGGAAACTGGTGCCAGAAAATGAACTGACAAGCGATGCAATCAAAATCAGTTTTTCACGTCCCTGATATCTTTCCACGGTGCCAACATCAACATTGTGATGTTTGGTTGCACGAAGCATACGCTTTAGCAGTTGGTGTTGACCTATATATGGCGTGATGACGCCAATATGCTCTTGCTTCACCTTAGCGCCATTAAGTCCATCCCTCAACAGGACCATCACATACCAGCAGACCATCTGTGCCTCCAGCATATTGAAGCTGCTGGGGGAATTGTCTTCGATTTCCGTTTCGCCATGTATTGCCTGAAATAAAATAGGAAACTTTCCATCTGCCAGCATGCTCCAATTGACCTCTGTTACTGGAGCTTCTGGGATAAGATTGCCATCGTAAAAGAGCTCGTTGTAGAGCCCAACGATCTCCGGGTGCGCTCTGTAACTGCGCCGTAAACGTGACTGTACCGTGCGATCGTATTTACCATTTTTATCTAATTCGTACATTTTATGGAGCAAGAGGCGTTCCATAAGGGAGCGATCCATTCCTAGAGCTTTGGCGCGTTTGCTCTTTACAACTGGGCCCAATTGCTTGTGATCCCCAGAGAGTATAACATGGCAATTGTCTTGCTTAATACCCGCAATCGCTAGCAATGTCTCTTGCTCTGAAACGGATGCGGCCTCATCAATGAAAATGTGGGTAAATTTGCGAAGACTTCGTGCAGCTCGTAGGCCAGCGAAGCACAGGGTTGTCACAACAATTCCATATTTTTCTACATCAACGTTTCTCAAGCCATTGCGAGTGTTTTTCTTGTTCCTCCGATTGTATTCATAGTTGGAATAGTTCATCACCTCGGGATGAATCGATCTTGCGTGTTTCCTAAATTGTGTGGCCGAAATTAAGCGCAGTAGTACTGGATCTTTGGATTCTGTAAGTGACTTAAATCTTTCATCATTTTCTATATAGTCGATTAACTTCAAGGTGATCATGTCGCAAGCCGCATTCGAGCCTATTGATACTAGGATACGACCCTGACTCGTTAGGTACAATTGAAGAATAGCCTCCACAATCGTCGTGGTTTTGCCGGTGCCTGAAAGTGGTTTATGATTGTTCATCATTTCCCCTTTTTCATATAAACTTTCGCTCCAACTTACCTGGGGGTCCAAACAGAATGTAAGGCACCTTCGGGTTGGGCCCAGAAACGATCTGCTGAACAGCAACCAGTTGTTCAGGATTAGATCCAATGTCACTATTTATTAATGATAATCCGACCAAATTGCTGCTTATTTTCGGTGTATTGTCGAGTGGAAATAGGTAGCGACGTATATGTGGGTCTGTCGTAAATCGATTCAGTGATAAATACATTACACGTGCCGGAATTCGGGGCGAACGAAAAATCACATCAAACTTTCGGTTCACAATATTTTTTGGCGAAACCTTTGAGAACCGTTTTGGACAAAACATAATGCATTCTTTCGTGATATTTGTAATTTCAAATGTATCGTCAATTTCCCTTATGAGTTTCCGAATGCGTTCCGGTGGTTGTAGCGAAGGTGACAGGGTGCCTACGGGTAGCAGCACAACTTCGTCCACCAAGGGTACAAACATTATCGGATTCGCTTTTAGAGACAGCTTGATGCATAATCTGTCCGTCTTAGTAAATTGGACTGGGACATTAAACAGCATTATCTTAGAATATAGCATCGTTGTGCTTATATCCTCAATGCTCAGCAACATTCTAAGCACAGAACTTGCATTATCATAGTTCAATTCACGCGTCTCCAAATATGAACCAAAAATTGCATTGGTTCTCGCGAGAATTTCGTCAGAAAATTCCAGCTGCAAGGCCAGCAACATTTCAGTACTGGGCTCATACTTTGCTAATTTGGCCATTGTGTTTGTCACAAATAGTCAACTTATGTATTTGTTTTTTAAACAATTTAAAGATTTGATAACAATGCACTATAAATGGAGCGTAAGTAAAAACACTTTGCAATCGCTCAACGATTTATTCGTAACTGAGTGGTAGAGCAGCTAAACGAGTCGAGTCAGCGATCAATTTGCAACTGAATTTAATGGGAATCACAAAAACCCAAAGTTCTCCTCAATGGCTTAGTCATATATGTGTATGTGTGTATGTATATACGGGCATAATACACACAAGCACACACACTTATTCGCTCATTGAACAGTTGAGAGTATTTAGATTTCACGCTCACTCACTCTCTCGATTTCTCTATTCGCATACCCTACAACAATTATTCGTTTGGTATACTTCAAGTAGCTGAGCAAGAAAAGTGAAGCATACAAGATTCGCGTAACATTTAAATTTATTAGATTCTAACCATTTCTTTTAATTTAGATTTGAAATTTACTAAATTTTTTTTTTTGTATTTTAAAAAAACCCTACATAAGTCTGCAAACTTTTTCTCTCTCTATCTAATCCTATGTACAGGGTATTAAAAATTAAGTATATATAGTCTGGTTAAGTCTGCTAACACATATGTACATACATACATACATACATACACACACATGAATGTTTGTATGGGTCTTCGAGCATAGGGGACACAGGACTGCCGCCAATTTGAAGTGGTTTTCATTTGAAGCTTAGTTTTCTAAGAAATTTACAGACTATCATTCCCATTATATTTAGGGCTTTCTCAAGTGTTTGTGGATTTGAAAATGCAGTTATCTACATTTTTAATCATTCTTTATAACCAGTAATATACATATGCATGTACATACATATGTATGTATATTACTATTTATAAAGAATGATTCACATGTAGAAAATTGCATTTTCAATTCAATGCAATCGAATTCAATACATATGCACATATGTATGTACACATATGCACATTTGTACATGTATATATACAATATCCTACACAAATTTTGAAAAGTAAGGGTATCTAAGAATTAGCACACTTGAAATTTAATTAAATTATTTGTTTATCATTGCATGCACATTTCTATGCCACGTATGTATGTGTGCACATTTACATATGTATGTACATACATATGTATGTATCTTTGTATGTGTGTGCATGCTAAGAATAATTTGAGCACAATATAAAAAAATAAAACGATAGTACTTCTGTTTTCATCGCATGGCATCATATTTAATTATCTCACTACTCACGCTAAGCGATATGCAAGTTGATTTCATTGTAATGTTATTGTTTAAAAGCAAATGTTAATTTTTATAATCTTTTTAAATTTAACATAAATTATCTAAGTCAATATCTACGTAGTCGATATATAAAAAATACGATATACAAAAAATACGCAATCAGCTTTTAGTATTTTTACGAATCCACAAATGTGGGCACACCGTAACAAAATAAATCAAAGTAACTAAAACGTACATATGTATATACAACATATGTATGTACATACATACATCCACATTTATTTATGTACGATAATAATTATGAACTGGTTATAAACGGTTTAAAACAAATTTATTTTGGTTTCTGAACAGCTAAACTTCTGTCTATTTGTGTACATATGTATGTAGTAAACATATTTAAGTATTGGATATTTGTATGTATTCACAGCATTGTCTTTAGAAATTGAGTTGATATTAACCCTTTATATGGCGGTGTTGCATATCTGCAACATACCGTTTAAATCGAATTATTTCCCAATGGGAATCAATAAAGTGGCATGTGTATATTTTTTTTAAAGCAGAATTAATCGTTTTAAAGATTTATATGACTGGTCACGCTATTCCACATGTCTTGCAATACACAAATTTAATTTTCCCGCCAATTTTTGGAATTGTGTATGTGGTGTGCATTCTAATTTTTAAATTGCAAATATTTATTATAAGGAAAGTTATTTACTAAGGAACGACTACATCATATGAAAGGTAATTTTATCAATAATACGTGTGTTATCAAGTTATTGTGTTTGGAGTTGTGTATAGTGAGTAACTCTTGAATATCGGTATGTTGCAGATATACAACAAACTACAATTCGAACTTTTTTTTTGCACTGTCAATTTTGTTGCATATCTGCAACATACCCTTGTATGTATCTATGTTTAATATGTTGTTATATGATTTTTGTGTTGTTTTGTGCTATAAGTCATCGGAATTTGTTGTAGATTGTCTTATGTGTTTTATGTTCTTCTTAGAGGCCTACATACATATGTATATATTTTTGGCGACGGTATTTCTTACTTAGGAATAATGTCAGCAAAGGGGTTGACGCCTTCACAAATCGCAAGATTTTTTAATTGTTTGGAAAGCGAGGACGAACTAGATTTTTCTGAGGAAAGCGATTTCGATCCGGAGAGGGAAGATATCGATTGTACGGATGAGGAAGACATTGATGATCAAGATGAACGTCCGAGTGACTTGGACGTCTCAAACAATAATACAAAATATGGTGTGCCTCTTGACGTTGATGTAACTGCAGCTTTTAATAGCACTGCTTCTTCCAACATCCACCTAAAAAGATCGCTGCTATGGAGACAACGGAATTTAGTTTTGAATGAGTGTCAACTGCAGTTTCTCGCGAGTACTACCTTGTCTCCGGAACTAATGGAGCTTTCGGAGCCCATACAATTCTTTTCACTTCTGTTTCCAAAACAACTTTTTGAGAATATTTCAAATGAAGCCAATTTGTACATTCATCAAAAAGACCAATACAATAGCTACATGGGAGGCGTTGATCTGATTGACAGCATAATCGGTAGATATAAAATTTTACTCAGAAGTAGACGCTGGCAGGTTCGTTTTTTTACCATTTACTCGACTTGGCAGTCAGCAATGCTTGGCTTTTGTACAAACGCGTTCACAAGGCGAATGGATCACGCACTAAACTTTTAGGATCTTCCGACTTCCGGATAAATATTGCAGAGGTGCTAACAAAAGTTGATACCAAATCTATAATGGGAAAACGAAGTTCTGTGCTCGAAAACGAATTACAGCAAAAAGAACAGAGAGGTCCTACTAAACTCGTGCCCAATCAAATGGTACGGCAGGACGAGTTTGGGCATTGGCCTGTCTGGACTGAAAAACGAGTTCGGAGGAAATACCCAAACTGTACAGGATTCTCACAAGTATTGTGCGATAAATGTGAAGTAGCCTTATGTTTCAACAAGAGAAACAATTGTTTTAAAAACTTCCATTTAAATTAAAGTTAAATCAGCTTTAAATATATGTTACATAGTTTAAGAACAAAAGAAAATAAAAGATTAAGCTTTTCTAGATACTCTGGGAATTATAAAATTTTTTTTTGACCTTAAGCACATCTGTTGCAGATCTGCAACAAATCCTTTTTCCTTGATAATAGCGTACTGAAGCAAAATCAGGAAAAACGAAAAAGAAGTGTATTTTTTATTTTTCGTTTTCCATCTAATAAAAAAAACCGCGTCAAAATCGGACGTGGTGCCATATAAAGGGTTAAAAGAATGATTACGACGACGCTAATTTAAAAGCGTATCATTAGATTGATGCCCGCATTGTCGAAGGGAAGCTCTAGCAAGAAACTCACGGGCATATCTGTTAGCACCTGCACCCCACCTGCTCGAAAAGCAGTGGAAGGAGTTGCAGAAAAAGACGACCATCAGTCACACGTTGATGTAACGTTCAATGGGCGAACAAACAGGCAAACGTTCCAAAACACAAAAAAAGAAAAAAAAAAAAAACAACTTAGACTACAGCATGGTTGAGCATAAACCACAATAATGTAAACAATTGTCTGGACTCGGGCTGGCAGCTATAATAAAAAGAATAGAAGATAGGTGAACTAAACTCGCTCCGAGTAAACACTACTTACAGCGCTACTAAACGTGAAACGGCGGGCAACAAAATTAGAAGTATTAGAATATAGCCGGTGTGGCAGCAGTTTGTGGTTATCGCTGACGCTTAAAGCCTCTGTCTTTTTCCGATCAACAAAATGTATGGAAAGTGTGCCGGCTGCGTCTTATTTTGTCAAATGCACATAGAATCGAATAGGCTAGCTGATAAGATAAGCTTCACTACGCTTCACTGCACTGCACTGCACTTTTGTTATTGTAATGAAAATGTAATTAATTGATAATCAAAAATTGTTTATTTCGCTTAAAGACGGAACTCTATATATGTACATAGATCACGTGAAAACAGATTGTATGCCAAATAAGGGGGAATCCATAGAAATGGTTTGCGCTGTGGCAAGCACATTTAAGCAGCTTATATTGATCTATTTGAATTTTTCAGTTGAATAGAAGTGAATATAAATTGTGGTGTACTACTATATATATTTATATATTTAGATAGGCATTTACATTAATTAATATAAATACATACATACGTGCTAATTATTTCTGTAAATTTTAGATAATGATGCATTTTTAACATCATCTGAATATGGTTGTTCTTTCCATAAGTTAAGATGTTTCAACTTCTTCTCCAGGTAACCCATAGACAGGTTAGAGGAAGAGCTGCTTGCCTCAGCATCGTTTTCCTTTTCCTTTGGCACCTTTTCACTGAGGTGTTCGGATTTTGTATGATTATTATATGAAACAAGCTGCTTATTCTGCTTGACTTTTTCAATCTTCTTTAGATAATTGCCATGCAGCATGCATTTATCGATGATGTATTTAAAATCTTCGTTTTGGCTCAAACTTTCCGGATTGCCAATCAGTATCATCAGACACTTGGCACGGGATAGGAATACGTTCACACGCCTTGGATTAGATAGGAAGTGTGGACGCACAAATGAGCTAACCAATGACACAATAATTATTGGCTTCTCACGACCCTGATAGTTCTCCACACTGCCAACCTCCACCTTCGAGGGAAGCATGTATTTTAAATGCTTGCATTGAGCCAAATATGGTGTGATGATACCAATTTCGTCTGGCTGCACTTGTACACCGTCACCAAGGCCATATTTCAGAAGACGTTTTACAAACCAATCAACCGCCTTTGCCTCCAGCACATTGAAACTGCTGGTGGAATTGCGTTCGCGCTCCGTTTTTCCGTACGTGGCATTAAATAGGATTGGAAAATCTCCATTTGGCAATATGCTCCAGTTGGCTGCTTGGTTAACATTCTGCTGAGGAGCCAAGGGTATTAGCTGATTATCGTAATAAAGATGGTTGTAGATGCCGACGATCTCCGGATGGGATCTGTAATTCCGGCGCAAGCGTAACTGCAGCCTGGTATTATAGCTGCCATCTTCGTCCACCTTGTACAGGTTGTTAACTAGCAAGCGGTCCATTAGGGATTTGTCCAATCCCAGCGATGTCGCACGTGCATTCTTTATGACTGGACCCAGTTGCTTGTGGTCTCCGGATAGTATGACATGGCAATCTCTACGCTTAAGGCCCGCAATGCCCATCAATGCCTCGGCCTCCATCGATGCGGCCGCCTCATCAATGAAAATATGAGAAAACTCTGTGTATTCAGTCAAATAACGCATACGGGCAACGCCGCATAATGTAGCCACAACAATTTTACAGTCCTTTAAGATATTTAAATACATTTCCTTACTTAATGGACATACGCATCGGAAGCATTTTTTAAGCTGTGGGTCTTTGAACTTTTTGAAAGTACTCGAATAAATGCGTACAAATTCCTTTTTCAATAACCAATGTTCTGGTTTTTTGGCTAGCGCCAGAAATCTTTTACTTGCAATAGTTTCACATATTCTTAAAGCAATTGTGTCACAGGCTGAGTTCGAGCCAGATGTAACAATAATGCGTGAGCCTCCTCGGAGGTATAGCTGTAGTATGGCCTCGACAATTGTTGTGGTTTTGCCAGTACCTTAAATGAATAATTGAGTTAAGAACGTGTTGGAGCGCGTCAGTCCAGAGAACTTCAGTCACTTACCTGGAGGGCCAAACACAATGTAGGGCGCCCTCGAGGTGGGTCCATCTATGATCTGCCGTACGGCTAGCAGCTGTTCAGGATTTGTTGCTATCGATTCATTAAATAAAGAATCGGTTTGAAGTTGGTCGAGCAACGATTTTTGATGATTCAAGTTCTGGGAATCGGATATTGGAAAAAGGTATTGACGCGTATAGCTGCATTTAGCCAATATAGATAGGGCGTTATACATCAAATTAAATGGTATTCGAGTGGAACGAAAGATGACAGTGAACTCTTTATTGATCACATCATGCGGATATAAGTTTGATATAGGCTTTAATTTCTTAGGCGTGTGTATCTCTATATAACTTGGCTCATTTTCAATTTCATTTTTGTTTTCTATAGTGCACAAATTAAACCAAACTTGTTTGTCTTTTACCATCGTAATTTTGCCAACGTGACGGTGATCTGTGTCTGGCAAACAAGGAAGGTCCTCGAACTTGTGCGGAGCTAAGCAGTGAATGCGCTCTGCTGGTGAATATAACTGACTATGAATCGACACGAGCACCACTTCGTCTATGTCAGGATTCAATACGTTTTCAGCTCCATTGCTGATGTTACTCAAATTCAAATTTATAAAGTACTCTTTACGATCGTCATCATAATGTACATTGTTTGAGTGCATTAGATTTGCATACACCTGCATTCGAGCGGAACGAAAGATGACAGTGAACTCTTTATTAATCACATCATGCGGATATAAGTTTGATATAGGCTTTAATTTCTTAGGCGTGTGTATCTCTATATAACTTGGCTCATTTTCAGTTTCATTTTTGTTTTTTATAGTGCACAAATTAAACCAAACTTGTTTGTCTTTTACCATCGTAATTTTGCCAACGTGACGGTGATCTGTGTCTGGCAAACAAGGAAGGTCCTCGAACTTGTGCGGAGTTAAGCAGTGAATGCGCTCTGCTGATAGTGGTGAATATAACTGACTATGAATCGACACGAGCACCACTTCGTCTATATCAGGATTCAATACGTTTTCAGCTCCATTGCTTATGTTACTCAAATTCAAATTTATAAAGTACTCTTTACGATCGTCATCATAATGTACATTGTTTGAGTGCATTAGATTTGCATACACCTGCATTTCGGTTATATCCTCAATGTTAAGCAAAGTTTCGAGTACTTGTGCGACATTATCGCTCGTCAATTCACGCGTATTTAGATAACTGGCAAATACACTGCTAGTTGCGGCCAGACTCTTATCCGTGAAGCCTGCCTTGAAGGCTGTTAACATATTTAAAGATGGCTGGTAATAAGTCATTGTTAGCCTGTGTTGTTCGGATCACGTTCAACTCGAAACTGAGCAATTTTATGAAGTCCCCGAATTGCAAGCGTTAGCTTTTTCGCAAAGCTCGACATATCGATATATCGTTTCAACAGCAGTTGTGCCATAGTACTGATAAACTGCATGATATTTTTCCTGAAAACTGACTCATTGTTTATTTGTATTTCTTTAGATTATTCGATAAACTCGCTTAAAGCTTTTTTTTTTTTTTTGTTTCAACTACACAGATACATACATATATATGTACATATGTATATAAAAAACATATGTACATACATATCTATCAGAACAGTTTTTGCAGATATACATATGTATGTATGAGGATTTTTGAACCATTACTAACTATGCATCTGTACATACATACATATATACATATGTGAAAGTAAACAAGTACATATATATGTATGTACATATGTAAAAACACATGGATGTACATCCATATGTGCGTTATCAGAATAGTGCACTTTTCTCGATCTACGATCATGTTGAATATTTTCTATATCATTTGAGGTATAGCCCTAAACATTTGTTCTATTATAGTCTGATTTATTTTTGTTAAAATAAAGCAAAATTGTAGTCTGTAGTAATTGCGTAGCTAGGTTGTCAATAATAAATTTGCTGACTTATCTATTACTTATTTATGTATGTATGTGGTTTTTTTTTAAAGTCCGATTACGGAAATTACAGAATTAAATCAAGCTAAAAAAAGTCAACAAAGCTGTTGATTGCCGATTCATTTTAACGAGATTGCCGACTCTGAAAACTTAAGGGGGTGACACACCCCACTCACCACACCCTCGCCACCCTATGCCACTGACTTCAATCTTATTAAAAAAATTAAAAAAAAAGTCAACTTACGAATTCAATCAATTCAATTATAAAATTATATTACAAAATAGATAGATCCAAATATGAAGATATGAAGTTATCTCTTAGGAAGAAGAATTGAAGACTTCTTACTTTGATTTTATCTGGACTAAAAAGCATTAAAAAAAAGCCGCCAAATGTACATATATACATACATACATACAGTTGGAAAGCTGAATATTTCTTCTTGCAAACAAATAATTATCATTGAATGAAGCTGAAAACGTTGACCATGCGATAGATGACTTTTGGTCCGCAATCTAAATCTTTTATCTCCATTAATTTTGTCCTTGTTCTGACTGGCGATTTTCACGACAAATTTATGACCAACTGACCAGAGCACCATTTGGTCTAAGCCCTGTGCTCAGTGCGCTATCTGCACTGCCGTATCTTTAATTAAACTTGACCGCTCTCTGGGCTGGTCAAACTGTTTTCAAATTAAAGCGCTAAGCATTCGATTATCTGAGAGCGAAAATGTTTTCAGATCTACTCAATTGCTGAAACTTTTTGCTAATGATCAACTCGTGTAACTGCAAGTGAAAGAAGCTGACAATGCAGTTGGTCGACTAACAGATACCACTTTATAGATAATAATTGGATCTTTAGTTATCTCTGGTATACAAATATACCCAGTTTAAATAACACATTTTTTTAGTGCTTTTAAGTTGCTATATCAAATTTATATATATTCTAAATACTTATATAACTTAGCATACCCGTTTAACGCATTCAGTTTAGTCTAGAGTGTGCTAAATAGACCAGACTGAAAGCGAAAAAGGGACGATGCGAGAGAATGCGATAAATAGAAGTACATAGAGAGATAGAGAGAGACAGAGAGAGAGAGAGAGAGAGAGAGACGCGCCAAAAAGCTGACTACAATTTCTGTCTGCGTCCCTTTAATGTTTTCAAGCTTGGGCTCGTAAAATTTTATGCGTTTTTCCGGCATTCACCAAATGAAAATTATCCACATGGCCCACCGAAAAATGTAAGAACCCAGCTTGCCAACTGCAGTCAACTTGAACTTGTGTAGCTCACAGATACAACAACAACAACAACAGCAACAACAACAATGGCATCAACATTGAATGGGGGTGACGGTGTGCACAATGTCGACTGGGCAGAGTGGGTAAGGGTGGGAAAGGGGGAAAGGAAAGTGTGGGCATTGCTGCTCTGAGGGTTGGTTTGTCCACAACGTGGTTGCCTATTCGCTTGTGCCCCCCTTTTGTGCTGTTGTGTCTTTGCATTTTGTTTGGTTTTTATGACTTTGGCTGGCTGCTCGGTTGCCATTGTTGTTGCTGTTGTTGCTGTTGCCATTTCTCATTTTATGTTTATGTTTCGTGTTAATGTTGCATTTCATTTCCATGTACATTTCAGCATGCCCGTTGCCTTGGATTACTGTTCCCCCCTCCGTCCCCTGCTGCAAAAGTATCCAACTTCGTCTCCATGGCACACACACACACACTACACATAGCTCAGCTCAGCTGTTGGTCCGTGTGTATCCTTGAGTTATCCTTGCAGCAAGAGAGTCCAACAACCCCTTTACACTGTTTGTCTCTTCAATTCACTGTCTGTCTCGCTGTCCGTCCGTCTGACTGGCTGCCAGTCGTCTGGCTCTAGTCTGACTCTGTTTCAGTTGCGTTTGCTTTTGCTATTCCTGCTCCTGCTCAGCTGAGTTGAATCGAGCTGAGTTGAGTTGGTCCTTTTTCTACTCTGTCTGCTCGAATCTGTATAGTCATCAGTTAGCTCTGCACAATGCAACAAATACTGGAATTCGTATGCGAATGACGTTACATCTATTCGATTGTATATGCATTGCATTCAAGCACACTATTACTTCATTGTTTTTGCAATGCTATAAACAAAATCAATTCATTCGAGCTGTTGGCGTAAATAATAATTTGTTTTTCGATACAGATATTTTTGGTATGGACGCGCCTCGACTATCCGACATCATCATGTTATTTGAAATATTCGCAAAATTTGTGTGTTTGTTTAGTTTAATAAAGGCACTGTATTTTAATTTATTGATATAGTGTCTCAATGTCGCATTACTTGAACATTTAGTTGTAATGAGAAAACTTCCAATCAGACACAAATAATTTGCCAGCAGCGCCATCTAATGGCGGGTAGATGAACGATGACCCTATGCATCTTTTAATAGTTGCTGTCTGCCTGTGAATAATTCAGGAGTGGGGCACACACATTAACCCACTTAGCCCCTGGCCATTCAGTGGCGCCACAGCATATATCTGTGGCATCTCCATGCCCATGCCCTCCACACTCAAAATAAATTGTATTCTTATGCTTCGCTCTTGTTTGAAGACATTTAGCGACCTTTCAACAGGGCGAGTTGCCAGAGAGTGCCAGCTGCCATTAAAATCAAGTTCCAAAAACTACAAATTAATTAGTTAATTAATTAGCTAAAACACTTGAGTGTAGAGCGCGCGAGACGCTATAAATTGGTTGGAGTTATGCTGCAGCCTCTTTGATCAGCTAGCAGGCGGTGCTGACAGCAAGCAGCAACAAGCAACAGCAGCAACAAGCAGCAACAGCAACACATGCAGCACAGATTGTGCATAAAACTTCCACACGCTTTGTTTACTTGCACGCTGCGGGCAGAGGGCGGGGCAAAAGGGAGTCAAGCGGGCCAAGGGGCAGCGACTGTTTGTTAAATTTATGCATTTTTCTGCTTAAAGGCAATGCAACTAAATGAACATCAATCACATGACGCCGACTCTGACGAGGGGCACAAGAACAGGAACATCAACTACAACTGCAACTGCAACTGCACTTGCCACTTGGCTGTATGGATCTTCTTCATTCTTTCTCTCTCTCTCTCTCTCTCTCTCTCTCTCTCTCTCTATCTCTTACTCTTTCTCTGTCATTTCTTATTTCTTTTGCTGTGTGTCTTCGTTTTGGCCACGCAACGCTGGCTGGTAAATGCATTGCACTGCACTTCCTGTACACAGGCATAGCAGGAGGCGGGGCATGAGGCAGGCGGTTGTTGTGCGTGACGTATGTACATCAAAAGTTTTGCTTTTTATCTTTCATCAATGTTGCTGCTGCTGTTGTTGTTGCTGTTGTTACTTGTGTGTTTTTATGCTTCTGCACCTCTGCCAGCTTGCGGCTCTGATCAGGCTAAGCGTTAGCCGGAAAAGGGTAGTCTGCTGTGTGCAGGGTATGTGCTGGACGGGCCTAATCATAAATTTGATACAACGACAGGCAGTAGACAATTCAAATAAATTATTATTATATTTACAAATATCTGGGGGCTTTATAAAGTTGTATTTACATATCTGATTAGTTTCAAAATAACAAATAATATTTAAAATACAATTTACTATTTAGAACTAATTTAATTTGAAATTAATTTCAAATGGAGAATTGCAATTAAATTTAAAATCTTAACCTCAACACCTTTTAAAATTGAAAATTTATTTATAGCGGAGAATTTCAATTTAATTTAAAATGAAGAGAAAATTGTATATTAAAATTATATTTTATTTTAAACTTAACAAATATTAATTTAAAAATCAAATATAATTTAAATATACAATTTTCATTTCTTCATTTTAAATTAAATTATCTCCGTTATTATTATATTTTATGTTTATAGCTAATAATAATTATATTTTATTTTAAACTTAACAAATAAAAATCAAATATAATTTAAATATAAAATTCTGTATTTATAATAATTTTTAGTTTAAATTCTTAGTTAAAAAAAATAAAGAATTGTAAATTGAAAATGATATATTTAAAATTATATTTTATTTTAAAGTCAGTTCAGATAAACGCAACTTTTCGACGACCTCCGTTTTTTTTTCTTTAAAAGCATTTGTTTGTCTTTAAACCATATATATATTAATTATTTTGAAAATTCATATATTGTCAATGAAATACTTATAAGAAGTTTGGTCTTCAACAATGGTGTTTTTAAAATACCAAATTTGAATTGCATGTATAGTAATATTAATGACTATATTAGTATTAAAAATGTTTTATAAATTTTAGAAAATAATTCCTAAATATAAAAAAGATAAAGTAAAGTACAGTTTAACTTCTTTAATCAATCTTTTTACAGAAAGATAAAAATAAATCAATAAAAGTTTGATCTATTGTATATAAGGGTATGCTTTATAAATTGATTTGTTCAAAATATGCACGATAGCCTTGGTTTGCTTGCAAATGTTTAACTAAACCATTGATAACTGGTTGTATCAAATACAAGAACTAGAAACTCAATGTATATTTGCCGATTTAATATTGGTTAATTGAAGAGTTCAGTTAAGTTATAAAACATCTTTTAGCATCTTCAAGCACTTCTCATAATCATGGTCAACACTTTGGCATACACTCAATTATTAGTTTAGTCTTTGGTTGGGGTACTTACATATCACGCTCAATTTAGCTGGCGGCGATGCCTGCCTGGCTCCACTGGCCGCACTGGCTGCGATGCAGACATAATCGCCGGCATCCTCGCGCTGCACCGACTCGATATGCAAATTGGAGCCAATTTGCAGGACGCGCCTGTCATATTGGATTTGTTGACCTGCAATGGCATTGAATGTGAAGCCTTAGCATGATGCCGAACTAACTCTGGCATAATGAATACCCACCATTATGCAACCACTCATAGTGCAAGTCGCCGGAGGGCCCGGTGGCCTCGCAGCTAAAGTCAACGGCATCGTTCTCAACGATGGCCTGGTTCTGGGGCGGTTGAATGAAGCGCGACGAGCTGGCCAGAACAGGTGCTTTAATGAAAAAGGAAAGAAAGAAAAGATAGATTATAGTTGGATGACATAGGAATACTTTGTATGAGTACTTATATGATAAACTCAACATGTACGAATGAATATGCATGACCTAAGCAAATAAGAAATTAAAGGTTTTCCTATTCATTAATTGAAACTTTCAAGTTTCAGTTTCCAAAACCTAATACCCCTAAACTTAATTGAAAGAATAAAATTTTTTACTATAATTCTTCTTAAATTTAAAAAGCTTCAGCCTAAAAAAGTCCATTTAATGAATTGTACCGAGGGTCAGAAGGGTTTTGGGTGCGCTGACTCCACAGTCATTTTATATAATTAACAAAAATTGCATTTAGCATAATTGCGTTTAATTAAAGTGGTTTAAGCAAATTAAATGCGCTTAAGCGGCTCAAATTACAGTGTTTAAGCTAAATGCAATTTTGTTAAGCGCCAAATGGCAAAAACAAAATATTACAAAGCATAAACACAGGCGCAGTTGCGTGTCGGAAAACACAAAAAATTACATACAATATGTGTTTAAAAATATGTACAAAAAACATTTAGAACATAAACGCACTTTAAATACTCTATGTCTGTTATCTGTTATACGTTATACGTTATGCGTTATACGTTATGCGTTATACGTAATACGTAATACGTTACACGTTATGCGTTATAAAATATACGCAATACGTTATACGTAATACGTAATACGTTATACGTAATACGTTATACGTAATACGTTATACGTAATACGTTATACGTAATACGTTATACGTAATACGTAATACGTTATACGTAATACGTTATACGTAATACGTTATACGTAATACGTTATACGTAATACGTTATACGTAATACGTTATACGTAATACGTTATACGTAATACGCAATACGTTATACGTTATATTATATACGTTATGCGTTATACGTAATACGCAATACGTAATACGTTATATGTTTTACGTAATACGTGATACGTAATACGTTATATGTTATATGTTATATGTTATATGTTATATGTTATATGTTATATGTTATATGTTATATGTTATATGTTATATGTTATATGTTATATGTTATATGTTATATGTTATATGTTATATGTTATATGTTATATGTTATATGTTATATGTTATATGTTATATGTTATATGTTATATGTTATATGTTATATGTTATATGTTATATGTTATATGTTATATGTTATATGTTATATGTTATATGTTATATGTTATATGTTATATGTTATATGTTATATGTTATATGTTATATGTTATATGTTATATGTTATATGTTATATGTTATATGTTATATGTTATATGTTATATGTTATATGTTATATGTTATATGTTATATGTTATATGTTATATGTTATATGTTATATGTTATATGTTATATGTTATATGTTATATGTTATATGTTATATGTTATATGTTATATGTTATATGTTATATGTTATATGTTATATGTTATATGTTATATGTTATATGTTATATGTTATATGCTCTCTTTGTTAGGGTATAAACTGGTAAAACACAAAACAACAACGTACTCTGCGCTGATGCACAGCATAATTAAAACCCTGGACCTCTGTCTGGGTTATAAAAAGCAGCTCAGTAAAAAGTGCAGGCGAATACTTTAATGCAATCAGCCGGCCGCAAATGGAATTTATGGCAGATATAATTTATTTTTGGTTTAGTGTACAAATGATAAAATATCTACATATACATATATGCATATATATATATATACATATGTTTATGATCAAAGGGAGAGTATAATTGCACATGGAAATGGTTATGAACATGTTAGCAAGCTAGATGGGTTTAATGGATTGTAAAAGCAATATTTTGCATATCAATAAACAAATATCGTTTCAAGTTGTGCTTAAAGTAAAAGAGAAAACTAACTATTATTCTCATATATCTTATGTCTAAGCAATCCTTACAATAAGCTAATGCTTATTCAAACGTGTCTGTTTTATATAGTTGTTGAACTCTTAAGCTTACGCTTGCCTACATAAAGATTACCATTAAGGTAATTCGCATAAGGCGCCACCTTACACACACATACACACATACACATAGATATATACCTGTCCGCACACACACCCATTAAACTGTTTTACCTGGGAACAAAGAGGGGCAGAATGAAGAAGAACTAAGTAAAAGGAAACTTGGCAAGCAATTCAGCGACGATTATTTTTGATTGTGGTACGAGCCGTGTGGATCTCTTTTAAGAGGGAACCAGAGGAGGAGCAACAACTACAAAACGAAGGCCATTATATTTGGGCACTAATTGAAGCAATTTGAGAAAACACCTCGACAAGACAGCAGCAGCAACTCCACTTTGAGGCGGGGCAGGACACGGAATCAATAAGCAGTCCAGAGCAGCGAGCAACATCATTAAACTCATTTGGTTTGTTCTCGTTCTCATTGTTGTTGTTGTTCGTGTTGTTCATGTTGTTCATGTTGTTGTTGGTTGAGCTTTTGGCAAATCATATGCCAGTCACATAGCCAGCGACGTGTTATGATACACCACAAAGACGGAGCCACAAAGTCAACCACAAAGGCTGTCAGGCAGGCGCTTGAGTCTTTCTACCAGTCAACCAACATCCAGCCAACCAGCCAACCAGTCAGCCAGTCAGTCAGTGCGTCAGTGAAGTAGAATCGATTTAATTTGTTGTTGCAGCCAGAGTCCCAGCTCGCTGCCTCCCTCTCTCCCTCTCCCGCTCTCTCTCTCTCTTCGCCTTCAAAGGCGTCGATTAAAGAAATATGCGCCCCCGGTACGACTCCGTTCGATTCGGTTTATTTCGTCTTGATTGCGCTGACGTGAGCAAAAAAGTCAAGCGCAAAGTTGTCTATGGACGAAAGCCAGGATGAAGCGAAGAAGAAAAAAAAAAAAACAAATGAATGTCTAGCACATCGAAGACTTTATACACTTTATAAATAGTTCGATGTGAAGAGAGTTTGGCTATCATATATGTGATGTGCCTGGAAGCATCTCTAATAATGATATATAAATTGATATAATTACCTATAATAACTTAAATATTATTTGGCCATCCATTTCAATATATGCATATACTCTATTCTATTACATAGCTCATAGGAAATTTTTAAAGCCCTGTAGAGATTTTTCTTAATATGAATATATTGCACGACAAAGACTGATTATAGTTTATGAATAGTTTGATGTGCAGAGAGTTTGATACAATGCGGTTGGCTATCATATATTGAGCCATTCATTTATTATATTTATTAATAATATATATATATATATATATATATATATATATATACACTCTATTCTATTACGTAGTTAGTGAGATATCTGAATAAAGATACATAAATAGATATAATACCCTTAACAACTTAAATATTATTGTGCCATCCTTTTCTATATATATGTGTATATACTCTATTCTGTTACGTAGTTCGTAAGAAATGATTAATACCCTCTAGAGAGGCCTATAGAAATGTGTTGATGCGGCAGACTGGACGCAGCCCAAGCAGCGGGACTCCAGCTACAGCTTCAGCTTCATTGGATCCCCTTCCATGGCTATCTGTCTGTCTATCAGATGGTCATCCTGACTGTGTGTGCGTGATAATTAGTTCGTTTGTTTGCGCTACATTCGAGTGTCCGAGTTCCGTAATGGTCTAATACTGAAATCGGACAGTCGGCGACCAACTGCTGAGGCTGCCACAAATTGTGTGGGGCAACATTTGTCGATTAGGCGCAATGAATGCGAAAATATCGCCGTAATAATCAGGAGTCCAAAGCAGAGATCTATGCATGTGGCACAGTCAGCACTTGAATTAGACTCTTGATAGGCTGCTGCTTGTTATTGTTATCAGAAGCAACAACAACAAGAGATAGACAGACAGACCCCATGGGTGGCGTTTGATTTGCTTGGTAGACTGAAGCAGAAGGAGACGGAGAAGGAGAAGCAGAAGGAGAAGCAGGAGACAACAGCCAAAGGAAAACTCAGCTGTCAGTCAAGAATTTCTGGCATTTCTAGAGTCAGCACTGGGAAACCTTTTGGAAAACTGCAAGTCAACATGGGAAAGGCATTCAAACAGTGAAGCAGTCAACCTGAAGGAGACACAGAGACAGCGATAGAGGGAAAGAGAGAGCAAGACAGAGTGGGGGGAGGCAAACTGTGAATGAAAGCTCGAAATGAATGTGCATGACAATTACACGTCAAAAGTTTGATGTAGGGCTTGCAACAAGGCGAAACAGCAACAAAAACAGCGACGAATCAAAGTAAACAGCAATGAAATGCCATAATAAAAGTAAAATAGAAAAATAAACAAAAAGACAAAATAACAAAGTAAAAGGATGTCCATTTGTGCGCTGCTTGTTTAGTCACTCCAATGACGCGACCTTTCATACCCTGTTGTTATTGTAGAGAAGTATAACAAAAGTGCTTGCGATTGGGGAAGATTCTTGTAGAGACAGAGCAGATATATTATTATTTTTATATTATATATTATATATTACATATTATCTTCATCTGCTCTGGACGGACGCTTTACTCTGTAAGCTATTAGCTAGAGAAATAGTAAATGATATATGGTTACTAATATATATCTTATATATATATATATATATATACATTTTAAGACTACTTATAAAAATCTATGTTTTATTAAATTTAACCAAAATAGATAGAACTATAGTTATATATAAGAAACCATATTGCTATATACATTTATTAGTTTTGATAGATTTTTATAAGCAGTCTTAAAATATAGATATATGATAAAGGAAATGTATATACAGTGAATAACATTAATATTCGTTTTTTTTTATTTTCCAACTTCGCTTTCAGCTATAATTAACACTTCTGAATTTTGAACTTAGTTGACTATAAAAATTTGATCATTGATCAACCATTTCATAGAGTTTCATATAAAACTTAAATACTTCTAGCAGCATTCAATTGAGACGTCAGTAAAACATCTCAAATGTATAGAAAGCTTAAAATTTTATTAGATATTATAGCAAAGGTCATATAAATCAATATGAGATATTCGAAAAAGTGAAAATTTTCAGATATTACGGTTAATTCCATGAATGTATAATGTCAAAATAACATATAATATTTATTATAAATTATTAAAGTTATTATTATTATATTGTTAAATAATATGTAATAAAATATTTTATATATTCTATTTTTATTATAATAAATAATATATAATAAATTAATTAATATATTTTATATTATTTACTATAATACTTCAATCAAATTCCCAGCGAACCCTTTTCAATTTAATTTTTAATAAGGAAATTAAATATAATATAATTATAAGCTTCTATATAAAACTCTATGCCGAAATGCCATACACAACTCGCACTTCTTCACTTGCAACGTCTGCTCACATTCAGTAATCCAAAAGTTGAGTCCAAAATCATATGTGTGAGCATACACATACTACATATAACATCTTCTCTCGGGCTCCAGCAGCTCGTTGAATAATATGAAGTGGCTTCAACGAGTCTCTGGCCCATCTAATCTGAACACACAGCGAAACAATGCTCGATGTGAGTGAGGGACCCTAGAGATTTGCAATACACGTCTAATTCATGCAATTATGAGTGCTCGACATGAACTTAAAGTTTGCCATTGGTCCTAAAAAAAAGAAAGGGGGCAAGTTGTATGGTGGCTGCATATTCAAATAGTAGTTGCTGCCTCACATGTCAGCTGCCAGGCCAGATCTCTGTGACTCTCTTTCTGTAAGTGTAAGCGTGTGTGTGTGTGTGTGGGCATGGTAGGGCATGGCATGGCATGTTGCATGCAGCATTTTGCATGCTTGAATAACAAATTATGAGTGCCACACAAAGACTCACACAGAAAGAGGATTGAGAGTGAGAGAGAGAGAGAGAGAGCAAGACTGCCTTATTATTTGCCATACAAATAATGGACGTTGAGCGTTGCACAGATTTGAAATATGCACCATGCCACAGGCAATGAATGCGACGTCAACTGCGACGTCGACGGCGACTCTGTTCCCAGCTCGAGTTCTGGCTCCGGTTGCCTTTTGTCTGCGGCTGTTTGCCTTTGTGCTACTTAACAGTCAGCAGTTTTAAGCGTGTCCTGTCAAACACAAAACACAAAACACACACACTCGCACACTTATACACACACATACACACACATACACATGCACACACAATTGCTTGTGTATTAGTTTGCTTGTAGTTTTGCATAATTGTGCTCTACGAAATCTCCATTCCTCAAGCGTCAAATGCATTTGATTAGCTGAATTTTCGGCGTCGCTTGCCGCACTTCAAGTGCCAATGACGATCCTTTTTGTCTGTCTGTCTGCCTGACAGGTCCTGTCTATCCCTCTGTCTCTCCTCTCACTCTCCATCTCCCTCTGTCTTTTGTTATGTTCTTGGCATTGTTTGCATTGCTTGTTCTTTGCCTAACGACTTTATTTTGAACTTGGCCGGCATATCCTTGCAGTTCCGCTCATCATCTTCCACAGTCCTGTCCCTTTGACTAGGGACTCGAACAGGGCCAGGGCCAGGGCCAGGGCCTAGCATTAGGCCCCGGTCCTAGCTCGGTGGCCTGTGCCGGCTGCCTGTTAATTGACTCATTTTGCGCGCCGTTTGCCTTCAGATTCAATTGCTGCGGTCGCTGTCGGCTTCTGAGCTCACATCTCGCTTTAGTTTCGTAATTTGAGCTCAATGTGGTTGGGTTGGCTTGGGTTTGGTTTGGTTTGGTTTCTTTGAGGAAGCCAGACCATTGGAACTGCACAGAATTTGCACAATGAGCTCTGAGCACTGAGCACCTACAACTTGGCTTAAGAATGGAAATGGAGTCGACTTATTACGCTAGCCGACTTTCTATGGCAGCCAGCTTACCGTGAACAGTCTAGTTAGGCATTGTACAGGTAAGCCAAAGGCAAACCCAAACGTTCCATTTTACATCTTTATGCTTGGTTAAAAAAGCAATTGAAGTGAGTTTTTTTTTGTGCATTTTTCTATTGAATTTTATAGGCAGTGTTACGTAATAGTGGTAAAGTGGTATATATTTAAATACCTATTTATATATTATATATTACATATCTAGGTGTTTAAGTGACTTTGGTTTACCAGACGTATTTAGAAATCATTGCTCCAAGCAACTAAAATTGTTATAATATAGATGTAATATATAAGCATATACGCTTGATTGCTGAAGACAAGATTCCCTTTATCCAAGTACGCAAGGGAAGTTTTTGAGTTTAAACGAACATGTGAAAAGAATCATTTCAGGAAGGAAATATTTATAGTATTATATTATAGCAGTCTACGTTATATGTATTGTTTAAGTAGCCTTGAATAATTGAACAATGAGCATTTAGTCCCTAATTCCAAGCGGAGATTTTGTTTTTTTCTACATGAAGGTTTCAGTTGTTAGTGTTATTTTTCTAGCCTGAACCTATTGAAATTGGGAAATAGAGGGTATTTTGTTTTTTTATGGTTTATTATATTTTTATTTTTATTTTTTTTTTAAATATCATTATATTAAATATAATAAATAAATAATTTGTTTTTCTATATTTTATTCATATATAATATTACAATATATGCATTATATTTTAAATATATATATAAATATATATATTTTTTATATTATTCATAGCGCCGCAAAGTATAAGTATATATTATATTATTTAGCTAATAAGTATTTAGACATTTGGCTTAAGTTGATATAGTTTAATAATTATATAGTTTATAAGTTTATATATATATTTTAGTATATAGTTTTTGTTTTATTTTCTTCTTATTTTCTTTATTTTAACCTTTTTATATATTTTTTTGTATTTATTTTATTTAAAATATTTTTATATTATTTATTTTTATTTTCTTATATTGCAGCATTTTTATATATATATTTTTTATATTTTATATTATACTTATATTGCATATATTAAATAAAATTTTCTTTTCTTTATCAGCTCAAACTTTATTTCCAAATTAAATTAAATTCGATAATTGACATCTTTTGAGCACAACGTTTAATTAAGTCATTTAAAAACGACTAAGCAATTTACTCCTACTACTTTTTCCTCCTAATTACCAGCATCACAACTGCTCTCCTCTTCAATTACTTTTCAATTGGCCATAAATATAAAGTCAACTCGACTCACGTCAATTCATGTCAACTACTCGAGTCAAAAGGACAATTGCTGCAAATGCTCTCTATCGCTTATCCCATTTAGCTATAAATATTTACTTAATATTATTTCAATTCAGTATCGTTTTTTTCGGTTTTTCGTTGTTGAATTGCTTTGAATTGCACTTACCCAGCAGAGTGAATGCCAGACTGAGCATCAACCACATATTCATATCCATGATGATGGGCATCCTCAGTCAATTCGACGTCGTTGTGGAGTGTCTGAGAGGGTCTTCTCTTACAGAGCTCTCTGAGCGAGCCAATTAGCAAACTATATGATAACACGACACACACACACAATTGCACAGATACAGATACTCAGATACACAGATACACTTTGATTGTGAATACGATGTGCTGACAAACTGATGATATATTCAAACTTCAAGTTTTGTATATGTACTTCTTCTGTAGTATATGTATATCCCTAGATGCAGCAGTGGGGTATACGCTCGTAAGTGCAGCCACTCGAAAATGCACTCCACTCAACGCAATGCATGTGTAAATATTCAATATTTGGTTGCCAGCCCAGTCGGACGAGGATGATGACGACGACGACGACGACGACGAGGGCGAGGGCGAGGAGAACGACAAAACGACGACAGCGATTCAAACTGATGACTGGTGACTGCCTTTTTTAACGCTTTGCTTTGTATCTGATGGCGGGGAGGGCTTGATATTTACTATAGACACTCAAATTAAATTGGTATTTACATAGTTGGAACGCATGAAATGCATTTATCACTGAACACGGCGACCAAAAGCACCAAAGATACGCACACGACTCACGGCACTTGCTTTTTTATATGCGATTGTTGTTGTTGTTATTGTTGTTGTTATTATTGTTGTTGGTTTGGTTTATGTTTCGTGGTTGCGTTTTTTTTTTTATTTTTCTTTTATCAGCGCCTAGATTGACAAGCGACAAGCAGCCAAGATACTCGTTGCCCGCTGCTGCCTCAGCTGCTGTCGTCAAATTGTAATGGCAGCGACACCGGCACACACCGACAAAGGTATCTAGATACACAAAATGCAGTGGAGAAGACGGGGCCGCAGATTGCTTATGGAATGGGTTGCAGTTCAATTACCCAGGCCAGGCCGCGGGCTGGCATGCAGGCAGTCAGCTTAAAGCCGAACCGAAAACAACGCAAACGAAGCGCACACAAGGCGAGCGCAACAAATCAACTTAATTTGTATCCCAAAGATACAAAATATTCAATGCATTGCATCCTTGACGTGCCTGCGCACCGAACCGGCTTTATATTTTTGTTATTTGTGGGTGCTTTGCCTCAGCTTCTACTTCCACTTTTATTTCGTATATATATTATTTTGTTGTTGTTGAGTATTTTTGTCGAGCTGCGAGGGGTGCAGCTGGCAGAGCTAAATACGTAGCGCTCAGTCTGCAGATACACGAAATACGAACTTCAGGAGAACCGCGTGCGTTCGACGTCTGTTTATTACTGAAGACAAACGGCAGTTGGAGTTGTTTGTGGAACCGGCTTTTTGTGTTGCCAGCCAAATACTGGGAATGGCTGCAGCGTTCTACCTTTCCGCCTGACTGGCTGTCTGTCTGCCTCTCTGCTTGTAACTCAATGTGTGGCCAGTATTTTGTTGTAAGTGTTGCCGTGCGACGGCTGAAAAATACTGGGCGGCTGTGCTTGGCGCGTAAGCGAGCCTGTTTTGAAATTTAAAATGGAAATATGGATTATTATTAGAGGTGAATTTAAAGCGCATAAATGGATTGTTTACAAGCGTTTAAGTTAAAGATTATTTAATTTTAGCATTTCTTTATAAGGTCAATTATATGTAGTATAAAAAGTTAGCTATTTATTATAAAAATTATAAAAATTATGAGTTCAACCCATACTAATTTTTGACATATTTATTTAATTTTAATATGTTTATTTTGTATGCTAAAAATGCTGGCTAAAATAAAAATTTGTATAATTCTTATAATAAATAGGCAGCTTTATATAATATATGTATATAAAAACATACATACTTAACATACATAAGATATATAAAAAATAAAAATAAATACTTTATTTATTTATTTCTGTGCTTTATTTCTCTTGAACATTTTTAAAAACCATATAAAACTTTCAATACAACTTACAAAATATTGAATTGTTTACTGTCAAAAATGAACATGTGTTTACTATATACGACTACGTGATACCCTGTCGTAAAATGCATGTTGAAATATAGCTTAATGTATGTCGCCTTAATTTTATATTAACATCTTCTATATCTTCTCTCTTTAATTATAATATTCATGTATATATTCATTAGCTTAACTGCAGATACCTGAATTTTATTTCAGCTTTTAGCCGTTTAATTGCCAGTTTAAGTCAGCTTTCAAATCAGTGCCAAATGGCTGCAAACGCTAATCGCTTTCGATCCACGCAGACAATGCCAAATGAAGTTATCAACACTTATTGATTATAATCAGCTTCTCCTTCGACAATAATTCGCCTTAATCACCACAGGCACGAGTTGACGATGACGATGACGATGATTACAATGTATTTTGTAGCCTGGCTAGCTGGAATCCCAGAGACCTCAGGCTGGGCGGATATTAGGTGGGTTGCTGTGTTTACGACTGGCTGCACGGCTGGAGCGCTGCAAGAAGCTTCCGACTAAGACACTAAACGACTCTGTTGACTACTGTGCGTGGTCTGACCGATTAAATGTAGCTCAGTGAGTGTGTATGCGTGTGTGCGTGTGTGTGTGTTTTTCATTTTATAGTTTTCCGCTTTTTTTACGATGCCTTTCAACCCTCAAATGAGCGAACCCAAAACAATTGCAACAGATCCTTTCGACGCGCCGCCTGACTGACACCCAAAAGTCATAAAATGCCGTTGCCATTTGTATATATGTATATATGTATATGTTTGTGTGTGTGTGTGTGTGTGTGTGTGTGTATGTAGTGAGAGGGGTGGTCTTCCTGATTAACAACGGCACAGCCCTGGGACTGCGGTTATCAAACGCCATCCAAAAATGTTGGGCCCGTCAATGCGCTTTGCCATTCCTATGCCCAGCGACAGTTATTGATGTCATAAAGTTGGAGATTTATGTCTGTCTACCCATTTGGGTTTATATACTATTTCATTGTTTGAGCGAGCAAGCAGGATCGTCCCAGAACTGGCAAATGTAGTGTTAATAATATGTAAAGAAATTAAAATGTAGAAAAAGTCTTTGGTTTAGTTTAGTTATGCATAAGCTAGTCGGTAACTACCAACTCTCTAACTAGAGAACCAAAGAGAAGAGAAGAGCATAGAAGAGACTTATTATAAATTATCTGGCCTAGTCCTTTAGTTATAAGTTAGTTCATTTTTATTTGACGTTTTGTTTTTCTCCTTTTTATTTTCCCCCAATAACCATTAATTTTAATTTAGTACCTATTCACATTATAAACCGACACACTAATATTTAAATGAAAGGTTAAAACTGGATAGGTTAATTCTTATTTTATTTATCTTTTTTTTAATTCTACCACTATTTATAATAAATTGTAATATTAATACTAATCACAATAAATTATAAATAAATAAATATAATATTATATTCACAATAAATTTTAAGTAAAAAATAAAAAAATAAAAAAATAATTTACTTTAGTTTAGTTAGTTATATGAACTAGTTGGTAGTTAGAGAAACACAGAGAAGAGAGGAGTAGATAAGAGACTTATCATCGTTCGATCAGTCAGTTCGCCAATCATTCAATCAATCAGTCAAGACAAAAAAAATAGTGCTTAATTTAGTTTAGTTGTTTTGACTAGTTGTTAGTTAAGGAAGTAAAGAGAAACAAAGAGAAGAGAGGAGAAGATAAGAGAAGAGACTTATCATCGATCGATCAGTCAGATTCGACAATCATTCAATCTGTCAGTCAGGAAAAATAGCTCTCTATTAATATATGGCTTATGAATCACTAGAATCATAGCGCTTACTATCTAGAATAAGTTGTTAAGTATTTACGGCTGAGCATATTTTAGCACTAGATACATACGAACATACATACATATATAACGCTGCTTACCTTTACTCAACGCCTCGTATAATTTTACTACTATCTATGTATATACTACATATGTACATATATATATATATAGATATATACAATATACATATATCGGCATTGTCTGCAGACATCAAACATTTAAAGGCATTAAAATAACTTTTAGTAATGCGGCCTTTGCGTAGACTAAACAAAATAAACATTTCCAACAACTTTGGAGGTGTTTCGCTGCATTCTCTCTGTGCACTCGCCATAAACAAATGAGGCGAAAAAGTATCAAAAAAAAAAAAAAAAAAAAAAACATCAACAACAACAAAAAAGTCAAGAGAGTAGGAAAAAACAAAAAAGGGAAATACGGAAGGGCAGAGGCCCCAACAACGGGTTTTAATGCATGTCGATGTCGTCGCCAGCGCCGCCGCAGATCAAAGGCAGCCAATGGAGTAACCATGTGAGCGAGGGGCGGCCATGGAGAGCAGGGGCGGGGTTTTGGGTCGTTTAATTGCACTTGCCGCTTTTTATCTGTGTGGATGTGTTGGTGCAGTTGGTGCTGCCAGTGTCTCAGCCGGTTGTCAGCCTGCGCATGTGTAGTTGCCTTTGATGTGCCTGGACTATGGACTGCGGAGCTGGGAGCTGGGAGCTGGGAGCTGGGAGCTGAGAGCTGGGTGCTGGGAGCTGGGAGCTGTGGCTATGGACGCATTTGTTTATGCGCATGCTATAAAAAACCATAAAATATGCATAAAACGCATAGGCAAAAAGCCAACTGCGATTGAAGTTGAACAGCAGGCAAACTAGATGAAAATGAACATGGAAATGGAAATGAAAATGGAAATGAAAATCGAACTGAAATGAAGCGATTAAGTGCAGACGTTGGCAATTCCTGGATAGTGTCGTCGCAATGCCATAATCAAAGAAGTCAGTGGGCAGTGGACCAAGTCGCGATACGAGCATTTCCTGTTTGATCAGAGCAAAGAGTTAAAGTCGTCGTGGTATAGAATTAATTTGAAGTAGAACAAGTGAATGAAATAATTTGATAAAAATACATGTATATTCTATTATCTGCAATTATTTGTTAATTTTCTTAAATATAAAACTGCAGTAAGCTGGAAGTAAATTTAGTAGAATATTTTTGTAATATATGTATATATAATAATTATAATAAATAAGTAAAAAAATATATATATACATATATTCATATATATATATATATATTTTAGATAAAAATAAAATTATATTTTTATTTACTATCATGTACAGCATGTACTTTGTAGAACATAATTGTATATTTTGTTATACTTTATCAAATTGTGCTGTTAAAGGATTAAATTTGAATGGCATAGATTCAACATTTAATTAATATAAAAAAAATAATAAAAAATATGTAACTTGAAATTAGGGATATAAATTAGGAATAAATATATAATAGACATATTGACGCACATTATCAAGGTAGACTCTACCTTCCTAAGCTAAGAGCTAACAGTTCAAATCCTATAAACTAAGTTGCTGTTAGTCTCCTCTATAGATTTACCAAATATTATATAGATGTTATACGTATCTTGAGGGCTTGGCAAATCATACAAAGTATTGTAGAATTTTAAAATTTGACAGTTTAGTTACAGAAAACCATTTGAGATTTCGCCAAGAAGATTAAACTAATGCAGGAACATGAAAGAATATTAAGCAGTCGGTGGCACTGCAATTTATTTTTATTACAAGTTTAAAATACATACACATGTATTTATTTAACAGGCCCTAAATGTTTCAATAACATCAAGAAATAAATGTTGTCTTTTATAATATTCTAAGACATTATTAAAATGGTTTACTCATTAGAAAAAATGTATTTATCTCAACTTCACTTATTTTTTTTTTTTTAATTAAAAAAAAATATTGTAACAATAGAATATTTGTCTCAAATTTGAGCTTTTAAATTTTAATTGAAAATTAAACTATAAACTGTTACAAAAGAATATTTATCTCAAACTTGAGCTATTAAATATGTATTCAAAATTAAACTTAACTTTTCAAAATACAGAAAACAATTTAAATAACTGATTTACTTCTGATTGATAAATTATTTTTACTCATTAGATATCAAATATTTATCTCAATAAAATATTTATTTCAAAAGTAAATTATTCTATTTTTATTCAAAATTTAACTTAATTTTTTATAATACACAAAAAAAAAAAAATATTTTTATCATTAAAACATTTTATCATATATTAATATTGACAGCCGCTTGAGAGCATTCGTTAAGTTCTCAAAGTAATTCTACGGCAATCTGAAAATTTAAGTTCATCAATATGGGATTCGCCATCTCTAACTCAGCCCAGGAGAATGTTATTGCTCGGTTTCTTTTATGGCATTTTCATTTGCGAGCTTATGGAATTTGTGCTGGGTGTGGAGAAAGGGAGTGGGAAAATGAGGCAATGGAGGGAGTGGAGGGAGAGAGTGGGGTGTGGGGTTGTCTTTCACTCGTCACTTGGCACATTTCATTGCTTTGCCGGCTGCAGTGCCCATAAAAAGTACATAAAAAACTGTTGAGCTCTGAGCACTGAACACTGAGCACTGCTGCTGATGCGTGTGCTTTATGGAGAGACGCCAAACGCCCAAGTGGGCAGCGAATGTACGGCCGTAAAATGATGATGGAAGAAACGCTTTGAGCATTTTACGATTGAGCTCGCGCAGCTAAATGAGTGGAATTTTCGGTTGCACTATAAAATCGGGCTCTATGAGAGCTATAAAATATTTATTTTCTAATAAAAAATAACTGTACATGAATATATACAAAGATACACACAGATATAAATATTAATATAGGCATATATATATGTATATATATATATAAATATTAGATATATAAATACAAATAGATTTCGATTTAGGTAAATAAGGGGGGCTTTACACGATCAACAAACAATGGGGATTAACATATGGAGTGGCCGGAGACCAGCCTAGAGATCATTGAAAAAATGGCAACTGGAGAGCCAATCCATCCTAGACTATATCGTCGGCCACCTGCGACTCCTGCTCCAGTATGGTGCTCTCTCGCAGCTTGCTCTTTAGGTTCTTGCTGGAGTTCGCATCGGTCAGGCAGGGCTCGTGCTCGGCATGCTCATGGCCATCGGCATCGGCAGCCACATGGGCCGCATCATCCAGCTGCACCTTGCCCATGTGGCGACGATAGCGATACCAGAGCTTCAGGCCCAGCACCAGCACGAAGTAGAGAAACGCCAGGCAAATTATCACAATTATGATGCGGGTCACAATCGAATTGGAGGCCGACTTACTGCTCTTGACCACCAGCAGTGCGTCCTCGCGCTTAAAGCCCGCACTGCTGCCAATGGTGCAGCCATACCGACCCTCATCCTCCGGCTGCACATCATGGATCTCCAGCGTGCCATTGTCGAGCAGTCGGAAGCGCAACGGATCTGTGTTGTTCTCGTTGAGATAGGCCAAATCCTTGTCCCACTGTATCGTTGGCTTCGGCTCGCCCGTCGCCTGGCAGTGCATGACAGCGACATCGCCTTCGCTCACCTCAATGGGTCCCGCGGGCGGCACCGTGAACTTGGGCGCCACCACCACATTGATGGAGACGGTGGCATTGATCTGACCCTGACTGTTCGAGGCGAAGCAAGTGTATTGGCCACGCTGTTCATTGGAGACGCCGCGAAAGACCAACGTGCCATTGTGATCTGTGACATTGGCCGGCAAGGGCAATTGGGTTTCCTGTGATGAGGGAAGATGAAGATGGATTAGATGAGATCTGAGGAAATCCCTGTCCATCACTTACCCGCATCCATTTGACTTGGGGTGCCGGCCGGCCCTGCGCCTTACAATGCACCTTGCTCACACTGCCCAGCTCCAGATTCTTTGAAGTCGGCTGTGGCATGAACTTCAGCTGCTCAATCACCTCTAGTGTGCCACTGCCCGAGGTGACCGCCGACTGGCCCTCAACGAGCAATTGGCATTGATAGACGCCCGCATCGCTGGCCAAGACGCTGGAAATGTGCAGCGAGCCGGTCTCCTTGTTGAGCGTTAGACGCGCATCTTCCCGCAGCAGTGTCTCCAGCTGCGGTTCGCTGGTGGTGCTGCTGCCCAGGCCCAGCTCCACCTGACGCAATGGCTTGCCATCTTTGCGCCAGCGTAACGTGATGCTGTTGCTCTGCCTGTACGACTCGGGCACTTGGTAGACGCAGGGCATCTGGATGGCGCTCTGTTCCTTAACAGTTATGCGTCCATTCGGGCCCTGGGTAATGCCGACATCCGTTTGTGTTGTTGGCGCGCCTGTGGATAATGCGATCAACATTTGGGTTTGTGGTCAGCAATGTTGACTCATCACTGTCAATGAAATTGATAACCTTACCGCGCACGCAGCTGCAAGAGCAGAGGATGAGAGCGGAGCCCAGCAGCAGCAGCCGGCTCACCGTTATCTCTGACTTGATCATGGCGTGAGTTGAAGAATTTCTTTGATTTCGCGTTCTCCTCTTGCTCTGTTTGTTGTTTCTGGGTTCTTTGAGTCGCGCGCAAAAAATAATGGAAAAAAAAGAAACCAACGAACAAACAAAAACCGGTGTACGGACGGGCCCTGCGTTATATGATTTGTGTAGCAGGAATTTTTTGGTTTCCGCTCGCTTCTTTTTTTTAATTTTTTTTATTATTTTTATTTTTGTATTATTTTTATTTTTACTTCTTTTTTGTGAATTTTCCTTTCAACACAGATTCAGTTTCATTTGACGACGCACAGTGGCGGGCCAATAGCCGCTTAATGTTTATTTTTATGTTACGCACACGCGTCACGCTTAATTATCCTGCTGCATAGTTCGTAGAGTCCGAAGAGCAGAGCACGCTGAGCCGACAACCTCGTGCGTTCGCATCCAAAATTGAACTGACGCCGCAGCGAGCTAATTTAAGGCTGGCAAGCGGCACGAGCCGGTTGACGCATGCGCTTGCAACTGAACCCAGTATTTTTGTGCTGCGCCGAATGCAACTCTGCGCAACCCTACATTTTCTACTACTCTTTTAGTCGCACTCATTTGCTGCTACTACCAAAGAGGGTAGCAAACCATTTAGTATGCAATGGCCGTATTTATTAATTTCAAAATAATCTCTTTAATCATTCATTTAGGTTTGGCTTTGTCAGTTCCCATTTGGCAATGATTTGTTATAACATTCTACAGTATCTAAATAAAAAAGAGTTGATTGCCTAAGTATTTGATTACACAGTCTAAAAATTATGGGTGGTTGATACGCGACTATATTGAGATTGCCGCTTGGCCACGCGGAAGGGACATCGTGTCATCATTTTGTAGACGATGGCACTGCACAGCACAAAGAGGCCCCAAAACAAATAGCAGAAGAGTAATACAAACCGATTGGGCTGCCACAGCACAGTGTAGCTTAAATTGTAGTTTTCTAAAATACGTTTTTAGATAAGTAAGATACATATTTATTTGAAATTATTCCACACTCACCTAGCACAGCATATCCTATGCCAATCTTAAATTTACCCATGCGATATGAACATGTTGGCACCATTATCTCCAGGTAGCTGTGCTCCTTCTCTTTCAGTGCTTTCAGATCGAAATGCCGCACTTCGTTCTCATAGAATTTGATCGCCCTTACCGACGGATAGATGAATATACGCGACTCGTGCCAATGACCACTAAACATTACGTGTGGATCCAAATCATTAATAACGGCGCGCAACAGCGGCCCACCGCCAATGAGCAGTGGGGCATGGGAGACTCCGATGCGTAGGCGTTCAGCATTGTGCTCCTTGTCGGGATTTGTGTAGTCCAATAGCATGCGATTGATCTTGAAGAAACGTAAGTGATTGTCATAGTCAAACAGATCCTCGCTCATGAATTCATTTTCAAAGCGTCGCTGATTTGAATTTGATATGTAGTCTCCATTGTCGCCTCCGATGTCGTTATCGCCCGGCACATGAACACGCTGAAAGTAGGCAGATATCATGCGAAACTGCATATTTATAGGTTTAAGCTGGGAAAATTAGGCGCAGGCACTTTTTACCTACATTTGTTAGCTTCTTATTTTTATAGATGCGCTTGAAGCGCTGCACATATTGCTTGTATTCCTGAGCGGTAGCTATGTTACCTTCATCCAGCAAGTCACCCAAGAAAACTATAATATGTGGTTGTGTAAAGGATACGGCACGTTCAAAGGTCTTCTTCAGATATCGATCCAGATCGTACCGCGCAAGTCCACTGTGTGCGGACTTATCGTAGGCATTACCCAGGATTTGGGGATCGGCAATAAGCAGTAGGCGGGTGCAGTTTTCTAAAGGGAAACAAAGCAAATGTCATATTGATTGTCATGGATAAAACATACTAATGCTCCTACCCAGTTTACAATCGATTGACTTCCAGCTAGATTGTGCTATATAGTATATAAGTACTTCATTGAAGAATATGAGGAGTAGTGTGACCACAATAATGCCACGACAAAATAGTCTGCAAGAGATCAAGTTCTTATAGTCAGAAATGATTGAAGAGTAGTATACAGAAAAGATAGTAATACCTATTTACGAGGCGCACAGAAGCCATAATTATGCTCTGCGTTGATGGATTATTTATGCGTTGTATTTAAAAGCATCTGTTTGTGATATTCTTTAAAATATTACGTTTACTGAGTATGTTTAAATTTAGAAATAATTATGCACAATTTATGTCAGTTCAGCTTGCGTAAAAATATATGTATTTATGAATATTTTGACAGATTTTAGAGGACGCTGGCACTGCATTCAGCTGGCATCGGCAACTGGCTCGCTTGCGTCGAGGGACAGACACTCTCGGCGCTGTATTGCCTAATTAAATTAAAGAGTATTACAAGGGCTGTGACTGATAATTAGAGCGAAGCAATAGAACGGGTGCACTTACCAGCGTAGCCGATTGTTTATTTTGTTTATTTCCACTTGGCGACGCTGGCGGCCATGCGCGCCTGCTGGTTGTCATGAGACCTTCTTGAGCTAGAAGTTAATAAATTTAAACTCAAACACTACCGTTAGAGTTTGTGCAGTAAGCACTAACGGTCTTCGTTTCAAAACATTGCATTATCACTTTTAAAACAACACAGATAAGAAAAACATTTATATATAGGCGTTCGGACAGCTGTTAAGGCAGATAACAGCATGTTAACGCCAATTGACGGTAACATTGATATGTTAACGTAAATTTGAGTCGATGTATTGAATAGCAACTCTGCCTGACTGTTGCCCATTTGCCACACTTTTTACAGTCTGTCCACATTGTGTGGTAGAGTAATGGCGTGCCATTCCGCACAAAAAGTGCGCTGTTAAAATTTTTTCTTGCTAACAACAAACGCTCCATAATTAACAGCTGAAATAATAAAGACAGATGAAAATGACAAAATAAGTGTGCAAAAGTGTTTATGTGGTGCATTTCTGATTATAACCCATCGTGCTTGTGCTACAATACTTCGGCCTGAACTAAAAGAATTGGCAAATTTTTTACCGCTGGTTGCTGCTCTCAAATAGTGAAAAGTAAGACCAGCTCTCCTTAAAATTTGCAGCTGCAAAATGATGCTAATTTGCATGAAAATTTAGAAAATGCCATATAATGTTTGGTTTTAAAACAGCTATTGTTGTGTTGTTTTTATTGTACTTGTGCAAATCAAAAGAAAAACATTGTGTCTCAAGTTGTTAGTAGTTTGCGTATATGTAGCAGTTTGTGTGTGTGTGTGTATGTCATAAGCGAATGGCTTGGCAATGCTGCCGCCCGCTGTAATCGTTGATTTGGCAATGCTGCCGCTCTGCTTTGGCGCTGCAGTGTGGCTTTTTTTATTTTTATTTTTTTTTATTTATCAACTTGAGGGTCACGCTTGCTCTTATTTTTGTCTCTTAATATTCTATATATGCCTTCTATTATTAACATAGGAAAATGCACTTAATTCGCGTCGCTCTTGATTATAATTGTGTTTCTTTGCCTTCATTGTTTACGTTCACAGTTGCATATTGTCTGCAGAGAAGTTTGTGTTGAGCGAGCGAGGGAGAGAGAGAGAGAGAGAGACAGCTTTTAAGAGCAACAAACAATGGCGGATATTGTTTATCCCAACGGCTGTCGGCCGTTGGTTGAGGATTTGGGCACCGACGAGCTTATCCGTCGGCTTAAGGTTTGTACTGTGGTGTGTTGAGATTGAGTTTATCTAAAATGTCAAACCCACAGACTTTAGCCAACGTGCTGCAGACCATGGATCAGGATGACAACCTGCACCAGCAGTATATACCCTTGGCCTTGCACCTACTCGATGACTTCTTTATGCAACATCAGTCGAAAGATGTCCAACTGTTGATTGCGTGCTGCATAGCGGATGTTTTGCGTGTTTACGCGCCTGAAGCCCCCTACAAGGAACAAGATCAAATCAAAGCGATCTTTAAGTTTTTTATCAAGCAACTCCATGGTCTAAAGGATCCGCGGGATCCCTCCTTTAAGCGATACTTTTACTTGCTGGAAAATCTGGCGTTTGTCAAGTCATTTAACATGTGCTTCGAACTGGAAGATTGTCAGGAAATATTCCATGAGCTATTCAGCACCGTTTTCAAGATCATCAAGTAAGTATTACATTATTCATAAGTAATATCATGTAATCCATAATAATTTATAATTGCAGTGATCAGCACAGCGTTAAGGTGAAAAACTTTTTTCTTGATGTCTTGAGTCCTTTGATTACCGAGGCAGATAATTTGTCTGTTGAACTGCTGGATCTTATACTGATTAACATTGTGGAGCCAAACAAATCAACTAACAAACATGCGCACGAACTGACGGAACAGCTGCTGGTCAAAACAGGAGATGCCTTCGAGGCAACCATAAAATTGGTAATAATAATAATAATGCATATACTCCAATAGAGGTATTTAAACGCTTGCGTTGTCTTTCATCCAGTTCTTCAATCGTTCATTGGTCATGGACAAGCCTAATAACAAGCTAGCTATTACTAGTAAGATTTATGATATAATCTATGAGCTTAACCAAATCAACGGCGATTTACTGGTGTCGGTCCTTCCACAACTGGAAAATAAGCTTCTCTCCACCGACGATTCCGAGAGACTGAGTGAGTCCAGATGCTTACGCGAAAATATATTCATTTTGTTTTTTTTTATCAACCTGATAATTAATACAAATATATATTTTCTCTTCTCAATAAATAGAAGCTACAACATTACTGGCACGCATGTTCTCCGAGAAGGATTCACAATTGTCGAAGAAGTATCCATCGCTATTGCGTGTATTCTTTGGCCGTTTTTGTGACATTACTGAACCAGTTCGCGTTAAATGCGTTCAATCGTCAATGCACTTTTTGCTCAATCATCCGCATCTGCAGGCTGAAATAACCGAAAAACTTCGGATGCGCCATCATGATCTGGACGAGCTGGTGCGCCATGAGGTCGTGATGGCGATTGTGGAAACCGGGAAGCGTAATTTCGATATTGTCGTCAAATCGCCAGAATTATTGGAAATTGTACGCGAACGTACGATGGATAAAAAATATAAAATACGCCGTGATGCTATGAACGGCTTGGGCTACATCTATAAGCGAGCAATTTGCGAGCCAAACGATTTGAGTGAAGATGTGAAACTTCAAGTGGATTGGATTAAGAACAAAATCATGCATGGCTACTACAAACTGTGCCTGGAAGATAAACTGATGGTGGAGCGACTGCTCATCACCTGCTTGGTGCCGTACAAGCTAGCACCAGAGGAACGTATGAAGAAACTCTATCATTTGTTAGGAGATTTGGATACGAATGCCACAAAAGCGTTTGTCGAGTTGCAGAAGAATCAAATGAAATCGCGTCACACAGTAAGTGATTGGATTAAGTTGCATCACTCCAAGGAATTTACGCCTCGCGTGCTCAGCCAACTGGCCGCCAAGCAGGCCAACATTGCCAAGTAAGCACAGATATATATGATTATAGTCTTCTAGGTCATTAACATTAACATAACATTAATTTATGCTTTTAGATTGTTGCCGGATCCGTTGAAGGCTAGTGAGTTTATCACACAGTTTAGTCAACATCTGCGCAAGGATGCTCAGCTACTACGCTGCATAAACATTGTGCTTAAACGCGATGTGAGTTGCCGCGAATGCGCCGACACCATGAGCGTGCTGCTCAAAAAACTTGGCGCCCATGTTATGACCAATCTCTACTACAACACGGTCAAAATGCTAATTGAGCGTGTGGCTTCCGTCATGGTGGACAAGGAGTCTATTGGAGTGCTAATCGGGTAAGTTGTCTCATAAAAAAATGCAAAACGTGTATACACATATATTAGCATTCATTAATTATCTGAAAACCAATTATCTGAAAACCTGAATCCATGCTTAATTACTCTATGACGTTTGCAGGTTGATCGAGCAATGCATTCAGGGCGGTGACATTTGCAATGAGATTGGAATATCATCGCACGAAGCAGGCGAACGCGGCCTTAAATTGTTAAGCGTATGTGAAAAGCAAATTTAAAGCGAGCCAATATTTCTACAATGTTCTTTCTTTGTTTTTGCAGATGTTATCGTATGTTTTTTCGGCTCATTTCTTTACGGATACCTCGCTGCGACATCTTATTGCGCTTCTAAGTTATGAGCATGATTATGTAGCACCATTGGTGCTGAAAACGCTGACGCATTTGGGTCGTTATCAGCCGCTTATCGACGATGCCAATCCGGCTATATTGAATGAACTGGCACCCATTTGCAAGGACTTTGCGCTTATGGGTACGCCCAAGCAGGCCAAGCATGCCGTGCGTTGTATCTTTGTCAATAGTCAATCGTCATCGACGGCCACGACGGATGGCGGCGGGAGTGCCTCAACCACAACACAAACTGTGCATCCCATTTTCAATGAAATCATTGAGGAGCTGCGAGTCAAACTAGCACCCAATTGTGAATATCAGCGGACTAAGATAGTTACATTGGGACACATAGCGTACAACATGCCGCAGGCATTCCTTACGCCCATCAAGAACATGATAGCGAGGCGTATAGTCAAGGAGCTACTCATACAAGAAGTGCCAGCGCAACGGGATCACGAACTGCCCGAAGGCGACTGGTGCGAACAGGATGAACTGCCGCCCGACACACTCTGCAAATTAGATGCTCTTAAGACGATGGCACGCTGGCTGCTTGGCTTGCGGTCGGACGAACATGCAGCCCAGAAAACCTTCCGAATGCTGGCGGCGTTTGTGAATCAGCGTGGTGATTTGCTAGCTCAGAATAGATTGTGCGGTGCTGAGAAATCCTGGTTGCGTCTAGGAGCAGCCTGTGCAATGCTTAAGGTGTGCGAACAGAAAGGCGTCGGCGATCAATACAGCGCCGAGCAGTATTTACAGCTCTCCCAGCTGATGGTCAGTATCCATAGCTATAACTATTTTCATAATTATATATTAAATTAAATGTTGTATTACAGGAGGATCCTGTGCTGGAGGTGCGTGAGATATTTGCCCGAAAATTGCATAAGGGTCTGGGCCGGAGTCTGCCGCGCAATTGCCTACCCTTAGACTTTATGGGTTACTATGTGCTGAGCGGCAAGGAGACCAATAGAAAGTAAGCACTCGACTTATACAATAATTCAAAACCCTATTTATATATATTTATAATTTTACTTTAGATTACAAGAGCAAGTACGCCATTATGTAGAGGCCGACGTGAATAGGCGACGGGAATATCTTAAGACTGTGGCCATGACGTGTAAGTGATGCGGAATGCTGTTGTTGGAAAAACCCATACCATACTGAAACATTTTATTTCAATTTATTTCATATAGCTCCAGATAGCTCTACGGAATCGCAATCGCTGCATATTTTACCTGACTACATGCTGGCCTTTGCCATACCTGTGCTGGTGCATGATCCTGGCTTCACGAACCACGAGGACTATGTGCAGCTGCGTAAGATGGAGAAATGTTTGCGCTTCATACTGGAGCCACTGATGGCGAAACGGGAATCATTTGTCTATGGCTTTTACAAGCAGCTGCTGCATCTGATAAAACACCGCGAGTACAGTCAGAGCTCGGACAAGGATAGAATGCAAAATAACTATGTAAGTATATCGGTATATTACTGTCATTGAGGAGTCTTAATATTAATGTGCATTTTGCTAATTTAGAAAATGTGGGCGCTCTGTGATCTCGCTATGCAAATTATCGATGCTAAAGCTGGTCAATATGAAGGCAATTCGAGCGCATTCTCAATGCCACTGGCGCTGCCTGAAATGTACTATAAACTGCCCGCCGTTGCAAATTTCCAGAATAATGAAATCTATATACCATTGGACGTGTACACTCTGGGCGCCAAGACAAGCAAAGCGTCAGCGACGATAGCAACGGCATCGTCCCATGCAACTGCTGCCAGTTCAAAGCGGACTGCAGCGTTGGCAATTATGGATGATGACAATTCACAGGTAAATTGACTGTGATAACCATTTAAAAAAGAACTCTGATTAATTACTGAACTTGTTTGTAGGAGAACAATCTCTTTGATAACATACGCGCCGCAGACACGACGGAGCCGATGACTAAGAGAACTCGCGGCGGTGCCGCAGCGTCTGCGAAATCGTAGAGCAGAATACGGCTACTTGTTAGTATAGTGTTAGTCTAGGCCCTAAGTTAACTAAATATTTAAGACGTAGATGGGTACTACGATTAGAACACACACTTACATACACACACACACACACACACACACACACACACCACGGACCAACAACAAACCCCTCAGCTGACAGATAATTGTATCCCTTGAAATTATTGTAACTTGTGTTGTGTGTGGATCGATGCAGCAAGCAAACAGACCAATCAACCAACATGGCAACATACCAATCTCTGATAGTGTCGCCTATTTTGTTAATTTTAGTTCTAATTTTATGAGAGAGCATAGTTTTACCTTTATTATTATTCTATTATATATTTTAATTGTGTACTGTTTTTGTATTATGCTCCTTTTGGCTTGTTTGAATGTAAACCTTTTGCACTATTTAAAAACAAAAATTACTTTTAGATATATAACAAATCTATCGAATAAAAAAAGAAAAAGAAGTTAGAATGCAAATTAGTTGAAGTATGCCCCGACGTAAAGTAACAGAGCCTTATTAAGAAATTAATATTAACTTTTCTATGAACGCAGTTAAAATTTAGTTAATATAAAATGCGTGATTAATCATAATATACTTTATAAAACATATACACATATACATATTCATAAAACACGGAGAATGCATTCAAAATGTATTAAAACAATTGAAGAACATTGTTGTAAGCGTATTGAAGTAATATTAAAATTGATGAAAACAAAATTGTACATTTAACTATTATTACTGTTTTCCAAATACAAATAATTATTTTAAAGAAAGTAAGAATAAAATGGTCCAACAAATTATTCAAATTGATGAGCTACGCGCCTAATATTTATGTAGAACTACGGTAACACTGAACTATCGCAGAGTTGCCACTATGCGCACGCAGCTTGGCAACGCTCCAAGCAATTGCATTTGTTCTGTCAGAGGGGTGAGTCGAGAGTGTGTTTGTTTTTTTCGTACTTTTTTAATTGCTCTTGAAATTGTGTGAAGAGTGAATAAATGTGGTAACAATAATACCAATACAAGCGTAATTATATCCAGTGATATACGTTATAAAGAACATTCAACATGCAACCGCGTAATGAATCGCATTCATTTGTCGTCGTTGACGTCAAGTCGGGCACAAGCCCATCCGCCGCTATCAGTATGAAAACAAACGTGCAGCCGAACGGGCAGAAGCAGCGCATATACACCTCAACCCCGAAAAACGAATTCAACAAGCAACGGAAATCGAAGCAGAGCAACGACGACATTGGCCTTTGTAGTTTAGCTAAAGCAACAGCAAAACAATATATTTGCGTCGGCGGAGCTAATGGTGTCAAGGGGCAGGAGTCAACCTTTAATGTCCTAAAAGCACTCATTCTATTTGTCATTCCAATTATCGTCTGCAAAATCATCATTTTAGCAAGTAAGTACTTTCATTCAAGGCAGCACTTGTTTCTGTTTTGTTGTTGTTTACAAAGTAGTTTAAAAATAGCGAAATGTGCATATGTAGTTAGGTACTTATACATATGTTTGTACATATATGTACATATGTATAATAGCATATTGAATGATCTCATGACGATTCCCATTCGTATTGCTTTTGTGTTTCACCTTCATGTTGCGCCTTTCCAGCACACTCCGCCGCCACTGTTCAAATAACCCTTCCTCCCCGCCGTCAAATGCGCTAAGCATCTAAATAAAGACCCACCAAATGGACTGTTGCGCATTTTGTTTTAGCCAATAGCAGAGCCATTTGCATACGCAGAGCCGCAAGGCAGAACAGCGATTATTCACTAATTGCTAAACGTCTTTTGACTTTTGTTTACATGCCTACTACATACATACATATTTAAGTTAGTACATAAGCATCTATTAGGCACTATAAATATGTCAAGTTCTTGTATGTGTTATGAGTGACTTAACGGTATTTTGAACTCGCTCCCGTCACGCGACCTAAAACGCACAGTGGAACAAGTTGTCAAAAAATTAGTGTATTAATGATATAAACAAATTTTATTTAAATTATATAGACATCTGCGGTTATAAAAATAGTAGTAGTAAATAGTAGTAAAACAGTTATACCCGGATGACGCTATAACTATTTTCGTCACAATAACCGTACGAACGCTTTAAGCGGAGTCGTTATAGTCGTATTTTACTGCAGTAATGCTGTTGGACAAAACAGCTTGGTGATAAACTTAATATTTTGAAAAAAAATTTGAAGCGAATATTAAAATTAATATATATTGCTTAAAAATTTAAAATTTGTATTATATTATATTATATATTTTATTATTATATATTAAATTACCAAGTCTCTACATATTTTTATCTCACATTTAGTGTTCAGTCGCACTACTATATTTTTTTTACCGCAACTGTATATAATTATATATTTATACATTAGAAATTTATTTGTAAAAAACTATAAGAATAGCGTAAAAAAAATTATTTATAATTCATAAAATTTTGATTGAGTTTATTAACATTTTTAACTGTATTATAATCTCATAGTCTTCAAGAATATATTATTTACTTTTTCTAATTTTTGTCGTCGATGCTGTTCCACTGTGCAGCAGTTGAGTAGGCGTCGGAACTGGTCTCGTTAAGAGTTTTCCTCATTGTTAGCTGCCAGCTTTTGTAATCGTCAATGAGTCAATGAGCAGACGACGCGAGATACAAATTTGTGTTCGGTTTTTAATTGCTTTTAGTTTTTGTTGTTGTGTTGGTTGACAGCAGCGCAGCGCTGATACAAGCCAATATCGAATAACTGACCTTGAGGCGCATATCTATTAATAACCAATTCCAATTGCCGCCCACACAGTGCCCTACATCAACAACAGCAGCGTGCAGCAGCTGAGCAGTTACGTGCAGGCTCAGCTGAGCGGTGCCCTCGACTGGTCGAAGGAGAACCAGCTGCGTGGAAAGCTCATTCCCGTGCTGTGTGGCCTGCTTGTGGCTGTGTTCGGCTATGCCATTGTTTACTTGGACAGCGCTGTGCCAGGTGTTTCGCCACCAACCCCCTTCTCACCCTCGCCGCGTGCCAAGCAACGGTAAGTCAAAGTAACGCAATAATGTAGATCGATATTTTTGCTAAAAACTCTCCCGTTGCAGCTCTCGCCGAAGGAACTCCTCCATGCAGCTCAATTATTTGTGTGCCATGGCCGCGGGAGTTGTCGTTACATTCTTAATGTATGCAGATTTGTGAGAGCAGAGAATTTCCTTAAAGTCAACTATGGCAGCAGTATTAGTATTAAATTCAGTCCAATTAAAAAACTCATAATTTATTTTCACTTATATGAAGTATTATATCTGTATAATATATATAAATATATATATATATATATATGTTTGAATTGTGCAATGCTCCTGAAGCAAAAACCTAACAACAAATTTAGTAATAGCTAAAAGAAGCTCAACGTCAAACTTGAAACTAAACTGTATATTAAGTAGATATGTAGCTTAAACTAAATAGTAACTAAAATGCATTACTAATATGCTTACATATGCAAATATGTGTAAAACCAATGTGAGAGTACAAAATGCAAATGTGTAAAACATTAAAGCCAACTAAATAGTTAATGTACTAAAAAGCAACCTCTGATGCATTTGGCCAGACTTGAATAAATTAAAAACTACTATTTGAATTTTGCATTAATATATATGAGTTTACATTCTGCAGGCGCGTGAAATTCTGTTGCCAATCGGCGAGGCTTACCTGTGAAACGCTGAAGGTATTCAAACGATTCTCACCTATAAAACGGCCCACTACATTAACATAACAACCTGTTGCAGGATAAAGAATATATTGGATTATGCAATTGGTGTAAAGTGACAAACACTTGCCATTGGTCAATGCTTTCAGTTCACCATCGAAATCATAGTAAATGGCCTGTAAAATCGGTCCTTTGTCCTCGTTGCGCAATAGCAGGGTCTGCTCGCCTCGTTTGCCCGAAATAATTCGTAAAAGTTGACCTATTAAGCATTCAATTACTTTTAAATATAAAAAATTGTTTTTAGCCCACCATAGACATTCCAGAGTGCATTTAAATGCGGCTGCTCTCGATGCATTTTAATGCAGAAGTCCACACGTCCAATTAAGCTCAATAAATCACGTCCCGGCTTCGACATCGGTGAAGTTGGCAACGCGGCAAGCGGCTCAGCTTTAGGCATTACAGTTATTTCGGTTTTCGCACAGCAATAAGATTTGCTGACACCTTTTGGTGGCGGATTGTAGACAAACTCGTGTTTGGGTTTAATTTTCATAGGTTCTTCAACAAATCCAGAAAATATAAGCTTATTCTCTTTTTCGCAGAGACTCAATTTGGTTTGCTTTAACTGACTTCCAGTTTTTCGCAGTAGTCCAGAAGCAGTTTCAAAGCTACGATTACCAAGCAAATGTTCGTTTGCCTTTAGCTGAGCTTTGAATTTTTGCTGGGTGTTGGCGGACAAGTTGTTGATTTTTTTGGCTATATATAAATATATTTGAGTATTTAATCACATAATAATTATATTTACTTACTTTTATTTGTGAACATTTTGCACCAGAAAACCGACAGTTACACAGTTAAAAAGAAAGGTGACCGTCTTATTCTATATCGTGGAGTGGCAGTATTTTTGTGCAGCCCTAGTATATGGTATTTGTAATTTTCGACTTAATCGATTTAAAATTATCGCAGTGACGGTTATCGACTGTCTCCACGCGAGTTTATTTTCGTTTTTAATGCATTAAAATTTTGTAAATAGTACTCTTCAAATTGTATAAACTTTGGCATTAAATAACTAACGCAGCAGCGATGAGTACGATACTTGAAAAGATTGCGGCCATCGAGTCGGAGGTAAGCAGACTCATCTCAGTCAAAAATCTGCCAACCACAAAGCTAACCTGTCTCCCCGTCTTATTTCACTGTATCTGTGTGCGTGTTTGTGTATGTGCATATGTAGATGGCACGCACGCAAAAGAATAAGGCGACGTCTGCCCATTTGGGTTTACTGAAAGCCAAGCTTGCCAAGCTCCGACGTGAACTTATCTCGCCAAAGGGCGGCGGCGGCGGCACCGGCGAGGGTAAGTTGAGTTTTACACTGAAATAAAACGTGGCTTTAATCAATGCATTTTTGCAGCCGGCTTTGAGGTGGCCAAGACGGGCGATGCCCGGGTGGGATTCGTCGGCTTTCCCTCGGTGGGTAAGTCGACGTTACTATCGAATCTGGCTGGCGTTTACTCTGAAGTGGCGGCGTACGAGTTCACAACCCTCACCACTGTGCCGGGTTGCATTAAGTATAAGGGAGCCAAGATACAGTTGCTTGATTTGCCTGGTATTATTGAGGGCGCAAAGGATGGCAAAGGTCGCGGTCGTCAGGTGATTGCTGTGGCGCGAACCTGTAATTTGATCTTCATGGTGCTGGATTGTCTGAAACCATTGGGCCATAAAAAACTGCTGGAGCATGAATTGGAGGGCTTTGGCATACGATTGAATAAGAAACCTCCAAATATTTACTACAAGAGAAAGGACAAGGGTGGCATTAATCTCAACTGCATGGTGCCCCAATCAGAGCTGGATCCCGATCTGGTGAAAACCATATTGTCGGAATACAAGATACACAATGCAGACATCACACTGCGCTATGATGCAACTAGCGACGACCTGATTGATGTCATCGAGGGCAATCGCATTTACATACCGTGTATTTATCTGCTGAACAAGATCGATCAGATTTCCATTGAGGAACTGGATGTGATTTATAAGATACCGCATTGTGTACCCATATCAGCGCATCATCACTGGAACTTCGATGATCTGCTGGAGTTGATGTGGGAATATTTGAGGCTGGTGCGAATCTATACCAAGCCCAAGGGTCAGCTGCCCGACTACAGTTCTCCGGTCGTCCTGCACAATGAACGCACGAGCATCGAGGACTTTTGTAATAAGCTGCATCGGTCCATTGCCAAGGAATTTAAATAGTAAGTTCAATTATTTATTTAACGGTAATGTTATGATAAATGTTTATATTCATTTCTAGTGCGCTGGTCTGGGGTTCTTCGGTCAAACACCAGCCGCAAAAGGTGGGCATTGAGCATGTACTGAACGACGAAGATGTGGTGCAGATTGTGAAAAAGGTCTAGGGCCTGTTATTATATTAAATATATATTTTGGATTTTAATTGTTTGCATTTTCTGAAATAAAACACGCAATGCACTGACTATAAAAAGCTGTGTTTTTAAATCGACCGCCTGTTGCTGCCATTGAACACAATCGATAGTAATAGACTATCGATAACGGAATTTGGTACTACTACCACCACTAACCACGCGTTGTTATTATTGTTAACAACATTAGATTGGTTCTTTTTAAATGGTTGAGGTAAAAAAGGACGATGCGAGTATGGAGGATGACAGCTGGACGCAAGGCGACACTAAGGAATGGAACAAGCCCATCAAGCCATTGCAGGAGAAATGGAAACTGGTGCCGGCTTTCTTGCAAGTCAAAGGCCTAGTCAAGCAGCACATCGATTCCTTCAATCACTTCATCAATGTGGATATCAAGAAAATTGTGCGCGCCAACGAAATTGTAACCAGTGGCGCAGATCCGCTGTTCTACCTCAAGTATTTGGACGTACGCGTCGGCAAGCCGGACATTGACGATGGCTTTAACATAACCAAGGCGACCACGCCGCACGAGTGCCGGCTGAGGGACACCACCTACTCGGCGCCCATCAGCGTGGACATTGAGTACACACGCGGCACTCAGCGCATTAAGCGCAACAATTTACTGATTGGACGCATGCCCTTAATGCTCAGATGCTCGAATTGCGTGCTCACTGGCAAATCCGAGTTTGAGCTATCCAAGCTGAACGAATGCCCGCTTGATCCGGGTGGTTATTTCGTGGTGCGTGGCCAGGAGAAGGTCATTCTCATACAAGAGCAGCTGTCGTGGAATAAGATGCTGACGGAGGATTTCAATGGCGTTGTCCAGTGCCAGGTTACCTCGTCGACGCATGAAAAAAAGTCGCGCACGTTAGTGCTGAGCAAGCATGGCAAATACTACTTGAAGCACAACTCAATGACGGACGACATACCCATTGTGGTCATCTTTAAAGCTTTGGGCGTCGTGTCCGATCAGGAGATAATGGCTCACATTGGCCTGGATGCCCGCTCCCAGAATAGATTTGGTGCCTCGCTCCTAGAGGCCTTCAATCTAAAGGTCTTCACACAGCAGCGCGCGTTGGACTACATGGGTAAGTGTGGAGTCGGGAATAGTTAAAACATATATGTAAATTGTTTCCTCCACACAGGCTCCAAGTTGGTGGTGAAGCGCTTTCAGAGTGCCACAACAAAAACACCCTCGGAGGAGGCCCGCGAGCTGCTCTTGACCACAATACTGGCCCATGTGCCTGTTGACAATTTCAACTTCCAAATGAAGGCAATCTATGTCTCCTTAATGGTGCGACGCGTGATGGCCGCAGAGCTGGACAAGACTCTGTTCGATGATCGTGACTATTATGGCAACAAGCGACTGGAGTTGGCTGGTTCGCTGATTTCGCTGATGTTCGAGGATCTGTTCAAGCGCATGAACTGGGAACTGAAGATGATAGCGGACAAGAATATACCCAAGGTGAAGGCGGCACAGTTCGATGTGGTCAAGCACATGAGAGCGGCCCAGATAACCGTTGGCCTCGAGTCCGCCATCAGCTCTGGCAATTGGACAATAAAACGTTTTAAGATGGAGCGCGCTGGCGTTACCCAGGTGCTGTCGCGGCTCAGCTACATCTCGGCGCTGGGTATGATGACGCGAGTGAACTCACAGTTCGAGAAAACGCGCAAGGTGTCCGGACCCCGTTCACTGCAGCCCAGTCAATGGGGCATGCTGTGTCCCTCCGACACGCCCGAGGGTGAGGCCTGTGGTCTAGTTAAGAATCTGGCACTAATGACACACATAACGACCGAGGTGGACGAACGGCCGGTCATGACGTTGGCCTACAACGCGGGCGTTGAGGACATACGTGAGGTCAGCGGCAATCCCATCAATAATCCGCACGTTTTCCTGGTCTTCATCAATGGCAATGTGCTCGGCCTGACCATTAATCAACGGCATCTGGTGCACAACCTGCGGTATATGCGCCGCAAGGGACGCATGGGCAGCTTCGTCTCCATTCACACGTCGTACACACAGCGCTGCATCTTCATACACACGGACGGCGGACGGCTGTGCCGGCCATATATCATCGTGGAGAACTCACGTCCGCTTGTGCAGCAGCGTCATTTGGATGAGCTACAGCGGGGCATACGTAAATTTGATGATTTTCTGCATGACGGATTGATTGAGTACTTGGATGTGAATGAGGAGAATGATTCATTTATTGCCTGGAGCGAGGAGCACCTGGAGCCGCACATAACGCATCTGGAAATCGAGCCGTTTACGCTGCTGGGCGTCTGTGCTGGCCTGGTGCCGTATCCGCATCACAATCAGAGTCCACGTAATACCTATCAATGTGCGATGGGCAAGCAAGCCATGGGCATGATTGGCTACAATCAGAAGAATCGCATTGACTCCCTCATGTACAACCTGGTGTATCCGCAAGCCCCGATGGTCAAGTCTCGCACCATTGAGCTGACCAACTTTGATAAGTTGCCTGCCGGCCAGAATGCCACGGTGGCTGTCATGAGCTACTCCGGCTATGATATCGAAGATGCACTGATCCTTAACAAGGCCTCAATTGATCGGGGCTATGGGCGTTGCCTGGTCTACAAGAATTCCAAATGCACCGTGAAGCGTTATGCGAATCAGACTTTCGATAGGATCATGGGTCCGGTGAAGGATGCGCTAACCAACAAGGTGATCTTCAAGCACGATGTGCTGGACACAGATGGCATTGTGGCGCCTGGCGAACAGGTGCAAAACAAACAAATCATGATCAACAAGGAAATGCCAGCAGTGACATCCATTAATCCACTCGAGGGTTGGTTCCACTATATATATATATAAATATATTTAGTTTGTAATATATTCAACTGAATCTCTTGTTGCAGGTCAATCACAGGTGCCCTATACCGCCGTGCCCATAAGCTACAAGGGACCCGAGCCCAGCTATATTGAGCGCGTGATGGTCTCGGCCAATGCCGAGGAGGATTTTCTCATCAAGATTCTGTTGCGGCAAACGCGCATACCGGAGATTGGCGATAAGTTTAGCTCGCGGCATGGACAGAAGGGTGTGACGGGCCTCATTGTGGATCAGGAGGATATGCCGTTCAATGACTTTGGTATATGCCCGGACATGATCATGAATCCGCATGGCTTCCCCTCCCGCATGACAGTGGGCAAGACCTTGGAGCTGTTGGGCGGCAAAGCTGGCGTCTTGGAGGGCAAATTCCACTATGGCACAGCCTTTGGCGGCTCCAAGGCGGCGGATGTGCAGGCAGAGCTGGTGCGCCACGGCTTTAACTATATGGGCAAAGACTTTTTCTACTCGGGCATAACGGGTGCACCGCTGGAGGCCTACATCTACTCGGGCCCAGTGTACTATCAGAAGCTGAAGCATATGGTGCAGGATAAGATGCATGCCAGGGCACGTGGTCCCAAGGCCGTGCTCACCCGCCAGCCCACCCAGGGCCGCAGTCGTGAGGGCGGCCTACGTCTGGGCGAGATGGAGCGTGATTGCCTCATATCTTATGGAGCGAGCATGCTGATAATGGAACGTCTGATGATATCATCCGACGCCTTCGAGGTGGACGTGTGCCGCACCTGCGGCAGACTGGCCTACTGCTCGTGGTGTCACTTCTGCCAGTCGTCGGCCCATGTCTCCAAGATATCGATGCCGTATGCCTGTAAACTGCTGTTCCAGGAGCTTACTAGCATGAATGTGGTGCCCAAGTTGATACTGGAGAATTACTAGTGGGGGGCTTTAATATCTAATATATCTATGTACATATATATATTTATATGAATGAAGACGCAGACAAGAGGAATAATTGTATGTTTATGTTTTTAATCCTAAACACTGTACGCTAAGTTCAATGAACGTGGGGTCGTGGCCTACGTGACCCGCTCTCATCCATATCCATTCAATGAGCCCTGCCTGCCGTTACACAGAACGGCGCCTTGATAAATGTTATGGCCTAAAACTTGGCAACGTCTGCTTTTAAATTCCCATTTAGCTCTGCCAACAGCCACGCCCAACTCAGCCTCACTTTCACAGCATTTGCGTAAATTTTAACATATTCATGAAGTTTCCAGCGAATGTCAAAGTGAAGTGCCAAAAGAGGCGGGCGAAAAGCTTGGGCTTCACATCAACTGTTAACTAACATAGTAGCACAGCTAGCTCATTAACAGTGAGGAGCAATGCGCTCAAATGTTAGCTAAGAGAGCAGCGCTGTTATTTAGCAGGCTAGCTAAATACGGCTTTAGTTTCCTGCTTAATTGCATCTTTTATAGCGGGCCAGGCTTATCAAATTGCTGATTAACCTTGTTTTCGCTTGTGCGCCCTTTGTGTAAACACAAAAGTTATGGCCAGTCAGCGAGAATGGGCGCGTGGAGGCGTGCTAAACGGGCCGTTGTCTTTGACAATTCCACGTAAATGCGGATTAGGCAAAGTGTTTTTGGGAATATGATTTGGGGCATAGAGATTTTCTCTTTTATGTTGTTGATAAATTATTAATTATAAATTATGTACACATTTTCTCAATAATAAGTTTAATACCTGAACCACCCCATTTTTAATTTGATTCAATTACAGGGTATTTAATATCCATGCGCTTTCGTTCCCACACTCGAACTTGTTGATTATCAATTAGCATACGAAAATAAACAAATCAAGGCATATACAAATGAAAACCGTTGCTTGTTTTATACTCAGCCAGCTGGGGTTATCTATTTATATGGCCAACAGAGAAGGGTGAGAATTCGCGTCTTGTTTACGTATCAAAAATTCAGTGCTGAACGAAAAAGTGTTGACATTTTTAACTTTTTTTTTAGGGGTAGGAATACCTTAACTTTGAGTGGCTGCTGCGACTTTGAGGCTATTCAGAATGGCATTTTGGCCAAGTTTGCTGGCTTAGTTAGTGGGTCAATGCACTGGCACGCACGTGACTCGGCAACTGGCAGTTGGCAACTGGCAACTGGCGACACCTATAAGGCAGTGTCCTTGTATGTCATTTCAAGTCACTTGAGCTCAAAATAGTTAACGCCCAACCCACCCACAGCTGCCCCTGTTACTGCCCCTGCCCCTCCCCCTGCCAGCCAGCCTGCTGTTGCAAGTGCAATGACAGCAAACGGGGCAAAGGCAAACAGTTCGCATCCAATGGGGCACAATAACGATAAGACTGCTCAACCAACTGGCTACCTTCCGGCTGGGTATGGGGCCAGGACATGGGACATGGGCATGGGCATCGCATTCATGCCTTTTGGCTATTTGTCAAAAAGTTTACTTTTGATTCACACACACACACACACAGTTGTTAACATTATGGATTCAAATGGGTGTTGGCCAGTTAAGGCAAAGTTAAGCGTTGCTTAACTGTCGTTTAACTTAGCTCAGCCAAAATTTGCCCCTCCCCCAAGGACACTGACTGCCATCAAGTTTGTTGGCATTTTGAATAGCTGATCTATATCAATATAAGTAGCAATATAGTAGCTAGTTTTGAACATGATTTCGCTTTAATCTTATCACGAATTCTTTCGACAAATTTCTAGCAAGTTTCATAGAGCACCTGTGTGCCACTTAACAGTTGGCTGTTAAAGGACTAGCCGAAGAGCAAGGCACAGTTTGACAATTTGCACGCTCTTTTGTAAGCTCTTATTTGTCTTTTGCTCTGTTCTCTTTGTGTGCAAACAGCAGTGCTGAGAGCTGCTAAAATTTGCAAGCTACATTTAGCTAATTTAGCTGTAAACTTTTAGCATTATTCAAAAAAATGTAGCAAGTACTATACATATTAACTTTATACAAATAAAATATATTTAGCGTTTATTAAATATTACTATTTGCATACTTGGATGTGTAATTTCCTTCAAATTTTCAGCTTGAAATAAGCTCGATTGCTTTGAGCGTGGACAGCACTGTCCTCTGTTACTGGCTGCTTTTTGTTCTCTTTTGCTGTGAGGCTATAAAAGCCAGTGTCGTCGTTAAAGAGAGTTCAGTTGAAACCGGCGGTCGCTCGCGTTTCTGCTAACTGCACGTAAAGCTTGGGGCTGCGCTTCAATTATAAATGAAAAGCTGAACAAAAAACATTTTGAGCGCAGTTTGCACAAAGTAATAATTGCTGCCAGTATATTGTATTGTGTGCTGTGTTAACTAAATAAATATTAAATAAATAAAACTGTTTGAATTTAAACAAATGCTGTGCAGTGTTGCAAATGTGTCAATAACTGTTTAAAAGAATTTTACAAAATTTTTAAATCAAATTACAAAAATTGCAATTGAATTGAACCAAAATGCCAAATGCCACGGAAATAACAACAAATGGCACTGACTCCAGAAAGCCATTCAAAGTAAGTTTGTTAGTTGTTTTGATTTCAACAAAAGGCTTGATCAAGGCAGACCACAGTGCAGTGCCATGCCCTTTTTTGGGCGTCGCAGTTGTTGTTGCTGTAGCTGTGGCTGTAGCTGTTATCGTTTATAACCGCGTGCTGTGTTTCGCATTTGCGCTATTTAAAAATTCCAACATCAAAAAAAGAAAAAAAAAACTGGGTGAACTTAAAGTTGCTGTGAGCGAGGTGCGAAGAGCGTGCACCAAGAGAGCAAAAGCTCAGACGCAGGTTGCGCTGTTAACTTTTGTTTACTTGCGAGAGCAGAACAAAGCAACAGCAAAGAGAGAGCGCAAACAAAAGAGAGTGTACAGTAATTCGTTTGTGTGTTTGCAAACGCAAAATACTTGACATGCATTTTGGGGCTTTGCTTTTGTTGTGCCTTTCTGTGTTTTGTTTCGTTTGTTTTTTTACGATTTTTTTTTCAGTTTTGAGCGCTTGGGAATTGTTTGTCTTTGGCATTTGTTTGTTTGCCAACAATTGCCTTTGTTGTCAACTAATTTGTTTAGCCGCTGTCTAAATAGCTTACAGCCGTTTAAGGGACGCTTGCATTATATTTGTCTTGGACAGAGCCTGGCTTAAACCAAAGCAAATCCAAAGCAAGAAATTTTTTCTCAAAGCCTTCTTTTTTTGTCTTTTGGTAAATGTTTCGCAAATTTACTGTGGTCGCTTTGTGCTGGGATCCTTTTTTCAGTGGTTTAACAACACGACAAGTAGAAAATTACTGGATTTGTCAGTGCGTGGAACGCTTCCATTAAAATGTCGCTGCATATTATAATAATTAATTTAAAATTCCGGCAAACATAAATCGGCTTAAAAGCTGCCAAAATACGCAGACAACCATGCAAAATGCTATTAAAAAAGTTCCGCAACTGACATGTCTCTGTAATTAGTGACTGCCACGGCCACGCCCAGTGCCATGCCTACGCCTACGCAGACACGCCCACTGCCACTGTCACAGTGACAGCCGGCAGCCGCATAAATAATATATTTCATAATTTACATAATTTGCAACCATAGTTCAAGCAGCAATTTAAACTTGGCGCCTAATTTCCCCAGCGGCTTTCAAATCTGCGTTCTAGGCCTATCAAATATTCACTATCCAACTTGTGGCTATATTCAGTCACCTTTGCTGCGAGAGTGGCTCCACTCTCTTGGCCCTCAAGTGGCACCATCGAGACGCAGTCACGTAGCCGCTGATGCCACTTTGACAGATGCGCTAAGGAGTGGACAGGATATGTTGTACGTGTTGACTGTCCTGCGGCTGGCAGGTGCGCTGCAGGCTCTTTGAAGATTACACGATAGTTGAGCTCTGCCGACGACAGCTGATTTTGCCCAGATTTTTGATCGGTTGCAGTTTCAATGAGTACACTGGGAGATAGGTTTGGCAATTTGTTATTCTATAAAGAGTGTTTTGGATGAGAAGCCAATGGCTTACTCGGCTTAGCTCTGCCCATCTTTCTGACTATTTAACAGTTTATCGATTTCGTTATAGAGATGGTATAACTCAATCTCAATCAATCACGTTGCATCAAAGCCAAAAAGTTGAACTTCAATCATAGTCTGTAAAAATCTATAGTAAACTACAGCTTTTTAAGCAAGTTTTATACTTTTTAGGAATCAGAATCATTTAGTTTTCGTATATAGATTAACCTGGCTTTGCATTGCTTCCCCTATTCCTTGTCTCATATATAACTTATGTATTTATGTAGATATAATGTATGTTTATTGATATATATATATATATATATATATATATATATATATATATTAGCTATTAGATAAGCTAGAAGTTACGAGTTTTGCTATCCGGACGCTTTATGATTCATATAACATATTTATATATTGTAGATATCATGAATGTTTATAGCTATGTATATATCAGGTATTTGTATAGAGATAAGCTAGGAGCTATGAGTTTTTTAACAGCTGCATCTGCTAGTCGGATATTTTTGACTTGAACACTTTTAAAAGTTATTTGTTAAATTTGTATAGATCTCTACTTAGTATAGCTCTTTTTTAGTTAGTTTCAAAAGGATAGATAGGCTAGGCAAAATAGGGCTGCAGACTTGAGAAGCATCTTTTCAGCTGAAGTTTGCAACCCTAGTTTGCCTAGCCTTCGTTTGCCTTAAATTCCATAAAATTAAAGCAAGAAACATCTCGTCCTTTTTTTTTATACAATCTATTGATAAAATTTTTAATCTAAAACATTTAAAAACTCATTCAATTTATTCCACAAAACTTTTGATTGAAGTGTATTTTCCAATTGATCATTCCAAACTATTCGGCCATTTAAATATTGGTTTACCATATAAGTACAATTTTTTAATGCATTTTGAAATATTTTCCATCACGCAAATAAATTGAATGTTTGCCTGCTTTTGGTTTTTTAGGCAGAAATGCTGTCATAAGCCAGCGCAGCCACAACAATTTCGATAATATCTATCATTATTTGATGCAATAAATTGAACCAGTTTGAGCTACAAGCAAATTAAATTCTTTTTAAAAAAAATCATAGCTCGGTTTTTTATTGTATGAAATGCATTTAACGTAATTGAAAATGTGAAAATCTGCAAGAGGCACATTGCATTGGCCAACAAATGAATGGGGCTTGCCGCAATCAGACAAAAGTTAGTTGGCAGAAGAAAAAGTGTTAGCTTGCTCAACTAGAAAGTACCCTGTGTTTGTAGACTTTTCTTATATAGAATTGTAGGCTGTTAGATAATGTAATAATATAAAATATACAAATATACATCTAAAAATAATAATAAAAATTTGATAATATAATATCCAATAAATTGTAAATAAAATATTAATATAAATTAAAAAACAATATAAATAAAATAATAATAAAAACTGAAAAATAATAATATAACGTCAAAAAAAGAATACATTTAATATAAAATCCAAAATAATGTTTAAATAAATTATAAATTTGTATATCTTTCAAATTATTTCATTCAATTTGAATTAAAGTTCGATTAAATGATTGGTTGATTGATTCTGCTCTTAGTTTTCCGTTCGAAATTATATATTCTTTTCCTATTTTATTATACGTTATATACTATCGATAGTAAATGTATCGATAGTTTTTTGGCACAATGTTGGAAGCAGAAAAGTGTGTAAAGCATGTCTATGATAAACTTTTTTAAAAACTATTGGCTATTTTCGATAGTTTTGCAGTTTTATTTCTGAACTTTAACAGTATAAAAATATTTAAAAATAAGATATATTTTAAGTTCTTTCTTTAGATAACAATTATATAGAATGGGCTGAGTATTGAGGGGATTGATAAAAATTATAAAAAAACCCTATAAATTTGCATGCGTTAGAGAATTTATAGATGCAGCCAAAAACCCACATATATTTGTAAAGTTCAGGGTTATTATAGATTAAGACAATTGATAGTTATGCAGCCTTACTTCAAAGGACCAAATGCTATTGCATTTCGACATTGCAACTAGACTTTTGAACTTGTTTACAGGGTATAGGAAGCGCACAAAAATAAAAATGATATCTCTTTAATTCCTCGTATGATGAGCCCTGAAAAGTGCACTTCAATAGTTGGCGCAAGTTTTGATTGTTGGCAAGTTTTTGGCTTAATATGATTAATATTTGGCGCAAGTTTCGTGCGAGTGCGGCTGGAAGAAGTTTTCAATGCTAAAGCCAGACAATTTCCAGGCAATTTATCAGCTGGCGCTTCGACGGACGCCTGGGCGCAGTCCTTTGAGTCCTGCACTCGAGTTTACTGTTTCGGCTAATGGGCGCTGAAGGCGAAATTCACCATTTTTGCCTCTTTCTTTTTACTTTTTATCATTTTGCTCTTTGTATGGCTGGCTGTATGCTGTATGCTGTGGGTAATTGTAATAAAAATGCTGTAATGCAAACTCAACTTCAATTTCATTTCGCACGCCCTGCTCTATTATTTATGAGGGCGCGCCTTGCAGCGGCACGTTGCATGTTGCCAGCTTGAGTGATAAATTTGGCGAGCTGCCGTGAGGCCGCCTTCGATGCTGTTGCATATATCTCACTCTCTCATTTTCTTTCTCTCTGTCCCACTCTGTCCCTCTCTGTGTTACTTGGCCACATCTAATTTATGTTCAGTTTAACCTTAACGCTCAGGCGCCATTTAACATAACATGAAAGTTTAATAGAGCCAGCCAGCAGATGAATGTCCTTGTGCTGCATGCCTTGTGCCTTGTGCCGCTTCTTGTGGCATGTATTTCTGGCATGCGCTTGAAAGTATGCTGCATTAAACTGCTGACAGGCATAACTTGTTAGCAAACACGACAAATATTTGTGCGGCAGGCAGACGAGTGCATGTCAAACTGTTCTCAAGTTTTACGCGCATGCAAACTGCAACATGCCCAAAAATATATATAAAAAAAAAAAAAAACATGAATATGCATAGTGAATTTATACAAACATGTTGTATACATGAAAAATATTGCCAGCATTCCATTGCAACTTTATTTAAGTCGAGACATTCAAAGGCTCTAATGCTTCCCTTTGGCAACTTTGATAAAGTTATGCGCAACAAAAGGCATACGGAATTATTTACAAAACATCTTGCGCTTGAATAAAGTTTTGCATTTTATCTATTTACTTATTTATTAGGCAAACGGTTGCCATAAATCTCAATTAGAGCCGCCAGCAGTCGACAGCTGACAGCGGCAACGTGACGTATGCGCAATATTTCTTTTACCTGTTATATTCGCCTTTCTTTATTTTTTTACTTCAGCTTTTCGATTTCTTATTGTTGCTCGTTTGTATGAGTGTGCGTGTGTGTGTGTGTGTGTCTCAGGGGCATAATTACTTGGTATTTGGTTTCTAAATTACTCGAAAATGTGACTCTAATGACTGCTTCATTTGCTGACTGATGTGACTTTGATGACAGCCATTGCTGATAAGTGTTAATTACATTTTAATCAACTTACAGCTTAATTGGGTTAGTTCAAGTTAGTTGTAGCTTAAGCAAACACAAATTTAACAACCATAAAGAAAATATATTGAGCATTGAGTATGACAAGAAAAACTAAAGTAAGATTTCTGCAGATTTTCTTACACTTCAAATGTTACATTTATTTATGATTTGTAAGCACTTTTCTCGTTCATTGAAATGTTGATTTTAAGTGCCAAAAGTTTGCGTGCAAAGTTTCCAAATGAAAATAAGAAATGAGCTCGGAACGGAGTGTGGTCCAGCAGGGCCTAAGCATACATGAAAACTTTTTGTTTCTCAACGCTTAGCGAATGTCAAGTTTTCTGCTCGAGCATGAAAAGGGACTCATAATGATTAGGCTCAGACAAAGTTTTGGCGGCACTAACAATATATCATAAGTATATTATGTATTTATTGATTTTTAGTAATATATTCATTTGGGAACGTCTATAAATGTGTAGAAATAAACCTGATCATCCTAGCCTATCGACTTTATGAGTTTAAGTGTGTTAGGGCGTAAACGTTAACATAAAAGAACACTTAACTTAAGTTCAATATGTCTTACAAAAATATAAAGTTTGCTCAGCTTTCATAGTTTATCTCTATAACAATTAAGTTCGAAATGTTCAGTTTTATTTATTAACAATTTAGTTTGAAATGGTTTTATTTATTGAAAATTAAGTTCGCAATATTCACTTTTATGAAAGAGATTCTTTGAGGCTTAATTTATTAGAGGGGGAAATTAAATGAGAAATGAAAATTTACTATTTGCTTAAAGACATATTTGAAAAAGTCAACGTATTTTCTTGATAATCCATTACTGAAAGTGGAATGAGTTTATTAAATAAATAAGTTTACTTAATTTAAATACACTCTCTGTAGACTAACTAAAAGGTAATTATTAAGCTGTATATTAATCATTTTTATTTATAATAAACTAAATAATATGTATTCATTTATACAGTAAAGTACCATGTCTTCACATATCCAGAACATTCAATGCTGTAGATTTAAGAGCTTTCAAATCTGACAACTTTTTGTTGTTGCCTCTCATGCAGGGCATTAAATCAGCTTAATATCTAACGAGCACACTCAACTGGCTGTCAAATTTGCATTGATATATACATATATTGGTATACATATTTATATATTGACTCTATTCACTTGGGCTTAACATGAATGTCAGCTGTTCAGCTAATACCTTAATCCATGTAGCTCTCGTCATGGGGGTTGTCCAGGTCGTGACGCAGTTATTATAACCCCAACAATCTAGACCCACTTTCAGAAGTTGCTAAGCTGTTAGGCCGTTGGATGCGTGCGTGTGCTGTACACCCACATGATGGCCAAAATGTTGGGAAACTTTCAGACCGTGGTAATGAGTTCACGTATCCGTTGGCATCTGTGTGGCAAGTGGGCCAAAAAGACACGGGGCAAAACAAAAAAAAAAAAAAAAACAAAAACATTTTCATCTGCACACGCTGCCTAATGCCAACTTGATTAAGCGAGAGCAAGACCTAAAAAACAAAACGAGAGAAAAGATAAAACAACAACAAAATGTTGAGGGTCCGGCTTTAATATTTTATATTGGTCCATGTCGCACTTGTTGTTGCTGCTGTTGTTGCCGTTGTTGTTTTGGCCTTAGTATTAATTTATTATTCATTCAATGTATATCGCCGCCCTCCATATGTGACTGCAAACGTGTAACGGTTTATTATTCCCTTTATCCTTGTTCCATTCCCTGCTGCCTTCTGCTGCCTCCTGCTGCCTTTTGCTGACTGCTGCTGACTGCTGCTGCCTGCTGCCAGGTCAAGGACGTCACGCGCAACATTAAAAAAGCCGTCTGCGCCGCAAGCCTAGAGGAGATACGCACCAAGGTGGCCGAGAAATTTGACAAGTGCGAGCAGCAGCCAACCATCCACTTGGACTCCGATGGCACCGAAATCGACGACGAGGAGTATTTTCGCACCCTCGATGAGAACACCGAGCTGGTGGCTGTATTTCCCGGAGAGCATTGGATTGATGTGAGTAGAACAAATAAACAAAGTTGAGCTAAATGCGAGCTAAAACTTTTATAGAATTTTGAAAGAAATTCTTATTTAAGTAGAAATTTTAAGCTGTACAATCTTTCTTTACAAATTGCTCTGAAAAAAAATTTAAAATAATTTTATGCTCACATATTCTTTTTGAATAAATTATTAAGTAATATAAATTATAAATTCCATTGAAATTTGTATGCATTATTTATTTAACATTTATGCCCATACAGTTTTGTTTTTAGTTTTTATATAGACATTCCCTTTATCCTTTTTAACGCACACTTGAATTTAAGAGTCGTCCTAATAAAATCTATTTAATTGTTTTCACTTTGCGACATTTGGGCTCACGTACTCGTATTTCAACTGTCTTGTATCTCATATGCTTTATAGCCCACTCACTACGTGACTATAACCACGCCGAATGCCACGGCCAATGTCAGCATCACTGGCAACCCGGAGAACGGCGATACCACGGATGCCAATAACTCGGAATCGGCGCGCATTCGTCAACTGGTTGGCCAGCTGCAGAATAACTTGTGCAACGTTTCGGTCATGAACGACGCAGATCTGGACTCGCTATCGAACATGGATCCCAACTCTTTGGTGGATATAACTGGCAAGGAATTTATGGAGCAACTGAAGGATGCGGGCAGGTTAGCTAAAGTTACTTTAGAATTATATTTAATTTGATGATGAGAAAATTTTACTTGATAGACTTTTCTTTGATCTAATTTTTTAATAAGACCGAAAGCTGTAAAGCAGTAAATAGTTTTACTTCTTATATATGTACATATATTAAATTTATTTAGAATATCATTTTACATTATGCGATCAGACTTAGTCTGATTAGTCTATTTAATTTTACTACTTATTTTGTTTGTTTGGATCTTGATCTCTTCTCTTGGTTAGCCATGATTAAAATGGATTGTGAGACTTCGTTTATACACATAAAAATGTAAACGCTGCCCATAGTAGAAATATTTACGATATTTTACTCAAGTCATTTAGCATATTTAAACCATATCCAATTACATTATTCCAAAACTCCATACTGAAATTTAATTAATATCTTTATTTATTTGTATATCTGCCACGTCTCTCTTCCCTTTCTCTCCTAGACCGCTTTGCGCCAAACGCAATGCTGAGGATCGCCTGAACTTGTTGAAACTGCTAAAGGCTGGCGCTATTTTCTGCTCGGAACGCTATCCGGAAGATGCGGAGGCCATTGATCGCGAGATTGGACGTCAGCTGAACGAGGCGGAGAGCGGTCAGGTGACCACAACAAATGTTAGCAACACGCGCACCATCGAGGTGGTGCAGTGCGACAATCAGAATACCACCATTACCATAACCGTGGCCGAAGCCACAACCACATGCAGCAGCGCCGAATCGTCGGCCCAAAACAACGAGGTCAATGCCAACTCGAATGGGAATGGTGATATCTGACTGCCCATTCTGGGCAGCCTTAGATAAAGCCTGGCTGTCGAGGGGTAGCCAAACTAAGGCACTTTTATCAAACGTTGTTTCACACGAATCAAAAAAGAATTGAAAACGAACCGAAGAATCAGTCCTGCAACATTGGGTTAACATACACGTATTTCTAGCATATACTTAGGCGCTGCGAATGGCCAAACGAACAGAAATAGAAATCTAAATATTGAAACGTAAAAACGAAATCTTGAGAAATGCTTCATAGAATTTAAGAGCAAATGAAAGTTAACGAAATATTACATGTACTAGCATAAAAATCATAAATATCGACAACTTGTAAAACCAAATGCCGAAAGTCTGCAAATCTTTTGGGCATCATTTAAAGATTGTAAAGTTTAAGCATGGATTCAGTAGATCTCATTATAATCTATAATCTAGAAAGGGTTTAAAAGATAATAATGCATTGACAGCCATACTGAATGTTAAAGATTTTAAAATTTTTTCCGATTCTGAGTAATTGATTGAATTTTAAGTGAAATATGTTTCACTTGATATAGAAGTGTGAAAGCTTCCATTAGCCGAGTAAATTTAGCTAGTGGGTATTTTTTAATTGGCAGCTATAACTTTTTACTTACTTTAAAAAAGTGTAAATTGCTGTAGATATATTCTTCTAGCAAAAATATCAATATATCTAAAATATCATTCTACATTTATGGTCAGACTTTGAGTATTTATTTGATTTCTTTGCACTGTGGAGTAAATAAATTAATGTTGGAAATGTAGCACTTTATATATATATATATATATATATATATATATATATATATATATATATATATATATATATATATATAATAAAAATAATTTTAAAAGAAATAGTGTGTGCGGTGCCAGATATCTAACTATATATATGCTCAGTGATAAACTGCTATAAATCTGAGCTTACCTCCGTTGGGCATTGGGCAAGCTAAATCTTTATAAATTCTACAACTGAAGAATTTACTGCGGGCAAGTCCAATCCTTAAACTTAGTTGCCAGCAACACAATAACTTTGAAAATACTTTTCAACAAACTTCAACTGTAACAGAATATACAACAAACAATTGTTGGCAACTGCAAATATTCTGCTTTACATTAGGGAATCTCAGATTCTAAATTTATTATTGTTGAAGTTTTATGTTTTCATTTATTTCAATAAAGCCAAAGCTTATGAATAAATTTATAAAGATGAGCATAAAATTTAAAAATATATATAAGCTTTCAGGCTCAGAATCGGGTGTTATAAATCGGCTGGATATATAGAGTCAATGCATAGATGCTACTGAATTCATAGTAGAAACATAACATAAATTTAAAATTTGCTGACAAAGTTTTTGCCAAAGTCGATTCATGTCAAAAGGCATCTGATTTAAATGAAAAGTATTAATAAAAAAGAAAATCAAAATAAACGAATACAATAAATATATAAACAATTAAATATATCATATGAGGAGTAAAATACGAAGAACTATAGGAAAATATCATGTTCATTATTATTGAATAATTGTACGAAAAAAATGGTTTTAATGAAATTACTATGATAAAATATGAATTAACTTTTTGAGTAGTTAGAATGAGTATCTGAAGGCTTTTTGCTGCTTGAACAAGTTTTAGTAAAAAGTAGCTTTTTGATTGAAGATAAGAATGAGGGAAAAAATCTTCGCTTATTTCCCGAAAATTTGTTTTTTCTTATAATTTTGTAATATTATTTTTTTTTTTTTTGCGTAGTTAGAGTTGAAAGTGATGTCGATGTAAACATATTTTTATTGTTTCACAATTGATAATAGCTTTTTATCTTTTGTAATTTTCCATAAATATTATGTTCGTATTTAATATATTAAATATGTCTATTGATTTAGTTATTGGTTTTCATGATCATTAGCATTAGCTTTGCTCTTGAATGAGTTTAATCTTTTAATCATATATTTATATTATATGATATAATGTTATGTTCAGCCATAGCGATTATTGAGGTTAATAGGGTGTTTAATAAGTATAAGCACAGACGCACACATAAAATTGTTTTTAGACTAATGCCATTGAAAATGTCATTTGTTGAAGCCAATTGAGACTGACTGTATTTATGTGTAACAATTATTTGAGGGTACGAAACAAAAGAGATTGTATTTCGAAATCGACCTGGTTTAGAAATTGCTTCAAGTGAATCCCCCACAAAAAGTATTGTAGCGAAACCAAACATACACACACACACATAAAAAACGTAAAGAATTTAACAAGAAAATAAAGTAAAGAAACTCTTAATATTAGTAAAATTTAACAATAAATGCAAACGAGAAATGCAATTACACTCTTAGAATCATATACAGAAATGAAAAGAAACAAAAAACAAGGCAAATCAAAGGCAAATTACAATATAAATAAGCAATAAATATACCAAGAAAAAGATAAGAGAAAACTTGAAATTATGAAATATACATAGTAATTGCATACACCAAGCAACAATATACCTAAATAAAAGCATATTAACAAACAAAAACAATATTTACTGGTCGGGCGAACGATGCGTATGCGCAACATGTGCAACAGGGCGTATGAGCCAGGCGCTGGCTAAAGAGAATGAGAGAGAGAGAGAGAGAGAGAGAGAGAGAGAGTGCCAGAGTTCGCTTAAAAGAGCATGAGCTTTAAAGAGAGCGTGGCAGTAACTTTGTCTTGCAACTGCCGCAGTTAATTGCATTAAAAACACTGTCGCAGCTGTGACGTCACACGGCGTGCGTGGCTGGTGACGTCCAACAGTAAAAGGGGCCAGGTCGCCAGCCAAAACGGGCCAGGCCGGGCCAGGGCAGGCCGGGCCAGAATATGCTCCTGCTGCTGCGGTTGCTGCTGCTGTCCTACTAACACAGTTCCACTGCCAGCTGAGCAGCAGCAGCCTGCCTGTAACTGACCTAAATTCCCGCCCACTGAAAATTTGATTTGCTGTCTTGCCCTTTTTGCAATGCGTACAAATTAAGTTAGCCACTTTTTGTCCAGCCTACAGTCTTAGCGGCATATGATTTCACTTAACCGTTATGCTACCTCTGCATCTGCTTCTTTTACTTCTTGTGATTTGCTTTGTTGCCTGCCGTGTCCTTGACATCCCGCATTTGTTTTGGGCCAGCACTGGCAAAAGAAAATTATTTCAAATGTAAATATGAGAGACCCGAGCTGAGTTAGGGCGCGAATCCGTTTGGACGCCTTTGATGTGCGGCCACATTTTCATTAAAAGGCGCATTTTATATATTGCGGTGGGCGGCGTTAGCGTCGACATCGGCATCGTGGGCGTTATTCTAACGCGTTTTTACTCTTATTTCATTTTCATTCTTAGAAAGTGCCGCCCGATGTAAAATATAATTTGGCCTGACTGCTTGCTGGGTGGCGGGGGCCAAGCTTTGAAGTACGATAAAGCGAGAATGTGACATTTTAAAAGGGAAGCTTCAACTTTGCAAGAGCTGCACAGTGGGGCAAAAGGTGAATTAGTGTAAGTAAACTTTAAGGTTTGTTAGTTATTATTTATTAAATAAGTTATATGTGTATAAGTAAATTATATGTGTAAGAAATAACTAGATCTCAAGGGAGTTTTCATCTTTTCAGAGAAGCCAGTGTTATTTTAGCCTTAGGTGGGGCTTTCAAGTTATTCTTCTGTCAAGCACCAGTCCTTCATACTTGGCTATTAATTGACTAACTCCTTTTTCGATGATAAAGCAAGAGTTATGTTTGTGCTCAGGCATGAACATACAAATATCCAAAAACTGTATAATATAAGAATAGATAGTAAGAACAGCAACGCAGTTAAGTATATTTATATTGGCTTTAACTAATCTGATCATTTAAAATGATTTAAGAACTCTTGTGAATCTTCTTTGTTTATATACACTGGGCGCCATCAGTCTAGCGCCCCTTTCAACAGAATAAATCATTTATTAATATAAATATTTTGCGTTTTATTATTATTTTTTGGTATTATTTTTTATTTTCTAACTATAGTTAATTTCCACGATTTAATTTATTTTTTTCTACATGTTTAATCAAAGTAAATGGCTGCCAGGAATTACAATAATTAGATTTTTAATCCAATTGTTATGATATTTACTTAACTTTTTTAGCCATATATTTATAAATGCATTAATTTTAAAATTACAAATAAATTTCTTCTGGATCTTCTTGGTGTAAAATAGTATAATACTCTGATTTGTTTTTCATTTGTTCGGCCTACTGTTTATTTAAAAATATTTCTACAATAGAAAATTGGATTTAACAAATGCAGGAGTGGAAGTAAAAGTATATCAGCAAAAATATGTATTTACATACATTAAATTACAAAATATATTAAATCTATTTTGTATGCATTTATACAAATTTTGAATTACATTTCTATTACTGTGGTTATATTTTACTATTGTTATATAATTTCCTGTATTATTTTACTTTATTATTTTTGTCAAATAAATTTAAAAGAAATGTTTTTATATATATATTTATAATAAATATGAATATTATATTATATATTCATATATAATATATTTTTTTTATTACCAAGAAAAACTCTACTACATTTTGTAAGAAAACTCTCTTTGCCTATCGTCTTCAATTTTTGCTCTATATAGGAAACCATCCACTGTATATTTGATAGCAATTTGTTCGCTTCATTTTATAGATAAGCGAATATATGATGCGAGTAGTGAGCAGAGCTTGGTGCATGCATAAACAAGTGAAGAAATCAGTGCTCAAATGGCAGGGCATCAGGCACAAATGTTAAGTGTCTGACAGTGCTGATGGCAGCTGCTGCTGCTGCTGCTGGCGAGGGGGCGTTGGCAGCGGGGCGTGGTCGAGTAAATAACATATCGAATATAAGTGTAGTAGGGCGCATAATTTTCTACAATTTTTATTTTATTTTTGTGTTTCTTTTTAGCCAAAAAAAGTAAAGGAAAGATGTGAAAAGAGCAGCTTGTTTATTTGTGTGCCTGCGGGTGACTGTTTATGTGTGTGTGTGTGTGTAGTGTGTGTGGGTGTATGTGTAGTGTGTGTGTGGGTGTATGCTTGTGTATTTGTATAGTTGTATGTGAGTTTCGCATTGCACAGAAACAGCATGTGTTTTTGTAATAGATGCCGCTGTGGGCATTACTAATACGCCCCGTGGCACATATGCGAAGGCAACGATTGTGGCGGCAATATGACGCTGCGGTGGGCGGCTTATGGGCGTTGTCATAATCATGCACTTGGTGCCCCAAGCAGCACCAACACCAACTACCAACAACGAACAGTCGACAGTCAACAGCCAACAGCCACCGGCAACAACAGCATTAAGAACGACCGCTTAGATTGCCTCATTTGCTTGTGTATTTTTTTATATAAACACACACACTCATACAGAGATATATATATATCCGTGTGCCCTGCACCGTGTGTGTATGTGTGTGTGTGCTTGTGTGTGTCTCTGGGCGTTTGTTTGCCTCGCTGATTTGTTTGCGCGACCAAAGTCATTAGCTGCTGCCGCAGAGTCCATAAAGGAGCAAGCTGCCTAGACACAGCTGTCAGTAATGAAAATTTTTAGTGATAGCCCAACAAAAATATGAAATTATACTTTTTATTTACTTTCATGCTGGCGCTGGCCCTGTGCCATGTAAGCTCTTAGCCGTTGAGTTGATTTGACCTCTATATGAATGCCTTTCTATTGCAGCTGGAGCTGATCGGCGCAGAGGAGAGCTGCTTGGACCGTTGCCTGTTGAACTGGCCAAGCGAAGTGAGCAATGCGCATGAGGAGCTGGCATTGGAGCCGAACTTGATGAAGCTGGATCAGCCAGCGCTGCAGCAGCAACAACAACAACAACAACTGGCCGAGTGCCGTCAAAATGTGCAACAATTCGATTGCACTTTAAAGTGCATGCTCGAGCACTTTCAAGTGCCCCATCGATGTAGAAACAAACATACATAAAGTTGCCGGCGCTCAATTTTGCAAATATGGGCTATAAAAAGTTGAGTGTGTTTTAATTACTATTGGTTGAATTGGGAATTAATATTTAAAGTAAGCTGCGACAAAGCTGACTAGAGTATTTACTTATTAAGTGTAGATCTGAACATCATAATTATTACCTTTGCTACACATGGATAGGTAATTGATTTTATAAGCAAATACCTTTATGCAGTATGAGGATTTTAAGAGATAGTCTTATTGATGTACAATCGTATTTACACAACCTTGCCGTTTGAGTTGCCTTAAAGGTAGGGTATAAAGTAGTCCTTTTGGGAGCAGACTGCGGTGTCCCAGCAAACTTTCGCTGTATCTGCTTGTATGTCTTTTAATCTACACTTTAGCTGTATGTAGATTGAGATCTTTATGGAGCGTGGAGTCGCGCTAGTACCAGGGATAGTGTGTTATCTGTCAAAGTGCCCGATTCTGATATCCTGTATACGTTTGTGATTGGATTTGGCAGCAATCCATATCGGCAGAATACAATGTACGAAGCTAACTGAAGTAAAGTTGATGCTAAGTCATGTTGCAGACAAGTATTTAGATTTGCGGTGGAAATCAATTTACTTTGATTTTAACCTCTGATAACATGGGGGGTGTCACACCCCACACAGCCCCGTCACTACGCCCCTGGTTGCAGCAACCCCTAGCTCCAGGCAGGGTATATTCTAGTCTACTTCAATTTCATTAGATTTACGCATATTTAACACTCAGTTAAATTAAGAAATATGACATTATATCTCAATGCATTTAAGCTTAATGCAATCATCAGAGCCAGCAAAACAATCGTCTGTGTGCGTATTTAAATAAATATTCAGCAATTAAATGAGTGGAAAAGCTGGCAAATTGAAATATGTAAATACCTGGGCATTTGCACAACTAATTAAATATGCGATTGCGATTAAATTAAATTGCATGTTTAACACACAAAAAGGGAAGAAAAGGGAACGAGACGAAAACGCAGAAACAAAACGCAAATAAAAGGCATGAAAGCGAAAGTGAAAACTGAGGCCAACTGCGGGTGAGTTCCAAATAATGTTCAGTCGACCCGCATGAGTGTGTGTTTGTGTGTGTGTGTGTGTGTGTGAGAGTGTGCCTGTGTGCGTGCGTATATATTTCAATTTAATTAAAACATTTTCAATTTTATGTGTTTTTCGTTGGCATTTGCTTTGAATTCATTCAATTGTAGCTAAATGCCAGAGCATCAACAGCGGCTGCTGCGCAAATATTTGGCTTAGCTGAAGAGCTGAATTCATGTTGGGATTTGAATATACTACGTATTCACAGGATGCGCGCTCGATTTCGATTTGTTTCTCTCTATTCATTCCCCTTTTTTTTTGGCAAGCTCAAAAGTGCAACAAATCCACATGCGCCCGCTGAATGCCAAAGTTGAGGTCCAGCCTGGCAACAGCCCAACAAAGCAAGAGTAAAAAGAACTGTTTACATTGAAAAGCCGAGAATTGAATACCCTGAATGAAGATTGATGAATGTGATGTTGAATAATATATAAGGCTAGTTAAATTGGGCTTAAAGTGATTGCTGACTCAATGAGCTTTTTATACAAAAATAACAAACAGATCACTTACCTTTGGTACTCTTTATCTTCCATGTACAGACTTAAAAGGGCCCAACTTGAACACCTGCTAGATCGCACTCTTCCCTGCGAAATTCTTCATAGTTCATAGTCTCATTTCATATCCATTCTTTCCTCTAGTTGACTCCAGTCTACACTCACATCTTTTTTTAATATTCCTGTCAATTTTTTATCTTTAAGTGGTTGTAAAGGATCTTATTAAAATGAAGCTCAAATTATATTAGTAAAATTATAATTAAAAATAAAAATATCTTTAAAAGCCGCATAACTTAGCTGGCTTGCCGAACGAATTCTTTTAATGCATATATAAAGGTGTCATCCATTTCATATCCCTTAAAGACTTCACCAATAATATTCAATTAAATATTTGTAAACACTTGTTTTATAATATTGAAAAATTATTTAAAAAAATAATAAAAATAAATTAAATAATAAAAATGTATATATAATATATAAAGCTAACAACTTCCTATGCCATAATAGCTAAATATGTTATCGACATATACCTAGTGCAGTTTATTTAAGATACCTTTAGCCTTTAGTTGGCAATTGATTGCGTGATTCAACCGATTAAATACGTTGCCTTCATTAGCCTAATAGATCTTTGACAAGATAAATATGACAAGCAAATTGATCTGCATTAAACAATTGCGAATTTCTCAACTTCTATCTTAATTCCGTTACACACTTGCTGAATACCCTAACCGGACAAGCCCAAGCAATTAATCATCGCCACATGCGTTGTATGTGACCTTTTGCTAGGGTATGCTACAGTTTGAGTAACTGCTGCTATTGTTGTTGTTGCTGCTGTTGCTATTGTGGTTGTTGTTGTTGTTGTTGCTGCTGCTGCTGGTGCTGCTGCTGTGTCTGCGATGACAAGTGAGTTAATTAATCTAACTGCCCAATGCCTGTCAAACTACAGACATCGAAGGTCGTGCACCATAATTAAACATGACTGCTGTTGTCCTTGCCATTGCCGTCGCGCCTGCTGCTCCTCCTGCTGCTCCTCCTGCTGCTCCTTCTGCTGCTGCTAATGATGGTTATGTGGCTGTTACACCTGGCGGCTCATACGAACGAGACGCATAAATTTCAATTTGCTATGCTCAGCTGCTGTCTCGACTCACCTTCATTTACATACCATATATGCATGGTATAATGTAACCTGGATGGACATGCAAAAATGTTCGCGCCACGTTCGAATGCACAATTAGCGAGCTGCCACATGAATTATTAGGCCGTTTGATTGTCGTAAGGAAATGAAAACGGAAATTATTACTCTCCCACACACACACAAACACACAGGCTATATACACATACATATACATATACACATACCACATAAGCGAAATGTGCGAAATATGCGAAATATGTTAATGGCGGGGTCAGCGTATTTCGGAAAAATGCAAAACGCGTTGCACGCTTTTAGCAGCCACTGTTTGTCAAGGGCAGTGTGGTAATTAGAGATGCTCCAATGATTTTGATGAATATGTAATGGAAACTGTGTGAGAAGTGCAACATTGGCAATTTTTTTTGGATGTTTGATTATTTTGGATTCTTTTAAGTACTGGTTTATTTAGCAAGCTCATCTAATTTTTAATTGTACTAACACCAGTTTTCATTAACAAAACGAATACTAAATTTATTATTAAAAGACTAATTAAAATTAAAATTGTTATTTATGTTATTCGAATTTTTTTATTTCTTATTAAATTATCGTTTTAATATTAAATTATTTAAGCTAAAATGTATAAAAATATAAACATTTTAACTATCATTATAAAAGTTCACCATCACGAAAAAAAATTTATACAATACTGGGAATAGTAACAATTATGAACTAGGGTTGTTTTCTCCTCTAAACCTATAACTATAAAATACGGACTCTTAAGATAGTGTTAACATTATATATATATATATATATATATATATATATATATATATATATATATATATATATATATATATATATATATATATATATATATGTATAATATAATATATAATATATATATAAATTTTATATATATTAGCAACAAAAATCTTGTTTATATAAAAAATATATTTTTATCTACACAAATTATATAAAATATAAATAAAATGATTCATAATTACATGCAAATAATATATTTTGTATTATATGTAAAATTTAAAATCAAAATAAAATATAAAGGTGTTTTTATTTTGTTGGAACAGTAAATAGAAATAGAAAAGTTATATTTCCTAGAAAAGTAAAAATTTCTTTTTTCAGTTGCTTCACAATGAGAATATTTATTAAATTAATATATTAGTTTTCAATGATATGACAAAGTTTGTTATTTTGTTGCAAACAGAAACAGCAAAATATATATAAGATTTTCTTTTTTTTTTCTTAATATAGTCAATATATATAATATATTACATTAATATTAAATCAGAATGTAAAATATTTAATAACACTTATTAATATATAATTTGATTATTAGCAAGATAAATATAAAGCATATATTTTGTCGTGTTTTGAAATCTAAAAATTAGAAATACCTTTAATAGTTTCTCAACTTCAACTTGGAGCGTTCTCTATGAAAATGATTTTTATCTAAAATCTAAATTCGTGTTTTCTTCTTCCTTCTTTTACCATAAATAGTTTCAAACTTGGAGTGTTCTTTATTAAAACGATTTTTATCTTAAATCTAAATTCATTCTTTCTTTTTCCCTGCCTTTTTCTGCAACATTTAACAGCTTTTGTATTGCATTTTATGCAGCACGAAATCTGCACAACACAAAAGTGATGATGGAATTAAATTGAAAACTTAGTTCCGCTGCGGCGTGATTCGCATGAGGGTCACGTAGGCATCTCGATTGTCAATCAGTTGGAAATCGCTGTAAGTTTTGTGCAATTTCCGTGCTGCGTGCATTGCATTGGACAGAGGGGCAATTAATGCATTCGCATTCGCATTCGCACGCGGCGGCGTATACGTAATATTTTAGTATTTTCGGCTTAAAATTGAATATATGCCCGTAGAGAGGAGGCCTGCATATGTCAGTGTATAATTTTCAATGATAACAAAGTCCAATTTATGTAAAAGCGCTAAATGCAATTTACGCCTATGAATTTTAAGTTGAGCAATAAACCTATTACCATGCCAGAAAGCGTGAGATCAAAGAGTGAGTGAGTGAGAGAGAGAGAGATAGAGAGAGAGAGAGAGAGAGAGAGACAGAGAGAGAGAGTGTGTGTGTGAAAGGGCGATAACTATTGGCAGCATGTAAATGTCACACTCAGTTCAATCGAGAGTTTTGGCTCATAAATTCAGTCCTTTGTCTGCGCACCTCTGTTGAACTTTCCCAAAGTGCCAACAATTTTAATAATGCGTGAAGAGTTGCGGTGCTTGCAAGGACCCCATTATGCCAAAGTGACATTTTTCGACTGCCTGTTTGCGAATTTTCGCATTATTATTTTTATTTTTTTCTCCAGCAACAGCAAAGGCAGCAGCCGCATTCATAGGCCAGAGTTTTGCCTGCAAGCTGCCAACTTTATTTTTATTGCATTTATAAACTTTGCCCTTACACAGAGTGCAGCGAAAAGTTCAAAACCCAAATTTATATATACTGCGTATAAGTTCAACAATTTACCCGACGCTTTGCCAACAAATTTTCTACTAAAAAGCAAAAAACAGAAAATAAATAACATTGCACAGGTCTGAGCAGTGGCTGGCTAGACACACCTGGACACAGGTGTGTAGGCCTATGTGCCACTCAAATGTACACAACTTTGTTTGTCTGGCCAGCCATAATCACGCCCAGTCTGTCACCAACAGTCGTCTAACAGCCCGTTAGCAGACCCTTAACAGGGCGCGCTCTTCAAAGCTCACTGTTAGCTGTGCTTTTGCGTCTGCTCTTCGGCGTCTGGTTTGCTTTTTCGCATTTTGCCTTTGGCTTGTGCTTTTGCAATGACAGCAAACACTGTGCAAAGACACAGGGCTGCTTCTTTAAATACAGCACGCACAGATGTCTGGCAATTTATTCCAAGTTCGGCCGGCTTTTGTTGCAATTGGTGGGTGCGGCTGCCACGGCAACTGCGACAACAAAGAAACGCGTAAATATTGAGCCAAAAACTTTGAGTTTTAAATAAAGTTGCAAATAATTACAACAAAAATTACAAAAAATAAATAAAATAATAAAAATAAAAAACAATTTTTCAAAAACTTTTAACTACAATTTTTTATAATTGAAAACAAGTTTTTGAAAGTAAAAAAAAAGTTGATTGCGAATTCCTTCTTCAAGTTAAGTCGTAAAATTTGCGAATTCAATTTGGATGATACAAAGTGAAAAGAAAGGAGCATAAAAGTAGGCAACAAAATTCTACAAGTACTAAACATTTCAATTAAGATTTAAATTGTTTCGCTTGTCATAAATCTGCGGTTTGGCTGGTAGTCTGGGCCACATAAAAGCAAGTAGACAAAGGAAAACATCAAGTTGAATAAAGAAAAACAAGGAATAAATAGACGAAAAAAAAACATGTCAGAAATTAATGCAGCAAAACAGGCAATTGCTGCAGTAAAAAAAACAGCAGAAATTGCTGAAGCGACGTCAGCTAATACGGCCCCAACTCTGGGCCAGACCACATCAAGAACGACAACAACAACTGGCACACCACGACAAAGAACTTTGATGCGAGCTGCGGAAATGGACGCCGATACCGATGCTGAACCAGACGACATGGATGATGGTGTTGTTGTTGCTCCTGCTGCTGTTGCTGCTGCTGGTGTTGCTGCGGTTGCTGCTGCTGCTGCTGATGCTGCAGTTGATGTTGCTGCTGATGATGATGATGCGGATGATGCGGCAGACAGCATTACGTTGGAGCTGGCATTGTCGCCAAACTCACCCACTCCGCCACCCACCACTGCCGACGAGGATCTGGCCGAGCTGGACAACAGCAAGCCTTTCAAGGTGGGTACTCCTTAGCATGGCTGGCCAGAGGACACTCACACAGCATTGCCCATTCATAAGTCAGCTCCAATTGTTAACTGGCCAGCAATTCGTTAAGTGATTACGGGCTCCATTGTTGCTGGCCTCCGTTTTTGTTAGCGCACGGGGGCCGAACAAAACTTTTGACGTTCATGCACAAAGTGAAGTGGTCCAGCCAGCGAGGCGCAAGGACCAAGGTGCAAGGAGCAAGCGACTGGCCACTCAAAAGGCTTTGGCTTTGGCAGTGGCTGTGGCTTCGAGAGCAGACGCTTGTTCTAGTTGTGGGTCTGTGCCGGTTCTGCGTGCTTTGCACACCCTTCAGGCATGTTTGACTTTCAAGGGCTGCAGCAGCCGGTCTATACCATGACCGAAAAATCCCATATTGCTTCAAGGCACACGCGTTTTGATCCCATCAAGTGGTCAAAAAGGGGACAAATTAAATTATGCAGAGAAAGCGCGAAAGTGCAAGTCACAAAAAGAAATAGCGTCAAATTATTGACATTTTTAGCAAAATTCTTTATATGATTTTTAGAACAATATACATAATAAATTAATCAAGAACTAATTAGCAAACACAAACTTTTGCCAAAACAAAATATAATTTTTAAAGTTTTTTAAGCACAAAGTTGAGTTTATTCGTCAAAAACTTTTTTAAATTACGCGCTTGACGTGTTTTTCTTGTGTATATAAAGCAATTCATAACGAAAAATAAATTTTATTTATTCAAATACATTTTATCGAGCAGGTGCTAAAATTTGATAGGAAACATTTGCAATATTGCTATCGGGTAAATAAATAATAAAAAAAACTATTGAATAACTATTAAATAATAAAACACTGCTGATACAATATATAAATAAAAATTGAAATCATAATAAAAAAAAATATATATATAATAATAATAATAAATAATAATAATAATGATACAAATAAAAAAATAATTTACTACACAGATTATATAGCAAACAAATAATATAATATAATAATAAAAATAAGAGATTTTTAAATAATATATAAATTATTTAAATTAGTATAGAAGCAATTTATACAAAAATAAGTAATATTTAAATGTTTTTCAAAAAAATTTGATTTAAAAATAGTTTTATTTTGCTACCGGACAAATTAATAATTACAGAAACAGAAAATCAATATGGAGTATACAAAAACAGTTGGTACACAATATAAATAAAAACAGAAATTAATAAAAAAAAACATAAGATTTATAAAGCATTTCATTTTATATTATTATTTTTTTTAACATATTATTTGTACAAAATAATTTAATTTACAATTATATATGCTTACAAAATAATTTAATTTACAAATAATATAATAAAAATTAATAATATCAAATAAAATGTTATATAGATAATATAAATTTATATTTTTATTTAATCAAATTCTTTTCATTTATTCATATTTAAGTTTTGTTTCAGGTTCAGGTTGATAATTAAATAATAAAAAAATGTTTATTAAAAATTTAAAAAGGTTTATTCATATAATTAATATAAAAATAAGATAATAATAAAAACAAAATATATTTAAAAATAATATATTATGATATAAAATACTATATAAGCAATGTGGTATAAATTAAAAAATCAAATTATATAGTGTGATTGATTGATCGACTGACTGACTGACATTTAATGTATAGGTAAGAGTTCAAGAGATTGGCTGAATATATATTCATATATTTTTATAACAACCTACTGAAACCTATTTACTTTATGCAAATCACAGCTGCGTGAATTGTTGATCTAATTTTTGTTGTTGACAAAAATCTATGTCCGTTGTTAGATTTTTGGCTCCTCTGGCTGGATTTTAAGCATATTCACATAGAATTATGTGATGCACGAGGGACTTTCCACAGCCTGCTCTGGCTTCTGGCTTTTCTTTTTTTACACGGTAACAAGGTGAAATTTGGTATTCATAAATAATTGAATAGGCGACCACAGAAACGGCGCCTGGCCAAAAGACTGTTACAAATTATACAGCAAATTGCTCAACACGCCATTAATCGACATTTTAGCATAGAAATGAATGTTAATGGTATCTTTGATCTCCGCATATTATCATATATTATTAATGCAGTACCCATTATCTGGAGCCCAGCGCCTGACTTTCACTAAATATGCTAAAAATTCAATTAGCTCAAGCATAAACTTGGCCACCATTAAATTTGTTTCGTTTTTTGCTCAAATAGAAGTTGAGTTTTTTTTTTTTTTAAATTTTTTTAATTTGTGCGAACTTTGTAAAGTGTGCTTTAATGGCAAGCAGCGAGAAGCCAATGTTGTGGTGGGCTAACAATTGAAATTAATTAAAACTGTTCGACGGTCAAAACTGTAGCGAAGCCGAGCAACGGGCGAAGAAGCAGCTGAATTTTAGCCAGATATCACAATGTGGCTATCTTACGGTCGGAGTCCTCGTATATCATTAGGCGCTGCCGGGGCCGGCGGTGATTGGCGGGGTGGAACTAAGCACGTCGCCGTGTCTGGTGCGCGCTGGTGCCGATAACGATGCTGCTGCCACTTGGCCATGCGTCACCAGACACGGAAAGAGCCACTCCAGCGTGTGAGTCGTCTGCCCGGCTGTCTGCTGTGGCCCCTAATCGATTTATTGTATTATGTTGTGAGCGTTAAAAAGCGCCATAACAAAATTAACTGAGACTCAAGGATCACTGACGGGAAAAACTTTATAACTGGGCCGGCTCAGTGATGGGGCTTGTGGTTTTTCGCAAGTGTCCATTGAGTTGGCCAGACACGAGAAATTAATTGACAGTTTTGTAAGTCTCAAATGTTTTATTTGTTCATTTTTGTATTCTCTGTCTTCGCTTCCCTTTTTTTTTTTGGCAATTTGTCAGCCGCAGGAAACGTGCGAAAAGTTTTGCTCCCATTTCCTGTTGCTCGTCTGGGCCCCAAAGTTTGTTGGTTTCCATGTCGTATGCGCAATTTATGTGGCATACATCTAATTAATAAGCGTGCACGGCATGTTACATGAATTTGACAAGCAGCCATTGTTGGCGTTGCCTTACGGTTGCCCTGATGCCTATCTGACAGCTTGTCTATCCTTACGGCTGACGTGAACCACTTTTCAACAATTGTAATTAATTAAATGAGCCCTCGTGACGCTTGCCTTATGGATGGGTATGTTTATGTTTGGGTATTGCAGGTGTATGTATGTACATATATTAAAAAAACATATGCTTTAACTTTAAAGTTAAAAGAAAGATGACGGGGCATCGTTTCTGTGAGGTTTGCTAGAGGAATTGGAGAGAGAAATTTGTTTTGACAATACGCCTTGACAATATATTGATTGGGGAGAGATTTATTTACTCGTTCAATTCAATGTTTAGAAAACTTAAAAGGTCGAGGCTACTGTTTATAAAAATTTGAAGTACTTAGAATTGAAGGATAAGATCCATATTATAAGAAAGAGGAAAGAATAAATATTTGTTCTTCACATAGATTTAATTTTACACAGTTTGTTGTTATATTAAATGCCAATATTTTAATTATTTATAGTAGTTAGTATTAAATGAAATTAATACTGTCTATAGCTAAAGCACAGGCTGGTAGAGTCTTTGGCTTACACGAGGTAATATCTTCTTGGATATAAAAAAATTAAAATTTAATAAATCCTAGTATATAAAATATATAGACTAAAGTATATAAAATCTCATCTGCTATCGTCCGAGCTGCTACATCTGCTCCTTAAGCCTTTCTTTTTTTTCTTTTTATTATTTTATCATCTACCTGAAATTTCACCAAGACCATAAAATTAAAATAATGCTATATTATCTATATAAACTAACTCACAATAGAGTATATACAATCTTATATTATACTCGTATACATATGCTAATCTTTTCATACTCAGTTCGTCGTTGTTTACCCCATTCTTCAAGTATTTGCTGCCTGCTGTCCCTTTGTTTGTATTAGTATACAAAACTATATTTTTTTTTATAATTATGCTTATTAAAATCAGTTAGCCTCAATGAGCCTGAGTACACTTTAAAGCAAGGCAATTTGAAAATGCTTTGCTGCCAGCACAATCACAGTCTCTTAATAGCTCGTTATGTGGTCATATAAAAGAAAGACGGAGGAAAAAAAAACGAGAATGAAGCACACGGCAGGACATGCTGTTGGCGCAGACACCATGTGGGAGTAATCCGACGGCGACATGGAAAACGCATTTACTGTTTCTGTTTTTTTGTTGCTTTTTTAATGCTGTCTGAGAACAGTTCAGTTTCACCTACTATGCAAAAGCAATGCCTCAAAAGAGATGCGAACTAAAACCAAAAATTCACATACAAATGTCATGGAAAATGAATGAAGAGGGAGACTGGAGGCTGGGAGCTGGGTCAGAATGAATTAACTTACATGATACAAATGCAGCAACAACAACAGCGAGAAGAAGAGCATTGAACATACAAACGGAAGCAGCAGCAATTACAACAACAACAACAGCCAGGGCCAGGTGGAAATGGGCGAACACGCTGCGTATACGCAACGTTGGGCATTAAAATAAATAAACGAGTATTATTCATGAGCAAGCGAGCGTAGAACTCAACGACGCCACTCCATGGAGCAATATGAGCCAGCAAGTAGTCAGAGGAGACCAAGTGGGTGTGGCAACATGCCGCCTCCCTAGCCTGTTGACTATTCTCTAATAGTATGCGTGTCAATGCGGTGACTAAACATGTAAATTGCGATGTTGTCCGACTGCTGTAGAATGTCTAATGGCTTCGCAATTGTAGTGAGTGAGCTATTTCAATAATTTGATGGCAGCTACATGGTTACTATGGCATTCTGATGGCAATCGTGCGAAATTAGTGGCATTGGCTGGAAACACGACTCCGCACAATGGAAGCTCAAAGCAAAGCAAATCAGAGAAGCTTGAAATCAAATACAATCGATTCATACTTCAATAGAGCAATGTATTTACAAGGTGGGATGATTGTCACTTGGTATGAGGTAAGATAGATTGCTGGAAAAGCAGGTGAAGGTTTGCTAGTCAAGTTTTGGTATATGCAAGAAATCTAAGTGTAGAGTATCTTTAAGATAAATTGAAGTAGGCGTTGAGTCTAAGACGAAAAGAAATAAGTTTCGTGGTACAGCAATGGATATGTGGACAAATGTAGAGTCGGTAGCTGAAATAATATAGCTTTATCTAAACCACAATTGCTACAATTTTTATAATGTAGCTTTTGGTAGACAGTATTTAAAAACTTAGGAACATTGCTTTGGTGTGCTTTGATATGCTTTGGTACTGAAACAGTCTGAAATTGAGAATGAATCTTTTCAAATGAATTTTGTTTATTTTTATTTTTGAATTCTTATCAAATTGTGTCATAAAATCATCTAAGCATCTATTTAATATTTATTAAATTCATTAAGAATTATTAAGTCTGAAGCAGTAAATAAAACTGTTTTAATTTATTTATCATTAAATTTTTTAATTTAATTTTAAAAAAATTTAAAAATAAATAAATTTAAATTATATTTTAATATTTGATTTCTAACAGATTTATTACAAGAGAATCTGATGATAAGTGTGATTGCAAATATTTATAATAAATAAATTTAAAAAGATTCATTCAGTCTGAAACTGTGAATGAATCTATTTAAATTTATTTACTATTCATATTTTTACAGTCGGTTGCTATCAGATTTTGTTGGACAGAATAATAAAAAAATTTAAATTTAATAATGAATAAATTGAAATAGATTCATTCATTCGGAAGCTGTGAATGAATCTATTTAAATTGATTTATTATTCATATTTTCAAATTCGATTCCTATCCGTTTTATTACAGAGAATCTTATATGAATTGGGTATAAAAATATTAATGCTAAATAAATTTAAAGAGATTCATTTACAGTCTAAGATTATTGCACTTTTTTCTGCTCCAACTTTTTCTTTAATTGTAACTCTGCAGAGTTTTCTAAATATCTTTTATTGGCTAGCTACATTGACATTGTCCCATTGTGCGTATGTGCTGGCATACTCTGCCGCTTGTGTTAATTTTTGGTTTAACAGCAGCTCAGTTGTATTCACAGTTGCCCAGATACTGGCATACAGATGCATATACGCATTCCTGATGAGGTCTGGCAATGGCCTGCACACGTATGTGTCGCCATGCTCCTGCCTTTGGATGGAGGCAGGGCGCACGCGTCTCATTATAAATGCATGAGTGCATTGGCATCTGTCCATTGTCCTTGTCGTTCGCTCTACTGTTTGCTATTTGCTGTTTGCTGTTGCCAGATCCGGGTCCAGGTAGTACTTGCCTGGCACTTTCCGTAAATTTGCCGGACCAATATTGATGTGTGAACAAGGTGCAGGAGACAATGTGCTGCAGATGAAGGCACTTTTAGCTTGCTTTGTTACATGGCTTAAATATTTGTCGAAGCAGCTTACAAGTCAACTAGAATGATTGGCAATTGTATCATACCAAACAACGAACAAGGGCTCTTACAGTTGATAAGTGCTAGCTTATGTTAGTAGAGAGGAAGTTAAAGGAATATATAAATATATAGTAATACAATTTCAGAAACAAGTAATTTATCTACCTGTCATGTATTTACCCTTAATATTTAACTAGTGTCAATGGGCGACGTTGTTGGCATAAGTACAAACCGAAAATGGAAACCAAGATAAACACTTGAGCAAATGATCCAAAGCATTCAAATTGTTTAAGAGCACTTGACATGAAGGATTTTCGTAGCTGAAGCCCGGACATTCGTTCATTAAAACTCTCTGTCAAACCCAGATTTTTAAGTGCAGCAAAAGGTTAAAGTCAAGGCCGGGGTCAGTGTAAAAATGTTAAAGAGAAGACAAAAAAAAAAAAAAATAGCAAGAAAATGTAAAGAAAACAACTGCAAATAATGTGGTGTAGTTTGTTTTGGGCAAAGGCAACGTCGAGTTCTGAATACGCAGCAAAACAAAGTCAAGAAACGCATTTCACGCAAACAAAGCCACAGGCCATTGGCATATACCAGCCAAAACAGGCAGCCAGAACAGCCAGCCAGTCAGTCTCCCTTATAGCCATCCAGCCAGCCATCCAGCCATCCAGTCTGCCAGCCAGTTGGCCGAGCAGCTAAAGTGGCAATCAGCAAGTCAGCGCTAAAGCGAAGTTTGCTTTAAGAGTTTATGCCACTCAGTTAAGGTAAAAGTGAAAATCTTGTGCACAGCAGTAAAACACTTTAATATTTCTTGGTAAAAACTAAAAGCTGATAAATTTGGTAATTGTAAAGCAGATCTATGTCTTAAAAGAGTTTTGAATGCCATGTTTATCTATCTATCTATATTTTGAATGGATTTTCATTAAACCAATTTTCATGCAATTTCTTTACACATTTTGTTTTTCATACAATTTAAGATAATTCGAATGAAAGGTTCCTGAGCTGTACGCAGAAACTCAGGTTAACAGAATTGTTTATGAACCCCAAAAGTGTGGGCATATTTGAGATGCTGTGATATCAAATAAAAGGACATCTTGAAAGGAACCTAAACAAATATTTTCAATAAATTAAGAAGATGTTTCAGTGAAAATTTTTTTTTTTTTTTCAAATATAAAAAGGGTTTTAAAGGGCAGCAAAAATACTTTTACATAATGAAAAAATATTTTTTTAAATAAAAAAAGTCTGCATTTTTATAGGGATTGAAGAGTTCTAGAGATTGCTGCTATTGCACATTTATTTTCAGTTATATTCCCTCAGAAAGTTAACTATGTTTCCTGCCTAAAAAATTTAATTAATTTTGATCCCTCAATGTTAATCTGCCTTGGGGAAAACTCATGGATTGAACCTCGTGGGGCAACATGTTGAGCAGCACAATAAAAGTCAACTCAGTTCAGTTCAGCTCTGTTCAGGCTGTGCCAAATGTAAATATAAGTTTAATGGTCAGCACGCAGCCAAGCGGCCAGTCCAGGCCAGGCCAGGCCAGGCCAACTAGCCGGGCTGAAAGGAAATCAGTCAGTGGGCTGGTCCATAGAAATTCGCATAAAATGCCTGATAAATTTTCATTGTTGCTGCCAGACGCAACATTGTCGACGCGTTGATAGATTTGCGAGGCGTTATAATTGGTTTAGCCAACGTGGCGATCGGCGATTGATGTGATAAGTAGCTGGTGTAGGTGCAACTTATTGGCTTAATGAAATGACAGCTTTATTGTCAACGCCAGACAGACAATGGTCTCATCATATGCCAGCCGACAATGAGGATGATTATATTGATGATGGTACTAATGGGGTCGATGATGCTGATGGGCCCCAAGCATGAATTGATCAAGTGCTGCGTGCTGGTTCATTTATCAGAGGAATACACAGGCACACACACAGACATACACACACCCACACAGGTACACCCACAGTTGTGTACAACATGACGTATACTTAATATTAATAAGAGGGCGTTGCATGCAAAAAGCCAGCTTTACTTTGGGCTGCTCACCTTTTTGTTGTGGGCTGCTCCTTTGTCCACAGTCTTTCTGTCGGTTTATTTGACCCATTCACTTAGCATCAGGTTCGCTTTGACCGTCTCACAACAACAGCATTATGCTTTAAATGCTAAGCAGGCCAACATCTCTTGGCCATGAAATATAATACGTTAGCTGAACGCATGTCATGTCAAAGTTGTTGCTGCTGCTGCTCATCTTATTGTTGCGGTTTTATTGTTATTGGCAAATAATAAATTGATTAGTTGCTCGCTTCTGGCTATTGCCATACACACACACAATATACAATTATATACATACATATTTATATACATATATACAGTACAGCTTCCTTATCGCTGTCGTGCGCTTCGCTGGCTTTTTGTTGTTTTTATTGGCAGCTTAACACAAGACGGAAATTCTCGAATGCTGCTGGCACATTTGAAATTAAGGCAAACATCGTTTTGTGAGTTTTCCTTTTTACGTTTGTCCTTCCTTCCTTGCTTTGGCCGCGTTGTTACCTCACGCCTGTTTCCAATCAAACGCTGTGACATTTTCATAATAATTAAATGAGTGCGAGAAATTTTGAATGAAAGTTGTTAACTTTTGTGTGCTCTCGCGTGAATACAATCAACTCTCCCAGCGGGAGTTCTATTCAGGCTGAAACCTTTAATAAATACAAGCGTGAAGTTCACGCCACAGTGTGAAAAAATATTAAAGATGCTTAAATACATTTAGTTAAGGTTGTGCCCGTGGAAGCTTAAATGAAAAGTTGGCTTAATGGGAACTTAATTTGTGGCGATGTGAATTATGGATTTTGGAAAGTTAATAAAACTTTGTCTAAAGACTTTAGTTAGTTTTTAATGTGCACGAACTATAAAGATTTGAGAAGAGGATAAACGTCTTTTGCCATTTTAAATATATTAATTAGAGAACTCATATAAAAGAAGAGAAGAGAGAAGATAAAACTATATAGATTTTGGAAATAAACATCTCTGCAATTATATATAAATTAATTAAAAATGCATATAAAACAATAAAAGAGAGAAGATAAACTATAAATATTTTAGAAGAAGAGACTTATATTATTTAACATTTTAGTTATATTAATTTAAGAATTCATACAAAAGCAGAAAATTCTTTAAAGATTTTAGAACAAGATAAAAGTGTTTTGTCATTTTATATATATTAAAATATAAGAGAGTATTTTTATATATAATTATTTAAAAATGTATATAAAAGAAGACTTTAAAGGAATTTTAGATATCGTTGCTACAAAATTTATATAATAAGAGTACATATTTACGTATTTTTTCAATATTTTAATTAAACACGCCTAAAATTATTTAACCATCTAAAATAATTTTTCCACTTTTTAAAATTTTGTAAAATTCCGCACATATATATATAAATGTTCATTTGCATGTTGATGCCAATTGATAAACTTTTGCAATACGAGCCTGAACGTGACTTTAGAATATCTCAGAAAAATGTAAAACTGATGCTAAAGCGCCTCTTTCAATAGGCAACTCAAGTAACTTTCTCAGAAATAATTCTGTTTACTGCAATTTTCTTTTATTTATGAGCATCTTTTTTTTTTTTTGCTGAAAGTTTGACTGATAAAAGTCAATTTTGAGTTATGCTAATATTTAACAAAAGAGCGTAGAACAAAAAGAAATTTTCCTATCCAATATATACGTATACATACATATACACAGATAGTAGGATAGGTAGTTTGCATACATGAATAAGCAAAGCAGCAGAAAATTGGATAAAGATTTGCAGTTGGGCAGAAATGAATTGAAAGGAGAGTTGAGAAATTTTTGGGAATTTCGTTGGACTTGTTACAGCAGACTCCCTTGGCAATGAATACTAATTAATGCTTCACACACACACACACACACACACACACACAGGTCAAGGATATCACACGTAACATACGCAAGGCCGTTGTTGCCACAACATTGGCCGAGCTGCGCCTCAAGGTGGCCGCAAAGTTTCAAAGGGCCCATCCGGCGATTCATTTGGATTGCGATGGCACTGAAATTGATGATGAGGAGTATTTTTCCACACTGGAGGCGAATGCAGAGCTGATTGCTGTATTTCCTGGCGAGCAGTGGCGAGACGTAAGCTGTTGCAGTTGCTGTACCTTTTAAACAATCTTTACTGTATTCTCTCTCCTTTCTTTTCGCCCTCAATAGCCTAGCGACTACAATGCCAATTTGCGTCGCACTTCATTGGATGCCCAGCGCCTACGCAAATTGGTGGGCAAACTGCAGCAGAATCTGATCAATGATGCCGACATGGACACGTTATCGAATATGGATCCCAATTCGCTGGCAGACATCACAGGACGCGAACAGAAGGATAGCGACTATTGTGTTCAGAGCGAGGCAGCGCGACGATCTACGGAATTGTCCTGCTAAATGATTTAATCAATTTGTTTGCACTTAGCCATATTATCTTAGTATCTTTGTGTCTACCCGATTTGAAACACCTAGAAACCTACCTAGTAAAATTCCTACACATATGTATATGGGGGATATAGCACAGTGAACCGTCGCTTATGATAGATTTGTAAGGAGATTTGTAAGAGTTTTGTATGTCAAGCCGAAAGAGATTTCGGGTATTTTTGGAGCATGTTTTGATAGCACTTATTGAGAGCGACGAATTGGACAGTTGATCAGTAGTTTATATGTATGTATTTCTAGTTGTATAGCACTTTCGAACACACACCTACATCTACTATATCTACGAGATAATAATATTTTTTGAAACTTACCTTTGCCAGATGTGAATACGTACGAATAACTATACTAGCCTGTTCCTAGACCAATATGCAACAGATATAGACCAAAGTTCAATCTAGTCTACCCTAACCAATTTACTTCAAATCAAATGTAGAGTTGCTTCAAGCAATCGTATCTGTATTTGTGTATGTGTGTGTGTATGTACAATCTTAACAATAAACACGTGTGCCAGATCTCTATAGAAAATGTCAATAAATATTTATATATTTGATGTCTGTGCAAACTTTGTGTATTTGTATTTTCAATATATATAGTATACGTATGTCTGTAAATTTAGCACAGAACATTTCGGTTGATAGGGAGCAATTTGATATTTGAAATAAAAAATTGCACGCAATTCAATTAAAATTGAAATGAAAAATTTTAGTGTGAAAATTGTTGATAATCTTAAATGTAAAAGCAAGCCAAAGAAAGATAATGATATATCTTTTATAATTGTGCAACATAATTGTATATGTGTGTGTGTGTGTGTCTGTGTATGTTTTATTCACTGCACTTTGTTTAGCAATTAAGCATGAAAGGAATATTAAATGAAAAACCATTCAAAAGACAAATTGAAATGCAATTTACGATTACAATGCAAACTCTTTGCTACGTTGCACGTTTTACATCACAAAATCGATCGATTTGAAATTTTGGTGAAATTGGCAAATAAGATAAATGTACGAATACTTTTTGCGCTGTCTGTGAGTTTAAGAATAAATTGAGATTAAATGTGTTAGACGTTGTGTGTTTTATTGCCGAATCGAACTATGCCATAAAAAATTACCTTGGAGTTAATTAAAAAAATTGCGCAGCTAAGTTTTAAAGTAAGTAAATGATTTTGCAACTATATAGATTTATTTTCTATAGATTTAAATTCAATATATTTTGAGTGATGTGAAAAATAAGAAAATTATTTTCTAATTATATAAATTTATTTTATACAGGTTTTTTTATTATTATATTTTTATATGAATTATTTTAAGTTATATATGTAGTAAATGAACAGCAAGAAAATTATTTTCAAATTATATATTTTATTTTATATAGATTTTGTTATTTTTATATAAATTATTTAAAGTTAGGTATACTATGTATAATATAAAATAGGAATATTCCTCATAAAAAAATCATGTAGGAGGTCAAGATTTTTTAATTTCCACAAAATTTATGTATGAAGAATATTAAAAGACTTTGATTATGGAAATAAGCGATATAGTTTTTATATTAATTTTTTAATAATTGGTTATGCGTATGATTACAAATAATGTAAATATAATATATGTAATATAATTAATATATAATATGTGATACAGGTCGACAGTAAGCTGTAATGCAGTCCATCAGCCAGAGTGTTGAACTGGCTGACTAAAGCATCTTTACCTATCTCAGCCACCCAAGAAAAAATAAGAAATATAACTATATTTATTTTACAACACTTTCCTTTTAGTTCCCAGTTTAAAACTTGTTTTACTTTTCATATCTCAACAGTAAAATTAGCAATTTAAAATCAGTTTAAGATATCTATTATACTCGCATTTCTTGAAACTTTCAATTGCCTTTGCGCCATTTTCCCTGGATTTGCCAACTTCTTATAGCCAGCTGCAAGTTGTTTGCATATTTCCCTCGAAATATGCTAAACGGTTTGAAAAAATCTTAGTTACACATAGAACAGCCATTTGCATTTGCATTTGCATTTGCATTAGGTATCTTAGTTGCCTTTGACTATGGAATATGAATATGTTGATAAGGCTAGCCGTGGGTCAAGTTAATTGCAGCTGAATGGCCAAGAGCAGCTAATAAAAGTCAATTGCGGAAATTTGATTGATTCATTGATGACAATACGTTGAGAAATGTCAAAGGTCCTCTGACAGCCGGAGGACCACTAATTACTCGAGCTATTGTCTAACATATTTGCTGACGAGCAACCACAAATCAAGTTGATGCCGTCCAGATGTCCAGCTATTCAGCTGTTGGTGCAATTTTAATTATGCAAAGTGCCTGATGCAGCATGAATGAGTCTCGGGCTCTGCCTCAGGCTGGCAGCTTATAGCAAATGGAATGCCATTCGAAGCTTAGCTAGTTTAAATTGGGCTTATCATCTATTAGGCTGCCTGCCTAGTTTGGGGCTGGAGCTAATTTCATAGAAGGTATGCAAAAACACGCGTAATGTCTTTAAAAACATGTTGAAAAGTTTATTTATTTTTGCAGCAGGTAAACGTTCCAAAGTCACTAAAGTATTCTCCAAAGTGGCCCCAGGGCTGTTGAGTGTTGAGTGTCGAGTGTGTAGGTGTGTGCATGCCTGTTTGCAGGAACAAAAATAAAACCAAAAATGTACAAACAACCAAATAACTAAAAATGCTATGTGAAAACTGTGCACAGAATGCCCAGGGCCGACGCGGTATTTGATAAATGGGCAACAATTGAAAACGGCGTAGAGCAGCTGGCAGAAGCACATTCGATAAAATGATATACTGCATACGACTAGTAGTTGAATGCTGAATCCTGCTGAGTTGCTTAAATTGATTTAAATTTATAATTTCAACAGTTATCTTTTTTTTTTTTTTATACTTAATTGAATTGAAGTGATGATGCAGTTGAACCGTTAGCGAATGGCAATGAAAATAAATAGAATTAAATTTTACAGCCATCAAAATTTTTATTGATGTTGAATATGAATTTTATGCGAAAGGGATTTTTATATAATTTTTAAAATGTATTTTACTTAATCTAATGTGTAGCAACATTTAAAAATTGTTCTTTTATTTGTAATATGTAATAATGTAATGTAATAATAATAATAATTAAATAAATTGAAACCAGTTTTCTTTAGCCAACAGTTATTTCTATGTTAAAGTCAATTTATGTTTTGGCAAAGTTTGCTTTCTTGTAGACAATTCTCACTTTAACTTTTATACAAATTTCTCAGGAAAAATGTAAAAAATTCATTTTATTTATTTTGTATTTGAATAGCTATATAAATAAATTGGATGGCATTTACTGCCAGCTCCCTTTTGTTTTAGTAATTTTGCCTCATATTTTCTATCAGTTGGTGGCGTATACGTTATATATTTGTTTCCAATAATATATATTATATGTATACATTTTGCAATTACTGAGTACATAATTGTGTGAATAATGTAATTAACAGAGTATTGAGAACTAAATTGAAGGCTTTTTGTATATATATATTTTTTTAAAAGGACGCGTTAAGAGATTTTTTAGGCTCTATAATCAACCTTTGAATTTGTGACTAATTACACGTCTTTTAATCACAAGTGTATACGTTTCTTGCTTCTATGAATGTTTTTATCAAGTTTTCTGCTTGTATTGTTGTTGCCATCCTGTTAGGATTGTGTAACCGGACAAAGCTTCTCATGCAACTTTACATAAATACAGAAGCGGTCATAAAAATAGTAGTTCGACTGAGCATTAAATGCTATTTAAAATCAATTCGAAACTATTATTAAGATAAATATATTTACATATTTACAATTAGCTTAAATGTTTTTTTAGCTACCAAGCTCAGGCCTAAAGATAAAAAAATTCACGAATCTTAGTCGGTCATATAAATATTAATAGTTACCTAAAAATGAAAAAAAAATTTATATAATATATATATACAATATAACTACAACTTCATTTATTATATTTTGCGCATAATCTTCGGTCTAATACTTAGTTGTAAATTCATTATTTACAATGAGTGGCATGCAGTCCATGAGGTCACTGCTTCAGAGGTGTTTGGTGCCACGCCTCTTTAGCTGCATAGCGCAGCGCTACTATTTTGATGACCGCAACTTTATATATGTATATATAATATATTTGATGCATGCATTGAATATAAATTTTTCTTAAGTATTATTTATCCACTTTTGTATCTTATTAGAATATTTATTATTTTTTTTTAATGAAGTCTTTTCGACATTTTACAAATTCCATTTCAGTTTTCCAGTTATTCGATGAATTTTTAAATATAAATTCAATTGTTCTGCATGACACAAACTATCAAACTGATGGAAATATGCTTATCTTAACGCTTGACCCAAGCCCCTATTGTCATGCAACACACAAACAAATTTAACAAATTCTCACCCACACACACACACATATACATATATATTGGAATATGTTCTGACAGACAAAGCGACAATAGATTTAGATTTATGTATACATGTGCATATACACATTCAATAGATAGAATATCTGTGTGTGTGTGTGTGCATGAATACGAAAAGGTAAAATGTCAGGGCGTGAGTGATATACGTATGTATGTATGTGTGTATGTATGTATGTCTAACTGTGCATATGCACGCCACTGGTCAGTGGCTCAAAAACTTATCAGGGTCGCTGTGTTGAGTTGAGTTCTGTGGGTACCTTTTTATTTTTCTTTATATATATATACATATATATATATATATATACATATATATTTTTAGCTAACCAGCTCATTTCCCATGCAGCCTTTTTTGTGTTTCCTTTTTATTTTCTTGTTTTTTATTTTTTATTTTTAAAATTTTTTTTACTCCTTGTTTGTCGAAAAGTTCGAACGTGCGACGCCAGCCAACTGCCAACTGGCAACTGCCAACTACCAGCTGCTGGCTCCTTTTTGATGGCTGGCAACTAGGGGCTGCCAGGCGCGGTTTGCATTAACAACTATGAGAGATTTATGCAAAAGTTATGCGCTTCTTGGTATCTGTTACCGTTAGTTTTATACGCTTTCAAACAGCCCCACCCGCCCATACGGCACAGCTCATTGAGCTGTCAGGAGATTTTGTTTGTTCACCTAAACTCCCCACTTTAGCTGCTTATGGCCTTGACGCTTGACGGTTGACGGTTGTCGGCTGTCGGCTGTCGGCTGTGCGGCAGGAAGTGCTGCCCAAAATGCTACGCCGCTGTCATTGTTGCTGAATCAGATGTATTAAAAATTTATTGAATTTATTTTCATGAGCTGCTGTCTGAGCTGGCGTGCGAAATGCGCATCGAACTGCACTTAAGCTTACCCACCCAGCCAATTTTTAGCTGCATTTCTCTCTCACTTCTGCAACGGAATGTGTATGTGGCTATGTGTGTGTGAGTGTTTGTGAGTGTGGCTAATGCGGTTGAGTGGCGATTTCTAAAAGTAAACGAGACAGACCTCGAGTCGAGTGCAAAGTGCGATATAGCTATACAGCTATACAGACAACATTGAATGCACTCACTGCACTGACAACACAATCGAGGAGAAGTCAAAGTGTGTTGAATGAGATTGCTAAGTTATATATAAAATAAATTAAAGGAAATAGAATTAACTTATCGAATTTAAAGTGGAGTAACTTTAGCTAAGAGACTGCGCATGAGAAGTGTAGTTAAATAATAGTAGTTTTTTTTTGTTATTGTTGAATAACATTTAATTGCAACATTTCCTCTTATTCTGAATATTTTCTCTCATAATTAACTGAATATAATTAATTAATTATCAAAATTAAAGTGGAGTTAGTTAAGCAAGGAGACTACACATACTTATTAAGTGAATAAATAAATTTTGAATTATATGCTTTATTTTATGTTGAATAGCTTATAACTAAAAATTTATTGAAATATTTTCGCCCTTTTTTTTTTTAGTTTATTAAGAATTTTTAATTAATTTTTTCTCTTATTTATGAATTTTTGAATAAGTCTGCAAATACTTTAAAACTTATTAATACACACTTTTAATTCATATTTATTTTCATCAAAATCCAATCAATATTCAATATCATTTTAAACAGTTTGTAGTTCAGAATCAATATATTTATTCTGCTAAAAATAATGTTTACATAAGCCGAGCTATAATTAATAATAGACTTTTATTAGAGTTAATAATACAAATTGAGAATATTCTCAAATTAAACACGGCTTACTTGTTTATTTGAATAACATGATTATTAAAACAAAATTTTTAATGCAAAACAAACATAATTATGCATTGTTATATTAAACAAGTAAGCTGCATTTAATTTAAACAATTATACTTGGAGCGAACTGCAACATGCGGCTTCTTCCCACTGACCTGCCATCAGGAAATAAAACGACCGACCGCCTCGGGCTTCAAAATCGAACTGATTTTCCTTGCAATATGCAAGGAGAGCATACGCTGATCATGCTCTCATTCAATATGCAAGGAGAGCATTTCCTCGTCATGCTCGCTTTATCGACTACAATAAAATCACTCGAAGCGCTAACATGCATGCTCTTACAACTTCATTTTTTCATTGCTCTCTCTTACAGCACTTCATAGCCCGCAATTAACTGTTAATTCTGTACGCTCACATTCCAATTCGCTCTCGCTCTCGCTCTCACTCTGTTGAACGCCTTGAGCCGAACTATTTGTGTGACGCTTTTTAAACGACAATCGCTGAGAGAGAGAGAGAGATGAGAGATGAGGTCTTTGCGTTCACACATTTGTGATGTGTTTGGCGAATCCAACACAACATTCGCATACATACCAATACATAGCCAACCAGAGCGAAGCAAAAGAACAAATAACTTTTTCTAGCTGATCGTTGCTCTCTGAGTTTGTGCTCAGGGGGTCAGTAATATTATATTATTAGTATGTATATTTGCAGACATTGAGAAACGCTCAGCATTAATATGCGAGCTACGCTTAACAAATAAAATCCCTTTTACATTTCTATTTATAGAGTTTAAAATAATTGTTTTTCTTTTCAAAAAATAAATAAAATAAATGTGGTTACAAAATTTTGTTTAGTTTGACTTTAATTTTTGAATCAACATTTATTATTTTTGAAATGAATACCGTTATTTTTAGATTTATTTGTTTTTGTTAAGACTGAATCTATATTTTTGTGTTTATATACACTTTTTGTTTAAAATCATCACAAGAAATACTAAAAAAATAAAAAAAAAAATTTTATATACAAATTTTTACAGATTAAGTTAAGAATTCTAAATAAAAGATGTCCTTAATTTTAGTTGTATATAACTTTGGGCAAAGAGTATCAAGACTATACTTATTTAAAACTGGTTATATAGTAGGTTTTAAAAATGACTGAATTTGTTTGAATATTAAAATATATTTTTTAGTAACAATTTTTTCTGAATAATCTATATTGTAGATCTATGCTTCAAATCAGGCTAATTTAAAAAAATATATATATATTTATTTTTAGCTAAATATTGCACCAATTTTAAACATTTTTTTTTTTGCATTACAAAAACTATTAAAAGTTCTCATGGCTTACTTGCTGAGCATTGTAATTTATTGCATTTATACAATTTTTAAGCTTTTAAAAACTAAACAAGATAAACACGAATTGCTTTTTAATGTTATCATTTGGTTTTATTTATTGTTATATGTATATGATTTACAATTCACGCTACGAACTAAAAAGAAGCAGAACAAAAAGGTGAAATATCAAGTGACGCAGATTTTCAGAGAGAGAGAGGAATAGAATAGATAGATTGAGATAGATGATAAAGTAGATATAACTAGTTATATGAAGAGAAACGCTAAATGCTCAGTGAGTAGGGACAACGCGTTGCTTCATTTTAAATGCGCTTTAAACCATTGCGGAGCAGTAGATAAATAATAACAATTTCGTGGGAAGGAGACAATATGCAGATGCGTCGTCAAGTGGGGGGCTAAATGGGTCATAGGTGAAGACAATGGGGAACGGAAGCGGAAACGGAAACGGAAACGGAAATGGGCAACAAAACAAAATAATTTTAATAGACAAATTTCTTTTGCTCGCCATAGATCGACTCGTACAGTGAGGGCGGCAAGTGTTCGGCCAGGAATATTTGCAGCTTCTCGGTAGCAGTGACGGGCGTGTAGCGGGCCATGGGGAAGGTTCTAGTCACGGCATCGATGAGCACGCGCAGCGTGGGCTGAATGTCAGCGGCCTGAGGATAAAGCGCTCGTTAGCGTGAAGCATCAACATATTTATATACATACATATATACTACATATACTATGTATATATATATATGTATACTATACTATGTATAGCTAAATCTCTATCTGAGATTGTGCGCTTACCTGGCGTGAGTATTTCTCCACGGATGTCATGGCCGCCTCGTAGTAGTCCTCGCCGTAGGTTTTCTTTTGCTCCGAGGATAACTGGTTCCACATTTGCTTGGCCTGCGAACGAAGCAAACGAGAGTTTTAATGAGCCCCTCACTCATGTCGGCCATCTGCAACTATTTTAATGTGCACCACCAGCCACTGCCCCAGCTGAGGCATTATCGTAAAAACTGAAACAAGCCAAGGCGAGCCGCTGCTCCACTCTGCTCTGCTCTGCTCCGTCCTTGCCATTAAGCACGAAATGGGCGGCAGCTTGACTGGCTCGACTTTGGCTTGTGTGGCAGTCCAAGGAAGTTGTGGCAACTTACCTGTTCGCGCAGCTCCGTATCGTTGAGCCAGCCATTGCCCGGTGCAAACTCGCCCGCCGCCACCACAGACACATCCACGCCACGTGTGCGCATCTCCTGGCGCAGACAGGCAGCGAAGCAGTCGACGGCCGCCTGAGTGGCGCACTGGATGCCACGCACCGGCGAGGGCACACGATTCAGGCCAGAGGTAAGGAAGACCACGCGTCCATGGGCGCGGCGCACCAGCGGCAAAAAGATTTGAGTCAGACGAGCGGCGCCTAAATTTGCGAAATTTGAATAAGTTACAGTTGTAGGTAGAGTAAAGATAGTTGTCAAAATGAAATCCTAATACAAATTCCAGCTCCAATATTATATTTCCCTTTCTTTTAAAAAACCAACTTCATGGCCAGCGCACAGTGGCGCCATCTCTTACCGAGTAGATTCAGATCCAAGCTTTTGCGCAGCACTGTAAACGGTATCCACTCCAGTTCACCGAGTGCAATCCAATTGGCGCCATGCACTACGGCCCACAGGCCCTCGGCGCCATGTGGCAAATGCTGCGAGACAAAACGGGCCGCTTCCAAAAGCTGCGAAGCACACACAGTGAGGAAAAGGTTTGAGTCTCAGCTAAAAGCTTTGGTAAACTTTTTTGTAGACTTACGCTCTTCTCGGAGGTAACATCGACATTCAACAGCTTCATGCGTCCCGAAGTCTCCTCTTTCAGTATTTTGGCCTCGTCGGAGTCCTCGATGGACGCCGCAAAGCCCGCATAGACCGTAAAGCCCAGATCGTCCAATTTCTTAGCCAGATACCAGGCCAAAGGCGCGTCACAGCCGGTGATTAGCACACCTTTGCCCGATGCCGAAACCTAAAACGGTTCAATGCACAGACAAAATTTGTAGGTTTATTCAACTTTTGACTATTTATATGAGATTTGATGGCGTCAACTAATTAATGTTGATAACATATACTCATATATAATATGTATAAGCATTACTCTAGACCTGACTGGCTTCAAACTGTCTAACTAATTGTTGGCTTAGTTGGTTTCAGACTGTCTGCGTTTAAAGCGGTAAATTTGCTTGTCATCTTTGCTTGATTGAATTATATTTGACATTATTTGGGAATAATTTATAATTAAATGTTGACAGATGTGAGTTAATTGAAACAAATTACAAGCTGTTTCGCACATGTCCATGGCGAATTTATTATGCATTTTGTAGAAAATTATTTTAAAATAATTTAGTTATTAATTTTTTATATGCGTATATAATAGATTTTAAAAACAATTTAAACAGCAATTTATATCTTAAATATTTGTAATTTACTTTTAATTTATATTACTTTTTTTTTATTGATTTCATTTTTTTTTTAATATAGATAACTTGACTGAAATTAATAAACTCTGAAGAAAATAATTGCAAGACTTTAGGTTTAATTAAACTGATTTGCAAAGCATTGGGGAAGAGTATTTTAAATTAGTTTTAGTAAATATATTTGTTGTGTTGTATATAGCAGAGTTAATAAACAAATTAAACTACTGGTTAGCTCTTTAATATTTCTTTAATTTTTATTTGCCGACCCCATTGAAAATCAGGGACTAAGACTGGGAATCGGGGTGTTAAATCAATAAACTTGTTAAGTGTATGTAAAAAATCGATAACTATTCCCGTTTTAGTGTTATTTATATCTCGTACATATTTAGAGCTACAGTCCCTAAATTTCGCATATAGATACATGTGCATTTTATACAATTTAGTTTTTGTTTTTTTTTTTTTTTGCTTTTCGATCCAATTTCCAAATAATATATCTCAAGTATTAGAGTATTAGAGTATTAGAGTATTAGAGTATTAGAGACTTGGCATTATTACATTCTCAAAGTTTGATTACGAAAGAAAAGTTATTCAACAAAAAGGTCCTCGCTGCGTCAACTGTGCAGTTGACTTACTTAAATTCAAACTTTCGCTTTTAAAAACTCACGTTAAATATTTCTATAGCAAGGCCAGTCATATACTATTTAAATAATTTGACAACCTAATCTTTATTTCGACAATTTGCTGCCTAAGTTATCTTTTGATTAAGTTAATCGTTCACTTATTTAGTATTTTCCATCTTGAGATTGTATCAATTGTCTTAATTATAGCATTTTCCAGCTAAATGTTTTTTTCTTCTATGCTCTTCTTGGGTGGCGAAGAAAAAATAGTTTCGCTTTCTAAGGGCAATATTTTCTTAGTTGGCTCCATTTTAAGCTCTGACCGACTGACTGCGAGGCAAACACACGCGCAAAATACACACACACACACACACATACATACAGAGAGTATACACAAAGCACACCCACAGACACACACAGATAGACAGTGGATGAAAAGAGGAGCAAAACGTGTGCATTGACACTTCCGTATTAGACACACGCGCCTTGTGTCTGACGTGGTGTATCGCTGTGTATGTGTGTGTGTGTGTGTGCTTGTGGGTGTCTGTGTGGGTGTATCGGATGCTTGGCACAAAGGACAATCGCAGTTTGTCCAAGTCAAGTCAGAAGGAAAGACAGCTGAACAGTTAGACAAACAGGCAGAGCAGAAACAGAGGCAGAGGCTGGGTTGGGGATTGGGGGTTGGGGGTTGGGGCCAGGTCGGCAGGCAACTTGTCTGTAGTTGTGGTACCATAATTCATCATGCCATTAGCCAATATATATATATATATATATATTTATACATCTATAGTAATATAGTTTGTCAACGTATTGGTAACGGCTCAAGTGTGCGTCTCTAGTGCGTCAATTGTGAGCTCAATTCGGAGAGGGGGTTGGAGGCCCATTGGGCAGCTAGCTCATTGTTCGAGCTATTAAACGGTTATAAAGTGCTCGTAAAATTGTTAAAAAACATGAGAAGAGGAGAAGAAGAGAAGAAGAGAAGCAGAGACGAGGAGAAGCCAGAGAGCAGCGTCGTTGTCTGTGTATTATTATTGGCTGTCTTGTTGACACCCATTAAGACTGGCCAACCAACATTTTATTGGTGGCTATAAGTGTTTGGGCTTATCAAATCTGTTGGCATTTGGGCATTAATAAAAATAGAAATAACTAAGCTCGGACAGGAGTCAGAAATGTCCCCATCGCCTTCTGACCAATCGCCCCCCCTCCCCCCCTCCCCTCTCTGTAAGTGTCAGCTGTTTTGTAAGTTTTGGTCGAAGGCAGCGACAAGTTTTTCAGCTGCTGATGTGTTTGTGGTTGTTGCTTTTTATGCGACTTTACTTTATTTGTTGCCCATAAAGTTTTGGTCAACTTTTGCTGCTGCTCCTGATGCTGTGGTTGCTGTGGCTGCCGTGACTGCTACGTGCCGTTGCAAGGATGCCAGAATGCCGGAATCCAGAAACATTCACTAGCATTATTTCTAGTTTTTCTCTCTTTTTGCATATTCATTCAGGAAAGTGAAATGAGTATATTAGTTTTGTGCAATGTTCGTCTTGCTGTCCGTCTGCCTGTCCGACCGTCAGTTTGTCCATCCGTCTTTCTGTCCGTCCGTCTGTTTGTCTTGAGAGTTGAAACTTGGAAATTATACTCGCATTGAGAACACAATCTCAATAATATATAGCGGATATATTCTACGCCTATTGGGGGCGTGAAATCGGGTAAAACTGTCTCTTCTACGTTATTGAAGCTAAAAAGCCCAAATTGTGCACGTGAGTTACTTTTACGATCCTATAAAAGTAGATAAACAAAAAATTATATATCCACGTCCACTCTAAGTGTGGCAAGTGGGATCTGACTATACAGAGATTTATACAAATTTGTATATGTATATGAGTACAATTGATGCTAGAGATTTGAAATTTAAAATATATGCTATATATATATGAAGTATATGAATATATATTCGGGCTGAAAGCCCAAAATCAGTAAGATATGGGAATATATCTAAAACAAATCGAAAACAGTATTTTTAAAAGTATTAGAGCTTAAGCCCAAAAGTTACTAAAGTACTGTTCACATCCTCTATAGTTCTGCACAAAAATATAATATATATACCTATAGTGGGCGTGGAAATCGGAAAAATGTATCTGACAGCGTTTGTTTTGTGAATGAGTATTCTGCAGTCGGTAACGCTCCACTGCAACGTTCTTACTTGTTTTTTCTTGCTGTTGTTGTTGCTTACTCCAAAGCCCAATTTATTGCGGTTTTGCTGAAATTACTTTAAAGTTTGCTTACAAGTAAATAGCGAACGGCAACAAAAAGCGCTGCTGACTTCATGGCTTCATGGCGAATTGCTCAATTAAAGTCAAGCAAAAAGCGCTTGCAAAAAAATATTTAGAGTCAATTAAACGCTGCGAGAACTAAGGGCAACAACACTGTTCGATTAAATTGCAGAAGAAATTTCGATTTCGCATTGGGCGCATCCAATTTCACTGGCTGAGAGGGTTCGAGGCTTTATTTTTGGAATCCATTCAAGCGGCTTCATGTATGTGCAATGCTCCACAAATCGATCACGTTTCGCATTCAAGTGCAACTTGATTTTATTTTATTCAGAGCAAGGCCAGAGAAATCGAAGAAGCTGAAGTTCTGGCTGGCTTTTTTTCCACATTTAATACATTTTCAATAAATGCAGCTGACTGTTAATTATTTGCGTGGTGAAAGGTCATTTTGAAGTTGATTAAACAAACTTAATATTAATTGACATTTGCTGCAATTTGTGAATAAACATACACAAATTATTTATTTTTGAATTGAATGGAAATGGGAAGGGGAATGGAAATGGGAGAGAGAGCTGAATTATTTTTAATTTGCCCTTTTCATTTATTAACAGTAATTAATAAAACTTTTCTGTGAGCTTACAAACTTTTCACTTTGATTACAATTTTTATGTACTTTCAGAAATATATGTGTGTATAGAAAAAAGGTCATTTGAAAATGGTTTTTAAATATAAATATTTTAAATTTTTAAATGAGTTTTAATTAAAATTTTCTTTTAAAATTTATTATTATTTACACAAAAAGTACAGATTATTAATTATTTTTTGTTTTGTTTTACGTTTCCAGAAATATATTTATAGAAAAAATGTTTTTTATAAAAAAATCCTATTTGGAAAATTAGTTCTTAAATTAAAAAACAATGAAAAGTGTTTTTTGTGGTGATATAAAGTGTCATTATGGAATTGTGCTGCTAATGTGTAACTTAAGTCTTGGCTGTGGATTCTTTTCTTATTACGTATATACATATATATGTATATTTAGGAAATATATATAGTATAATTCAGGTTTGATGTTTAGCTACAAATTATATCATATTAAGATAAGGAACAGAATACGTGATCCTCTTTTGGCAGAGATGAAATGCAATATCCGTCTGTATAAGCATAAGCAATTTTTGAGTACTATTAATCTACAACCATAAGGCTACGTATGAGAGGAGAGAGATCAAAACCTGAGGCCACTGCATGTGGCTCTTTATAATTCGTTTGTATTGTTTCGAAGAGGTGTCTCTTTAATTATCGGGTCTCTCTATTAATCTTTCTACAATGTGTACGCCTTTAATTTCAAATGAACTGGGTGAGAGCATTTTTAAACATATTAATCGTTCGAGCATTGAGAAGAACACTTGTGTGCAATGCTCCAATTTTATATGGAGGGAGAGCATCGGAATTGAGATATATGTCTGTCTGTTCGTAAGACTCCTAATTATAACGAAATTTAAACTAAAGGCGTGGCTTTTTGGAGCGTCGAGCAGTTCAGCGAAATTTGCTTTACTTGAAACAACTAAAATTAATTACATTAATTCACATATAGTTTAATTATGTATATCCAAAAATAATATCGCAATATTTGCTTTTTTAAGAAAACGTCCAAATAACTTCATTTAAATTTAAGACTAATTAAAAAAAAAAAAGCAGAAAGTAAGCGGAATCGCCCCATCAAAAAAACCAACACTTTAAACTTAAAGCATATTAAACATGCTCTTAACTAGTAGCTGATCAACTCGACTTTACCTGCTTCTCAACTAGCGCCAAAAAAGTGTCGACAAGCGCCACTTGCACCACTTGCATCACTTGCACCACCTTAATAGCTTTTTGCACCGCGACAAAAATGAAAGTGCGAAACAAGACGGGGCAAAAAAGGAAATGGAAAAGCGGCGTATGCAAAATAACAAAAGCAAAAACAATACTGGCATAAAAAGGTTTTTCGCCAAAGTGCAGTCGAGCTACGTGCAAGGCATAAAGAGGCCGCGACACGAGCCACGCGGCGCCATCGAATGGGGATGACAGACAGCCAGCCAGCCAGCCAGCCAGCCAGCCAGCCAGCCAGCCAGCCAGTTGGTGAACCAAAATCCAAAATCCAGCCGACGCACCGCAGCGTGCGCCTTGAAGGTGGCAGTCATGTCTCGTGTCTGCAAACACGGCAGGCTGCGGTTGCACGTTGCTCGAGTTGGCTTTTTATAAACGTTCCCAAAATAGACGGCGAGTTGCACCGCATGCACCGAAATAGCTGCTAAAAGCCAACAGCCGACAACCGACAGCGAATAGCGAATAGCGAACGGTGAACGGTGAACGGTGAACGGTGAACAGCTAGGAATCGCAGTCAGCAGTTGGCTGGCGGGGATGGCGCATGTCAATCAACTGGAGCATTTAACAGAGTTGTTGTTTTTTCCAGGTCGCTGCGGGTCGAGTTGCAGCCGGAGCGGAACTATTGTTTAGCGGAAATACGCCGGCCATGTGATGGGGCATCAATTGCGTTTTAGTTAAATGCATCCTCGATTGCATTTTAATTACAAGGAACACGAGATTTACGACCAACGCCGAGCAGCAGGTGCTATCTGCAACCAGAGCAACCAGAGCAACCAGAAACCAGCTCAGCTACTGGGGCGCACTTTTAGCCAAAATTGATAAATGGCCAAATTGCACGCGATTTGCCACGAACAGTTGCCCAACTGCTGCTGTAGGCCTTGGCTGTGCTCTGTGCCTGAGGTTCATTAATTTTGCACAACACTCTGAGAGAGAGATAGATAGATAGAGAGAGAGAGAGAGAGACGTGGCGTATACGTAATATTCATGTGGCATGTATATATAATGCATTATGTTGCCCTAATGTGCAAACTGCAACAAGTTAGCGGCATTTAATGAAATCAAATTGCGCCTCAAAGCCTGGCCCTTGCTGGCCTGCCTTAGATGTGGCGTTGGCCGGATAATCTGACGCATTTGACTAAGCGACCGAGCTGGGCTGGTTGGCTGAGTGCGTGGGCGTTGCGAGGGGCCCCAGCGTGGGCGTGTTAAAAGTTATGCGTGCAAAATGTAAACAACAATAAGTAGAAAACCAGCAGCAGCAGCAGCAGCAGCAGTTGCGGGTCACACATGGCTGTGGCTTCATTTGCGAGCAACAAATTTATGACCATCAAGGGCTTAGAGAGCGTAGTCCATAGACCCGGACACTTAGGCCAGCCAGCTGTGCGTGGCCAGGCCAGGTGTATGTTCGTATTCCGAGTAAAAGATAAGGGCTTATAGAGCGATGCCGGAACATGCATGTGAAATAAATTATAGGGAAAAAGGGTAAACAAGCCAAAGGAAATATGAAAATTAAATGAAATACGTGAAATACATTTCGAGGAAATCTCGCTTCATAAAACTTTAAACAAATGTAACTAACATGTAGTTATTGAGAATTGATAGACTAGCGACTATTTCTTTTAATAAATATTTGATATACATTTAAGAGTTTAACGCGAAATTCTTCTCTTGCAAATAAAACTTTAAGCAACTTGAAAATAACTTAAAGTTATTGAGAACTGATAGATTTCTACTATTTCTTTTCTTAAAGAACTTAAAGCGACATTCATCTGCTACAGTCAAAGTCTGAATTAATATAAAATAATTGAATATTTCCCAATTTGGATTTAGCAAATTCCTTCCTTTGTCCACAAGGAAATCAGTTGAAGTTGCTTGCGCCAGCTTTTAGCGATTATTATTTGGCGCATTTTATGTTCTATAAATACGCATTGAAATTGAATTCTGGGAAAAACTTCTTGAAAGCGATTGTAAAGTTCCGAGAAATATATAATATAGAGAGGTTCACCTGTAAAATAGATGGGGATAAGCAAAATGAAAATGTTTGTTAATTCTCCATCTTTGGCCGGGTCAAATTTAAATATACTTTTCTCAACTCTTGCTTGCATCGACATTTAGCTTTAAGTGAAAGCAAAATAAATTGTTAGCGACGCGCTGAGTGCTTGGCTGATAAAGAGTAAACGAAAAATAAAGATGTGTCTGCCGGGCTGCCCGTCTGCCCGTCTGTCCGTCTGTCCGTCTGCCGGTCCTTTCAGTCGCTCCGGCGCATTGTTTTTATCTATTTGCTTTTTTATGCTCGCTGCCGCCCACTGGCACTCTACTGGCGGGAATAACGGAATAACAGGAAAGGCAAGCTGAAAATACGCGCTTGACCGACCGGGAGCCCCCTATAAATCTACATAAGTGAAATGCGTGGCGCCCGGTCGTAGCTCGCAGCTCGCAGCTCGCAGGGTTTAAGTGAAAAATGGCGTACAAACCGCATACAAATTGTCCGCACAGTGTACCGTTATGAGCCAGGCGACGAAATGCGACAAAGCAAATACTGAAACAAAGCGCTCAAAAGGCAACCACAAAAAAAAAAAAAAGCAAAGCAACAAAAACAAAAAGCAAAAGCACCAAAAAAAACGAATAAAAACAAAAATTTAAGGGCATCACGCACAAGCACACGCACACGCATGCACGCATATTAAATCAGTTGCTAAAAATAGCTGGGAGAACAGCAAACAAGAAAACCCATTCCAGGAAACCAAACCAACCACAAAACCAAACCAAAATGACAACAAAACTCATGCGAATCTTTCGCATGGCATGTGAAAGTGCATGCGACGCATGCCGAAAAGAAGTCGCGAAAATAAATAGGAAAATGCTAGAAAAATAATAGGAAATAAACTAAAGGAAACAGCAGAAGTCATTGATCGTGCTAATTAATAAATTAATTAACTGAAAGGCCAAAAACCATTTCTGTGTTGTGTCATTACACACACATACACACACACACTGGCCTTAGATTTGCGTATGGTCTCGTGTTTGCTATCGTGACACGAAAAAAAAAAAACAAATTCTTATCTATATCTTAAATAATTATCTATATGTATATTATAATTATTTGTAATTATATATATCGAAGATAATTATGTATATCTAAAATATTTTGTCGTTTGTCTTGCTTCATTTAAAGTAGAAAATCTTATTCAAATATATTTTATAAACAGATGTTTTAGTTCCTTTTCAAGCTAAATATAATGCAATTAAAATCTGATACAATATCTAAAATATTTTCTCTATTGTCTTGCTTCATTTAATGTACCAACCGCTATTTAAGTATATTTAATAAACAAAAACTGTATTCACTTCAAGCTGTTTTAGTTTCCTTTCAAGCTAAATATAATACAATCAGGCTATTACATTTGAATCCAATTGCTTGCACGTCTTTCTTGCTTTAATGCTTTTACGCGCTTGAATAGAATTCTCAGAACTATTATTCTGAATATGAATATACAGCCAGCTGTCAGTGCAACAGCTACGACAACAGCCTGAAGTTGGGTTTACTGCGAATGCTCTGGGAACATTTAAACAGGGAAACCAAGCAAGAGTAAAACTAACTGCAATAATAATATTACAATAGCTATTTAAGCTGTTGGTAAAATCTTTGATAAGTCTTGCCATTTAATTAAAGCTTGCCAGAAATGTGGAAATATTTCATATATTTTACATAAAACCTTGTGAATTTATTGATATGCAAACTGCTTCAGTATGCAGGCAATTCATTGCACAATTGATAAGTTTAAGCTTAAATTCACTCTTTGAAATCTTAAGCTGATATTCAGACGGAGATTTGTATAAGGTATAGAAAATATAGATTTCTCAGCAAGCAATGCCCAGTTAAGTCGATTCGCCGCCAACAGTCAATACGGCTTTGCCACAATAACAGCGCACATATTAAACAAAGAGAGCTATGAATTTAAAAATTAAAATTAATCAAATATATCCATATTTAAAAATAGAAATATGTAAATAAAAAAATTATAGCAAAATTTATAAAGCAATTCCAAATGTCCATAATAAGTTTCAGAAATTAAAACCAAAAGTAATGAAATATATAATTGATTTTTATGAAACTAAGTTTCAGAAATTAAAAATTATTTGTATATTTTTATATAATATATATTCGATTGTTTAAAAGGAAATTTTAGAAGGTGTTCATTTTCTGCAAACTTTTGTATTATAAAAATTGTTGTATACAAATATAACGCACAGTATTTTATCTCAAGGTAAAGTTTAATCTTGTGAAAGGTAGTATTTTTCCTCCATTATTTACTCTTTCGGAACAGTACATATTTTGAAAACTAATTTAATTTAGTAATTAATACTAAACTTTAAAGGCTGAGCTCAAAAATTGTAAAAATATTAGGACACACTAAGTATATTTTATATTTAAATGTGAATAAATATAAGCAAATATAAATTCTTTTTAAATATTGCTTAGTTTTGATATAAACTTGTAAACATTCACAAGAACGAAATATTTGTAAGTTTTGGTCAAAGAGAATATCATTCTTAAATGACAATAGCTCGTGCAAAATATGTATGCGACTTTCTGTACGTCATACATACATTCTGTATGTCAAAAATCAGGCATTATCTCTTGCAAATTTCCATAGCTGTATGTGTATGTTTCCAAGAATAAGTGAGCCACTTATAAAATCCTATTCTTGTGCTCAACAATATAATATATATGTGCTTGCTTTGAGCTGCGCCCATCTCTAGTTCATAGCCGCGGGCCAACTTTACGCCATTCACATTTACAGGCGTTGGCAGCATTAAAGGCTTTTCGCATTGCGCATACGACGCGTTGTGCGCCTAGTTTAAGCCTGAGCTAATTTGCAGCTTGTTTGCCCACAGCCACCACGACTCGACTCGATTCGACTCGAGTCAACGCGACGCGACGCGACTCAACGCGACTCGACTCGACTCGACTTGGCTTGGCTTGACTTGACTTGACTTGACTTGGCTCTTGTGGCAGACAACACGCAAAGCTTTGACTTTGTGGCAGGCAGTCAGTCACTCATTACATGCCACAAGCTCACACATATTTCAACAAAGGATTAATATACTATAAACATTTCTTTTTTATTTGCATGTCTCTGTCTCTTTCTCTGTCTCTGTCTCTGCCTCACTCTTTCTCTCAGTCCCTTGCTATCAATGTGTGTGTGCGTGTTGGCATATGAAAATTTATCTATATTTAAATTGTGATTATATTTGGTTGAGCTTTTGTTTAGTTTTCATCGTTGCCAGGCTACAAATGGCGCCCCAGGCAATTGCGTTAATTAATATATAGAACAATATCTAGAGCCTGTGCAGCTCCTTACGATAAAGTTGTGTGAGCCAAAAACTAAGTGCCTACGACTATATACAATAATTATATATGAATTAAATGTAAAGTAGTTAGGCGTTGGATATAGATATAAATATGGCAGCATAATGGCCTGGCTCAAAACGAATTATTATATTAAGTCCTATATGAAAGTTGAACTTATATCAATTTTGTATTACATAGTTGATATGGAAACTTATTCTCTCTGAAATTTTTTATTATTAAAATTAATTTGTTTATTTTACTTTCAATTTAAAATATTTTTTGTTTGTTTGTTTCTTGCATAATAATTGTTAGACCTAAAGACACAAAATGCTTTTGCTTAAGAAAATCTGTTAGCATACCAACTCTGCACTCAAGCCTGGTTGTAAAGGATTTAATCACTAGTATAGCATATAGATAAGATCTCTGAATTGTTGAAATTTGTTGTTCTATTATAAAAAATTTAATTGTATGATGTATACTGGAGTTTCAAAAAAGTATTTAATGTAGAAACATTTTATTTGGAAAATTTTTAAGAAGGTTATACTATACTATACTTAATACTAATTAGTCTTCGTTATATTTGTAATGAGCGAATATATTGAAAATATCTATCTCCTTCTAAAAGTTTTTTTAAGCTCGATATTTGATTTGGAATGATACCAGAAAATATTACGTCATCCTGAATAATTTGTGTATTTATCTTGTAATCTGTTTGACTGAAATTTTTCAATTTCAACCTTAAAACATAATTGCATTTGAAAGAATTCCATTAATATAATCGATTGGCTACATTTTATGTAATTCCTTTAAGAATACCAATACAAATCTAGGAAATTCGTATATTAAATGAAATTGTTATCCTTGAAGATAATTAATTAAAACTTTACAAACATGTAAAGTAAATTTAATTTAATTTAAATTTAAAATCATCGATTGGCAACTAACAAATTCGTAGATTAAGATAATATCAATATTAATAGCTCGTAGATTCATTAAAATTTCAAATTCTTAATATATACAATTGATATCTAACAAATTCGTATATTAAATTTAATTTTAGTTATTAAAATCATCTAAAAAGCCTAATAAATTCGCGCATGGAATTTCCCTTGAAATCTAATTCCCAGTCTCACATAATTACACTTTTCTCCAGAACTATTTTAACGAAGTCAAAATTATCTCACGTATTCATCCAAAGGGTTAACCGAGCTATGTGCTGAGCCCGGCTGTTAATTTTGTGCCGAAAATGAAGTTTGTTAAGTGCGTAGTGAGGCAGTCGAGTCAGTTGCTGGCATGTGCAACCACAGCAGCACCACATCAAGCGAGGCGCACATGCTGTGCACAAATGTCAATTTCGTAGCCCAGTGTTAACCACTGTGGTTATGGTTGCCGTTTTTGGCTTCGGCTCACAGTCCGGGGCTCTGGGGGCGGCAGCCTCTCGGCCTTTGTGCAGCTGCACTCAGACCCTGTGATGGCAAGAGAGGGAGGGAGTGAGAGAGGGAGAGACGGAGGAATAGAGAGAGAGAGAGAGAGATGGAATGGGGTATTACGAACAGCAGCTGCAGAATGCAAATGTCAAATGCGATAGCTGCTTTTGAGTGGATATTGGCTGTTGGCTGGCAGCAGCTGAGCTGCTGTTGCCAATCATTCGCTTGTTTTGCCATTTGTGGCACATGACCTTTGGCTTATGCGTTAGTTGCTGGGCTGCGGTTGTGTCATGTGCGATTGGTTTTTAATTTAACTAAAATGCGCAGTGAATTGTAAACGAAATGAGAGGAAAGGAAAATAGAAAATAAAATACAGTCAGCAGTCAGCAGTCAACAGTCAGCAGTCAACAGTCAGCAGTCAACAGTAAACAGTCAACAGCAGAAAAGCCAACAGCCAACAGCCAACAACCAACAGCGAGCAGTCAGCAAGTCGGAGCTAAGAGCAGCTTGGCCAAGTTGTCAATGCGTTTTAATGGCGTGCAATTCTTAGAAACGCAATCGCGTATGGGCCACATGAGCCGTGTCCTTCATTTGAGCCATTGTCAGGCCGGGCACGCCAATGCCATTGCTTCTACTTGTTCTCCAGAGGATGAGTGAGTGAGTGTGTGTACATGTGTGTACATGTGTGTGTGCGTGTGTGTGTGAAGCAACAGGCCACGCGCGAAACCATAAAAACGTAACGGAACAGTGCTTGGGCAACAGCAACGTCGCAACTGGGCAAAAACACAGGCAGCCCAACGCAAGGCAACTTCGCACATAATGACATTTTATGATATAAAGATATATATATGTATATGTGTGCGTACATTTCTGCGAATGAGAACATGAACTGGCCGTGTTTTATGTAGCCTTCAATTTGTGGCGCTCTGCGCCATTGTTGCATGCACCCAGGAGAGAGCGCAACAGCAGCAGCAGCAGCAGCAGCAGCAGCAGCAGCGCCGCGAACTTTGTGGAGGGCACTAGAAACGCTAGCTGGACACAGTCTAGATAATTGACAATGGAGCCTGCAATTTGCTGGCTGCAACTTTCGCTTTGTGCTGGCCGGAAGACATACACAAATCTGTGTAAAATTTGTCAACGCTTTAGCTTTTATGCAGCTCTAAAGGCGACAAAGTACTCAGCCCTTCAGGAAGCCAAGCTGCTGTTGTGCCACTAAACGCAGTTCAGCAAGAGGTGAATTACTTGGAAGATAAGCAAGTTGCAGCCAAAGTTGTTGCTACAATGTAATTGGGGGAAAATCTCAGTTGAGTTTTTGAAAATATTAAATTGTTGAAACATTTGGTTAGAGATGGAAGATAAGTGAGGTTTGTTTTCAAAGATTCACATAATGAATGATCTTTATTCAGTTGAGTATATAAAGAAATTTATTTATATTATATTATATTTTATATAACTATATTGTACATTTTATTATATATTATTAAAGTCGCACAATTGAATTGAAAACAAAAATTAGAATTGATAATTGAAATAAATATGTAATAAATTAATCGGTAATAAATATCTAATCTCGCCTCGACTCGAATTCGTTTCGTAATTATGAACAGTCAAATCTAAATTACCAATGAAAATGCAATGAAAAATAGCTAAAATAAGATATATATTATTATTAACTTTTTTTATTTGCTTTCTTTCTATAAAAATAAAATCAAAAATACTGAAACTCCCACAGTTTCATAATACTTATTTGGCAATCTGGCTATGCGGATTTAAAATGCAATTACAAATATTATGAAATTTAAACTGTGTGAGTTTTATTTAGTATCTAAAATTTTGTTATTAAAGAATATTTTTATTTTAATGGCGCTATTATTCATTTCATTTTCATTTCAGACAAGGCTCATCCGAATTCAAAATGTTATAGTGCTGGTTTTTTTTTTTTATAAACTCATATAAACTCTGAATAATAACAATATTTATCACTGCTAAAGCAATATACAAACAAGTAAGCGTGCTCTAGTTGAGACTGCTCGACTAGGATATACTCTTAACTCTGCAAAGATATAATATTACTATTATTCTACGCTCCTTTTATACATACAAATAGAGAGCTGCTATAATCATTCTATTCTTATTTTATTCATACATAACAAACAACGTATTCACACACACACACACATTCATACACACACACACAAGCACACGCTCCGTTTACTGCGCAGTTTACGCAGCAACTGCGGCTCCACTATGAGAATTTAGGTGATGAATAATTTTTCTTCTAGATGGGGTTTTTTAATCCAACTTTCAGCGTAATAAAGATATTCATATGTGTGAACTTATCAAATCATAAGTTACTTTTCTGTATTTTAAATATATTAAAAAAAAAAAAGTGTACATTATATATTTTTACAAAACCACAAAATTTTAAATGAATTCAACGTCGTCCTAATGAATAATATACATAAATATATATAAATATATATTTTTATGGGCTCAGCCACGCCTTTTTCTGCCTGTTACATACATTTTTACACAACTATTATACCATAAAATTACACTTTCAAGATATACAAGAGGAAGCCCATACGATGCTTAACCGCGCACAAGTTTCTATATATATACTTTCTTATTTTTCATAAGTATTAATGCCAAGCTTATTAACTTACATTGCGCGCACCTGGTGCAGGTTACCTTTTTGGGCTATATTGCAGCAATGCATCAATTTTGAAAGTTTTGCGCGCATAAAATGCAGGCTGGAACCGTGTGGAGGTTTCGCGTTAGCGACTCGAGTGGCCTCCATTGCAGCAGGCGAATGGAATGTGTATGTGTGTATGTGTGTGTGTGTGTGTGTGTTTGTGTGTGTAACTAACCCAACAAGTGGAGGATAAACTCTGTTGCTCTGCTGCTCAGGTGTGCTCAGGAAGTTTGTCTATGCCAGTTGAGCAAACTTGCTAAAGCGGGGGCTGCGCATAAAGTTCAAAGGGCACACGGGCGGAGCTGGGCTGGGTTGGGTTGGAATAAAAAGATGGCAAAGAGAATTCCAGATGCCGCAGCCAATTACATTTTAATACGTCAGTTAAGTACGCTCTAAAATATGCAAACAATGGAGTTGGGGCCCAGCCGACCCGGTGGGTCACCCGGTGGGTGGGTGGCACAGGAAACGGGCTTAACTGAGCGAGCGTGTTAAGCAACTGCTCATTAGCGGCGCTTACATGAAGCTATTAATTCAATTATTTACACTGCGACAGCGTTGGCAGCTGACACACAAACACAAACACACACAAGCACAAACACATACACACACACGCACGCACACAAATACACATGCACACGAGGCGTATAAGTAATGTCTAATTCCGAGAACTCCGCGCCATTCCGACACACGCCGCCGCCGGGCGCAGCTCTTGCGGCCTTCTCTGACGGGACGAAGCTTAATTATGCGTAATACGCTAAGTGTAATTGGCGTCGCTGCAGCTGCAATGTGACACGCCGGCAGGACAATTGTCCGCAGGAAACACACAGAGAGAACTGGCATGCATATCGAATGATAATGCTCAACGGGCAATCCGGATTGCGTTGTGTTGCTGCATTTATGGGCATTTCATTAGCTGTGCATTTACATCTCATTGCGCATGAATTGTGCAGTAGCAGGAGCAGCAGGAGGAGGAGCAGGAGCAGGAGCAGGAGCAGGAGCAGGAGCAGCAACCGCGCCGTCAGCACATTTTCACGTGTGATCGGAGAAGTATGTGCGCGTGTGTGGGCGTGCGTATAATTTAATTTGACAATCGTGATATAAAAGCGAAATGCACAATGTGCTGCTGCTGCTGTGCAAAACAATCAAACGTGACAGCCGAACAGTTCAACGACGCCGAAAAGTACAGACTCAGAGTAAGCAGAGCCTAAAACAAAGAGAGCCGGTAAGCATAGGCATAGGAGACGAGAGAATACTCTTTATATATTATTATTATTTTATTTGTCTGTATAGAGCTATTATACTACTTAATATTATTTTTCAATATGAAATTAAATTCGTTTTCTTGACTGCTCCCTATATGATTACGTCTGAAGGCCCATATTAAGCTCACATTAGATTTAGTACTTCTATTAAACCCATATCAAGACGACCGTAAATACACGAATAAAATGTGTAATAATAATAAAGAGGATTTAATATGCTTTTCCTTTTCATATTTTTATTAGGTGAAACGCATAAAAAAAGGCAAACAAATAACTGAACGTGTTGGAGTCGAGTTTGCCCAAGCTCAAAATCGTTAAGGGTTAAATAGTTGTTTTTGTTGCCTAGTTAAACTAATCAAAGGCAACGACATTCGGTTTTGCGGTCTATTGCCAGAGACACAAAGACAGCTAGAGAGAGGTAGAGTGCGTGAGAGAGAAGGAGAGTGAGAGAGGGAGAGACAGTGAGAGAGTGAGTGTAGAGTTAGAGAAGCAGCAAGAAAGCTGATTTTCACTTTTACATTGAGGGCCCCATTGTAGGGCGTTGACGCCCGTTTTGACGCCCGACGCTCAACTGTAAACTGATTATTTGGCTGTCCCAAAATAGACACAGACCTGCTTAAAATGTGGGCTACAGTGGATTGAAAGCTGAAACATAGATATAGTATGATGATCTTGAAAAGTGCTTAACTTATTCTTATGAATAAGAACTTATTTTCTAAAAGGTTTTCTTTGTATTTATAATTAAAGTAGTTGTATAAACATTTTTTATTTTATTAGTATTTTTATCTACCTTCATAATAAAAAAAAAATAATTTATAATAATATTTAGCTATAATAATTAAAAATTATAAATAAATTTAAGTAAAGTTAAATAATATATGAGAGAGAAAGAATATATAATCAGAATGTCGCTCTAAAATATCTGCTTTATTTCTGATGTATATTATTCTCTACTTTTATTATAAATAAAAAGTTATAATTTAGTTAGAATAATCAATAATTAAATAGAATTAAAATCAGAAATTATTAATATATCAGATCAAAAAGATCATCAGAAATTACCGACTGAAAAATATCTATTTTATTTTGTACCCTTTTTAATTATAAATAATATATACTCATGTAATTTAGACTTTTTTCATATATTACAGCAAGATGATATCATCAGATTACCAACCTACAATATTGCCAGTCGAAAATTGTTTTTTTTAGATATTTTAGAGTAACACTTTTATCTACGTTTATGTTAAATAATAAAAAGAATAATAATTTAGCTAGAATAATCAATAACAAATGTATAAAATTAAATGCAGAGACTAATACCATATATAATAGTAAGAAGATATCATCAGAAATTGCCAACCTATAAAAATGCCACTCTAAAATATCTGTTGTATTTTTGAGTAGCATCATTATCTACTTTTATTATAAATAATAAAAATAATAATTTATGTGGAATAATCAATAATTATATAAAATTAAAAGCAGAAATTATGAATATGTGAGAGCAGGAAGATATCATCAGCAACTGTCAACCTATCATTCATCTGTCAACGGCATTCGCTTAGGACTTGTTCCGCTTCAGACTCTTCAGACGACTCTCTGTTTCGAGTTAGATTCCACTGTGCCAGGGTTGTTCGAACGGACTGTTTCGACAAGGGCGAAGCTGCGGCAAAGCGAGCAGCTATCTATCTGGCTGAATGTCTGTCAGTCCATCAGTCCATCAGTCTGTCAGTCTGTCAGCCAGCAGGCTCTCCTATTTGACTGTGCGTGTGCATTTGTGTGTATAGCAATTCGTTTGAAATTATTATACGAAATGGCAAAGGTCGCATGCGTGGCGATCCTTGACGCATTTGATTAGCCTTTGCCTGTGGCAGCCTCTGCGTCGATTTACGACTTCGAAATGCTGCCAGCGCCAACCTCAGCGTCCGCATCCACGTCCACGTCCACGTCCACGTTCACGTCCATGTCCGCGTCAGCGTCTGCACAATTGTACTAGCGTTTTGCTATTTGTTTAAGCATATTTGTTTTTATTTTTATTGAGCTTTAAGCGCCAACTGGCAGCGTCATCGTCATTGCTATCGTCCTTGGACTGAGGTCATACGCTGCGTATAAGTAACGTCAACAGCGGCTAATGGGCAGTGTCAGGGACGGAAGTTTCCATGGCTGTTGCTGCACAGCTGCAGCTGCTATTACTTTGCGGCTACTCCTGCTGCTCCTGCTGGTGCTGGACTCCATCCAGAGTTGCAGATGCAGCTGTTAATTATCCCGAGCTGGCCAGGCTGCTTATTACGTTAATGTCTGGTTGCATTTCGCGTGCATGGCAGTAGGCAAGCAGCCGGCCATTGCCAGGACAATGCGAGCACATGCCAGAACACGTCCGGCTGTCTTATCAATGCAAAATGTTGCCTACGTGCCCCGGCACGACCATAAAATGTGCCACAGCAGTGACAGCAACAGCAGCAGCAATTGTACTCGTAATTGCCAGCCAGTTGGCCAACCAGTTGGCCAGTTGGCCAGCTAGCAAATGGCTAACGTCAGCAGCATTGTCCTGCCTTATCCTGCTGTTGCTGCTGGCAGTTAAGCTAATTAAAGTGCACGCAAATTTGAATTATCTGACGCCTTCAGTGGCCATTTTTGGCGCCATCGATATATCAAGCCAAATGGCCAAGCAAATGAAGAATTATCTTCGGTCTTATCAACGCCGATTTGTAATGAAACGACGACGGCGATACACACCCAATTGCTTACATTTATTGGTGGTGGCCCCTTATAAAAGTATGTTTGAAGTAAAATAAATTGCGCATACGCAATGTGGCAATTTATGCGGTTGGCATGCAAGTTAATTCAGCTTGAGCAGACTTGAGCTGAGAAATCACAGCTGCTATCATTCGAAATGCGAATGGAACACGAATGAAATGAGCGAGAACTAACTTAAATATATGTGGCATGTGTGCCAACTAATGAACTGTGCCACACAGCACACAAATCAAATACTCAGTACACAGTCTGCGTGCACTTAACACGTGTACACCATTAGTAAATTAATATTTGAATATATAGTTAAAGGTCAATGCTCGCATTGCTAGGAAAGACTTAAATTAAATTGTGAAAATATTTCAAATATTATTTTAAAGCTGAAAATAATATATATTTTAATTTAAATGTTAAAATGAAAGTTAGTCTCTTTTTGTAATTTATTTTTTGATCATTACTAATCAACAAACTGTCTGACATGTAAACTTCAAGCAGGTTTTTCGTTTAGCTGTTTCAGGAATATTCCATTTCCCTTAGCAGCACATTTTGCCTTTGACCCGTTCTACTCTCTGCTCGCCTTGCTCCTGCAACGCTTAGCAGCCATTAAGTAAAAGTAAAAGTCTGTTAATGACAGAACCATTTGAGAATTGTGCGCTTGCACTTTTTATAAAGAGAGTCAAAGCTACTGGGATCAGCTTGCACTTTTTGTGTGTTTGCCCAATGGAATACTATTTGAAAGTGTATAAGCGTTGCTCTCTAACCAATAAACAGCGGTTAAATATTCTTGTATATGTGCAGCACTGTGTCTTTTGTTAAATTATTTATTTTTAAAAAGTATTTTAAAAATATACAAAATATTCACAAAAAGCACTGTAGTTTTTAAGGACACATAGTAGAAAAAAGTAAATATTTAGAATATATTTGTAGGCCTTTAAGGGTAAGTAAATAGAGATCAAATAAATAAACTGTTTTTGTTGACTTTTCTTTAAACATTATTTTATACATATTGTAAATTATATGTACATATTGTATTTATTTAATATTTATTTATTTATATAATATTTATTTATTTATTTATTGTTTATTAGTTTTTTATTATTTATTTATTTATCTTATATAATATTTTCTATTTATATATAATTAATATATATTTTTTAATTTTTTAATACAAACAAATCAAAAATCAATTCGGACACTTAGATAATAAAAGTTTTTTTCAGGCAGTCTTTTAAAATTTTTGAAGTCTTGCAAGTTTTCTAAGTCTTTCTAGTTTTCTAAGTCTTTCAAGTTTTCTAAGTCCTTCAAGTTTGCTTAGGCTTTCAAGTTTTCTATTTCTGTCAAGTTTTCCAAGTCTTTCTAATTTTCTAAGTCTTTCAATTTTTCCAAGCTATTAAAGCCTTCAACATTTTCTAAGTCTTTCCTCTAAGGCTTAGTCTTTGCTGCTTAGCGCAACGATCATTAACATTATCTTATGTCTACAGTCTTGCCTATGTCTAATATTTAAACAATTCTTAACAAATTTTTATAACTATTACAATTCTGCTTAAAGTACTCAACATTATTAACAAATAATATATTTACCTGACCACACTTCACTTCACTATCACTTTCACTGTCACTTTACTGCACTGCACTATTGACCCCCACCAGGCCTGGACGACTGAAGAAATGCTGCAGCTGCTGCTCTTTATATAGGGCGTTTATCACTCAAATTCCAATGCGTGCTCAAATGTTGAGCCTGCGTCGAGTTACGGTCGCTGCATTCGATCGTGAAGTGACCAATGAGAACACTCTCTGCTGCTGCTTCAAGCATTCTAAATGAGTTTTACTTAAATGTAAATGTAAGCAAATATTGCTGAATACATAAAGACAACAGAAATGATCTTCTGCAGCTCATTTTCGTTGCTTGCTTTGGTTAGGCAGACAGGCAGAGAGACAGACAGGCAGACAGACAGACAGACTTAGAGATAAAGAGAGAGAAAAAGAGAGAGACAGACAGATTTGCAGATATACAGACAGACATACGGTCAGATTAATAGTCAAACAAACAGAGAAGAAGGCTTCAAGAATATTTATAGCCAATGAGAATACATTCTGCTGTATCAAGCATTTTAAATAGGTTTTATTTAAATATAAGTATTGCTACAGACATATAAAGGTCTTAAGCTCGTCTTCTTCTATCCTACTTATAGGAATTGAGTTGTTCATGTACTATCAAAATTAGGAAGCCACTCACACAGAAATCGGACACTTACATAGACAGACAAATAGACAAACACACATACACATACATACACATGTTATATAGTTTCAGCGGCTCTTGTTATAAATCATAGACAAGCTTCTGCTTCTGCTTCATTAAAATGAATGCTTTATTTTTATTTTTATGGGACACTTTATTTTTTTTTAATAATTAGGTATTAGGTAGTGTTGTGTTTTACATTTTTTAGTTAAGAGTATAGGACACCCTAGTTCTTATCTACTTAAACATAATCATATATATATTGAAAATAATTGTATGATATAGAAAATAAAAGATTTACTATATATACCCTATTACTTTAAGCAAATTGTCTGTAACTCGTATAATGTATTTTTGTCATTGAGTTCTAATAGTTTCTTATTTGATACAATGATACAAAACCATAAAAATATTCTTTGTGTCAGCCAATTTTGGGCTGTAGCAAAGCTATGAGATATACTTCTGAAAACTTTAAGTTGGGAAGACAGCTTGTGGTTGAAGTTATTATTCAGGACTGACTGGAATGGTAAACCGCCCTGACTCACATAAAGCTAGCTCCTATCCATGCCTATCTCCAGTGTACAATTTCTTGAATGTTCATAAAATATCTGCTTTCTTTTGTTTAAAGCGATATCATGCATATGCTTAAGAGTTTTATGTGATGAAACATTGTTCTAAGCACTCATTTCTCCATCTTATCTGATACTTATGAGTGTTATATTTCTTGCTTACGCGCTGTCTGTTTTCTGCTTTCAGTCTTCAGTTTTCAACACTTTTCTCTGGCGTTAGTTCAAAATGCACTTCGAGTATTTTCTTTATCTTTCTGTGCTTTCTTATATTCTTGAATTTGTATTCATTACCCGAACGGTCTGTGGCATGGTCTGTGTCTCGCACAGCCTTCTGTGCTGCTCTGCTCTGCTCTGTCCTGGTCTGGTCTTTATCTGCTGCTTATTTATTTGTTTTTATTTTCATTTCGCAGTCAGCTCTAAAATATCAAATAGGACCAAGAGCAAGGCAATGGCAAAGGAAAATCCGGAGCCAAATGCCTTTGGTGGTTAAGAGAAAACCCCGAAGCTGTCGCTCACATTGTATTTGTCGTCAGTCCGGGCTGTATTTGTGTCCCTTTGTGTCGAGTTCTTGGCTTTGGCTATTTTTAGTTCCAGTGATTTGTTTTGCCTACTATTTCTGCCCGGCCTATCCTTTCGGCCATGCCTTTTGTTATTTTTGCGGTTTGGCACTTGCTACATGCAAATTTTTTTAGGCTCACACACAAACAGAAGCCTTAACCATACATGACCCAAAGTTATGTCCCACCCGAAACTGAAACCGAACGCTCCTCCAGTCTGTCCAGTTGTCTGTGTTGGCATTTGGCCTGGTCCCCACCCGACCATGTCTACCAAGATGTGGTTTGCCAGTCGACCGTTGGCGTTAAAAGGATTAAAATGTCTGCAATGGACTTGTGGCATTCCACAGAGCCGTCTCGTTTGCGGCATTCAAGTGTGCCTAGACCAATTTTTAGCAAATTTGCAATCTGTTCACTTACCTTCACAAAGTGATAGAACAGCACCGCTCCCACAGTGGACAGAGCGAACCAGACGAATACCGCAAATGTTGAGATGTTGGAAATGTTCAGCGCATGCAGCAGATGCGAACTGACAATGGCAGCCGCCTGGCAGAACAGGAACGGCATAAAGAGTCGCTCGAAGATGTCCCATGGAATCTCTGCCGATTTCTGAGGCAGTGCCGAAATCGAGCCACGGCGCAATGAGGCGCGACGTGAGGCACGGCGCTGCAATAAAAATAAACACAATAAAATATTAATACGGTGCACGTGAAATACATAAAAACATTCTTAATTATTTTTAGCTAGATGATATAAGTACATATAAATAAAAGACGAAATTATTTTAGACGTTTTATAAATATAAAAAAACAGACAACATTAATTAAAGAAATACATATTGATTGGAAACAACAAAAAATGTTCTTTTGGTATTTGATTTAATTATTTTTTAGTTTTCGAAATATTAAAGCTTCAAAAAATATTGAAGAAATATATGTTAATTCTTAAAATTTTTAAGTAATTGAAATAGTTATAAATTAATTGATATTTAATGTAACTTAATTTTAAAAAATTTTGTTTTTATTGCTTAAAAATAAAGAAGAAAGCAAGAAACCATAAAATATTTAGTTACTATAAGTAATATCTAGTTTTGCAATTTATTTTAATATTTTAAAAGTCAAAGTACATATATAGACAAAATGACAAAATACTAGAACAAATACAAATTATTTTTGTTTTCACAGACAGACAAATATTTAAGAGGATTTCTGTTTCACAATTGAAATGTTTGGAGCCCCATGTTCAAATTGTGTGATGTTTAATCAATTGCAAATATTTGTGTGCACATTATAAAAGCAATTGATTTTGCTCTTTTGTTTGTATTTTGTGTTCAATAAACAATGCGCTTTTATTTAAATTATACAATTTGTTTGCCCGCAGGCGCGTCATTAATCGCGGCATTCTTTGCGGTCTACATATGCGAGCGCGTAAAATGTTCAATTGTTTACACAGAGATTAGTGTCACCCACACACACTCACACACACACACACACACACCCATACAACTGCTGTTATATGTTTATTTATTTGTTGGTTTTTAAAACGATTGTCGTAAATTACATTCTACAACATAATTGCTCACGTGCATTTGCAGCTTTAAACTGTAATTTTTAACCTTTACATTTTTAAAATGTATTGTATTGGCATATTGGTTGGGATCATTCGTTTCGAAAATGTCGTATTGTAATATTTATTATTCTATTCTCGACGAGTGCAAATCCAATAACACAAAAATCATTAAAATCGATTAAACTGTTCTCGAGTTAAAATGTAGTTACATTTACACTTTTAAGTAAATATTAGTTACTTACTAACATGACTCTCTTTTATGGACATATAGATATCTATATATAAAGGAATCATTTTTGAATTATGGTACTGCAAGTGCAAAAGCTTATAGGATTTTTTAAACCAGAATGAAACTCATTTCATTTATTGTCCGTTGTTGTAAGTCTTTTATATTTTATAGATACATAGCTACTTACATAAATACATACATAGATACATACATACATAAATAAATGCATACATGCATAAATTCATGTAAGTCTAATCAAAAATTGTATTAAGTTTATTGAACATCAATTATGAATACAAATCTTCATACAACAACAGTTAAATTGTATCTCATATACAAAAGTAAATTTGAATGCCAAATATAAATGATCTGCGAAGTGGAATATTTTTAATTGTTTCTTTTTCTTATTATTATTTCTGTTCTCTCTGTCATCAGCATACGCATAAATGAATAACAATTTATTTTGTATTTTATATATATGAATTCTTGGATTTATTCAAGAATTCGCTGTGGTTTATTAGACAATTAAATTCTATAAATAATATTGCTAATCTGCAAGATATTTTGTTTTCAGACAATAAATAAAATGCAAATTGGTGTTTGCTTTTATTGAAATGGAAATGCGTATTACATTTAAAGCAATTTAACTTAAATAATACATGTATTAAAATGAAAAATAAATGTAAAAAAATTATTTGTAAATGAAAATATTTGTATTTCATTTAATTATCGCTTAAGTACTGGAAATTATAAAGCAAATGCGATACAGTTTTCCTTTAATGAATTTAAGTGCAGTTTATTTAAGTGACATCAGTTTTGCACAGTTTCCATAATTTTCACAATTTAGAAATTCGTGGAATATTGATGGAAACCAATAAAATGCACTTAATTTCAATAACAATATGTGAATAATTAAATTGAAATGAATGGAAGATGCAGGGCGAACGTTTAATTGCATAGGTAAAACCGAACCGCAATAACCTAACTGCACGTCCGGTTGGCATCTATCATGACCGCACCCACACATTGACATTGACATATAGCAATTACGCTTGACATATGTGTGTGTGTGTGTGTGTGTACACACACACGGTCGTAAGGGCAACCCAGACCTGGCTAAAAGTCGTCCACGCCCATAAATCAACGACTGTGTGAAATAATCAAATGGTGGCATCTGCATAAATACGGCCAATTGATTTATTTGCACGAAAATAAACCAATTCTATAGCTGCCTTTTGGCCAAATTGTAAAATGGTTTGGCTATTTTTACACTAGCTCGAAATAAATTGAAAGGAAATCAACTATTTGTGTTTTTTGTTGTTGCTGTTTCTGTTGTTGTTATTATTTTTGAGTTTGGGCCAAACGCGTCGAGTACATCGTCATCGTCATCGTTTCGCTGTTTTGACCTTGTCACCAATCTTAACTTTTCTTTCATTTGCTTGCTTTCTCTTTCGCTTTTGTGTAATTGCTGCGAGTTGATCCATTAATCTAAATTGTTAACGAGCTGCACAGCTATCCAGCTGCCTCTTCTTCTTGTTCTTCTTCTTCACTTTCGCAATGTGTGGCAACGCTGTGGCAATATTTTTTTATTATTTTCTCAAATCTATGCGTATATTTCAAAACTTTTGGTTGGCTTTAAGCAAATATTTGAATTTATTATGCTTGATTTGTCTGCTCAGCTGCCAGCAAAATTTTTAGTTTCTGTTCCATTTCTATATCTATTTTTTTTCGCTTTTTCGCTCTTTCTGTTTTGGAGGGGGATTCTATAAAAAAAATTGTGAATGTTGTGCACGTAAATCAGTTTGGTTTGTCGCCGAACCGGGCCGGGCAGGCTAATATTAATAGGCCAAAGATATGGAAATATTTTTAGCATCTCTGTGTGGGTTTCGCATCGAAGTACTTCCAATCGAAAATTCTGGCAAAAATATTTCGGCAAACAAATTCTTTTTCAAAATTAAGAATTTTGGGAAAAAGTCCATTTGAAAACGATTTACGATCGAACAAATTGCTCAGTAATGATGTATATGTATATATTTACATACTTGAATGAAACGCATAACATAATATAGCAATGTTATGGATGCAGGCGATTCGTCTTTCAAAGAGCGGAAATGAATTTACTTTTGATCTTTATATGAAAGCTGTGAAAATACTTGAAAGCAAATCTTCAGAAATTTATATAACTATTTTGATTTTTGCTTATTACTATATATATTTTTAAAACTTGAAATCTGCCTAAAAGTCAAATGAAAAACTTGCCTGAAGACCTCTGTAAGAAGCGGATTTACATGAAAGTCATTCGAAAATCTAAATGTAAAATCTATTTTGAGTACTGGAGGCAGACCAATATGTAGAGCGGGCGTGAAATATCGGCAAAAATACGCACTCAGCCCACTAGCCAAGAAAATCATAAGTGATTAAAGGTGAAAGCTAAATTCTTAGCCAAAAATCTAACATACATATATATGCATTCTATTCATGTGTGTGTAAAGGGATGCAATTTTATGGCGCTCGTGATGCTTGGCAGCTGTTGACCCAGTTGGAACTTGGCCATTCAGTGAATTTCTGTAATTAATTTTATGGAGAGCGTTGAGGTGCCCCCCAAGACTGCTGGATGTTTGTTAACAAACTGGAACGCCAAACATTTGGCTGGCCACAAGGGGGCGTGGCAGCCAAATGGTTGACGTATTTGTCCATTGTCATTTCGAGGTTAAGCTAACTGGGCTAAGTGTGACGAGGAACCCAGTTACGATTGCCTGATTTGGTTGGCAATCAATTTGGCTTGCGGCTAATGTAAACATGGCTAGAAATATGTTCTATTATAACATAGCTTACCATATTGTTATCGAAGACCTGCATGGCGGCTGCTGGTGCTGCTGCAGCGGCTGTTTAGGGATTGAGAGATGGGAGGAGAGATGGTTTTGCTTAAATCGCGCTTATACAATTGAATGGTATTTTATTGGCCAATTCACTCACTTTCACAGTGTTGCTTATTATATAAATTCAGTTAGCTGCAAGGAGCTCAATGCAAGAATATTTTCAAAAATATTTTTCAAAATCGTTTTTCGCGTTCGGCTCGTGGCTGGGCGCACTGAAACACGACGTGGCACTAAGCGAGCCGCTGGCTGCGGCTGTCCGTTCGCTGCCTGCAGCTGGCCGTGCGCTGCCGGCGTCGCAGTCGGCGTCGCGGTCGGCATCTGTTGTATTTCAAAATGCTGCAACGTAGGAAAAACGCCGCCAAGATTTGTCGTTTTGATTTTTTAAAAATATATCTCAAATATCTATAGATGTGTGTGTGTGTGGAGAAGTGCGCATGTAGCCACAGATATAGCCACAGCGACAGATAGAGATACAGCTACAGATACAGCAGAGGCAGTAGCTACAGTTGGAGATACATATATGTATATTTAGATGTTTGTATGTTGAGTTTATTTATTTAAATTTGTGCGCCTCACAACTGCGGCTGACGCAGACGCCACGAATGTGCCGCATTTAAATATGATTATTATTAATATATATTTATTTTCTTTGCACTGGATATTTGTGCTCCACAATTTTCACGTAAGATGGATACATTTATCTAGCTCCATTTTAAAGGTAAATATAAATAATATATATATGTGTATATGTATGTACACACGCACTGTCAGACCGCAGACGGCAGCCATCAAATTTGAATATTACTTTAAAAGCTCGTGTGCATTAAAGAAAAAATAGACGCATTAATATTTATGAGACTGTGAGAGGGCGCATCGCTATTGACCCCACGCTTTGGCTCTAGGGTTCACTGGAGGAATTTTTTTCGGGTCTGTTTCGTTTGCCGTAACTTTTGTTGTTTACATTTTGTTATTGTTCATTTGCAAATTGCATTTTCGCTTTTTATTGAAACACTCTGCTGCCAGGATATGCTGCTGCATATACGAATGTTACGGGCACCAAATAAAGGCAGAGCTGTGGGCGTGCAAAATACATTTATGCAACATGATAAACTAAAGTGGAGAAGTAATGCAAATGCAATCATTTTATACGTTTGGCTATGCCGCATGTCATAGTTTATGCTGTTTGCGTTGTCCAAATATTTTTTTTTTTGTTTATTGCAGATATATTTATTTGTATATATAGGCCAGATGGCTTTGTCGTATTGATATTTCGATTTAAGTTTTGGTAGGGATTCTTAACATATTTCGAAATTTCGTACTATCTTGAAATACAATCTGAAATCATAATTAACATTAAATTATTAAAAGCAATTATTAAACACGTTGCCAAAACTTCTGTAAGATTTATGTAATAAAGTACAGAAAAATTGTACATCTGGAAACTCTTGGTTATATTTTCAGTTAGAGCGCTTTTATAAACTTGGGTGTGAAGATTATATCTCTGTTAATAACTTAGCCTAAGAACTAGCAGTCTGTCTCTCTCCATTCGCCAACGAAATTTTAAGTAAAAAATTCTTACAATAAACATTTTTAAGGGTCAAATTTTCATAAATTAAAAATTCTATTTTTTATTAATTTAATTTAATTTTACCTAATATTAATTTAAGAAAATATGCAAAAATTTTATCTATTAAGTTTATTTGAAACAATGTTCGATACTCTTTTTAAAACTATTATTTTTATTGTGCAAACTAAAAAACTAAAAACTAAAAAAAATAATAATAAATAAAATATATAGTGAATAAAAAATATAATAAATAGATAAAAAAAAGTAAATGAAACAAATAAATTAATTTATTTATTATTATCATTTTATGAATACAAATACCATTGTAAATCCTTAAATCATACAATACTTTTATTAAAAAAAAAACTTCCGCTTAAGGAACATTAAATATATATATATATATAATTCATTATTTTTTATATATATTATATTATATTTATACCAATTGTATTCTAGACTAGCTTCTTATTCATTTTCTGTTTTTTTCCTGTGATCTTTTTATGTTACAAAAGTTTATTTCAATATGCATTATTGCTTAGCCTTTGTTTTCTACATCTCCGTGTTTGCTTGTATGTCTGCCTACTACTTCATAAAAACATTAGGCAAAAGAATGCGCAATAATATTCAATATATATAAGTGTTGAAATATATTATAGAGGTATATACTAGGTACAGCGCCTTGTTAACGCTTGTACGAATATATATTTGCCTAATTTATGTATATTTTTTATAACATTTGTTTGTGCAACGTGATGTTTTGTTGTTGTTTGCCTTTGCTGCTGTATGTCACATTAACAACATTGTTTGTTTTTTATGAATACGCCTCTATAGAAAGAGAGGGTATCTCTTTCTCTCCCCGCTCTATCTGCTCTCTCTCTCTCTCTCTTTTTTACTCCCTCTCTTTCTTGCTCTTTCGCCGTCTCTGTTTCTCTCTGTCTCTGTCCGTATGTGTGTGTGATTGTGTGCTTGATGCATTTTAAAATAGCTCGTCTAATGGCTAAAATTGTTTTTGGAAAATGGTTTTTCAGACTTTTGCTTTTGTTTTTGTTTTTAGTTTTGGCGCGACGACACCCTCTGAATTGCTAAAAGTGATTTATGAACCGCGCGCAGTGCCAACAGAACATGAAACGCAACAAACTAAGCGTAGACCCATCAATCAGCGCTGGCCAAGTATTAATTGTTAATAACAAAGTTATTTCAATATTGTCAATTACACTTAGCATACACACGGCACAAAATTTTAACTAAAATGACAGGGCTGTAAAAATTGCTTATTGCTGATAAAAAAATTTCATCAAAATGGCACCAAAAAAGAAGGGCAAACTCGTTGATTGGGCCGACGATGATCATTTCTCGAAGGATCGCAGCATCTTCCACATTGAGCACACCACCGAATGTCCGATCTTCCAGGTGAAGGCCGACGAGTGTCTCACCTTCTTTCAGCAGCGCATTCCCGAACGTGAGTTTCAGCTGATCCGCAACAAGAATGGCAAACAGATTCCCCGCGACGGGGCGTTCGAGGTGAGAGTCAGCCAGAATGCTCGCACCTCCGAGCACCTGCTGTGGTCCGGCCTGACAAAGGGACCGCCGCGACGCGACAAGTTTCCTCGCTACGAGACTCTGGTGTCGGATGTGCATCGCGTGCTGAAGAAGTTCTATGCGGACAAGGTGATAGACCTCGATGAGGATGAGGAAGATATGTAACTGGCTTTGCGGAAGCCGGAAGATCCGCTGCGTTAGCTCAACAATAGAGTGGCATTGAATGAGGCATGAATTTATGATATTTCGATTCGCATATTAACATAACAAAGCAGCCACAAAATACAGCTAATGTGTCTTATTGTCAAAAAGATAAAACTTAAAGCAAATACACGCACACGCACACGCACGCACACTCACACACACACACACATACATACATATACATAACAGCACCTGTTTGAAAAGTCTTTGACACACACAAAAAACAACTGTTTAGCAGACGTCTTGTTGCCAGTGTTATACTCCGTAGTATTTTGAAGAAAGGGTATACTAAACTTGATTGGGTATACAAACGATTCTTTGCTAGGTCAAAAACAAGTCTAGAATGCTGGTCCTTAGTCAGGCATTAATTATAGGTACCAACTATGTACGTTTAACCGACTATCTATTCAGAGAGTATTTAAAAAACGAGCAGCTCTTCTCTAATTTCAATTGTATTTTGGCCTTTATTATTACCTGGCAGGTGCCATACTGTCGTCGCCTTTTGACAGCTTAAAACGCTAAATTCAAGCAAGATAATTAACACACACCCACACAAAAAAAGAAATACAATTGTTATAAGTGTACCGCATTGTCGACCCATTGTCTGGGAGCTCTTTGAATCCGCCTGCTATTCATGCGCCACCCTCGACCCCTACGTTGACAATACAAATAACCAAATGCAATTTGAATTTAAACAAGCAACGACACAGAAAAAAAAAAAAAATATATATATATATATATACAAAAAATAGATAAATAACAACAACAATCAACGCAAACTATTTGATTTGATAACAAAATGGCAAGCAAAACAACTAACCTAAATCTATAGCAAATAAATTAGAAAATTGCAGCACACGAATGAACAGTGGCGAAAAAAGTGAGAAATTCAAATGAATTTCGTTAGTTTTTAAATGTTTTTAGTAAAATAATAATAATAACAATTATATATATACTATTTACTATATCCCTAAAATCAAAAGTAATGTTTGTTATATGAATTTAATATTACAAAAACTTAATTCAATCTTATATTCCAACATACATATATATAGTTTAAATATAAAATTCAAGAATTGTATTCAATTTGAATTAGTGCTTTATATTATTCCATTAAAGTAACATATATATACAGTATCCGTATCAGTTTTTATTAAATTATTCCATGAAAGGAATATATACTATATGTTTGAGATCGAAAAGTCATAGTTATATAGGTTGATTCTTCTAAAAATTGTATAAATTTTCTTTAATTTTGTATCTAAAATATCTCTGAGTAAGACATTAAGATGAAACCAGATACAAAAGTCTGCAAACTATCTTTAGTTTTAGTTTACATGGGATAAATAACTCAAATTTTTGCTGAAATAACTTAGAGAATACAATTTAAGAAAAAAGACTCTCATGCGTTCTACGTTTACTCAAACTACATTTACAAGTGAACCCAATTTATAACAACTTGAGCTAAAGTTCTAAAGATTTTTTCCATCAAGTCTTCATATTTTTATTTTAAAATATATTTTCTTTGCAAAATCTTTAACTAAAACTCTTTCACCCAAGTGACGTTTTTTCCCACAATATGTCACATCTACATCTTCATATTAAGCTAAAGAAAAGCTCTAAAAATATTTCCCATGTCAAGTTTACATATTTTCTATATAAATTTTGCTTGTGGAATATTCACTCTAGTCTCTTTCACTTAGGTGATGTCTGCTCAAACAATATGTCAGCCTCTTCATCATCTTCTCTTGAATCACAGTCTGATCCGATCTGTTTTTACTATGGTTAGCATAGACTTTGGGCATCCACAACTTGTTCGTTTTGTGCCATTGTTGGCCGCTAGGGGGCGTTATGGAAACGCCAGCAAGCCATAAAAATCCAATGCTCAGAGCCGAACCAAAATTACAATGTTGCAACAAGAGTAACAACAAAACAAGGCTCAGATGCCAGTCTGCCACTGTTTGCATGCAGCATAGAGGGCCAAAATGTCAGAGAAGAGAATGTAGGCGGGTGGGGGGTGCGTGGTGGGTGTGAGGGGGTCTGGTGGGTTGCGCATGGCCATGGCCCAAAGGCTTCAGTGTGCCATTTGTGCCGGCAACATTTTAACAATAAAATTTGCAGCACAAGTTGCATGCACAACGTAAAGTTGACATTGCAACCGAGTGGAAGCCCGGCAGCCGCAACTACAACTACAGCGAAAACTTCAGCTACAGCAACAACAGCAGCAGCAGTAGCAGCTGCCATAAAAACAACTAAAATAATAACAGCAAGAGCTACATGAGTTGCGAAGTGTTGGTTGACCCGCTGCTGATTGTGATGTGGATGTGGATGTTTCTGGGGTGTCACTTGCCGGATCAGCATGCAAATTAGGCTGGCAGCTGGCGGCTGACGCCTGGCAAGTGCAGATGGCTTTTTGATTGGCTGTCATGGCAGTTGGCAGTTGGCCGTCGACTACCGACTGTCGACTGTCGACTGCCGGCTCTTGGCTGTGCCAAATTTGGCCAAAACAATGTCGGCCAATGTTGGATGAACTAATTTAAATATGCGTATCTATAGCACATAAATACGTCAGCTTGCGGACAGTAGCTAAAAGCCAAAGGTCGCACTTCGGATACAGCCAAATTGGCAAAGTTTTGCGCCGTGGTCTGCTCTTGGCCCGGTCGGGCTAAGCTGCTAATCAGCCATAGCCAAATCGACTTCACAAACTTTCAAAATCAAATTCGAACAAATACCAAAGAATGCAAACACATTTAGCAAGACGTGTAGGGGGTGGGGGTGGGGGGCCTGGAACAGACAAGAGCGTCGCACATCATTAATATTAATAAAGGCTGTAAATAAAATGCCAGCGCAGCCAGCCAAAAATAACAAACAGCCGCATATTTCAGCTAAAGCGAAAGTAAATGAGAGCACAACTGGTGCACAGTGGCACAACAATCAATAAATAATTTTTGAAATTAAATGTATATAATTACTTTACAATATACCTATCGAACTGAAGATGTGAGAAGAGATAAAGTAGAAAAAAAGAAATTAAAGAAAAAAAAAAATAAATAAAAAAAATAAAATTAAACAAAAAAATAATAATAATAATACAAAATAAAGAAAAATAAACAAAAAATAAAGTCAAAATAAATTAATAATAAAATAAAAACTAAAATTAAACATAAAATTAATTTAGTGTAAAAAAATATTTAAAACAACAGAATTTTGTGAAATAAGTTTTAATATCTTTAAAATTTGTTGATTAGAAATTCTAAGGTTTTTGAAATATGTATACAGAACTACATTTTCAAGAGATAATTGATAAAAATAATAATAAATAGAAAAATCAAATAATGAAATTAAAAAAATTTTTTTTTGAATTAACTATGTATTATTAAATCAATATTATATTTTGGTAAGCATATAATCCAATCGTTAATCAACTTGTATACCTTTGAATCAAAACGAACATATTCCCTATATTTTTATTATATTATACATGTATACATCTCTGAAAGTTTAATGATGTACAAAATTTCCCAGAATTCCAATTGCTTTCGCTGCACACTGTGCAACGTTGTAGCTGCTAAGGCCACTGTCGCTTATGTTTTTTACAGATTGAGATAGTTCGGTGACTGTTCGAAGACGTAAAAAAGAACAGAACAAAGAAACCAAAATGAATACCAGATACCAGAGCGAATGATTTCAACATATTTAATGCGGCAGGTCCACAAAGAGATGTCAGCGCTCTGCTCTGCCCACGGCTTGCAATTTATTTGTATTTTATAGGTGCGGGAGCTTTAATGTGGCCGGTGCGAGGGGCAATGTAACATCAAATTGTGTGACCACCAAAAAAATGGGTTAACGGCCAGTGCATACAATGGCCCTGGATCTGGCTCAAGTGGCAGCGGCAACGACGACGGCGACGGCGACTGCATGTGTCAACTGTCACGCGCGAATCGAAGGCGAAATTTGTGCACAGTGCGTTGAGCCAAGGACATGACAGGATCTTTGCCAAAAGCTGCATCAGCGTGCACCAAAGCACCAAGGCACGAAAGTTCGTGTGGAAACAGACCGCAACGTTTTGCATTAGTTCGTTTTCAGCGGCGCAAAATTTATTATACCCTGAACCCATTGAAAATGGGAAATCAGGGTATAATGACGTGGATGACCGTATAAATAATATATATGTATATTCTTGGTCAGGGCGACAGCTGTATGTGTAACATGTGTATGTATGTGTATGTCTGTTTGTCTATCTGTCTGTCTGTGTAATTGTCCGATTGTGTGGGTGGCTTCCTAATTTCGATGGTGCATAAACAACTCAATTCCTATAAGTAGGATAGAAGAAGACAAGCTTAAGACCTTTATATGTCTGTAGAAATATTTATATTTAAGTAAAACCTATTTAGAATGCTTGAAGCAGCAGAGAGTGTTTTCATTGGCTATTGGTGGGGAAGACTAAATATTCTTGAACCCTTCTTTTCTGTTTGTTTGCCTATTAATCTGACCGCATGTCTGTCTGTATATCTGCAAATCTGTCTCCCTCTCTCTCTCTCTCTCTCTCTCTCTCTCTCTCTCTCTCTCTTTATCTCTAAGTCTGTCTGTCTGTCTCTCTGCCAAACCAAAGCAAGCAACGAAAATGAGTTGCAGAAGATCATTTCTGTTGTCTTTATATATTCAGCAATATTTGCTTACATTTACAATTAAGTAAAACTCATTTAGAATGCTTAAAGCAGCAGAGAGTGTTCTCATTGGTCACTTCACGATCGACTGCAGCGACCGCTACTCGACGCAGGCTCAACATTTGAGCGCGCCTTGGAGTTTGAGTGATAGTCGCCCTATATAAAGAGCAGCAGCTGCAGCATTTCTTCAGTCGTCCAGGCCCGGTGGAGGTCAATTGTGCAGTGCAGTAAAGTGAAAGTGACAGTGATAGTGAAGTGAAGTGTGGTCAGGTAAGGCAAATACTTTATTTATTAATAATGTTAAGTACTTTAAGCAGAATTGTAATAGTTCAAAATAATTGTTAAGAATTGTTTAAGTATTAGACATAAGCAAGACTGTAGACATAAGATAATATTAATGATCGTTGAGCTAAGCAGTGAAGACTTAGGCTTAGAAGAAAGAGCTAGAAAATGTTGAAGACCTTCTAAAATTAGTAAAACTGAAAGACTTAGAAATCTTGACAGAATTAGAAAATTTGAAAGACTTAGAAAACTAAGAAATCTTAGAAAATTAGGAAGACTCTTAGAAAACCTGATTTTGACTTGAACTTGAATCACTTTGAAAAATGAAAATACTTAGAAAATTCGGAAGACTCTTAGAAAACTTGACAGACTTAGTAAACTTGAAAGACTTAAAAAATTACGAAGACTTAGAAAACTTAGAAAACTTAGAACACTTGGAAGACTTTAACTGCCTGAAAAATTATATTTTCTAATATCTAATAATATAATTATCGCAAGTACTTTTACTAATAATATAATTATCGCAAGTACTTTTACAAAAAATGTACATTAACTTATCTAAGGGTTCAGGGAAACTCGTAGTCCAGCAGTCTCGACAAGAGCTTTCTTACTTGTTTTTAGTTTGCATCGATTCGGGTTAGAGGCAGCTCCAACTGAAACTACAAGTAAAGCTGGGCACTTTTCCACTCTACATCTTCTCTTGTTCCTCAAGAGCCTTTGCCAAGAAATAATTTGTTTGGCCATTTCATCTGAGTCGCGTTGAGAAATTGAATTTGCGTATATATATATTTATGAATATGGTATTTATGAGTAAATAAGACTCTGTTATCAATTAAACAAACGTAAAACGAATGTTTTTGCATAATATATTTTGAAATATATATTTTTTTAATATTTATTTAAGAAATATTATAATGTATATATGTATGTATAGTCGTATATATTACACTTAATTATTAAATTGTTTATTTACTTGAGAAAAAGCTTTACATGAATATACTCACCTACATAATATATACATACAATAATATACATATATATATATACAGAATTTTATTCTTTTTTCATTTTACTAATAATTATTTAATCAAAGTATGAAAGTCGTTGTCTTTTGCTTTTATAAGAGCTGCCCAGAAGATGTCATAAAAATAGTAGTGCGACTGTGATAAATTCCATATTGACAGTATTTGTTTCAAATATATTTTACAATATTGAGTTTATCACTAAGTGTTTTTGTTTAACATTTAGTGCTCAGTCGTACTACTATTAATAAAATGTATGTACTACTTTATACTGAAAATCTTACCAAGGATCTTGCAAAATAAAATGTATTTTCTATTTATATCGAAGACATTCTTAAAGCCTAAATAAAATTTTATAAATTTTGTATTTTAGAATCAATTGTTTTAATTTACTGCTTTAGATAGTAATAATTTAATATTATAATTATTTTTATTAAATTTGTATTTGTCTCTATGTCCCTCAATTAAAATACATACCGAGAACATTCAATACTTGCATGAATCAAGCTCTACATAAAAGACTGATTGTTTAAATAATGTTTAAAGCTATATACGTATAACAAGATTATCAGAAATGTGAAGCAAGCAATCTGTCATGAATCTACAAATTTACACACAAAGTACAAACCTGTACGACTATAGGATTATAGCTATAGATGCACTTGCTCGTACGACAACAGTAAAGGTAAAAAAGCCTACGCATAATGGGCACAATTCGTAGGCATTCTCGCCGAGCCTAGTGAGTGCAATGGAATGTTGAGCGGATGGCAGCAGTAGAAATGTCAACAGGTGCCATTTTGGGGTTTGGCATTTGGCTCCAACGCAGTTGCGGGTCAAATCCTTTTAATGAACTGCCCTTTTGATTTTCCGCTTAATTGCAACTTGTCACAATTTAATTAACTTGCATTCCGCATTGTAACCGTTGGGCTCTCCACAAACTGGTTTCATATTGAGCACTTGGCAAAGGTCAGGCAGAGTTTCGGGGCATGTGGGAGCCGACGCTTTGTTGCTTCACACACAGGTAGCTAGGAATACATGTGGCGGGACACGGTCGAACACGATATGAGTCCTTGCCGAGGGTGAACTTTACCCTATGCCGCAGTGTGGGCTAAACGATGTATGACTATATACATATCTTTTTTTTTTTATTTACTTGCACATCATAAAGCATAAAAGCGATATTTCCAACTCCCCCAGACTGTCTATGATTTCTAGGAAAACGCGACTAGGCAGCAGCATTTAGATAAACATAGAGCAAGCCAATAAACAACAAAAAGGCAGGCAATTAAACGTAAATAATCCGGCAGGCTATTGAGTAGGATGGGGTAGCGATGGTAGCGCAAAATAAAATAAATTTTCGTGTATACTCCGGGGTGCAATGGGGCACCGACACCGGCACCACATGGCGTATTAGTTATTATGCCTTGTACTGGGCAGTAGAAGTTGACTTAAGACACACCCACAGCCCACGCGCGTCCAAGCCCACATTTATTAGCTGGTCTTTTTCGCATGAAATTAGTTTTTGGCCAGCGCTAATTAAAATTTATGATACCTGTTTATTTACAAAATATTTACGCGAATTCCCAAAGAGCCAAACCAGAAGCCGTTACTGTTTCAGTTTTTGGCCAATCGGTCAAGGCGGCCAAAGCTGTATTTTAGGTCTAAATACGGCGCCCGCTTTATGCGCTCATAAAAGAAAGCCAGCTCATGTACTACTAACTTAAATACTAAAAAGTTAGCCAAAAATAAATTATGTTGATAAATTTGAATGAATGTTTTGATATATTTAGAGAATATTATGCCAGCTTGCATAATTTGTCTTATGTCCAAAGTTTAAAAATCTATAAAGCTTATAAATTTTTTAAAAACTTTGTAATATTAATTTGTTATTAAATGCATTTAAAATGCCTTACGCTTTTTGGTATAAAAAGAATTTGAACTGCTAATATATGAATACCATTAATAAGTGCATACACTGCACTTCATAGTCCCATCAATGTTAAATATTTCAAATAGTATTATTACTATAGTCTTAAAACTATAGTCTCATTATTTTGGACTCTGTTCTAATCTTCTTTAAATAAAATAAAACTGGACTCTGTATGCCTTCATAAAATATTTTATTTTAATATATTGGAAAATAAACTTATTCATCCGAATAGCTCACTCAAATTCAATTGTAAATATCTCACTTAGTTTGGCAACCAGAGTTATCAAATTGTTATTGTAGGCTACAAAATTTATCTCCTATAAATGCAGACATAGAAATACTTTATTTTAAAAATTATATTCAAAAATGTGCACATTTTAATTTGTCAAAATAATTATACCAACCAGTATAAAAATCATGTGTTTAATGTGTTAATGAAAAATCACAATTATATAATTTTTTTTTTTTTTAATTTTTAAATTATTGAACCTAATAGACGTTAATAGAATACATATGAGATGTATTGCTCAATATGCATGCATGACTCTAATAAAATTTATCTAAGCTAACTAATAAATATTTCAATATATACATTTTTTATAAAATTGACTTAATTATTCAGTTGAATGCGCCATTTACAACAGCTGACATTGCGTCTGAGCTCAGATCCTTCATGTGCAACGAAACTCATACCTGAAATTAATTTATTTCTTCTACATTTTGTGCGCTGTCAATTAAGCGGCAAAAGTAGTCGAAAATTTACAAAAATGTATTCATTTTTCTCAGTCGTTCGGCTTGGCGTCATCTGCTAAATGTGATAATTGCAGCTATAAATAAAAGCACACTCAAAATGCATACTCACTTACTTACCCGTCCATATATACCTACTCGAGCTATAAAATTATTTGCATTAATGCTTGATTGAGGGCCTGTGTTCTGGCCGACTGACAAAATCAAAGAAAACAATCGATTTTATACTGACTGAGGCTTCGTTTTATTTAATTTTACATAAATTTCTTGTTGTTATATATATGTATATATAATCTCATAAATTAGGTAGGTTTTTTTGTTTTGTATGGGCTTTTAATGTGTATATATGTATATGTATATATATATATTTTGTTTTGTTTGTTTTTGTTTGTAATAGAACTTTCTGCCGCATAATCATATATATATATATATATATATATATATATATATATATATATATATATATATATATATATATATATATATATATATATATATATATATATATATATATATATATAATTTCAATTTCAATAATTGCGATTGCTCAACTCGAATGCAGTTACTTTTCATTCTTTTGTTGTTGTTCAGTAGGTATAATATATATAGAATCATAGGCAGACATAATTTTTTTTGCGTAACTTCTAACCACATGCTATCTATAGAGAATACACGTAAATCATGTGGTTGTAGTTGTTGTTGTTGTTGTTGTTGTTATAGTATTTGGGTAATATCCTTGCCTGTCTGTTTACATTTATAGTATGATACATTTATAACCATAATAATTTACAAGTTAAATGACTTAGAAATTAATAGTAGGACTTCCTTTGTGGATAACCATACATTACATAAAACATTATACATAATTAAATTTAAAAACATTTCTCATTCATTTTCGGTTTGGTTGGTTTTTTGCTTGGTTGAGTTTTGTATGTAATATAAGTTATCTCATATTTTAGTTAATAATTGATTTCATTATTTGTTTGTCGTGTTATTTTTCTTTTTTTGTGTTTTATGCCTGGCTTATTTACATAGCGTTCCTTTCAAGTATTTTGTTTATTCATTTCATTTCATTTTGGTATATTTACAGAGCACTGACCCATGGCCAATTAGCTGCATGTTTTGAAGGATTCTCCGTGAACTTCATTTTTGTTATTTTCGCAGACTTTTCTCGAGTTATGCAAAAGTTAAAAGAGACAAAATCAAAATAGAAAACGATAAACACAAATATATCTCTCCGTTTCGTTTGAACTTTATTTAATTTTGTGTAATACAAGTTCAAAAAATTTTATAACGATTTTATATATATATATATATATTTAATATACATTCAGTGTATAGGTATATATATATATATATTAGGGGCATCAATTTAGTGGCTATACATGTACAATTAATTAATTAAAATACAATATATATATTCGATTAAATTTGTTTGGTGCATTTTTTAAAAATTGTGCAAAAATACATTTTTCAAAAATTTGTTTTTAATTCAATTTTTTTGGTGCATACTTTGAGGCGGTGCATTTAAATCACAACATTTACATTTTAAGTGCAATTTTACGTGTGTATTAGTGTGTGTATGTGTGGGTGTGTGGAAGTGTGCATAGGTTCTTAATAGACGTATACTAAGTAGCTCTAATTGAAAGTGCTCTGCCGAGTTTCTCAATCCGCGTTGCATTTCAAGTTCTTGGCTCAAAAGTTTCAGTTAGGACGGATTGCTTTTAAGCTGCTTGTGTATGAGACAGGATAGTGTAGCTAATAGATTGTTGTTGTTGTTGTATTTGTTGTTTGTTGTTCTGTTGTTGCTGTTGTTGTTGTTGTTGTTGTAATGCTATTGCTTCTTCATTTTGACTTGGGTAGGTTGTAGTTCGTCTGAGCGTCTACACATAACATACAATACAACGATTTTGGTTTTTAGCTTTAAGGTACTTGTGACTACTTATGTTATAGCTCGAAAATATTTTGATTCTTTGAAGAATGGGTAGCGCCTCTCTAACGTTAACGTGCTCTGCATCCAAAGTTTGTGATTCTGTGTATGTGTCCTATTTAACTGATCTGATCAACTCGCTGCGCAGTTGTTTTCGGTGCTGTGGAAGACTATTCTCTGCTGATACAAACTCTGGACAAGCAGTTAGGCGAAATAAACTCGTTTAATTGTATTCATTAGCATTCGTATTAGCTCTAGGTAATATTATATATGTTAATTTCGTTTTGTGCATATTTGTGCAAAAAGTGCTACGTACTACACATAAATTGAAACAGAAAAAAAGAAACTAATTGAAACGTAAAATGTTTTATTAATTAGCCGCTAATACGAATTGAAAATGTGTCTTTTTTTTTGTATACTTCTAATAAAATGTTTTTTGTTTCACTAATTATAATATTTAGGTAAGTGCAATTATGGTGCATTATATAAATTCTAAAAAAATTGTATGTTCGTTTGCATTTGATTATCACATAAATGTGCATTGGTGCAATTTGTTAACGCTAATTGGTTTGCAAGTTTGCTCTTGTGCTAATTATAATAATTGAAAATAAATATATTAATAATGTGTGCAATTGCAATTTTTATGAATTGCATCAGTAATATATATATATATATATATATATATATATATATATATATATATATATATATATATATATATATATATATATATATATAAATATATATATATATATGTGCCATTAATAATGCATGTCTAAATTTATAGTGTTTTAATTGGGGTTTTTGCCTGCAACAAAGTTTCGCTTCAAAATTGTTATTAGATAAAGTAAAGTTTCGTAAACTTGATTAACATCTAACAAGTGCATGCAGTTGATGGAACTCAATGTGTGTGTGTGTGTGTGTTTGTTTGTGTGTGTGAGTGTTTATGTTTGTGTATGCTTGAGATGTTTGGATAACTTTTAGCGTAATACATCTGCACGGCATAATTATTTTCAAATGAACTCGTCTAACTTCGAGTCAAGCGAATTACACAAATTAAAATGTCGCCAACTAAAAGTCTCATCAAATCAGCGTCGCTGCCATGCAAATAAAATGAAATAACAAAACTCAGTCAACTTTCATGACTGTCACACTGCCTCAGCCTGTTCATCTGCACTCACACTCACACTCACATTGACACTCACACGCACTCACTCACTCATATTGCACTCGTGTCGCTCATTTGCGGAACCTTAGCTCGCAATCTGTAAGCCGAGCTCTCCAACTGGGTCATTCAAAGAGCCAACGGAAAGCTAAAAACTCTACGTGTCAAGGAGACGGCTGTGTTCCCTCGAACATGCTCGCTAAGACATTGCCAAATGCTGGCTAACAGAGTGAACAGAGTTGTGAGTGTGCTTAAGCCTTGAATTTAAATTTGTGAATATCCGTAATTAAATTAAAGTATTAAAATGTTAAGTATATAGCATTCTAAATTAGTTAACATAAGTCACATTGCGAAATTTCTCCATATATATTTAGATAACTATTCTGATGAACTTGATGGAATTTGTTAATGTAATTGTTTGCATGTAAAAGAATTTAAGAATTTAGTTTATATTTAGTTAACTTGATGGAATTTGTTAATGTAATTGTTTGCTTGTGAAAGAGTTTAAGTTAAGTGCTAGCAATGAAAAGAAATAAATAATAAATTTCTTTTAGCTGAATAACACATTTTAAAAAAATTGTAGATTTCAAAAGTCGAACTTAAAGTTTTCTTTTAATAGTCCCTAGATATGAATCAATTAAAACTAAAACTAAAATAAAAATAAATTCCTTTACAGTTCTGGCATGGAAGAGGTAAGAAAACGAATTGATTTCTACATTTATAGAATGAAACTAAATTGTATATAAAGCTGAAGTGCAATAATTTCTTCTTCTTCTTTTTTTTTGCCTCAGCTCATAGTCTCAACGGGCATTAGAATCGATACAAAAAGTAAATCAATTGGTTTACAAAGGAAATCCCCTTGGCTGCTTCGCTGGGAAAGAAAACTTTATGCTGTGGGCGAAACTTCTAGCTCTTATTTAAATTGTATTTTGCTTTGGCATGGCCAAATCCACTATAATTTGTATGACATTTGTTTGTTGTTGTTTTTTGCTTTTGACTTTTTTTGCAGTTATTTTTATATGCCAACCAACTGCTTGGACAACGATTTGTTTCAGCAATTTGCATGCAAAACAGAAAACAGTTAGTAGTCTTGGGTATGCTTTGGTTTATTGACGTTATTTAAATCAGATAGGACATAATTTAGGTTGAGCTGTGTGTTTTGCTCATATCGCGGGCGGCAATTGTTGCGGAGTGTAGGGTATTGAAAGTGGCATTGAATTGCATCAGTGGCTCTGGTTGTGCGCATTGAGTGCAGCTTTTTTTTTTTTTTTTGTATGTTGTAAGTTGATATATAGTATATATATATATATGTATATATGTTTGTTTGGCTGTGAGAAAAAAGCAGGCCCGAATCAATGGCACACAACACCTGATGCGCATTGAAGGCCACTTTGCCAAAGAGCCGCCAGCGATACGATGTACTACGATGCACGGAATACGATATACGCATTGCGAGCATAATTATGGCTTACAGTTTTACAGTTATAGTTCAAGGGTCAACTGCCAGCCATTTGACGGACCTATTGCTGTCTATGTGTTCTGCATGCAGCCTCCAAAGCGTTAACAAATTGTACTCGCAGTTTCGGGCGTATCCTCTTATAGATACTCTGTACACGGTCAAACTTTTCAACAAGCTCCCCAGGCTCTCTTAAAGTCTAGATAAAAGCTGCTTGATGACACCTAACACATTGATTATAATTTTCGATTAAGTATGCATAAATATACTATATGTAAACGTTAAAATTGTGTGTATATATTTTAATTCTTTTTAAATAGTTTTATTTATTATTTTTATGTTTTTTGTTGTATTACTGCTCTTCTCTCGCCTAGTGCTTTAGTGCTCAGCAAAATTGTGTATGGTATTTACTGGTAACTAGACACGCCTTAGTAACGCTCTGTTGGCTAATATTTATGTTCTTTACACTCATTTACTAAGTAACAACTATAGAATATATTTTGCGTATATATATATTTTAAAATATAGTGGCTAAACTGCTTTTCATTACCGTCCATTGCGTTTGCTATTTGTTAGCTGCCAAAAACCTTTCCAATTCAAAATATTCGCTCCAAAAAACCAGCTTTATCTAACACTCGCCTGCTTTTAATATCTGGTCAAAAAATCCACTTCATATATATATATATATATATATATATATAAATTTATATGTAATTATATATTTTTGTTCATGAAATACATAAACTAATCTAATTTTACGCCCAATGGCTGCTTATTAATTTATTTTCATTTACCTTCTACAAATTGAATGAAAAATCTAGCCTGTGCATTGTTGAAAAGTTTGCCCGTTGCCAGCCATGAAGAGCGTCAGTTGAGACAGACACTCGGAACCTGTTAGCTTGGTTAGCTTGGCCTAGAAGACCTTCGCTGTTTGGGTTTGGAAAACAGACCGACTCGGAGAATGCGTCAGCAAAGCACGCCCCTTAGAGGATTTCTTGAATACTTCTGAAAGTTTCCGCTAAAATTAGCTAAGCTTTGAGTTTTGAATTGCACTTCAATTGTTTGAATAACTACGAACAGGCTAAAATGCTTAAGTAGCACTTCAAAGCAGAACTTCACTGTAAAGGTTTGGCTTTCACGTTTGGGTTCTGGAATTATGTCAGCCAGCCGAAAATTAAGCAGAAATTATGAAAGCGTATAAATTAAATGTGTGTGAGTGATTAGTATAAGGTATTATTAAGGTTCATATTAGTGAGAACTTACTGTATGTGTGTGTGTGGAGTCGGCTACAGCTCGCGCCATATGCTCTGCTATGTGGATTCTCGTTTGTGTTGCTTGTGTTGTTGTTGTTGTTGTTGTTGTTGTTGTTGTTGTTGTTGTTGTTGTTGTTGTTGTTGTTGTTGTTGTTGTTGTTGTTGTTGTTGTAGTATAGAGACTTTGGGTAGGACTTTCAGAGAAATAGTAAGAGAAAAATAGGGAAAACTTGCGAGCATTGAATTAAATAATTCTCGAATAACTAGAATGAATGCAAATGTAAACTATTAGAAACTGTTGAAAAAGTAATTAAAAACTTGCTCTTAACTGGAGTTCTGTGCATATTCTCTAGCAAACAAAATGCAATTAACAAAAGAGAAGAGACAATTTAAATTGTTTTGAAATGGCTTGCAACGTTTTCAAAGGAACGCATCTGTTGTGGGGAAAGAGAAGAGAAAAGTGTCCATAGAGAGAGAGAGAGAGAGAGAGGTAATCTATATGAAATTAGAAATGCATTGGTTTTGTTTTGTTTTCAGTGTATATTAAGTTGTGTATTTGTTTTCTTCTTCTTCATGTATAGTTTTTTGTTGTTTTTGTTGTTGTTTGTTTTCTGTATATTATAATATTCGTATATATAATTAATTAATATATATATATATATATGTATATATATATTTTTAATATGTAAACAGTAAATTATAATGGAATTATAATTATATTAAAAAAAATGGCCGCAAAAATGCGCTCATTATACATCATACATCATTCATCATCATCATCGTCGTCATGGTTATCATAATCATCGTCAACGTGTTTTCTTTTACAAATGAAAAACTTCAACAGAGAGAAAAAGAGGGTGAAAGAAGAAGAGAGACAGAGGCAGGCTAAACTTATGTACAGCAAATACAAATACATACAAAGTATAAATAGTTCGAAATAAGAGTTCGAATTGATCTTTGTTATTTTTGTTGTTGATTCATTTTCATTTTCATTTTCATTTTTCAATAGTTGTTAAAAAATTGTGCGAATGGCATTGCATTGAGACCATTTGCTACATTAATAGTTAAAGTTAATTTTCATTTGTTTTCTTTTTCTTGTCTTTTTTTTTTTTAAATATACAAATACAAATAAATACAATTAGTGTTATTTTTATTTCATTTATGTTTCTCATTATTGACTGACTGTGTGGCATGAGTGTCTTCTATATACTTAAACGGTATGTGTATATAATTTTACTGTGTATATGTGTGTGTATGTGTGTGAGAGAGTGTGTTTGTATTTGTTTTGCTTATGCACTTGTATATGTGTTTTACATTAAACATTTAACAATTATTTGTTATCATATTTGCTTGTTATATGTTTTAAGAAACTATTTTCGTTTTTTTCTTTGGGTTTTACTAGGTTTTTTGTTTTCTTTCTTTTATTTTCGCTATGCTTAAATTAAATGTATTTAATATGTTGTACTAAAAAAAATAAAATGTCAAGTTCTTGTCGCAAAATTCATACAAAAAAATTTAAATTAAAAATTGTTTTTCATTGATATTTAGTTAATAACATTTATATACAAATTTGTACACACAATTTGGTTGCCGCTTAGATTCAAGTCAAGGAAAATTAAAAAAAAATACTCAAACGATCTTTGTTAGGTTCGAAAACAGCTAAAAAGAATGATAGATGAAAATAAAAATAATACAAGAAAAATCAAAAATCAAAAAGAATTAACTTATGTGTATTTACATTAACGCACACCAAACTAACGATATATATTTTATGTTGCTCTATTTCGTATTATAAAAGTTTTTTTTTTGTTTTATTTTTGTTTTTGCTTTTGTTGCAGTTTAAAAAGTTGTTTTCGTTTTCGTTTTTGTTTCGGTTATAGAAAAATAGGCCAAAAATAGATGTATATATGTATATTTTCCATTTTGTTTTTGGTTTTTTCTTTTCGCTCATTTCAATTCTCATTCAAAAATGTCTTTAAAATTTCCATCTGTCGCTTTACATTTGGTTTACTTTGATTTGTGTTTGGTTTTTTGTTTTTGTTTTATTCGGAGTTTACTTAGTGCGCTTTCTTTAATTTTACGGTAAAGGATTTCTTTTGTGCATAATGTTTGCCAGGATAATATGCATATATATTTTCCACATATATATGTATATATATTTTTATATTTTTATTCACTTTATTAAACATTTAATTTGATTTTTTTTTTTTTGTAGTAAGCAACATTTATGTAGATTTATTATTACCGGTATAGAAATCGATTATATCATTTGTTATTAATATTATCTTTTATATTTAAAGGTGGGTTATTTTGCAGTTATTAATAGAAAATAAAAATGTCAATTGATTAAACAAGAGTGAAACGATAAGCACACAAGAATACTCGTTATTTATGATTATATTGAAAACATTGGCTTTTAGTATATCATATATTTTTAACGAAGATCGTCGCTATCTCAGGGACACAGAGCTCAGACTGGGGCCTACAGACTGGGGAACTTAAGTTTCCTTTTATATTAATTTTGTTTTTTTTTTGCTTTTCTTTTGTTTTTTGTTTAATTGTAAATTGCATTTCTTTGCGCATTTGAGCTGTATGTCAGCACGTAAGACGAAATAATAAATCCAGAATTTATCCATAAAGATTTCATTAATTGTTTATAATTAACTTGCATTTTATACGTACTGTGTATAAGATATGAAATTTTATTGCTCGCAATTTCATATGTTATTTTCGTAAATAAAACTGATTTCGTTTCGTTTTTGTTAGTTTTATGCTTAATGCTTACGTAAAAGTTGGCATTGAAGGTTTTTTTGAAAACATAAAACAATAGCTCTAAAAAACACGTTAATAAGCCTTAATGTTTTTGCCTTGGAATTTACAAATTAATTAATTTATTTAGTTTTAATTGGTTAATTGGGTTTTTTTTCTTTAAATTGTTTTGCCATGTCGCATACACAACCGTTTCAACATTTTGTTTTGTCTTTTTTTTTTTTTACTTTTTTTGTTTAGTTTTTAGAGATTTTCTTTCTTTCTGTTGTCCGTCTGTTTAAAAATTTGCTTGATTGTTTTCTTAATTGATTGCTTGTTAAAACTCTGTATGCATTTTAACGATAATGGATAAGAATATAATATTTTTATAGTTTCTTGTCATTTAGCTTCAGCGCAGTCAACGGTTGTATTTGCGTTCATCTTAGCCGAGGAACAGAAATCAGCGAAATCAAATAAAAGCAATGTCAGTATGAAATAAATAAATATTCTTTTGATTTTAATATAGTTTTCATTTAGCGTTTTTACAGGCCTTTAACTAAAGTATTTAATATTTTTTTTTTAATTTTTTTTTATTTATTTATTTATTTTTTTGTTTTTTGCATAAGGGTAAAGTTTTTTTTTTGTTTCGTTATATATTTATAAGTCCATTGTTAGTTAAATATACTTGATTTAAATAAATTTTCTTAACTACAAATAGCTGCCATTTCCATGAGAACTGTTTCACATATGAGAGAAAAACAAAAAGGTGAGCTAAATATGTAATACTTAATACAGAATAATACAGTAATAAATATACAAAATGATTCTGAAATGATTTCTACATACAGATGAGAAAAAGTTGAGCTAAAGCACATAATTGAAAAGAAAATAAACCAAAACAATATATGGAAAATGCAGTAAAAAATGTATGTACAAAATATCTCAAATGTAGAAAAGCTCTGTATAGTAATAATTGTAAATCAAATGCAGAATTGTTTTGTTATAAATTATAAAAACCTCAACTATCAATCATAATAAGTATAATCAAGTCAAGTCTTTTTGTTATGTAAATGTTATACCTTCATTGTATTAGTTTGTAAATGTTTTCCTGCTCTTTCTTGCATTTTTTTTTTAATATTTTGTATACATATATAAGTTTAAATATATATGTATATATATATTTATATATATTTAAATATCATTTATACATTCGTAGACCTTCGGCGTCTTTAGTTAGCTTTCATATCAAGTCGAATGATAACCGTTCATCAGATATTCGCATTCGCATTCATATTCATATTATCAGCATTATCATTGCAATAAAACCTATGTCAATTTTTAATTGTATATTTATTTGTTATATGTATATATTTACTATATATAATTAATGTCTGCATTTTTTCATATTTATTTATTTTTATTTTGTTTCTTTATTATTTGGTTTGTTTCTTCATTCTTCATTTGTGTATATGTATATATAACCCATTTGCTCTTCCCCTACTGCCAGCTCTCTTCAGCTTGCTCTGCCATCATTTACGCATTTTTGATTTATTTGTAATTTCATTTTGTTTATTGTTTTTTGTATTTGTTTATTAATATATATTTTTGTTTTCTCTTGTTGCATTAACATTTAAACTTTAATACACGTATAGTTAAATAATGTACACGAAATATATATATATATATATATATATATATATATATATATATATATATATATATATATAAATACAAATATATATATATACATACATATATATATATATATATATATATATATATATATATATATATATATATATATATATATATTTATTTTTTAAATATATATTTGAATACTTTTTAATAAATACTAAAAATAGCTTAGGCCCGATTTAATGCGCAAAACAATAAAAAGACGACATTTTTCCATTACTGTTTTTTACTTTTCGAAATTTTAACGCCACTTTAGTTAATTTATTTGGTTTTCTTTTTATTTTTGTTTTCTGAATAGCTGCTTGATTTGTAGATTTATTTATCTTATTTTTTTTTTTGTATTTTGTCTTTAATTTTTAATAGAGTAATAATAATACAAATCATACCTTTTCATATATATTTGTTGCCATTAATAGTAGGTTTTTGTTTTTACTTGGAATTTTTACATGCCACAACTTAGCATTTTGTTCAATAAGTTCATATTTTTTTGGGGTGTGTGGGCAGGCGGGGTGGTTAATATGTGTGTGTGGATGTGTGTGTGTTATGTCTGTCCATGTTTAAACTTAATAGGTTTGCACGATTAATGTTAAATATGTAGCATAAAACTAATTGTAATTTATGTTTAACGTGGGTTCTCTAGGTGTCGTTTTTGTTTATCAAGTGTGTGTTTGTGGTTGGGTGTGTGCTTATTGTATGGACTTAACGCCCCCGCGCCCAGCGTAGTAACGCATCCGCTAACACATCCAAATGAGCTTTCGTCTGCAATGGAACAAAAGATACAAGTGGGGAAAATATGATTAAATAATATGAATAATAATAATAATGATAATAATAAGAGAGAACTCCAATTGGAATTGACGCTGTTATGTTATGTTGCTATGCTTACCGTCTTGTAGAACATGCAGGATCTTCTGTCTTCATCCTCGCCCTCCGGACAATCGATGAAGCCATCGCATAGCACATGGTCATCTATGCAACGATAGCGTCCCTGCAGATCCGGTGTGGGGCAAGCGAACCGCTCCATGCCATCCATTGCGGTGGGGCACTCTGCAATGCACAAGAAGTGGAAATATGCGGAAAATGAAACAGGTTGCTAACTTGGACCAAAGAGTTTTTATGCATAATGTTGGCAAGCCAAATCAGGTAACAACTTTTCACATAAATCGTTCAACCTGCGTGGCAAAACTTTTGCGCACGCTAATGTCCGCCATGATTTGCGTCTAAATGTTGCAAGTTGCAACGACACCCGCATAAAAGTATGCTATGCCATTTGGCTTGCCTTTCCGCTGTCCCTGTCTCCCCAACTCCTTCACTCTCTCTCTCTCTCTTTCTTTCTCTCTTTCAACTGTCTTCTGTTAACTGTTATAAATAGTTGCAAGCTTGGTACTTTACTACTTTCCTTGCTGGCTGGATACCCATTTCGCCGTTTCCAGGATAGGCGAATCAGCCGGCGCTTGCACCGACTCAGCCAGCACCAGCAGCAGCAGCGGCAGCAACAACAACAACAACAGATAGAAAAACTTTATTTTTTTGTGGCATTTCTCGACGGTTTTTTTGCGCTCTACAAACAAATACATAAAAATAAATCACTTGTAGGACATGTTGGCGCCTCCGGTTTAGTTTCAGCCATTCTGCCATGCACACACTCATACACACACACACACACGCACATACATACATACACATGTGTGTTTGTTGTTTTTGTTGGCATTGTTATTGTTGCTCCTGGCTACATGTTTGCGTATTGAGATTTGTTGAAGTTGCCCATATAGGTTTACCCCCACCTTTATACCACCCCTTTTCCTTTCCACGCTAGTTTTTGCAATTTAGCTGCGCTATTTTTATACCAGCGATTGGAAAAAATGTTACTGCACTTTTTGCCCGTTCTGTCTGCACATGGATTGTTGGCACATTGTTGTGTTGCACATAGACAATTTTACCAAATGAAATTCATTCGACAACACATTTTTGTGTGTGTGTGTGTTTTGATCAGAATGATGCTGTTAACAGGATATTTATTTGATAAGCATTTAGTTTCAATTGTTTCTCTCTTTTTTTGACAGGCATTTTTGTTAACTCAATTGTTTTTGAAAAGTTTTTATTTTGAAAACAGTTAAGTTGACGACATATATGCGTAAATTATTTTACAAACAAAAAATAATAAATAATAATAATTCTCCTGTTATTGATTTAGCAGACAATAAATAAAAATTTGCAATAATAATTTTAAATCCAGATAAGCTTTAATAAATAAAAAATATATATAAAAAACTTTCTCAAATTTCATTTCAAATGTTAACTTTAATAATCTCTGAATGCTTCCACTCTTCTTCTTCTTATTCGTATAGAATTGCAGAGAAATAAGTAAGTATGTAATACGATATGCTAGATGACAGTTGAAATATGTGCAGCATTTGCAGATTTCATTCACTGGCGCTGAAAAGTAGGCAACACTTTTACACACCACTCATGACTGCTGTAGTTTACAACCCGGCCCATTCATTAATGTGGCACTGCTCAAGTGCCTTACACACACACACACACACACCTACACAGAAGCACAACAATGCTAACTAAGTGCCTGCCCTTCAGCACTTGTCAGCCGCAAGTCCTGAGCTCTACTCAAGTTGTCAACGCTCAGGCATAAAAAATAAAATTGCGACTCCCCATTTGCAGTTGCATATCTGCTGAATCACCTTGCAGCGCATTAATGCACATTACAAAACCAACAACAACAGCAGCAGTAGCAGCAGCAGTGGAAGCAGTGGAAGCAGCTGCAAAAAGTGCATAAGCAATGCGCGCAACTTGACACTCAATTGTTTAGCAGGCACAACCCCCAGCTCAGCTGGTGGCACAAACCCCTTCTAGCAATGGCTCTTACCAGTTGGCTGTCTTGCTGTCTCGATGTCTAGTTGTTGTTCGCTTGTAAGACTGTCTGCCAAATGAAGTCGGCATCATGTTCTCAGTTGTCTGCTGTCAGCATGAAATCAATTGATGAGAGGCAGGTGCAAAAAGTTGTGACGCCCAACGCCTCGTTAGGCACAGCGGCCAGGGCTGGGAGATATATGAGAGGAGGAGGTGGAGGAGGAGGACGAGGAGGAGGAGGAGGAGGAACGCAGCTTACTATGGCACCAAAGTCCCTGCCGTGCCAAAGAGCCATTTGCATTTTGAAGAGCCCGAAACGACAACGATGATGATGATGGTGATGATGATGATGGCGATGACAATGTCGCCACCAGCGGCGTCGCCGATTGCCATTTATCAATGCGCTTCGCGGTCGCCGCCATCGCATTTAATTGCGTCAATGGATACTTGGGCACGTTTGGTTGCAACAGCCACGCCCACTCCCACGCCCACGTGCAGCTAACAGCTCATATTTATGCTGATTTCACATGTCTCGATTGCAGCTGCGGCACGCCATTTGCATATGCATGAATTAAGGCGCATTGCGTATACGCAACGTTGACCCAAAACAGTTTTTATGTTTTTATGTGCGATGCCCATTAGTTTTATGGGTTTCTTGTTTAGTCTCCCTCTCTCTCTCTCTCTCACACACACAGTTTGTGGCTGACCATTATAACTAACCGTTAGTACAATGCTAACTGCTGTCGCTGCAGCTATTGTGCCATTTATATTGCAGTTGAGCTCGTGGTGGTGTAGAGTCAAGCGGAGTCAAGCCATTGCAGTTGTCGACAACCCACATTTTGTACTTTGAACTTAATTTCACACACAAATAACTATGCAGCAGAGAGAGAGAGAGAGAAAGAGAGAGAGAGAGAGAGAGCAGCAGCAGCATGATGGAACTGGCGGTGCAGCGGTTGAGTGGGTGCACAACTTGCAACTTGCAACATGCAACATGGCTAAAAATTTTTGGACGAGCTTCTTGCCTGTTCTTTCCCAGTCTATTTGTTGTTGTTTTTTGTTATTTCTTCTTTTATTTTCCTTTCTTGTATGTCGTCTGCTTATGGGCCAAGCGAGGCTATTGAACTTTAAATTGATTTTTGTGCTTGTTTGCTCACCCCGCCCCGCTCACGCCCACACCTCAGGCAGCCAACGTTTGTGCAATAAATCGAAATAAGCGCACACAAGCTCTTATGTAGTTTTATTTGTGCTGCAGTTGCAATAGCTGCAATTGGTCGATTCTCAGCTGCATTTTCGTTTCAGTTACTTTTTAACCATGCGCCTACAGGTAGCCAACAAATGTTGTCAAGGCAGTTTTTGCTTTTAATTATAAAGGAAGGATAGGAATACTTTTTTTTTTACTGCATTTGTGAGTTTTACGATTGTTTATAAAAGTGTCAACTAGGCTTAGGCCAAATGAAATATCATTTATATCGCAATATGGTTCCAGTTGGACACTAACTATTCTTTTATTCTATTACGTTTCATTTACAATTTGTTCACTATTAATTTACGAAAAGAGAAAAGACATTAAATCTGAGCTTTAAATTGGACAAAAATTAAATGCACACAAAGCTAAAAATATGTGTACATATATTAATTGTGTTCAGATTAAATTCAAAACAATAATTTAATAAGACTAAAATTTGATAATTGTAAATATTTAAATATTCATTGCTACTTGCAGTAAATCAATTACTTTACTTTACTTTTAATCAAATAAGTTGATCAAAGAAAACTGATGAAAAAGTCGAAGCTGAAGCCATACATTGAAGACTAAAATTATTACAGCACAAAAGGGAGCTATATTTTTATATATTCATTATATATTATTTAAAAAAAAAGTTAAAAAAGCCTAATAAAATATTTTAATGAAAAAAAAAACTAAAGGAACAGTTGAGCTGAAGACAACAACTTAAGCCTTTAAAAGTATAACAATATAAAATGAAAGTTTTTATATAAAATCTATATTATTAAACGATAAAATAGTATTATTTAAGGAATTCACTTTTAATTACAGTAAATAAGTTAGTTGATCATAATAAAATATATAGATCACAGCAGACAGATAAAAGAATTTGTTGCTTAAGACACAAATTTAAGGGTATTAAATTATTAGACTTTAACAATATATACTAAGATATTGACGTAAATGCCAAAGTCTTTAAAATAATTCAATAGCAATAACAACTTTTTAAATGTCTGAGTTGCAGCTGGCGCGTTTATTTGCTGTCCCTTAAGAGGCGCATAAAAAACAGAAACTTTCCGACAGTCAAATCAACTTTTAGACTGCTGAATGCAGCACTTAAAAGTTGTATTTTTTCGCTTTTCTTTCGATTTATTCAAATATATTTGTGAAAACTTGAGAATTGGGAACTAGTTTGAAAGGCAATACAAGCCGCATCGATAAGTATGGCTGCAGCTTATGCAAATTGGACAAAGAAGTTGGACAGCATTCCATAAGCGAGGCAGGTTCAATAAATCCTTAGCGAACAGAGATGCCTGCATGCAAATCACGTTCAGATCGACGGCGAGCAACTTACATGCATAAGACACAACTGTACCAAGTTGCTACATCCTGTAACTAACTGGCACATAAGCCAGGACATAAGCTTGAGAGAATCAACGCATGTTGACACTAAGACACTCAACAACAACAACAACAACAACAGCTACAACAGCTACAACTATGACAAACAAACAACAAGCGCAAGAACAACAACACGTCGAGTGTCAAAAAATCAAAAGCATAAAAAGGATTTGGCTGTTGCCAAGTCGCAGCTGAGTAGCGTATCCAAAGTCGTGGTAAGTCAAGGGGAGGGGCGAGCGAGGCACAGGCAGAGCTGTTGAGTGTGCAGGAGGCAGGAGGGTGAGCTAGGTGTGTGTGTGTGTGTGTGTATGCAATTGCTATTTGCTATTTTTGTCGACTGGGCAAGAGACAGAGAGAGTGAGTAAGAGAGAGAGAGAGCGAGAGATGGCGACTGCGAGTGCGAGTGTGACATGGCGTATACGTGATGCAAGCGCCGGTCTCTGTGAATGAGTGGAGTTCGCCACAAAAATAAGTCGAAAAATGTGTTGTAACAAAGTTTGAGCGAGAAAACCTTTTTCGCCCACTCCCAGAAAGCCAAAGCAGCCAAAAGAGCCAAAAGAGTCGAAAGAAGCCAAAAGAGCCAAAGCCAAAGCTGAAACGCCTGTTGTCTCGACGGCATGGCGCCTAAAATGCTGCCAACAATAATAACAAAACCCACGAAACGAGAGCGCGCAATGCACACTAATGCAGTCGGTTCACATATATGTGTGTATGTGTGTGTGTGTGTGTGTGTGTGTGTGTGAGGGCGTCGTCGCCAGCAAAAGGAAACAGCGCGCAACGATTTTGCAGCTATAAATTGATAGTTTTATGTGGCGCACATAAACAGGCAGCAGGGAAAAACCAGAAAAGAAAAACAACCAAGATGCTGTCCTGGCCTGGCCTGGCCTGGCCTGGACTGGCCTGGCTAGCTGGGACATTAAACTCGCGTCTTAACGCACCCACACAAACAGACAACGCATGACAGTGCCTGCTGCTGCTGGTGCTGAAAGAAATGCATAAAACAAAAGCCGAAGCAAATTTATAAATGACAACTGCCAAATTGATGGGCATTCATTCACCTACAACCAGTCGCCCACCTGCCACTGCCACCCCCCCTCGGCAGCCCTTTCGCTTTTGTCTGGTCCGCACAAAGCCCATTTGCCGTGACATATACCATGTGCCATGTGCCATGGGCTGTGCTAGTCCTGTGTCAAAAATTGAATTGAATTTATTTGCCTTCCTTGACTTATTTTATTTTATTCATCTTCTGCTTCTTCTACATTTGTATTTTGTCGACAAATTGAGGGTCCGGAACCTGTTTTGTCAACGCGTCCCTTACATTTATGTGGGGCCGCCAGCTTTGCTTGGCTGTCATAATTTTGCCAGGTGTTGCCACCGTACAGGTGGCCGACTGCGGGCGCCTGGATGTACTCTAATGAGGTTTTGATTAAATTTTCCGCTCGAATATATTCTATGAAAATTTGTCGGTATTTTTATTTAAGCACTCCGGCTGCCATTTTAGCATTTTGATCGTTCGGCTTTTGTGTGCGCGCAGCTGTGGGCCCGATTTTTGCTTCAATTCTGTTAGCATATTTCCAATTTTTACCACCAACATCTACACCTACGTATCCTCGCACACATTAGCTAATAGCTACTTTTCGGTATTATTTAATGGAAATTTTCTGTCTCTTTGACTGTATTTTGGTTCGTCTTTCTTCTATTTGCCTTACTTTTTTTGTATTTTTTTTTTTGTTTTTTTGTCTTATTTTCACTTTGACGAACAATGCGTGAAGTAGGCAGAATTAGGAAATGTATACGAAATAGCTGAAATAGGCGGATGCTAGTACGTCTGTCGCCCACAGGCAGCATCTGTTATTTTCTGAGTGAGTCGCGCCCACTTCACATTTAGCGTAATTTAATAAGTTGATGCCTCGTTTGATGCTCCTTCTCCTTCTTTGAGTAACAATGCCTGCAAGCTAATTGCAGACATGCGACACTCGACTCGCATCCGGATATCTCTCAGTGTGTGTATGTGTATGTGTGTGCGTGTGGGCAACCATTTGAAATTACATATGTGCATATTTCGCTTGTGGAAAAGCAAACAATAACAAGCTCAAACACACGCCAACAACACTATCGATGGACCCAACATCAGGCAATTGACTATATTTTGGAGAGCCTGCTTTCTACACGAGAAACCTTTTAGTTTCTGTTTCTACAGCTCAAACAAAAACAGGAAAAACAAGCATGCTGCAAAATTTGAATTTCTATCGCTTGTTTAGAGACAACATTGGAGTAGGATGGACCCCATGAAAGATACCCTACAATAAATTAAGCTGAACTTAATTGAAACAAATGTAGGCTAACAAAATTTTAGAAATATTCGGAATTAAATGAAAAATAAATTAAATTTAAATTTGTATAAGTATATAATAAAAATATATAAAACTCAAATTTCTTAATCAAATTTTTCCAAAAAATTCCATTTTAAATGTAAAATAAATTAATTTGAAATAGAAATTTATTTGCTCTTTTTCAAAAATGTGTATTTTTCCTGTTGTGAAATTTTACAAAAATTTGGCATTAAATGCAAAATAAATTAAATTGAATGTGAAATTATTATTTTTTTAATATGACACTTCGTTTTCTCTATCAAATTTTACGAAAATTCGGCTTTGAATGCAAAGTACATTAAATTGAAACTGAACGTATTTTACAATAATATTAGACTAAATTTTCTCAATCAAGTTTTATAGAAATTCGAAATAATATGTAAAATAAATTAAATCGAAATTGAATATATGTAATAATATATTACACTTAGTTTTCTTTATAAACGGAATTAAGTGTAAAATATATAAAATTGAAAATATTTTATAAAATTATTACACTTAATTTTCTCTATCATCTTCTGTCAGCAAACTGAAATACTCTCTCTGAATCTTGATGGTGAATCTCTGAAAGATTATCTCCTATTAGCTTTGCTGAAATATACATTCCAACTGTAGCTTAGGAACTATTTCGCCCACAGCTTACATTAATATTCCCTGCATTAATAGACCATTTCATCGACCAGCCACACAAGCACACGCACGCACACAGATGCGAGCAGCAGCTCGTCCCTTGTTTATGGCTTGTTGCCAGGCCAGAGGGCTAAATGATGTGCCACCCCATAGCACTTAATATGCAAATTGCTAATGTCCGCCTGCTGCACACTCCAAATGTGCACCGCACGCATGCTAAACTTTCCATTTTGTACATGTTTCGTAAGGTAAAGGAAAAAAAAGTAAAAAAAAGGAAAAAACTGTTGCCCTGCCTTGACCAGAAAATCTGTTAACTGGGCTGGCAAATTATGCGCCATCCTCAACTGCCACAGCTTAGTCATTCATAGTTTTACAGCCATATTCTTTTTATGAGCTGACAAGTTATTATGTTTTTTATGCTCGAGTTTTTATGCTGATGAGCGCGCATTAAAAATGCAATTTGTAATATGAAATGTGATTTGTGGAGTGCAACACGCCATGTTAATTTAGCTTTTCAAATATAACGTATACGTCACGTATCTCTCTCTTTCACTGTTTCTGCGGAAATCAATTCATTTGCATTAAAAATTTAAATTCTGAAAACATGTTATTAATAGAAATTAATGAAAACGCTGCGATTGACCTTGACATTTGAGTTTGGCGAAAATCAAAAATAACAACTGTCAGATAAAATTAAGATTGGCCCCAATCAGACACACACAAACACGTACAAATAGATACATAGACATACAGACATTCGCATGCTGAAAAACTCAAAGGGGCAATTTGCGACCAAGTTTGGCTAATCTGGCCAGAAGCGTGCCAATGCCTTTCAACAGTTCACAATTTAGTCAAGGAAATGGCAATGCTTATATATTTTAATTAACTTGGGTCCCAAACACACACTAACATACAATCAATGTGCAGCTTTTAAGGCGCGGCCAGGACTCAGCATTACAGACACATACTATTTATATATATATATATGTATATACATATATAATAATGTATGTATATGTGTATGTATGTATATAATGTATATGTATGTATATACATGTCTGACAGTCATAAGACAAAGCATAACAATGGCAACGGCAACGGCAACGGCAACGACTGTGGCACAGGCAAGGACAAAATGGCCAAATATAGCAACAAACAAAACGAGGCAAATAAAGAAGCAACAAACCATCAACAGTTTGATATGCCTCGTCTGTGCTCACACACACACACACACACACATACAGACACGCGCCTGAGTGAAACTTTTGGGAATTGCTGCTTACACATTTGTAATCTTGTCTTGTCTTGTGCCACACACACACACACACACACACACACACAGACACACACAGCTACCCAACGTGCTTCCTGCCTCCCATCAGGGCTGGCAACACCATTTACCAGCTCCTCGGCTGCTTTTTGGGTGTGCCCCTTGGCAGGCATATTCTATTTTTAGCACGCATATAAAGCATGCGAAAATGTTCCTTACGTTTTTCGCTGTTTTTCCTTCTACTTCAGCTTCTTCTTTGCTTCGAGTGTAATAAAAACTCATATTTTCGTTTCGTTTTTTTTTTCTTCTGCTTCGCTTGGGTTGTTTTTTTTTCTTTCTTTTTTTTTTTTTTTTTTGCCAAATTAAATGATTTTGTTAACGCGCGCTGGTTTTTTAGCTTTAGCTTTTACTTTTTGCTGCAGAAAATGGCTGCGGCGTCTTTATTCGTTTTTCTTTTTTGCTTTCTTGGCCAGCAACAATCAATCGATGCGGCAGCAGCGCATTTCGCATGCATAAATCTTAAAAGCGAATGGAAACTTCTTAATTGGCAATTAAAAAGCGTTAAAAGCGCGTTCGAGCCAAAAAGTAATGCCCATTAAAAGTTTGCAGGACACATGAAAGTGCCCCTGACCGAACGACATACTATATAATTGAATGGGTAAAGTATGGGTATAAAGTATAAAGAACTAGCATGGGATATCTATTAAAAGTTTTCGTACTTTTTGCTCGAGCGTGGAGAGAGAGAGAGAGAGAGAGACAGAGACAGAGAGAGAAAGTTGACAGCTTTTAGACAGCTCTGTTTGCTTTCATATTAAAATAAATAAATCGGGGGGTTTCTTCTTTTTTGGGTTTTGAAAGCTTCTCAAATTCAGTTTGTTGGCAGTTTGAAGCTCAGCTCAGCTCAGCTCATTCTATTGTAATTAATATAAAATGCTGCCACACTCTAGATACATTTATAATGAGCTTGGTAACGCAGCCCGAGGCGCGTGGTATGCAGCTAGACAGCAGTCTCAAACAAGACTCTGTTGCTTTGCCATATTTTGTCTATATAAATTAATGATGTGCCGAGGGAAAACGTTTATAATCTAGCTAAAAGAATTTATATCTCTCTTTGTCTTTTCCCTCTCTCTCTCTCTCTCTCTCTCTCTCTCTCTCTCTCTCTGTCTCTGTTCATCCTGCTGCTTCTTTCCTGTTGTTTTGAAGTTGTCTGTTTTATTATTTTATTTTTGTGTGTGTGTCAATTTAAAATTATTCTTCTAATTACTTTAATTGTTCGCCTAAAGGTCAAATGGAATGGAGTTGAGATGTGTGCTAAGCTGTTAGTACACATTATCATATATTTAGTGCTCTGACATGTGTATTGGTAAACAGCAACAAGCAGGAAAAAAGTGAGACGCAGAACAAAAGCTGCTGCTGCTGCTGCTGCTGTTGGCTGGCAAAGGAGGAAGGCGAGGGACAAGCCTGTATGGCAAACAAAAGTGCGAACGATTATTATTTGGGTTTGACGTCAAAGCCTTAAACGCCAATTACAAGGGGCACACATACAACCTTATACACACATACATATATAGAGCGCCATTTTTACCTGCTACGTGACAGTCACACACACACACACACACGCATCAAAGCACACACAATTGACACACTAAAATTTTAATGTAGCATACTTTCAGGCCGCATACTGCAAATGACAACAAAAACGTTAAAAGAGATAGAGAGAGAGTGAGTGAGAGAGAGTGAGTGAGAAAGAAGGTAGAGAGCATACGCAGCGGTCTGTCTTTTCTCTATTTAACACTCTGCCAACGCATGCCATCTCGCTCCATCTCCCGCTGCCTCGTTCACTTGTATTTGTTAGGACTTTTAGTGTCTGTTTGTTGTGACCTGACCCCTAGAGTCCCGCTAGCACAGTGGTAAAAAAAACTAATGAAAATAATTGCTTGAATTAAATGAATGTAAAAAAATTATACGAACATAAATTATAACAAAAACAAAATATTAAATATATAAAAAGAAGGAAATCTTTATATCATATTATTACATATAAACTATGTAGTTTTTTAGCTATGTATGTATTCCGTCAAGAATCTTACACCTCATATAAACTCAAGCACTTCTTAGTTTTATATAAGTTAAAGTACAGTGCGTGCAGTCCGTCCTTACCATCATCAAGAGAATCTTCATTAGATATCATATTACTGATTAAAAATGTATTTTTGTAACTATTCTATTTCTGTATTCCATCAAGAATCTTACACCTCATATAAACGCTAATACTCCTTAGTTTTATATAATTATTTCACTTTATATAATAGTCCAAGTTTGGCTAACCACAGTGCCTGCGGTCCGTCCTCATCTTTGCCATTGTGTGAGGCCGCCACAGCAAATTTTTATGTGTTTGCCTATTTGCGCAGGCAGCGCACGCAGCAACAGCGACAGCGGCAGAGGCACGGGCAGAGCTCATTTGCGCCTTGTTTTGCAGGCACAAACAAGTCTCACGTAGGCGGCAATGGGACTTGGGAGGGCGACTAACAAAAGGGGAGCACGAGTGGGGCAGCTGGATAAATATTTTTATCAATCGTTTGACCTAGCCCCAAGCAACAGATACGTTTCGGGCTTGAGTTCCACTCGCCGCGCATTTTTGTGACCTCAACCTGAACCTGAAACATGCGCAAAGTGCTTGGCAAGCGGACACGGCAACTATGGAAATCTACCGGGCATTGTCTTAATCTGGACATCAAGGCAACTGTTATAGGCCACACAGATTCTGGGCAAGTTTGCGGACAGAAATCTTTATAAGTATTCGGTTCGCCATCAACAGAAATGTCACGCTCTTTTGCCCAGCTGCCCGCACTTGATGCCTTGGCATTTGCTGGCAATTTTCCTCTTTATTTTCATTTTCATTTTCATTTTTATCGTCTGAAATTCGAACCGCAATAAAACTTGCTCGTTCATTTTATGCGCTTAATTATTATTTCTCTTTGTTTACTGTTTTGTATTTGCCGCGGCTCTTGTGCTCGCCCCGTGGACATAATTGAAATATGAGCCCAGTGCCAAGCATCGGGTGCCCACTTAACTTGTCAGACTGAAGCTCAACTAATGCGATGCCTTTGTATTTAATTTGAAGGTAGTTAGGCGAATAGGCATGATGATGAATGTAACATAAATTGACTTTGGCTGAAAGAAGCCACGGGTTTTTCACTGAAGAAACTTGTGAACTTTATGGAGTTATATATATGTATATCAAATGTCTTCGGAGAGAACAAATAAATCTTGTATATAAATAAAAGTCAATTGTAGTTAATTTTAGAAAAATTTTACAATTGCATATCATTTTATTTATAATGGGATTGATTTCCAATAATATATACAAATCAAAATTAGCTTGAAAAATTTCCTATTATGTTTTTTTTTTTAAATATTTTTTCTCATTACAGAGTTGTTAAAAAAAATTGTCCAATTTATTCTCTTCATTTATATAATTCATTCATTACACACATTTTCCATTTCACTGCAAAATATTCCAATTATTTAATTTACTCCCACACTTATTTAACTATTCAACCAATTTCTTTGTCACTTCATTCATCCTCAATTAACGTTCAAATATTTTAAATAAATTGCATTTCAAATGCAATGGTAAAACAAAAAAGAAAATCCTGTCAGCTTTTGCTGCAACCAATTTCACTGCCTTCATTCAACGTGTATTAACTAAAAATACAGTGAAGTTGAAATAAAAAAAAATAGAAAAATGAAAATAAAGAACAACGCGTCAGCGTCTAGTTTGCATTTAAATTGCATTTTATATACACTGAAACTAAAAAAAAAAACTGGCAGGCGACAACGACAAAAGTTCCATTAAAAATAGTTTGGAAAAAATTCATAAAGAGGAGGAATGTCGGCCACCGGCGCACAATCAAATTAACTTGCCATTGTTGCATTTATTTTAATTTCAACAACAGCTAAAAATAGTAACAAACAAACATGCGCACAAGCTAAGCACAGACACACACTTGCATACACACACACACACACACACATATTGTTTATAATTGGCGGTGTGTAAAAATAAAGCCGAGAAACTTATTTTTGTGTGCGACAAAAACCGAAAAAAGGCAGCAAAAGGCAGCGTCGCATTTGCATGTAAATCGCGTTTAAGCAGCGACAATGCAAACACACACACGCAAATATACACATACACACACACACACACGCATACAAATTTGGGAAAGGCTGTTGCTTGACTGTTGCCGGAATTCTTACATACATTAGCGTCAACGACGGATTGTGTTGCGGTCGCATACGGAGTAGAAGCGATAGAGAGGAAAGAGGTGTGTGTTGTGTGTGTGTGTGTGTGTGTGTGTGTGTGTGTGTGTGTGTGTTGCGGTAATCGCGTGCTATGGGCAGATTAAAATGCGACAAAGCAACACGACAATTTAAAAAGAAGAAAAGCCGCAGCAGAGAATTTGGTATAATATTTAGATACAACTTTTAGATATCCTGCAAAAAGTAAATATAAAAAAAAGAGAACCAATAACTACAAAATTAATAACAAGTAGTTTATTTAATAGTGAATTATATAAATAGTACAAAATAAAATTTATTTATGTATTTAATTCATTTATTAGTTTTGTAATTATTTTAATTTATTTTTTATAAATTTAATTATATATATATATATATATATTTTTTTTTTAATTTGCTTTACAGCTAATTAGGTTTGATTAAATTTATTATTATTGTGTTACTTTTTATTGATTTTGTACTCATTATGTAATTGATTGATTTTATTACTTGCTGATTAAGTTATGTTTTTGTATATTAACTTTATTAATTTGTATCAGGTTTGTATTAATTTTAAATTCATTTTTCATTTAGTATTACTTTTCATTAATTTTTTTCAATGTGAACTTTTGTTCATAATAATAAATAGATAATAAATAAATATAATTCAATAAACAATTAATTAAACCAATTAATATCGAAATATACAGATAATAAATAAATATAGTTCAATAAAAAATGAATTAAACCTTTAACTATTACAACCTACATTCACTATCAAATTATAAATCCACATTCATTAAAATGAAAATCAAATGATTCATGCACAAACAGCATCGAGTATTGCAAGATATCGCTGTCAAGCAGGTTATCGAGAAAAAAGAAGTTATTTTCCGCTTACATAATATCTCCGCCACGCCCCTTTTAAGTATATAACGCTAAGACTCAAAGCTCAGCGCTCAGCGCTCAATAGCATACCCCTTTCTGGAAGAGATTTGCCTGCTGGGTGCTAAAAAGGCACAGCGCACAAAAGTCGAAAAGCGTCAAAAGCGCGGATTTGTATAGTACAGCATGAAATACACACACACACACACACACACTCACTCACTCACTTGCGGATAGACGGCTACACACATTAACACACGTTAAGACCAGGGCAGCAGCAGCAGCAATTAAGTCACGGCAAAATGAGCGACGGAAATGTGAAAAAACAAAGCGCAAGCACATTTTTGGTGTGCGACGTTTTCGCTTTTATTTTTTTGCTGTTTATTTTTCTCCTTTTTTTTTAATGTTTTTTCAAGCTTAGCCAGGCTAAAATTTTTCTGTCTGCGTCATGTGGCATTCATTTGCGTTTCGCTTTGCATGACAACAACAACAACAACAACAACAACAACAACAACAAAGTCTGCGGTTGCTGGCAGCAAGCTTTAACCTCCGTTAAACAATGAAAATGAAGGCAACGTAGTCGTCATTTCCGCTTGACATGTGTATGCGTGTGTATGTGTGTGTGGTGTATGAGAGTGTTAGTGGTATTGGGTGTGTGGTGTGTGTACTTAGCGGTGGGTCGATGCTATGCCCCTGTGGAGGTGTGTTGCTGCTTTATTTCTGTGTGTGTGTGTGTGTGTGTATATCTGTGCACCTTTCAGCAGGTGTATTGTGTGGGCGTGTGTGTGTGTGTGTGTGGGCGTGTGGGCGTGTGTGTGTATGTGGGTGTGTGTACGCTACTGGTGGCAACACTTGCCAATTTGCCACGCGCTCATTTATTGTTGTTGTTGCCGTTGCGGTGGAATGGTGTGGTGTTTTTCAATTTCTGGCACCACCTGTTGATGTCCCACCGCAAAAAGCGACGAGCTGTTTCAGAGTCCGGCAGCCTCAAATGACAGCATGTTGAGCTTTTTCAATTATATGTGTATGCTCGTTTCTAATTAAACTGAACTCTACTAATTGATGTTTAATGCGTTGGCGAAAACGACCAATAAAAATGCTGACAATGAGTTGAGCCAAAAATGTTGCCTACTTTTTGGGGCATTTGATATTAATGAAAGAGGTTGAATGTAATTATTTTGTTAGAGATGGGATACAAATTACGACGTATCTGTTAATATTTAAATAGTTTATATTTACTAATAAGCAGAGGGAAATTATATGGTTTAACCAAAATAAATATGTTGATTTTATTTCCATTATTTTGCTTTCAGAAATGTTGGTTTTATTACAAATCAGTTAGTTTTGACTGTTTTTTGTATATATAGCTTTTTTCAGTTATCATATCCGAGCATCAGAATACTATTTTACAGTTTACTTTAAGATTTAAGTGCAACCATAAAAAGATAATAAAATAGGCGCGCCTGAAATACTTGTGTATCTATATCAATTAATCATAAATACCTGGCATACTTGTGCATCTACATGAATTAAAACATGAATACTTCTAAGCATCGCACATTCGAATCTAGTACACAAATGCAATCCATTTGGCCTAACGTCAATTTGCAGCTCACTCTAATCCCTCTCGGTCTGCACAAGTTTAAGCTCTATGAAACTCTGCAAACACTCAAACACCCACAACGTTTCTAATCATTGCTAATATGTTAAGCGTTTCGGTAACAAGCCTGAGCATCAAAATGGAGATTTTAATTGATATATATATATAAGCAAGGATAAAAGGATGCAAGGATATTCTGCTTACCAACATTCTACGCACACTTTCATGTCATAATTACAGCTCAGTTGGGCATAAATTATACACTTAATTGGAAGGCGAACAATACCAAACTATCTCGTTGCATGTACGCAAACTTCCACATAGTCTGAATGCCATGGCGTGTGTGGGTATATATTTGTCTATAATATAAAGTAATATAATGTTTGGCTGCCTGCATTTAGCCCTAAAGCAATTGCCACAAAAGAAGGTTATAAATATATATAAATATCCATATTTACATTTAGAAAAAAGTCTATCTCCATTACAACTTAATGATAATTTTCTAATAATTGGATTGATAATAGGATTGATGCACTATTGTAGCTATATATTATATGAGAAAACCAAAGTACAAAAGTAATATAATACTATACTATGTTAACAATTCAGAAGCATTTTTACCATCTATAGGATGGTTTAAAGTGTTGTAAAGATATCAAATTAAAATCTATAGGAGATGCAGTATCTTATCTTATTATTCATTATATATTTTCTCATGAAACCTATACAAAAAATTATTAAAAATATATATATTTTACTATAGTCAATATCATTTATAAAAATATATATTTTCATGTTATCAGAAGAAAACCTAGAGAGACATGAGAAAATATTAGAGAGCCGATCTTTTAAATAGTAAGTTGCTCAACTTTATCAATTCACACACAATTTATATTTAGTGTTCATCTCTTTAAACAACAATTTAAACTTTACATTTTAACAATCTATGCCATCGACTTCGGTATTATCGCCGCTAATAATATAGCTGGTGCCAGGCTGGTATTAAAAGTGGCTGTAAGAAGGTCCATTAATAGCCGCCTTGGCAACCACTACGACAATTAGTTTGATAGATTTTCAAGTTGTTTGCATCTTGGATGGCGCAGGCAATTTACTAATTGCTCGACGACCAGAGTGCAGTCGAGTGTTAAAATGACTCTCCGTTGCTACAGCCTTTAGCTGCGCTTGACTGTTGCCCACTAATTGTTATTAATTTCACACTCAAGCGCCTGCTAATTGGCCCAGCCTACACGAATCGACGAATAGGAATTCCAATTGCGATTCGAATATCTAAAATCGTTTTCGTCCCGCTGCCCAGCTCAAGGCCGTTCACAAAGTCGTTGCTGCTGTGCCCGCTCTGACGTCAGCCAACCAGCCAGCTAGCAAGCCCAAGGGCCACTCGAGCCACTGTGCACCACTGTAGGTAGGTGGACCGAGGCGGGCAATTGCCTTTAGGCGCTCACTGTCACGACTGTCACGAGGGGTGTCGTGCGCTCCATCAAGCGCAAAAAACGCAATCAAGCGCAAAACTACGCGAAGCCTAGGCAAATATTGGCCAATGGCTACTGCGTCACAGTCTCATGAAAATTAACAAAATTAACAATTGTTTATAGAAAGGGAGCAAAAGAGAGCGAGGGAGAGAGAGCGAGAGTAAGACAGATAGCGAAATGCATCTAATGGCTCTAGCTGAAGTTGAGGGATAGGAGGGATAGGAAATTGAAAACAAATATTTAAAATATTTAATATATTGAAAAAATATTTATTATTAATATGAAAATATTAATATATTGAAAGAAATTTTTTTTATAAATCAATAAATAATAAAATATCCTAAACTCAATTGAGGAATAAGAAATTTTTAATTTTTATATATATATATTTTTAATATATATTTTTAAATATTTTTATATTTATACCATTTTTTTTTTGTCGTTAATAATTAAATATAAATATATTGAAAAAATGTATCAAAACAATTTTTTTTTTTTTTTTCAATCAATCAATAATCCAAATATCTGGATTGGAATTAAATTTAGATGAAATAAATATATAATAATAAATATATAAACATATCTGTAAATGCTTGTGTTGGACAGATGCCAAAGCAATCATTAAAGAATTTAAAATAAGTTTATTTTATTAAAAAAATAAATAGAATAATAAATACAAATTATATATATTCTATAAATATTACATAAAGAAAAATAGCACTTCCACAAAAAAAAAAAAAAAAAAAAAAAAAAAAAAAAAATATATATATATATATATATATATATATATATATATATATATATATATATATATATATATATATATATATATATATATAAAACGAAAATATTAAAAGAATTCAAAATACTACAAAATATTTTTATTAAAAAAAATATATATATATTTAAATACAATTTGTATTCAAGATTGAAGATTTATTTAAAAAAAAAATAAATAAAATAAAATAAATTAACTAGAATCTACCACTCGAAGCAATATGAAACTTTAACTAAAGCACATCAGTGTTTTTTTTATAACTCTCCAGGGTATCTGGCAGTCAAGCTATGTGCATTACAATTGGATTCCAGCAATTGTAACGATATGATTTTAAGTTGAAGCAGCTGCTAATTTAATTTGCACATGCGACTTTTTCTCTCTTTTAGTTCAGGCTGCTCGCCGCGTTCTATTTTCAAAATCAAAATAATTACAGAAGGCAAAGGGAGCCAACAAGTTCAACCACGCCCACAAATGGAGGCCCGGCCGGAGCGGGCCAACTTGTGCGTTTTATTTATAACTTTAATGGCTATAATTTTAGGTCCTGTCGTTGATTTAATGATGATTATCGTGGCGCGCCATCGTCGCGAACGCCGCGGCGTCTTGAGCCACTGCCCGCACTTTGTGGTCATTTGCGTCAGTATGTGAGGCAGCAGCAATCAATGAAAAGCGAGAGCCGCCAAAGCACCACGACCACAAGTCGACTGCAATCAATGCCGGTCAATAATTTAAATTAGTCGAGTACTTGGACAACAAGTAAATGGGTGTTAAAGGAGGGGACAAAGCAAGTTTTATACTATTTATATAAAATGCGATGCGTTTTAGATTTATTTTCGGACATTGGCTTTTGCATTTTTAATGCCCAGCCCAGACATATTTCCATGTGCGTGTATGTCTGTGTGTGTGTGTGTGTGTGTGTGTGTGTGTGCTAAGCGCACATTAGTTGAATTTCCCGTGGTAAACATTCGCCAGCTACGTGTCGGAGCAGCACTTGGAAAACTACTTTTCGCAATTGTTTTCCTGGCAACGTTGCCATACAAATTTCATACAAAATGCTCTCTACTCTTACCCATTTCTTTCATTTCTTTGTTGTTTTTGTTTTGGTTTTTCTTTTGCGTTTGTGTGCTGTGCTTTGTGCTTGGCTTGCCAAAAAAAGCGTACAGCAAAACAAGCCAAACGAGCCACCGTCCGTCTCCTCCCACCCCCTGGCTGCCAGCAGGACCCCCTGCAATCCCCTACAATCACTACAGGTGCCGCTAACTGGACATAAACATGTGCAAATCAACATAAATTTCTGTGCTCTCCTGTCCGGCAGCTGGGCGTGGCCAAAGGCACTGCGGATGCCGTTGCGAATACGAATACGGATGCGGGTCCTGCTGATGTGTTTGTTTGTTTACTTTGAAGTTTTTGCGCATTACGAGAAACTGGGACAACAGGGCAGCCATGCGGCCACGGGACTCGACGCGACGCGACGCGACTCGCCTCGACTCGGACTGCGCTCCGCTGCGCTGTCAACATGTTTTGAACATATCACTTTTACATATGAAAATTATTTATAACTTTTGACGTTTTGAGTTGTTTTTCAACGCGTACGCAGTAGCGAAAAAAATTGAAAAAAAAAAAAAACAAACAAAATGGAAAAACAAAACAAAATATATGAAACTTTGGGCGAGTAGAGAGAGAACGAGCTTTGAAAACAATTGAATTATATGTTAGTGATACCTGAAATTCTAGATTAAGTTTACTTATGCTTAACAGATTTATCTAAGATTTAAAAAGTTTATCTCAAGACAAATTAAAATATTCTGAGCAATTGTATAGCAACGTTAAAGATATTAGATGAAGCTCTGAATATATTCTGCATTTGTTAAAAATTTAAAGGCATATTTAATAATATTTAGAAATAAACTTTATTTAAATATACTAAAATATATAAAAATATAATAAAATAAATGAGAATATTAAATATATATATTGATTCATTAAATTATATAACAAATATATAAAATCAATTAAGAGTGCTATACTCGAGACTGCTGGACTACGGTATTCTGATATCGACGCGAACACACATACTAACAGACGGAAGGACAGTCAGAAGGACAACTTGTCGCTCGTAGCTCTGATCAAAAATATATATACCTTATGGAGTCTGCCACGCCTCCTTCTGCGTGTTACATACATTTTATCAAAACCATCTCTCATTTCAATGGGTTCAGATTATAGTAAATATAAAAAAAAATTTATTTAAAATTGTAATTATATAGAAAACATTTCAAATATAATCAAATATTAAAAATATGTTATAAAATTACTTTACTCTCATAAATATAAATAATATAAATTATTAAAAATATATTCCAATTACTTTACTGTTATAAAAGAAGCTTTTGGCTTGGCTATGGAAAATCAAAATATCTTTTGCTGCATTAAAGAATAAGGAAAGAAATGTTGTATATCTCTATATATAACAAACAATAATATTGAAGAAAAAGAAAAGACAATCAGAACCTAAAAAATTCCGCCTTTTTAAATAAATATATACATTATTTAATAACATCCTTTTCACTCACTTTATATAACAACACAAGTGAAACCAAGTCAAGGCGCCCGCAATCGCAATAAGTCACGCAAATGACAAAATAAAATGTAGCATAATAGATGAGTGCAATTTTAAAGCAAGCAGAAGGAAATGAGACAGGATATGAGAAGGAAAAAGGCACAAAAGAAAATAAAATCTAAACACCTGAAAAGGAGCAGCGCGCACAAGATAAAAGTGAGAAGAATTGTGAGAGCTTACAAAATGGGAGTAACTAACAATCGTCCACTTTGGACTTGGGAGGATAACTCAGGCATCGGGCCAGCCAGCCAATTCTCAGCCAGCACGTAGCAGCTTTATACTCTCTCCACCTCTCCCTCTCTCTCTCTCTCTCTCTGTCTCTCTCTCTTTCTCTACCCTTTGCCTGCTGTCTCTACCTGCTGCCGCTTGGCACATTATTAATATTATTTTTGGCTGGCACGTAGCTCTGACTTTTCATTAAGAAAACGCGCAACGCCTTCCACCCGTACACACTTATAAACGAAATATATGTATATAGATATATATGTATATATATATATAGCAATATACATATTTAGACGCTCGGCGCGCTGTCCGAAAGCAGAAAAGTTTCATTAAAAATGTTGCACTGTAATTTGGTCGGGCAAAAGTTTTGCCCAGGCCAACACAGCACAGCCCAAGCAGGTTGTTCGCTTGGCTAAAAATAGCCAGCGCGTCGGCAGGAGCGAACGTAACTTGGTTTCACAACTTTTAAGGCAAGTTTATGCGTTTGCTTTTCGCGCTATGACAATAAAACTTTTGCATTTTTATGCCCTGACTAAAGCGTAGCCTATACGCTGGCATACCAGGTCATACCTGGTCATACCTGGCCATATCTCTGGCTGCTGGCAGCCCCCCCGATTATATGCTATTTATGTTATGGCACTTTTTTATTGTGAAATATGCTCCGGCTTTTACGCTGTGCATAATGAAAACTTTTGATTGGACTACAGCGTTTGCGTTTGCATTTGGCTACTTAGTTACTTAATTTCCGCGTGATATTCAAAGCCAAGTGGCTGCTGCTCCCCCAAAGATGTTGCAAGAGGACCTGGCTGCAGACAAAGCCACAGCCACAGCCACAGCCAAAGCCTAAGCAGGAAGCGGCTGGAAGGGAGGGGTTGGCTCAATTGCAACTGCAACTGCAACTCAGTCGAAGGGGCTGAGATTGCGACTGTCAAATGACACAATGCAGTCGGCTTTTGGCTTCAGTCAGGGTCTGGCTGACTGGCTTGCTGGCTGGCTGGCTGGCTGGCTGGAGCAGGCGACCCCCGTTGACAGTTCGCAGACGGCAGCCACTTAAGTACCGGAGAGTGCGCACCTTTGGCAATATTAATAGCAAAGCAAAACAAGCAGCAAGCAGGCAAAATGTGCAGCTAACCCCACCGCCAGCACCACTGCCGCCACCGCCGTCGCCAGCTCCACATTTTCCCCTTTCAGTTTTATTTAAAAAAACACAGACAGCAGCGAGTGCGTTCACTGCAGCCGCTGCAGTTGGTTAGGGTGAACGCATGTCGGCTACGCCCTCGCCCTCGCCACGCCTTCGCCCTAAGCCTTGAGGGCTGATGCAGTCTGTGCCTTAAACGGCGGAGGCCTGGCAATGTTAGGGGCTGCCACAGTGGAGCATTTAACGCTCTCAAAGTCAAAGGCAAGGCACAATGACAAAATGGCGACGCCGAATTAAGCAACATACATTTTTTTGCAAACACGTCGCACGGTCCATTTAATTTGCAGCAAAACTCAATTTGAACTCTGACCTTAACAGTCAGACCGTGGCACGGAACGATGCCTTGACACATTCTGCACAAGAAAATATTACGAAAAAAAAGCTGAAGCATTGCAAATGAGAAAAACAAGCTGCCAGATTACGGCCTGATAAGAGATAGCACGAATCAGAGCTGAACGTCAAGGTGATATCAAAATAAATATGAGAGAATTTATAGTTGAATCAACAAAAAATAATACTGAGCAAGCTGACATGAGAAATTATATAAATACTATGAAAATTAAATAAAATATTTTACTTTGTTTAAAAAATTAATTAAGACAAAATCATAAAAGCAAATAGAAAATATGATAAAGCATTTTTTTTAATCTAAGAAAAAAGTTGAGTTTAAAATAAAATAAAATATTAATAAATAAAGAAATATTAACTAATAATATAAATATTAAATTCTCCAGGTAACAAAATTAAATAGTTGTATATTTGATATTATGATTTTTAAATATATATAATAAAGTAATTAGTAGAAAGTAATAAAACAAATTTGATAAAAAATAAATAAACTAAAAAATTAAAAATAATAACAATAAATATCTATACAAAAAAGAATTGAAAAATAAATTTAAATTGAATAGGATTTAAGAAGTAAATAAGAATAATATAAACGTAAAGCCTACCGGGTAAATAATTGCCAAAAACTAGTAGAAAAAATAAAACAACTATTAAAAAAAATAAAAAAAAAATATAGAAAAAATAATTTAAAAAATTTTTTTAATAATATAATTATTATATTTATCAAAGCAAACAGAATACAAATCACTTAAAAGTGAAATCACAGTGACTCGTGACTCGTGACTCGCTCAGCCCTGGCTGCCCAGGCCAGCGATTTACGACCAAGCTTTGTTTCATTCAAATACCATATGGAATGAGTGGCGCTGTGGTCGCTGGTGGCCCTCCGTCTCTCTCTCTCTCTCTTTCTCTCTTTCTGACGGGTCCGGGTCCAGGCCTGTGGCCCCTGTGTGTGTGTGTGTGTGAGTATGTGTGTGCCCGGGCCGTGTTCCATTCATTCATGGTTGGTGGAAATGTGTTTCGGCCTTTTGTTATGCTGAAACTGGCGGTAAGTTTGCATTGTTGTCATTGTCATACCCAATGCCCTGCCCTCTGGCCAGATCTATTTGCGTGCCCTTTGCTGTAGCAACGGCTGCGTGGCTGCGTGGCCGTGTAGCTGTTTGTTTATAGCTTACGCAGTGGCTCAAGTGTTTGGCACTTGTGTTAGCTTTGTTTAGTTTTTTGATTAGAAAACAATTGCCAGCGAGAGTGATAGAGACTGATAGAAGAAGCTATAAGTATATACAGCTCAATTGTTATGCAATGCAGTTGCCGAATTGACAATGCCCCGAAAACCCAATGTGACGCAGTCCAATAAAGCACAACAACTCGTGCAGAGCCCATCAATTACTATTTGACAAAATGTCGCGTAAATTGAATTATGTAAAAAACTCCAGCAGCACAAATTGAAACGGGGCGTGGGCCAAGCAGACCGCGCACCCATTTCTATGACCTCATTACGTGCCGGACAGGTGCTGTGTATGTGTGTGTGTGTGTGTGATTGTGTGTGTACGCATAATTCTATGCCAGTTGCTTTAGTGGATACTTTCACTTAGCCAGCAAGCAGCAGGTTAAAGACCGAAACCAGCCAGCCCTAACGCTTGTCGCGTATTCATTTCGCATTTTTTTTCCTCTCTCTCCCCTCTCTCTTGCTATCTACCTGACTGCCCAGACTGTGCTGCCTGTCTGTTTGCGTAAGTCGTGTAGATAATGGTGTATAGCTCTAGGCGTTCTGGCGCTAAATATATACACACAACAACAACAACAACAACAACAACAACAACAGCAGCAGCGACAGCAGCAATGCAAACGGCCCAAGCCAAACGATAAGTTGCTATATAACCAGAGAACTTTGCAGCTATGTACGACTGTTGCTATCATGTACATCACCTGGCAACCCAGGTGCCCAGTAGCCTCAGTCTGCGCTAGGTGGTCAGACGCACACACACACACACACACACACACACACACACACACCGAGAGAGAGACACACATGCAGCCACTTGTCTGACCAGCCCACTAGATAAGCTGTTGCAGCCATTGGCTGTGCCCATTAGCTGAGGCATAAATGTTATATATGACTTTAAAACCTTGCTACACAGGCTGCTCTTCTAATGAGAATTTAAAGTCGGAAATAATTAAAATTTAATGAGAAGACGCGCTAAAATTAAACGAGCTCTAATGGCAAGGTAAATGGGGAAATGTTGTCGTTTATCAAGATGATCTATAAATATGCTAGTTTATTTCTTACATTCCCATTTAAGAAACAAGACTTTAAATAAGTCTTAACAGTAAAAAAAAGAAAGTAAGTCTTTAAGAAAGTCTACAGTGAGCGTTGCCCATGGCAAGGTAAATGGGGAAATGTTGTCGTTTTTCGAGTTGATCTATAAATATGTTAGTTTATTTTTTACATTCCCATTTAAGAAACCAGAATTTAAATAAGTCTTAAAAAAAGTTTCACGCTCGAATAGGTTTCACTTTTCACCTGCCAGCAGGCAGGCAAAACATTTTTTTAATTAAAATTACGCACCTGATTGCATCTGTATACTTGGCTAAAAATAACACAAGCGCATGTTCACAAAAAAAGAAAACTCACCTGAAAAGAAAAAAAAGAAGAAGAAAAGAGAGAAAAGCATTAGCAATACTATTGATGGATGTTTGGCCATAATATATCTTATACAATAGCAATTTGACATCCAAAAAGAAAAAACAAACGCGACTTAAAGAAACAGGTAGACATTACGCATACGCACAATTGACAGCTAAGGTCATTTGCTGGCAGCTGCTGGCATATTAATGCAGGAACGAAGGGCAGCCAAGGTAAAGACCATATATATATATTTATATAAATGTATACAATATATGTATAGGGGCATTAAGACGTATCGGGATCGGATCGGCTCGGCAGCGGCAGCGACATAAATCTTATTTAATTGCAAAACCAGCTGTCAATTTCAACTAAAACACCAACGCACCGCGAGCGACAAGGATAAGTCTAAGAAGGACAGCGACAAAATCAACGTCTGACAGACTTGTACTACCTTGACATTTATTTGCCAGCATTAAGTCGAAGCAGCGTGGAACGCATACAGCATAGCTAGGCGACGCATCGGCTGTGGTCTCACCTGCCTCTTGGCAGTTGGTTCATCTATCGCTTCCAATTGGCTTTGCAGCATTTCAGTGGCATGGCCAGTCAATACATGTTCACATGTTGACTACATTCAGCTCGTTAGAGTGCACAACAGCAACAACAGAAAATAGGAAAAGTATCTGAAGCTAATGACATACCCTGTACAAAGTAGCTGTAGTATGGTATTGTACAACGATAAAAATTATTTGAAGATAGATGATTTAATAAATTAATATTATTTAAAGAAAACATAATGCAAATTATTAACTTTTGAGACTCTCAATCATTAATAATCGTCGACTATTGATGTTTCTTACACAACTATGATCACTATCGATGGCTTTAATGACATACCCTGTATAAAGTGGTTATAGTATGGTATTGTTCTATGATAAAAATTATTTGGAAAGATATGATTTAATAAATTAATATCAGCGGCTTAAAAGAAAAAATAATACACATTAATAATCGTCGACTATCGATGCTTCTTACACATGATCACTATGATTACTATCGATGGTTTTAATGACATACCCTGTACAAAGTGGTTGTAGTAAGGTTAATGATAAAAATGATTTGGAATATATGATTTAATTAAATAATATGAGCGTCCTTAAAGCAAACATAATACAAATTCTTATTAAATTATTTCTATTAGCTTTTCTTCTTGAGACTCTCTATCATTAATAATCGTCGACGGTCGATGCTGATCACTATCGATGGTTTTTAAATTCTTATCGTCACTTTCGAAAATTCTATTGATGCTTTTTAAATACCAATCCCGACTTTCGATTGCTCTCGAATAACTGTCGTCATTTTTCGCTGCTCCATTTCCATTTCAATTTTCAGCTAGCCTAAGCTACCCTCTTGTTACCGATTGTTTGCTCACAGGGCATTATCAAAAAAGACAGCTTACAATTTCTTGCTGTTGTTACACGGCTGGATTTCGATTGCTGCTGTGAGAGTGAGAGTGAGAGTGAGTGAGAGCGCCAATTGCGCAAAAGGTCAATTTAATTTGTTCGCTTCGTTGGCGGCTTGGCTTGATTGGAACCACTGTGGCGTATGCGTAATTTTGTGTTTTTTTTTTCTTTAGCTGGCTTTGTTACTGCATTAGCCAGATAACTGCGCCGAAGCAGCTGACACTACCTACGCTGCAAATAGTCTCAATATTGTCTTGTGGTCACAGAACGTGTCATGTTTGTGTACCAGTGGGTGTGTGTGTGAGTGTGTGTGTGTGTGTTTGTGCGTCTCTAGAGATTGTGTGTGTGTGTGAGTGTGTGTGTACTGTTTGTTTAGGCACCTCGAAGCTTAGCTCGTTGGTTTGCTTGACTGGTTAGGTGTGGCTGTCTGTTTGCTGAAGGCTTGCGGCTTCTTCGGCCAGCTTCAGGCAACAAGTGTTGGCAAAGCTGCGACTGCGAACGAAGACATAGTTTCTAGTATTTTCATTTGGTATATTAATAATACTTTGTGGTAATGTCTGCAACGCTCTATCGACTGGCTTAATCCACTTCAATAGCCCAACCACACGCTTTGCTTCAGCTTGCAATTATTGAAATGCATATGTTTAATTAAAATTTAAAATGAATTTCAAATTGAGTTGAGGTGCGAACAATGCTTAATTCGATTCATGCGGAAAATCTAGATAAGCTGACTTTATTATATTCGGGTCAGTATTATTTTTGTATTTATTGAATTTATTCTTTTTTTATATTCTGAGAAATTTCAATATTTTCTATATTTATTTCGCTTTCATCACAAAGTTTCTTTTTTAATTGTTTAAAATTTTTTCCACCACAAATGTTGCGTATCAAATTGTTAGCAGACTAAAATAATCCTCTTTTTTTTGGGGGAACTTTTTAATGAAACGACCACGCAATGATATTACTATATCTATATCAAACCATCCAAAGGTCGACAACAAAAAGTGAACACCCACGCTCCACAACAACCACAAAAGAATAGAGTCCAGGTAAAATGATACCTGAAAAAAGCGATGATTGATTGAAAGCTGGTCAATGGCCGAAAGGCCAGCGAATAAGCATTTCATAAAGCAAAGAGAGAAAAAAAATAGCATAGAGTTGTTAAAAAGTTGCAAATAATTTGGCTTTTCAAACGGGTCGACGGGTTGAGAAGGCTTTTTGTTTTGTTGCTTTTCTCGAGCATATAATTCAAGTATGTAAATTGCTTTTAAATTAAAATATAAGTAAGTGAGTATAAATATTGCACAGTTTTGTGAGCGGACCCTAACCATTTGCATATTGCCGCAGCAGCGAGCATGACTCCACAGAAAAGCGGGCGAGGCCACTCGCCCTCTCTCTTTCTGGGCGCAAAAGGTCAGCAGAGCGTAAGCGGACGTAAGAAAAGCACAACCGCCGTACGCTCTGCTACAGTTATTTTTCTCAATTTTTTGTTGTATTTTTTCTTATTTTTTTTTTTTTGTCTGTTTCTGCTAAATTATGCATGCAGCTAGGCGCGTGTTAGCCTCATTATGCACGGCTGCTGCGAAAGCGAGTGCAAGTTTCAGGCGGAAGCCTTTAAGTAGACAGCTACAGGGATCCACTGGCACTCGCACTCCCACTTCCAGCTCAACCCCTTCGACTTGCCCAGTCGTCCACTTGTGCAAACTCTGTGAGACGGGCACTTCAATGCACTTTGCATGTTAGTTTCTGTGTGCGACAAGCTCAAGTATGCGAGCCGTAAAGTAGGCTTTAGTTTCACTCCCTCTATCTCTCTCTCTCTCTGTCTCTCTCTCTTTCTCCTTCTCTCTCTGTCTCTCTCTTCTTATATGCTGTCAGCTTAAATAGGCTATAATTTGCATTAGCATGGCTCTGCACTCAGCCACAGTGCTTGCTAAAAATATACACATCTAGCATGCCTCGTTTGCCTGCTCCAGTTTTGACTTCCGCTCATCGCATCCGTTGGCATTGAGCCGCTACAGCCAATACAAGTGCTCAGAGGTACAGACATACATATACACATATATACACCATATAACTATGTCTATGATTTTTATTGCGTTTGATTTTCATAGCACATGACGCACAAAGCTTGCCCTCCCAGCACACCGCTCCAACAAAAAAAAAAAAAAAAAAAAAGCGAAAAAAACCATACGCCATTTGTGTGTGCACACTTGAGCGCTGTCAGCGCCTAGATTTTTATCCATGAAACAGTTTTTGGGGCCAACCAATAAATATATATATATATATATTCTTTTTTTTTTGTAGATACTCGTACTTTCCTTTTGCATGATTTTTGTTATATGGCTAGCTGGCAGGTTCAAGGACAAGCACAACTGCGCTGTGGATTTATTCTCTATAATGTAGGATATGCTCCTTATTCGAAATTGCCATCAAAGCTAAGTAGGCTATTTTGCCTGTTGAAAATTAAAATCATTTTATATTTACTTAAGAAATTAGCTAGATAGACATATTTTGATTTTTTTTATTCAAAACATGAATTTTTGCACTACAATTATGAAAATAATTAATTAAATAATATGCGAAATATTTATTTTAAAAAATATTGAATTTTCTTCCTGTAATTAGTGATTACATATTTATTTAATATATCAATTAGTTTTCAGTAAACAATTCGTTGATTATTTTTGTATACACGAATTGTTTATTCACTTTTTATTTTTATATGAACGAATTGTTTACTGAAACTAATTGATTTGTTATTCTTCTGTATTGTATATTATATTTTTTAATATTTCATTATTTTAAAATTGAATATAGCCAATATATCAACTAAAATTAATTGACCACTTAGGTCAAGAATTTCTTTTTAATTTGATTTTGATTAACGTAACGTAATCAATTTATTGAAAATTTCCTATTTATATTTTTATATACTTTTTTATATTTATTTTATTTTGAACAGTAACTTCTGCTTCCAGAAATATATATGTTTTATAATTCGATCAAGTTTATGTTTTCATATTTAATCCATTTCGGCAAGGACCCCAATTTCAGTGGAAAATTTTTATTTCATTTGAAATGTGAATTTTATGTATTCCCCTACGACGAAGACAATGCTGTGTTTATTAAAAGCGTAAATAAAAATCCTAAATATATTTGTTATATATTTCTTTGTATCCGTACGAAAGTCCCGCAGTCGCAACGTAAATTGGAGTTTTGACGCGTGGACGCCTACGCAAAGTTGTTCTTTATGTTGTTTATATATTTGTTGTTTGCTCTCATTATTTGTCATTTGTTCTATTTGTGTTTTGTGTTTGTGTTTGTGTTTGCGTTTGGGCCGCGACACGTGTCCCCATAATATAGACGTGATAAAAGGAAGCATATTAAATACGTGTATTGTGCGGCTCAATTAAATCACAGTGGCAAGCTGCAAATAAATGCATTTAATTAAATTGAATTGTAAGGTCCCCAGCACGCGATGACCCAATTATAATTAATGGCCGCCAAAGATCATGAAACTAATTTCCAAATGGCTTTCACTCTTGTAAAAAAAAATAAAATAAATAAAGTCAGAAAATCCTAATTGTGATTAACTGCAGAGCTAATGTAATTTATTGAAGAGCTTGAACTTTGGCTCGAGCGACAAAACTGTTTGAAAATCAAACTTTAATGCCAACATTTTGTAGTCGTATCTAATGCAATTATTAGCTGAAGTATGCGAATTTTAAGAGGAAGTCACATCCAACCACAATTTTCTCGACTGAAATTCACTGAGAAAAAGCCAATCAATTCAAGCAATAATAAATTCAAATCGAATTAATTTGGCAAATATATGAACACAAAATTTATTATTGAATCTAATTTGATGTTCATAAATATATATATATACACATATATATAAATTAATTTTCAGATTCAGCAAATTTGCAATCAAACGATGTCAATCAAAAATTTATTTGTCAATTAAAGTCAAGAAGAAATGCTGATGCAGAGCAATTAACAATTGATAAAACTTTCAGCTTTAAAGTCAAACTTTCAATTCGATTCGAATAAAGAACTTAATTTTAAATTGCTTTTCTATTCTGCCCAACAGAATCTGGCGCTAAGCTCCAAATGTCAATTCGCATTGAAACCTTTTTGTGAACGGAAGTCGATTTAAGCCTGGACCCAAAAATTTGTTTTGCCAAACCAAATTAGTGAGCACTAGAGTATGCTCGGGGACAAGTCATTTATCAGGGCATAAGTCAGACGGTTTACAGCTTACTTTGCATGCCAATTACCAGAGGCGAAGCGCTCACCCACTGCCTGCACCACACGAAAGAGAACACTCAGCCAATAAATAACCCATTATTTATGTAACTTATTGTTGTTGTTACTGTTGCTGTTGGTATTGTATAATATTTGCTTAGCAAAATATATGCAAAATTCATGCTACTTAGCTAATTTTACGCGCACTTTGAGCTAAAACAATGCCACTAAGACGCTGACTAACAAAATGGGTGTGGGCTATGATGAAGTGACTTGAACTCGCTCTCTTTTCGTATCGTTCTGTCTCTGTTCGTTTGCTACGTTTCGTTTATGCATGCCATCTCTGTCTTCAGGCAGTTCATTCATAAATTCCGCGTCAGCTCACAACTCATTAGGCACGACGGTCTGCCAACTACACACACACACACACACACACACACACACACACACACTGTCGCTCACGTCTGTGGCCTAAAAGTATGCTACGTACTGTTGCTGTTCTTCTTCTTGTTCGTGTTGTTGTTGTTGCTGTTGTTGTTGCCCACCTCGCATTGCATCATCTTTTGAGGTGGTCGCCTCGTTACTTGTGTGGATCTCTAGCAAATATATCATAAGCAAAAGTCCTTGACGCTTCATTGACTAAAAAATTCTAGCGCACACACACACACAACTAGGAAGAGAAAGAGAGACAGAGAGGCAGAGAGAGAGAGAGAGAGAGAGCAGTTTACTCATACACTCACATGTACACACTCAATTACTCAGCAACATTTATTTGCGCTGAGTTTTTGGATGACTAAGTGCCTTTGCTGCTGCCTCACTCGTTCTATATATCCACTTTCCACTAATATATATATATATATATACATATATGCTTGTCGCTCCTTTGGGTCTTATTATACACATGCACACTCATTTGCTGGCCATTTATAGCCTACTTAATTGACTTGATCATAAGCACAATTTGTGTCTGCCTCATCTGAAGATGTGTGTTTCTGCCTCATTCATTTGTTTCATCAACTTTTGCAATCCTTTAACAACAACAATAACAACAGAAAATCCCAGTCTCGCACACTAAAAGCAAGCAATTCCACACACACACAAACACACACACACACATGCATAACGAGCTCATCTGCCACTTTAGTATATATCACTCGTTTTCCTAGACGCTTTTGGCTCTGTGACGCAAGCGCTGGCTAACAAAAAAAAAATTGGTAGCCAGTTTTGGGCTGCTGCTGCTGCTGCTGTCGTCAAACTGGCTGAATGGCACACCAATACTCACACTCACACTCACTCACACACACACACACAGGCTCATTCTCTCCTACAATTGGCCTGCTCAATGGTTTATTCCGCCGCCCCGCCTCGGTTGCCTTTTCGTCTTGTGCTTACGCTAATGTAAATATTTTCTCTCGGCTTCGTTGTCGCCGTCGTCGTTGTCGCCATAATTATATATGCAAGTGGCCGGGCGCCTCTGTGGATGTTTTAAAATCTGTCAGGCGGATGCTGCCATTCTGATGATGTCATTGTTTATTGATTTGTGTGCATGTGTATGTGTGTGTGTGTGTGCAAATCTGTGTGTGTTTGTGTGTGTGCATGACTGAAAGTACCCTCAGCCTAATTTCTGAATGTCGTCTGTTTATTTTTGGCGCTGCGTTGACGCGAAAGGCTAATTTTCTGTCAAAGAAAACATACAAAAAAAGAAACGCATACCAAAAATAATAATAAAAGAATGGAGGGAATACCCTATATAATTAAATAAAATAAAGGTAAGCTTAAGCAAAGAATGCCTTGAAAGTAACATATTTTATTATAATATTAATAATAATAATTATATAAAATAAAGGTAAGCTTAAGCAAAGAATGCATTGAAACTGACATATTTTATTATAATATAATTAAATTATAGATATTAAAATATTTTAAAGAATCTATATCTGCAGGATTCTATAATATTTATTGAATTGTGTGAATATCATGAATATTTATAATAAAATATACATATAATAGATATAATAAAGTAATATAATAAAATATAATAATAGTATATATATTTTTAGTTTGGAGGATCTGCAGGATACCACAATATTTTTGAAATAGTGGGAATATCATGAATATTTATTTAATAATATTATTTAATACTATCAGCATTTCAGCATAGATTGTTCAGTTTCATGAAATATCTGAGGTTAATTACAAGTATTAATATACAGTAGAGCCTGTCTATTATTAACACTCAACTAGATCTCAGATCGACAAAATTTTTACTTTACAGAGTATCTCTAAGTCCACCTCTACCTATCACTTACACTTTTCACTTGTTCATTAACGAATTTGCTCGCCTGACGCTTAGCATCCCGTCGCATACACACACTCACGCACCCTCACACACACACACACACACACACACACACACACACACACACATACAGACATATATTTTGGGGCGTGTGACGTGGGCGATGCCGTCGCTTACAGTTCATTTAGTTTCACCCAAATGCAAACGCCCCGCATTTGCTTATGCAAATTGAGTTGCGGCTAATTAGCTGTTACTACCACAAGGCAAAAAGTTGCCAGGACATGACTGTCAGTGGTACAGGACGCCAACAGACACACACAAACACGCACATCCAAACAATGGCCAAGAAACTAACATTTTGTCAACTGCGACCAATTCGGTCTTGCAAAGCTAAAGCAACCAAAAAAAAAAAAAAAAAAAAAAAAAAAAAAAAAAGGAAACTACTGAGCAAATGTCAAATGTGTCCCTTATTATTGTGGTCAGCGCACACACAACAAGCCTTGTCCCCTGCACAATATGAAAACATGTATTGAAATTAGACAACAATGTAAAAAAAAGAAGAAAAGTAATATACATTTTTGTAGGTCACGAAGCAGCTAAGGACAGACCCGAAAATAAAATGTCAAGCATTCGCCTAACTATGAAATATATATAACTATGAGAGATATATATGCAAATAAATATATATGAGTATATGGAGTACTTTTTGTTGAAATACAATATATATAGTTCGGCTCAGTTGCATTATAGCGTCTACACTTAATTTATATTTATGGCTTAAAGCATGAGTTATTCTTATAAATATCTCGAGTATTATAATTGGAAATATAATTTGAGACAACCTTGATTACAAATTCTCTTTCTGCATAAATGCGTTAGACTTTAATTCAATTATAATCCGTGTTTTGTAAAGGTACACGTTTGATATACAGAATCTCTATTTGATAGAATTAATATAATAAATAAAAAATAAAAAAACGGAATACATTTAATTGATGATATAAAATTATGCATTCCATAATATAGTTGTGAAGCCAAATCATTCAAATAATTAATTTGATTATATTTTTGTTTAACTATAATTTGTTTCCATAACATATGAAACCCAGTTATTAAATGTATACAGAGATATTATTCTTGCATATGTTAAAATATTTTTGGCTTAAGTCCTCATTTAATATTTCAAGTTAACAAAACCAAACTTCACTTAAAAATAGAATAAAATTTCTCAAAATTAAACCCAAATCTGAATTTCTTGCTACGCAATGAACTTCAGGCGGGTTCAAGTCTTAAGGCAGCACAAGCCATTGAAAGGGATATTTCTTAAAATATATTAACATATATTTATATGCATTTATATGCTGCCAAAAATAAATCATATATATTTTTTATTTAAATCTTTTGTCTAAGATGCTTAAATAAAGCAGCTTACATTTTCTTCTGTCTCATCGCATATGATTTGAAATCAAAGACTTGTCTGATCTCGTCAGGCGCATCAAATCGACGCCTTTGCATTTCAATGTCCGCTTATTGAGAGGTTCAGGTACACACCAATGCACACAGAGAGTGTGAGAGAGAGAGAGAGAGAGGGAGAGAGAGAGAGAGGCACACAACCTATCCCAATCAGAGGGCCTGCAGTCAACAGACAGCCTGTCGTCGCATTTGCTGGGCTCGTCTTGAGGAATTTTCCACAGACGCAGACAGCGCGGCTGCAGCAGCCCACGCACATGACAGGACACCGCTGACGTAGCCCACCCTAAAACACACATTCACACACACATAGAGGCAGAGAGGGAGTGAGAAAGAGGGGGAGAGCGAGAGGACTCCAATAACGTTTCCAACTAATTTGCGTAATATTTAACAGCGCATTGAACAGTTGAAGAAGGCGCGTCCGCTGTGCCCCAGATGTGAAAATGTGAATGTGAGTGTGAGTGTGGATGTAGATGTGAGTGTGAGTGTGAGTGTGAATGTGAATGTGCGGGCAGTGGCCACTCGGAGTTGTTACTCGAATTACAAATTAAATCAACAAAAGTGAAAACCAAAGGCGTGCGCACGCTGCCCGCACAGCAAGGACATGTCAAACAGCGACCATATAAATGAGTGTTGTGTCTGTGGCATGTCCGCCGGAGACGGAGACGGAGACGGAGGTAGAGCCAAAGGCAAGAGCAAAGGCAAAGGCGAAAGTGAAGGCGGTACCGGCTACGGCTGATGGTCGTCAGCAGGCACCCCCTGGGGTGTTGTTACTAAATTAGTGGGAAAAACACACACACACTGTACACACACACACACACACACACACACACGCATACACATCAAGGATCATGTGAAAGTATATAAGTGGTGTAATGATATAAAAACGCGACCATCACATAAATGCCGCACATTTTTCCATGGAAAAGGTTAATGCGGCAATGAGGAAGCTGCCAGCGAGCATTTTCCCACAGAGAGAGATAGAGAGAGGGCGATAGATAGAGATAGAGAGTAAGAGAGGTAGACGCCCGTAGAGTATGGTCAGCAGAGGACACACGCAAACAGCAGGACTCCTGCAGCAGAGTTCACACCACAGAGACAGGCGTGAGGCAAGAGGCTTTGTCGCCAGGCAAATGACGCGCTGTGCATGTGTGTGTGTGTGTGAACGTGTGGGTGGCTCAATCTATACATGTGTGTGTGTGTGTGCGATCAATTTCAATGTAAACACTTGAAACAACAATTGTAATTTTCCCAACTACTGCAAAGTGTGAACGAACAACAACAAAAACGACAATTCAATGTCCGATGACAGTTGATGACGTTATTGCATCGTCAATAGGGCAGCGCACACATGTTGCACGACACACACTCACACACACACTCCCACACACATATACATATATTAAAATATATATATTTATTTAAATAAGCAAACGTCCGCTGGAAATGTGGGCCGGACTGGGGCTGTGCGCTGTCAAGGTTTTTTCTGCCACGCTCTGCCATTGTGCGTAAACACACTAGAAAATTTCCAATGAAAAGCGTCAGTAACAATTGGCAACAAAAACAACAACAACAGCAGCAGCAATAAGAGGAAGAAGCTGATATTGCGCAAACATGCGCATCAAATGAAAATTCATTGATTGTCTTATTGAATTTTGTGTTTTACCATAACGAACCAAAATTTGCTTTTGACGAGCGGAAAAGCCATTTAAATAAAGTTTACAGCAATTTTCCTTATATCGATATAAGCGGATTTACACAGAGTGTGTTTTGAGAAAAAGAGAGAGATAGAGAGTGCGTGAGAGAGAGAAAGAAAGTGGGCTTTTTACAGTTTCAAGCCAAATTTATTGGCTTATAGACTTCGAGTATTTTGCATTTTAATTGCTTTAAGTGAGCAACAAAAATATATTTATTTGGGCTAAATTTTTAGGAAGCGCAGCTATTGATACTATTTTAAATAAAAATAAAAATAAGTAAATTTATAGATTGATAAATAACTAGTTTATTAAAAATTTATTTGAAATAAAAACGAAAATAATTAATTTTAAAAATTGAAAAGAAATTATATTTAATTATTAAGAAAACGCAGATATTTTTTGAACAAAATAAAAAAACTTAAATTGATAACTAACTTTTTTTTTTTAATTTAAATTGATATAATTATTTAAATGAGGCGCAGATATAAATTTTAATAAAAATAAAAAATGAAGCAGATTTAAAATATTGATAAGCAATTGTATTTAATTATTGAAGTAGCGCAGATATTTATTTAAAAAAAAGGAAAAAACGTAAATTTAAAAATTTATAAAAAAATGTATTTATGTATATTAATAGAAGTATTTATATTAAAAAAGCGAAAAATGAAAACAAGTAAATCAAAAAAAAAAAAAAAGAGGAAAATGTTATTAGATATTTATAAAATATATTCTGCAACATAAACAAATTGATTCAAGTAACTTTGTTAAATATAGTATAAAAAGACCAAATGCCTAAAAATGATTAAATCTATTTTGCATTTATCTCCTTGTAAATATTAAAATTTGACTGAATGTTCACCATTACCTTGTTTATTTCTCATTAACATAACATAATTTTCATAAATCAGTTTTAGTCTCGAACCAAAATCAAATTGTGTCTATTAAGATTCCAGCTTTAATAGTTCCAGGAACATGATCGACTTCAATTAGCTTAGCGAAATGGCTCAACTTTTCATTATAAATAGGCCCGCCAGCAAGAACAAAGATTTCCAAAATTTTCGACATTTTAATAAGCCCGATAATACGAACGCCCACTCCCGCCTCGTCTGCCTCAGTGGGCGTTCAAGTGTCTGTCGCAATGGCTTGGCATTTAGCTCATGGCCGTAAAAATTATGTCATTAAACTTGAAAGTGTTAATTAAAAATTAAAATTGATTACAATGCGCCATCACGTTAACCAGTTTTGCCCAGTTTCAGTACCAGTACCAGTTCTAGTTCCAGTTCCAGCTCCACTTCCAGTTCTAATTCCAAGTCCATTCAGTATTCATGGCGACCATCAAAAGTTGGTGTAAAGTAATTTAGCCAAAAGGCGGCCAGCCAAGTTGCCAGTTGCCAGTTGCCAGTTGCCAGACCGTTGAAAAGTGCCACTGAACTGAGCTGAGCTGAGCTGTGCGCGGCAATGAAAATTCGTGGAAAATTGCTCACAGACAATGCGACTAATTTGCTAAAATGCAATGGCCAAAAAGTTGAAAACTTCCAAATATAGCTGCCAATTAAATGCGAACATTCGCAAAACACATATATATATATATTTATATCTATATATATATAGATATAGGTGCTCGCGTTTTCGATCCGCAAAACTTTGTCCGTGCACGCCGACCAGTTTGTTGACAAATGATTTAGTGACAATCTATTAAATGATAGCTGATTCTTGATTGATGAGGGCCCGGCCAGCATGGCAAGCTTGGCCAACTAGCCAACTTGGGCCGACTAAAAGGATTAAATTCCAAAAGGCGCTAACGCACTGCAGTTGTTATTGTTGTCGTTGAAGTCTTTGAACTATGAATTATGCAAGCACCCCACACAAATTCCGTGGGCCTGTCCCAACTATACATACACACATACATACATATAAATAAACTTTTCTCTATACTAATATGAATAAAACGGACAGAAAAGGAACCACATAAATGTTGAAATAAAAATAGAAAACAGCGGACCTATGGAACAATTAGCGACCGCCCTTGGGCTGGTTTGATAAGGGGTGGTCGCGACCCAAAATAAAAATAAGTCATAAAAACTAATAACTGAATCAAGTGAAGTAACCGAAATACGTAAACACGCCAAGGGCTAAGCGCGACTGCCCCTACAATAAATGAAAAGCCAACCTGGCAGGCGATGTATAAAATTAGCTATACTATATTCCGCTCTCAAGAGCATGTCATATTTTTTGGGGAGAGAGGGGCTTGTGTAGAAGGCAGAGATAATGCTTAATTAGGGAATGAGCTTCCAGGGCAAATACAAATGTTATTAACGCCTAATGAGAGTGATCTATGTGTGCATGTTGTGGGATTTTTATAATCTATTTAGCTATACATATATGCATAAATATTGTGAGCATTAGTAAAAGAAACATCATAATTCGAAAAACTTGTCTGTTGAAATTTAATTTCTATAAAAATTGTTTTAGGATAGAAATGTAAAAATGTAAAAAAATGAAGACTTTAAAAATAAAAATATTATTGTTTTGATTAATTATGAGAGCCTGCTGTATGTAGATAATGTTTCAAATTATCATTATTTATATAGAATATACCCATATGATATGATCATATCAAAAATCATAAACAGCTCGACTCTGCTTTAATTTATTTCTCATTATTCTCATATGTAAACTCTATTAAAAGACCAAAAAATAGTTAGTCTTTATTACGTTTAGCTAGAATTTCATAAAAAAAAAAAACTCACACAAATTTTTAATTGGATAAATTTTTTGTTTAGATTCTAAAGGTTGATTAGAAATTTCTTATTCCATAAAGAAATTATAAGCCATTATTCCCATATTCTTATATCTAGTCTAGTCTATTAAGAGATCATTATGTTTAATTACATAATTTTATTTTAAACCCGAAACTTTGATTAAAAATTGATTTTTCCATAGAGAAATTGTAAGCTGTCCCGAGAAATAAGCGTGAGTTTACTAGAGTAAAAACTATATAAACGCTTAGATTTTGTTAATTTTAGACGTCTATCAGATTTTGAGTTTGTTTCAGCCAAGATTGGAAACATTACATTCGCCAAGCTCAGTTACATTTAGATATATTAAAGCAGTTTGAGTCTGATTATTTAACTACAATTTCATAAAAGTTTAAAAATTAAAACAATTATATCTTTTAATTTTTTTTTAAATTCTATACTTGAATAAGAATTTATTTTTCCCTATAAAATATTTAAGCATTCCCGATAAATAAGTTTTTTTATTTTAGTAAGAAATATAATATATAAATATATTACAGGCTCAAGACCTCTATCAAATTTTTGCTCTTCCCTCAAACAAGATGGGAAATATAAGCATCAGACAGAAAGTTGGAAGCTTTATTTATTTAGGCAAAAAATATGATTGTTCAGCTGTTCCAATATATTTTGGAATCCACCCGCTAAACACGATTTCCGACGGGACTTTAAATATATATTCAAATATTTTGAATCAAATACTTTTTTATTTCTGTTCAAATTAATATATCCAATAGACCAATCAATGAATATTCCATTTATTTTTATATCAAAACTATCCATTTTCAATTTGTATATATCCTTATAAACTATACCAATAATAATCTGTTGTACTCACCGATTTGTGGCACATCGTATTGCCGTTGGCCGCGCGCCGTGCGCAGCATCAATTGGCTCGCAATGCTGTGGGAAACTGGGGGCGACGTATAGCCAGATAGTCCAGCGCTGGCAGCGTTGCCAGATCGTTTGTGGTTGGGAAGCATCAGCGATGGATCCGATTCTTTCTTGTTCTGCTCCTGCTGCGACGACTGCTGTTGCTGCGATGATGATGCCGACGATGATGACGACGACGACGACGGCGACTGTTGCTGCTGCTTCTGTTGCTGCTGTGCATCACCAACAGTTGCTGCCGATGATTCATGCGGTTGCTTCTTCGCTGCGTCGCCATTTTCGTTCTGCGTTGACTTTTCCACATTAGCGGAGCTGGCGCCGGAGCTAGAACTGGAGCCGCCGGAACGTGTGGATGCCTTCAGATGCTTGCTGGCTGTGGCCTCCGAGTTGGCCAGCGCCAGTTTGCCGCGCTGCTGCTTGAAGTGCTGGCCGAAGATGTTGCGCTGGAGTGCTGGCTGCTGTTGCCTGGGCATCTGGGCCCGCTTCCTGGCCCACTTCTGCTGCATGCGTATGTTGTAGTTGCTGTTCGAGTGCGTCTTCTGGTTGGACTTGGCTGGCGCATCGCGCTGCAGCTCCTGCTGCTCGAGCAGTGTCTGCAGTGTCTCGGGTGCGCCGAACTCGAGCTGCTCCTGCAGCCGATACGGATTGTCCAGCAGCGCAGACGGCTCCTCCTCTAAGCCATGATACTGATAGGTATCTAGCTCGCGCAGCAGCTCATCCTCGCCCACATGCGGCTCTTCGGCATTCTGCTCCAGCTCCGAGAAGTCATCAAAGTCACCGAAGCCGTGCAGCGGCTCATAGAGCGTATCGCTATCGAGCTCATGCTCCGATGGCTGCATAACGCGTCCATAGTCATACTTGACTGGCCGCCGGCCCAGCTCGCGCAGCTGCTCGTAATCCATGTCGGTGGCCATTGGCGGCGGCGGCTGCTTCTGCACGCTGCCAAACATGAGATCGCGCGCCGCCTGCTGCATTAGCGCCGAGTAGTCGCTGACGTCCAGCTCCTCGCTGGGCTGCATCTTGACGCGGCCCGCTATGATGGGCCGGCCATGGTGGCCGGCGGGCGTGTCCGGACTCTCGGCCGTCTGCTTGGCCAGGCCGAGCAGCATCAGGCGCTCGCGCTCCAGCTGCGCCATGTCCGCAATTTCCTTGTTCAGGCGGCCCGTGGTCGCATCGAATGCCGCCGCAGCGGCCGAACGATGACCATGTCCATGGCCTAGTCCGCCGCCAGGTGGCGCTCCGCCGCCCGCATGCTGATGCAGCTGCTGCTGCGGCTGTGGCTGCCAGGCGCCGCCAGCGCTCACATGGCCGCCGCCGCTCAATGGCAGACTCGAGCCCGATCCCGTGCCCGAGCCCGGCTGCAGCACCGAGCCGGAACTGGAGCCGGAGCCTGCCGTTTGCTTCTCGCTGTTGCCGCTCAGATGCAGCGCATAGAGACCGCCATTGATGAGCAGCACGCAGACCAAGGTCTGTACGAGCGAGAAGAACATTTTCGATTTGTTGCTTTGGCGCACTTTCTCAAGTAGACGGCTTATGTTGACGCTGTGTGTGTGTCTAGAGTGTGTGAGTGAGCTAAGGGAAGTCTGAAAGACTAGGTGTGCTGGGGGGAGCGAGAACGTGAGCGAGAGCGAGAGAGACTGTGTTGTTGTTGGGTTTGCACTTGCAGTATTTACTTTGATTGTTATTTGTTTTTTTTTTTTTTTTTTTTTTTTTTTTTGTGGGTGTGTGTGTTGGCTCTGCTTAGCGCTTGTAAGTCTTCATGCTCGCTGCTCAACACTGCGCGCTTTAGCGCTTAACACTGCACAACACTGGCTGCAACGGTATTTCGCCTTCTTTTGTTTGTGAAGTTGCCTTTAGACAAAATCAATAATCAATTGTCTACTTGTCCAAGTGAAGTGTCTGGCGTGTTGTATGTTGAACTTTGTTGGCCTTTGTCGAGGGAGTTGCTGACAGACGACGACGACGACGACGATGACGACGACGGCACACACGGCTCTAACACTAGTTGCTGCCTATTATTATATACACACACGCAATGCACACATATACATATATGTGTATGTATGTATGTATTAAATCTCTGCCGTCGGCAATATAGCGTACTCTACCGTCACTCCTGTCTCAACTGCTGCTGGCACGGAAGTCAACTTGCGGCTGCCTAAAAATCTCAGCTCTGACCGCTCGCTGTGTTTATAGCTTCCCGTTGGCTGCTTCCTGCTTAATCTTTCGCTTGCCAAATCGTTGGCCCTACTCTATATTGGGAGACAGTAACTGAACGCACGGCACTTGGGGCTATCTTCGTTCCTTTCTCAGATCTTGTTCAGCATTCGCTCACTATGTGTGTTTAGGTTTTTTTTTTTTTTTGAATAAAAATTCAAAGAAAACTTGTATTGTGTATAATTTGTTGTTGTATATATCTGTTACAGTTATAACAATATTTTTTATTATTCTTGTGTATATATATTTTAATTTTTATTTTATATTATAATTTTGTTTGTTTTTAGTTGAAGGAACTTGTTAGCACTTTTTTGCTTAGCGCTCAGCTGCGGCACTTTTGTTTTAGTTTTATATATATTATATATTTTTAATTATTTTTTTATTATTAATTTTTTTATTTGTTTCACAGATCTTGCACGTTTTTTGCTTTGCTGTAGTTTTGTTTATTTTGGAAAATTTTTCGAAAACTTTTAAGAAATATTTGTTAGTATATCTTTAGGGGGAGGAAATAAGTTTGCACTTTAAAAACTTGTATTTTTCACGAATTTCACTTGATTGCTTGTTGTTGGTATTGTTGTTATGCTTGATGCTATTTTGTTGTTGTTTGTTTGTTTTTAATTTCTTTTCCTTTCTTTTCTTATATTTGGTATTTTTTGTTGTGGTGTGTGGAGTCTCTTATTTGGTGTGAAAACTTGTTCTAGTGTATCTTTTCAATGTTCCGCACATATGAACCGACGAGCAAGGACTCGTCGTATCGTCTCAGCAGGTTTTGCCTGTTTGTCTGCCTTTTGGTTGACGCGTTCGCTGTCGCTGTCGTTGCCGCTGCTGCTGCCGCCGCTGCTGCCGCTGCTGTTGCTGTTGCCGTCACGGACTGCGACGTCGGCGCTGCTCTCCTCAAGGCGTTTCGTATTTCCACTTTATAGATGTTCATACACGCCGCCACTTGCCCCTATATGAGTGAGTGTATATGTGTGTGTGTGTGTGAGTCGTTTCTAGTCGTAGTCGTCGTGCGAGGTTCGTTGTGCATTCGTTTCGGGCAAATGCTGCTCGTTGTTACTGTTGCTGTTGCTTGTGTCGCCCGTGCCTCGAATTTCACTTGTCCTGGCCGCTGGCTGCTGCGTCTGCTACTGCTTCTGGCTGTTGCCGCTGCTGCTGTTGCTGTTGCTGTTGCTGTTGCTGCTGCTGTTGCTGCTGCTGCTGCTGCTGCTGCTGCTGCTGCTGTTTCCTGTGCGTTTACTCAGTCGACGGACAACGAGCACGAAACGACATTTACGTTTGTTCGCTCAATACTGAGCAGGCCGCACGCTCAACCACTTGTTTTCAAGCCAAAGCCAAAGCTGAAGCTGTAGCCGACACTGGAGCCGAAGCCGATGCCAAAGCCCGAAGTATCGTCAGACCAGCAGCGCACGGGCGCTGCGTCATGTGTAGAGTTTTTCGCCAAACTGAGCGAAAACGAAGAGAGCGTCAGTGTAGGAGCAAAAGAGGGAGAGAGAGAGAGAGAGCAGCCGCGAGTGAGCGAGAGAGAAAGAGAACACTTGTACAAGGATAAGCGTTACGCTCTAACTGCGCCCATTGAGCCGGCATCTCCCATATGATGTCCTTTTTTCCCTCGTAGGGGCAGCGACTTGTTCGAATTTTCGCATTTAGCTAGTTCATAATGTTAATAGGATTTTCCTATTAGCAGCAGGGATTTTAGCGCTTCTTCTTCGACATCTTCTTCTACATTTCCTAGTATCCACAGTCCCTTTCTAAGACTGTGGTTTAGTTTGATAATTGATTTCGTGTGGTTAAACCCGATGTCGAGGCTTGTTATAGAAAAAGTTTGATGAGCGGCCACATAATAAAGGAAAATCCCATTAATGCAACGTAAAAAAGTAGTTTTCCTTTAGTTTATATATGACGGTTGAAAGGAATTTCAGAACACTGACTACGGAATCAGCTTATTTTCATACTACAACAGAATGGCAAATAATAGACACCAAATGTAGGCTAAGAATACCATATAAAATTTTTTTAATTATATGAAAGATCTATAAATACTAACAGGAATTTGATTGATGGAATTCAGTAATGAATAGATTTTTGTAAGATAAGAAAATAATAGACACTTAATATTGGCTAATAATGTAATATAAAATAAGTTTAGTTAAATGAAAGATTTATTTATTCATATTATAATTTATATATAAACTATTAAATACTAAAATAAATTTAATTGAAGGAGTTTAGTAATGAATAGCTTTTTTTTTAGATTAATTAGTTCCAGCTTTACTTTGAGCTGCAATTAAACATAGATAATTAAACAATTTATTAAATAATTAATAAAATAATAATATATTTATAAAATACAAATTGATTAAAAATTTAATGGAGAAGAAACTTAAAATTCAACATATATAAATAGGAAATGCATATATTTAATACTTTATATGTAAGCACTTACCTAAAAATACTTTTAATATCTTAAATACAAATTAAGATATAAATCAGTTGTAAACATCTTTCTTATCTCAGTTTATCTCAACATCTAACACCGCATCCAAGCAGCTTTTCTCAGTCTAGTTATACAAGCACTCGCATATTTCTACCCCTAGCTTTCAGCCCCTATTTCGAATTGACAATTTCGAAAATTGATGACGCCCACACATTTGCGATAGTTGTAAAATAAAGAAAACAAAACAATACGGCAATAACAACAAGTGCAACAACAAAACAAAACAGAAATGTATTGCCCAACACAGAGCACATGAATTGCAAGGCACCTAGATAGAGAACCGAATGGAGCCGACATGAATGAAGGAGAACTACGAGCAGAATTCATAGTTATACTCGTACTTATACTATGCAAGGATCATCGTCATCGACTGCCTCTGCTGCTACGGCTGCGGCTACTGCTGCTGCTACTGCTGCTGCTGCTGTTGCGGCTGAGGCTGATTCCGATTCGATACTGATTCTGCTTTCTATTTGTGTGCGTGTGTGTGTGAGCGTGTGTGTGTGTGCACCTCATCTGAAATTCATCATTTGGGATGGGCATTGGGGCAGGTGCCGGCCATGGATAGTTTAGCTCGGTTCGCTGTTGTCGTCACAATGTCTGTGGCTTTTACGTTTTACGAGCCAGCGCAAAAAATTATAATATAGTTTAATTGCGGGACGAAGTTTAAGCCAGCATCGCGCTATCTGAATGAGAATTTGCGCTGTTGTGGTTGGTTTTCAGTTTCGACAATTTCGCATGACGTTTGTGACTTTTTGTAGAGTTTTTTGTATTCGTGAATTGAATTCGAATTGAAATTAAATGTAATTAAAGTAAAATAAATACATAAGGAAAGAAAAACAAGAACAAATCTATGAATATGTGAATAATTTAATAAAATAAATAAAATCGGAAAACAACTAAAGAAGAAAACAAAAATTTTAAAAATAAGTAAATAAATTAAAATTAATAAATCCACCAAAATAATAAATATTATTGATATAAAAAACCTAAAAATAAAATGAAGATCCATTTACATATTTATAAAAAAAATAAATATATTTGAATATATAATAAAAATTTAAATATTTATTTTACTCAATAATGTTAACAATTTATTATTATTATTTTTTAAATAATTTTTAATTATTGAATATAGTTACATTTTTTAAAACCTCTATCTCTATCTTCCCAACAATTTCCAAAACTACTCCAACTCTTTAGCCATAAACGATATTGAGAGGGCCGACGAGCAAAAAGCCGGCTTCAATACACAATTTGTTGCACAAAACTCTACACTGGCGTTGAAAAGTCTACACGCACAGCGAACAGCTGAGCGAGCTGAGCAACGCTGTTGTCTCCCATACCGCAGCCATGGGCTGCCTCCTGCCCAGTTCCCAGTAGCTGCTCGTAAACTGTCCTACCACAAGCGAAATGCATTGGCTGGGCCAGGGCAGGCGGTCGGTGTGGCAACAGCGGCGACAACAACAGATGATTCAGCGAGGCGCCGGCGCAGTGCACAGCCGACGGCCGCAACAACAGCGGCGACTACGTCAACAACAAAAAATCGAAGCTACGAGTTTCATTGAGCAAACACCGCTCCACGGTTGGGGAAAGCATCTAGTGTACGGCATGGAGACATTATCGCGCCGTACTGTCGACGGCAGTGTCCCTTCTGCTCTTTCAATGAGCGGCACCGACGACAACGACAACGACAACGAATCCCGACTGGACTGAACTACGACGGGGCAGTGGGTGCGTCGCTGCCACACGATGATGACGCCTACGCATATTTGTGACGTAAGCACCAGCACGATGACCGACCACGAAGTTGACTCTGTGTATATGTGTGTGTTTGTATTGGTGGCAGTGCATGTTTCTATTGTCTTTGGCTTTGACACCTTGGCTGGACACTCATTTCAACTTTTGGGCTCGTCGCATGCACAGCGCACGGATTTCCCAAGAATTGGGCGTAAGCGCTGCTCACCTGTGCCGCGGCAATCTCTTTGGCCACGACCACTTCAAGATTATGCAATTAGGTTAAAATGATTCAGCAGAAATTTGAGATTATAAATTTAATTATTCATTATTATCAGTTAATTAAAAATATTTTATTTCTTTATTTGCTTCAAAGATTTTAGCTAAGGAAAACCAAATGCTTAATAAATTAGTACAGTAAATAAATTAATATAAATAAATAATAATAAATTGACGGAAATGTTTTAAAATAGTTTTTAAATTTAAAAAATATATATTGGTAAATATTTTATATAATTTATATACTTATAATGAAAACGGAGAAAAACTTCAAAAGTATTAATATGAACATTATTAATTTTAAAATATATCATAAATAATAATAATATAAAATTTACATTTGGATATCGTGTATAATATATTATATATAAACCAAAATGTTTTTATTTAGAATTTTTATTTATTTGTTTTTTTTTTTTTTATTATTATTATTAATTCATTTTTTGGTTGAATCTTAAAAGAAACAAAACCCTAACTTTTCAGGCTTGTTAGTTGAGTAAAACAGCTGCAAGAATACTCATATACAAATAAATATTAACCCAAATCACAACACGTATTCCAAACCGATTTAACAGTTAAATTATAGCTTTTAATTACTAATTTACTATCACTACTTACAAATAATATTATTATATTTTATTTTCGTTTTGTATTTTCTTGTAAAATTTATAGTAATAAAATTTATATATACAAAATTGTTGTGTTTTATATTATTCATTGTACATTTGTATAGGACCCAAGTCCTTTTATATAATTATAATTACTACTATTACCGAAATAATTGATAACTCTAGCAATTACGCTCTATAATTTACAACAGCTTTACACGGCTTTCCTTTGGTTCGTTTGGGACACTCCTTAGCTTCAAGACCAGATCAATGAGACAAAATATCTATCAAAACAATTATTATATATAATTCTCATTCTATGCTTAGAATACCGTATAAAACAGTGATTGAGTGGCCTAACAATATCTGAACAGATTTCAATTATATTTAGTGCTTATAAGTATGCTACACTTTTTTATGCGCTTTGCATTTTTTACGCCAGCAAGCAGCAGATTGTTGTTTTTCTTTATTCTTTATATTTGCGTCTATTATAAGACGTGTCTTAACTATTTATGTTCAAGTTGGCACTTGATGGCTGCTTTACGGACTTCCGACACGAGCGCTTTTTTTCCAATTGCCATTCAGTCCGCAGCCCTTAGACTCGACTCAACTCGTCTCGAGTCGACCTGACACCCACCGCATCCCTTAGCCCAGTCACTGCTCCACTTGCCACTCTGCCGGTGCAGCTGTCGTTGACATTGAATTCTGTAGGATGGCACCTAAAAATAGGCAAAGAGCCGAGTTAGATTTATTCCTCTTCTTTTTATTTTCATCTTTCTGTGCAACATTTCTTCCTTTTTATTTTATATTTTATGTTGCCTTTTGGTATTTGAGTTTAGCAACAGCCAAACAGGAAATTGCATAAAGTGTACGAGTCGCTGCCAAGAAGCCAAATCCGTTGATTAAAAATTGAACAGCAAGAAATAAATAAATAAATAAATAAATAAAAATGTACATACATATTTCTGCACATGAACCAGCAGCAGCTAGCAGCAGCTAGCAACCAGCAGATGAGGCGGGCCGGACTCAGTCGCAAGACGCAGCAGCTTAAATCGGTTTGCCAATGGCAACGCCGCACAAATAAAATCAAACTTCAAGGGTCACTTCCGCTTCAAATAGCAAATCGGGTTTCTATCTGCTGCGCCTCAGTCAGCTGCTCCATCGTCCCGTCATCAGCCCGTTGCGCTGTCCACAAAAGTCCATCCAGAAATGAAGCAGTTGCCTCCACAACTGAGCCGGCGCACGCATTCGTATAATTTTCTTAAATTAGTTTCCGGCAAAAATTTGTCGTTGCTCTGCGCTTTTTCAAGCCGCTTGTTTTGCAGCGCTCAACTGGAAATATTGACATTTCTGATTTTGCCCAGAGTCCTTCAGGCAATCTACTCATCGCACATCGTCACCATGCCACACCACGCCCCACTTCCCACTAAAGTGTGCTCGCTTTTTCCCCCGAAAAAAAAAAATATATATATTTGTGATGCTGGCAACGATGCTTAGCGTCTAAATCAGGACGACCTGCCTGAGTGGCCATTGAAAGCGGCTCAGAGTTCTTGAAAAGGCGCCGAAGGATGAATGTGCGCCAGTGCGGCAATAATCGGACTGATCGGCCAGGCACTAAAAGGCGTACTGCTTCTCTTTTTTGTTCTTTCTCTGATTTGTATATAAATTAAGTAGTTTCTACTAAGCAGGTGGTTAGCGTATTTTAAGAAAAATGCAGAATAACTATTTTAATAAGAAAATAAACTATTTTATATTTTTTTAATATTTTCTTTTAATTTAATACATTTTTCTATAATTAAAATTTAAGCCTAAACAAATTTTGTATTTAGTTCTCAATTAAATTTGCTCAAAGTCAGAATACAATAAGAATTGCTGTTTATATTGAATTTTCTTTAATGACTAGTTTTTTTGAGCTTAGTGAGATGAAATAGCAACTCATGCTCACGATTTATTGATACGGACTTACAGTCTAAAAGCAGTTGCATTTATTATAAAATTTAATCCGATTTTAAATGCCCCAATGAGTGTCGAGTAGTGGAATGGAGGAGAAGAGTAAATTAGCAACAGCTAATGCCAGAATTCATTGAGAGGAATTGCTCCTCCCCCAACATTGTCATATTATGCTATTAACACCGTTATGCGCGGTATCCACTGTTGATAGCATAAGCTCCAATCCTAGTAATCAGCTCTGAATTGAGTTTTTGGCTAAAAACAATCACGAATAAACGATAATAATAAACGACAAAAATCTGGCTGTTGACTCACTTCAAATAGTAATTGATCAAAGCCCGAAAACTGTAAAGGACAAAGCTTTTGTTTTAAATAACATTTGAGTTGGCAAAGGGAAATGTAAATATCAGCTAAGATTTCGTGCCATACTTTGAAGTTATAGTTTTATTCCGATTTTCTACGTTACCAATAGATATGGCCTTCAGCCTTAACATGCGTTCTGCCAAGTTTTCAAGCTAAGCATTAAAAATGCAGTTATTAGGTAATCCACAAGTCTCTTACTTTATAGAGCTGAAAATAATAATATGTATATCTTTATATACGTAAATATATATAATGTCAATTCGAAAAGAACCTAGTATTATATAAATAATATATAAAATATTATAAAATATAAAAATAAATATTTATTATTATATATATTTTATTAATATTACAAAATCTATTTAGTTTTTAATTATTTTACTTTATGTTTTATTGTTTAAATGAAAACAAGATTTGTAATTTTGAATATTTACTGAAATACAATGCAAAAATTATTAAAATAAAAAAATATAATAACTTTTATAAACTAATTTTTAATATACAAAAATTTATCTAAAAATTTAATACTTATATATTAAATATTATATATTAAATTATATTTTATATATATTATAATATTTTATTGTAATAATAATTTATATACATTATTAAATATTTCACGTTTTCATATTAAAAGAAAAAAAAAAAAAAAACTAATCAGTTTCAATGCATAACTCTCAGCCACTATAGCAGCACTACCTTATATTAAGCCCTTATATGAGCTGCAAATTTATTTGCTGTAACAAGAAATTAATCTGTTGATTCCTCTATTTGCCCATTTGCAGTTGAACAAAACACATTGTCTGTTCATTTGCGCAAAATGTGGACCATAACGAACGGCAGGCGCGCACAATGAGCACAGGTAAATCACCATAATTGCACATAAATGAATTAGGCGAGCAATATATATAAACACATTCATACACACACACACACACACACACTCACGCACGCAACAAGGAGTTGGCCTTGGGTGCTGCGGCATTTGGGGTAAGCTCATTTTTGGCGACGACTTTGACTTGTTCGCTCACTTGACTTAATTGGAAATTATTGCCGCCTGTAAGGTGTGTGGGCGGGGCACTGGCATACATCGTGCAGCGACTGCCTTAAAATTAATTAAACTTTATTAAGATGCACATGGAAATTTTTGTATGAACCCTTGGTACATTTGATTAATGACGTCGCCGCCAATGCGACGATAAGCGTCTATATATCATGACATTTACAGGCGGCACTAAAATCTTGATCCAATGAACATTTTCATTAGTGATTAGGTTGCTGATTTGCGCGAATCAATGCGGCGGCAACACGCCCACCCGTCCATACGCCCACACACTGTCCAGCGATAAGCAGTGAAAAAAAAAAAGAATAAAACGAAACGAAACCAACTTATAGCATACTTTAATACGCTGTCGTTGCGACCACAACAAATGTCCTTTTGATTACTCGCACGCGTCGTGAGCTCAATTCATTTATTGATTTCTTCCAACGACAGCGCTTGTTTGTCTTTCTCTAATATGCCTATTTGTTGATACATATAATGGTGAAATACTTGTAATAAGTATGGCCCGCCATACTACCCCAATCGGCCCCACCGTGAGATAGTAACGGGTAAACAGCAGACATTGTTCACATGCCTGCCTAACTAACTGCCTGGCTGCCTAACTGCCTAACTGCCTAACTGCCTAACTGCCTGGCTGCCAGCTGAAAGCCAAGCTAATTTCGTTTGCTGCTGTAAATGCAATTGAACACAGTACACACGGTACAGTGGAGCAAAAAGGGATTAAACTTAAATAAAAGGGGGAGAATATGTTGCACGTTTGCTGATTTTGTTTGTTAGAAATATTCAAGAATTTTTTTTATTTTCTAGAAATGTTCAAGAAACATTTGGTATACCAACTGAAAGCCTGAAATGATTTAGAAATTGATAGGTGAAGTCTAGCTATTATTTGTTGAGTCGGTTCAACGATGTTTCAGGAATTAGGATTATTATTTACTTTATTAATTAAATATTTTAAAAACAAATATCACAATTTTACTCAATTAATCTAAACAGAGCTTAAATTAATATACATTTGAAGATTTATGGAAGATGAGCAAATAAGAAACACAGTTGGGGAAGCAAAAACTAAAGTGTTCGCCAACATTATAATATAAATATACATGTTAAGGCATTTGAGATTACGTGAAATACCCCGAATTATAAATTTTTAAGTATGCATTAAAAAATTTGGTTAATTTTAACTCATTGAAAAAAATTCAAGCTAATTGCGTGAGCGTGATGAGAGACGGAAAATTGCATTTATTTATTCTGAGCTCAGTTTTGACATGAGACAATAGGAAAATTCTGAGCTCACCCTTTTCATAGGACAATACACAAAATTTTTATATGTATATTAAGTGCACCAAATATCATAATTAATTAATATATAATATTATCTTTTATTCTGAGTATTATCTAATTATTTATAAAATAAAATAAAATATTCTGTAAGTAATCTCCACAACAGAATTTAAAAATGCATATTTAATATATCAAATTTAATATATGAAACTTAATCATATTAGAAATTGATATCAAATTAAATTTCAGAGTTTGTTCTCTTACAAGAAATATTTAACCGCTGGCACATACTTTCTCAACCATTATACAGAACCGCAAAGTATCTCTGCATTTGATATTGATTATTGGTGGTTGCGACCTCTTTGTATTAAATATGAGTATAACGCATTTTTGTGGCACAAACATCGTCATTAATTGTACGTAGACTGTATTACAATTACATACTTGCATATATCCAATCAAAACTGACTAGGCCTGCGTCAGAAAGTTTCGTCATTGTTGTTAGCAAGTCGTTTTTTGTATGGAGTAAATGTAATTAAAGACGACTTCATAGAGAATATTGCTGCTGCTAGCTGAAGCGGCAGTTCATGGTCATGTGGCATATGCCATATAAGCATTTCTGCCACGAACTGCAATCCAGCGACTGATTTATAGACCCTAGACCCTACACCGTACACCCTACTCTCTGCTCCCTTCTCCCTAAATCCTAGACCATTCTAGCACTTGGCACTCAAAAACTTTGCCTGCCAGTTTCATACTTTTTTATTTTTGCTTTTTTTGGTTTTCCTTTTTGGGACAGGATGAGAGAGCGCGCATTAAGCGTGTAACATTTGACATTGAAAGTTGAATTTAAATATGGTAAACCGTTATTTTTAGAAATAGTATTTGGTTACAGAGCTGCTCGCGAGCTCAAACTGCAGCCCAGAAAAAAGCGTAAATCGGGGCTAATGCGTAATGACATCGAAAATAGAAAACTTATATAGTATGTCTGGCTTAGCCTGAAAATAGAATGAAATCATAAATAATTCATTATTGCCTAGCGAATTTAATGAAATATATATATTGAAGTACATTAGATATAGAAAACAAAAGAAAAGGTTGAATAATGTAAAATGAAATATCAAAGTATTCAAAATTAATTTTATTTAGCCTAAAATTAAAAGACACCGTTTGTACTTCTTTTTCCTGTATTCTAATTTCTATTTAAACAATTTTATTTTTTAAATATAAATAGTAATGGGTATACCTAAAATATTTTGCTCGAAGAACAAATAGTTAAAGTAGACCTTCCTTTGCTGAAATATTTTCGAATCAAAATATGATTTACAAAATTTATTGCATGAATATAATCTAGAATACAAAAATACAATTTCGAAAAATTGAAAGCACAATATCAAATATTTTAAAAATAATAATAAAAGTTAATTAAAAAAAAAAGCTACAAATACAAAATATTTTATTTTTTAGCAGCACAAAACAATGCATTACAGCATTGTTTTTAAATGTTCACAAAATTCTATTCTCAAGCTAGTTACTTTGATTAATTATTATTATTTAATTACTATTTTTCAATTCATAATTTTAACATTCTGCTAAACAGAAATTATTAAATATATATGTATTGCTTATAAAATCTTAGGGGAAGAAAGAGATTTTAGGGTGTAAAAAATACGGGAAAAGCTTATTAATCATTAAAACATTGAAGTTGTTTAGGTCAAGACATGATCCAGAAGGTCTCAAGGGTGGTGGCGTCTTAGCGCGGGAGCTGAGAGAGCTTTTTGCTGCAGTACCTAGACGGCTGATATGGCTATTTGGATGAGAAATTAATCTCTCTAGGTCCTTTTTGGCCTCCTCTTGACTTTTGTCTCAAATTCCAGGAACCTTGGGGAATTGTTCCATATCCTTGCTTCTCATGTACCAAGCAGAAAGATATTATTAAGCATAAATATAATCTAGAAGAAAAAAAAAAACTGGAAAAAAGTAGAAATAAAATTTCCAAAATAATAATAAATATTAAATATTTTTTATTTGCTGTCAACACAATAAAATACTTAAGAAAATTAAGAAATCCTGTATAGAAAATTCTGCTTTCAAGTTAGTTAACTAAATCGATGAAAAGTGATGTAAAAGATAAGCGCATAGTTTGCAAAGTTTTGACAAATTAACTTGGCTAGAGTGATGATAGTAAACACTTTTGGTTAAATAAGAGGGAAATGAAGGAAGATAAACACAAACTGTTATTACAGCAGGGGAGAGTGAAGAGGGGAAGTGAAGAGCACTAAGTGAATTCTGAACAGACAAAATGTTCAAGTTCAAGGCAGGCAGCAGGACAGCATGCAGCATGCAGCAGGCTGTACTTTATCCTTGTTGTGGCGCGTAGCCCACAGACAGGCGGTTTGTGCAGCTGGCGCTAAATCGAATCACAGCTGCTGCGAGAACAAAAGCTCAGGCTGAGGCCGAAGCTGATGCTGATGCTGAAGCCCAGGCCGAGTCTGCGCTGCGCTTTATGCAAATGCTGTGGTCATTGTGGTGCAGTATTTGTTTTAAGTAATGCTAAGTACGGCTGGCACACAGACTCGACAGTTGGACATACAAATGAGAGCAACAACAGTAGTAGAAAGAGCAGCAGCAGCAACAACAACAGGAACATCAGCAGCAATAGCTATAGATGAAGTTGCAGTCGGCAGTTGTTTGCATTCCGTTGACAATTCTGCCATCAGCTTTTGTCAGTCACTTAACCACGCGATGAGCAATGGCAAATGTAACTCTAACGTTTCATTATAGTTATTATTTTGCTGCTGTTGCTCCTGCTTCAGCTGCTGCTGTTTGTTCATTGTTTGCTTTTTGGTAACTGCGCAAGTGGCAGCCATTTTGATGACGTTGATGAGTTTTATGTGCGTATTGTTTTGTATATATGTGAGTATTCATTTCGAGCTGAGCTGCTTGTTATTTGTTTGTTCGCTTGATTTGCCCGTTGATGATGTTCATCATCATCATCATCATCAGTACATCATCATCATCATCAGCCATGGCCGAACTTCATGGCGGAGGCTCAGTAAAACTTTTTTATTTGTTGGTTGTCATGCCGTCGACAGCTTTGTTGTTTGTCAGCTTTACTGTTTTGTTGTGTCATAATTTTTTGTAATTTTTTTTTTCTTCTGTTAGGCTTACTTTTGTTTCTGAGCTACCCGGCCACAGCCACAGCTGGTCAAGGACATGGAACTAGACACAAATCCGTGGGCGTTGCAAAAACTTTTTGTCTATTCGCATTTGATTTGCGCGCGTTTAACAACTTTCACAATCTACTTGTCATTTACTCATCAAGCGCGTGACGTCAGGCACAACTATGCGAACACTAGCCAACCAAATTAGCATAATGCGCAACATTTGGCCTTTAGCTGGCACACGCCCACAATGGCAACTTAGAAATTAGAAAGACTTAGAAAATAAGGAAGACTTAGAAAAATTTAAAGACTTAGAAAATAAGGAAGACTTAGAAAACTTGGAAGACTTAGAAAACTAGAAAGACTTAGAAAGCTAGAAAGACTTAGAAAACAAGAAAGACTTAGAAAACTTTAATAACTTAGAAAAATTGAAAGACCTAGAAAACTAGAAAAACTGAGAAAAATTGAAAGACTTAGAAAATTAGCAAGACTTACAAAACTTGAAAGACTTAAAAAATTAGGAAGTCTTAGAAAACTAGAAAGACTTAGAAAACTAGAAAGACTTAGAAAACTATAAAGACTTAGAAAACTTGAACTCTTAGAAAATTAGGAAGACTTAGAAAACTTGAAGGACTTAGAAAATTAAAAAGGCTTAGAAAACTAGAAAGACTTAGAAAATTAGGAAGACTTAGAAAACTAGAAAGACTTAGAAAATTAGGAAGACTTAGAAAATAAGGAAGACTTAGAAAAATTTAAAGACTTAGAAAATAAGGAAGACTTAGAAAACTTGGAAGACTTAGAAAACTAGAAAGACTTAGAAAGCTAGAAAGACTTAGAAAACTTTAATAACTTAGAAAAATTGAAAGACCTAGAAAACTAGAAAAACTGAGAAAAATTGAAAGACTTAGAAAATTAGGAAGACTTAGAAAACTTGCAAGACTTAGAAAATTAGAAAACTAGAAAGACTTAGAAAACTATAAAGACTTAGAAACCTTGAAAGACTTAGAAAACTAGAAAGACTTAGAAAACTTGAAAGACTTAGAAAATTAAAAAGACTTAGAAAACTAGAAAGACTTAGAAAATTAGGAAGACTTAGAAAACTAGAAAGACTTAGAAAATTAAGAAGACTTAGAAAATAAGGAAGACTTAGAAAAATTTAAAGACTTAGAAAATAAGGAAGACTTAGAAAACTTGGAAGACTTAGAAAACTAGAAAGACTTAGAAAGCTAGAAAGACTTAGAAAACTTTAATAACTTAGAAAAATTGAAAGACCTAGAAAACTAGAAAAACTGAGAAAAATTGAAAGACTTAGAAAATTAGGAAGACTTAGAAAACTTGCAAGACTTAGAAAATTAGAAAACTAGAAAGACTTAGAAAACTATAAAGACTTAGAAACCTTGAAAGACTTAGAAAACTAGAAAGACTTAGAAAACTTGAAAGACTTAGAAAATTAGGAAGACTTAGAAAACTTGAAAGACTTAAAAACTTGGAAGACTTAGAAAAATAGGAAGACTTAGAAAATTGGAAGACTTTGAAAACTTGAGAGACTTAGAAAACTAGAACTTAACTGCCTGAAAAATTATATTTTCTAAATAATTATCGCAAGTACTTTCCAAAAAAATGTACACTAACTTATTATTATCTAAGGGTTCAGGAAACTCGTAGTCGAGCAGTCTCGACTAGAGCTTTCTTACTTGTTTTTTATTCTACTTTATCAAATTGAGTTGTAAAAATACTGAATTGAAAGGTCATGGATTCGATAGATAGTATGAAAAAATAGAACAAAAAAATCAGCATAAATAAATATACGAAATTTAAATGTCATGTCAAATAAAAAACAATAATTTAATGAATAATCAAATTATCATTTTGAAATTGAAATTAGTTTTATTATATAAAATAACAATAAAAAATAATAAAAATTAATAATAATAAAAAATTATTCAATGCAGTTCCCAGAAAGATAAAAAAAAAATTTACAGATATTAAAAAAATAAAAATATAAAAAAATAAATATAAAACCGATGTTATTAGGTTTATATTCAATATAAATAGTATTATTAATTCACGTAAGCATCTTAACTTTAATACTATAAGGAACATTTCCTCATATCTAAATTTTATTACATATTTGACTCCTCTTGCCCCACTGTTCTTCTGTGGCTCGCTTGAAAAGTAGGCAATGCTTTTTGCAACTAGTCACATAGATCATTATAAGTAAATGTTTGAGTTCTTTGTGGGCGTTGTTTGAGTTCTTAAAGAGCAACAGACGAACTCTGTATTAGCAGCCAAACAGAATAAGTAAAAGCATATTTATTTGCACCAAAGAGATGGCATTTACCTTGAGATCATTCAATTATCCACTGCTGCTTTATACATCGTACTGTGTGCTGTGGCAGGGGAATCAAGGAAATTCCTTAAATGTTTCAGCAAAGCATAAGTTTTCAAAGCATACGTTTGCTCCTGCTCTTGTTTTATTAGGCAATGAACATTTTTGGATACACACACTTATTACACACGCTCCACTCCGCTACGTTCCGCTCCGTCCACTGGGTCTGGCGCCTGAGTCGCTTGAGCTGTTGACTTTACTCTGTTGGTATATTTATCGCATTTACACAGTTGACTCTTCCGTCGCTTGACGTCTAGACGCAGCTGCTATCGTGCCGCCTGCTCATCCGGCTCCCGGCACTCAACCCACTCTCAGTTCACCACCTCATGGTGCTATAGCTCCAGCTGTTGGTCCCACTAGACTTTGGGCCTTTTGCAATCCAATCCGTTGCTCAATTACGTGGACAAATATTAGCACTTCTTCGAAACGCAACACGTGCAATAATAATGGGCTACGGCATCTAAAAATATCCGAAAATAACTTATTTATAGGCATTTTACATTTATCAATTTGTTTGCATTGCGCTTGTAACCCGGCGCCCCTATTTTCATTGTGGGGCTAATTGACAACTTGAGACTTCAGTGACAGGCGATTTAATTAAAGCAAACTGCGCTCGAGTGCGTTTGGCATTAGACTAATCCCGTTAGTTTTAATTGGGCATGTTGAACGAACAAAATACACACACACACAGACGGACACACAAATACACTCACACACACACACACATACACATTACATATGTACTAACCAATTGCAATAGAACAGAGTTGGCCAGAAATTTGCCTAGTCCAGCACAGCAGGACACTGGCTACAAAAGCTGTTAAATACGAGTTGCTTAACGCCAACTAATTGACAATGGCTATGTCGCCTATTATATATGTGTGCCTGAATGTGTGTGTGTGTGTGTCCTTTGTCATAGCAGAGATAACGAAGAGCTTGTTTAACGCTTAAATTATCTGCAAATTAACGAATTCAGCTCAAAAGCCGCATAGGCAAAGTGCGCTCGACTGAATTCAGTCTCTCTCTCTGTATCTTCTTCTTGTCTCTTTCACTCATTCCCTCATTTACCAACTTGCGGTCTGTTCCAGCTGTGGCTTTGTCTATGTCTGCTTGCTGTTATTAATTATGAGCGTGAGACCCAGTAAACAACGTATTTACAAGAAAGCACATATAGCAACAGTTCTTAGCGGTTTATAATAGACAAATATTTTTAGGAGCTTTTAGAGATAATTAAATTAAGATAATAAATACAAGTCTTAAAGAACTTAATATATGTTTTATAGCAACTGGCCGATTGTATATCAGATTTTTACACTTCTGGGCATCTTATCAATTTTGTAGGTAAATAAAATAAATGTATTTAATAATTAACAAACGTATATAAAATAATCAAAAAAACTAAATGAATTTTAAGAACTAAAATAAATATAAGAATTTGTCTGAGTTATTATTATTCTTTTTTTAATATACTAATTGATAAATCCATAAATTTATATAAATAAATTTTGCATTGAAAATGGAAATATGGATCAAATATTGATAGTACATAATAATGATTAAGGTAAGGTAAAGTAAACATAATTATGAAGCTGGATCACCTTAAACTATTTTAATATAGCATATTAATCATTCAATATTATATTTGTCCTGTCATAATATTTTATTTACATATTGCAGCTTCTTAGCTAACAAAAACCGCAACTGCTCAGTTTTGATATAGGCGACATGTTTTTCTAATTAATATTAACTGCGGAGAGAGTATGTTTTTCGTTGTTAGATTTTCGGAATGTTTTTTTCTAGTATTTGCGTATTGAAATTATAATTTTTTTATTTTTATGAAATTTCTAAAAGGAATATTGTTGAATCATTTAATGTGTATTACAAAGTAATAAGTAATATGTGCGGCATTTCAATTTAGATTTGTAAGAGCCCAGCTGAAGAAAGCAGTTTGACCGAAAACAATTCAATCAGGTAAAGCAATATTCTCGCTCTTACAAATCTAAATTGAAATGCCGCACATATTACTTATTACTTTGTAATACACATTAAATGATTCAACAATATTCCTTTTAGAAATTTCATAAAAATAAAAAAATTATAATTTCAATACGCAAATACTAGAAAAAAACATTCCGAAAATCTAACAACGAAAAACATACTCTCTCCGCAGTTAATATTAATTAGAAAAACATGTCGCCTATATGAAAAATGAAGCACCAACAACCAACAACCTACAGCCAACAACCAACAACCTAAAGGCGGCCATTAAAAAGGCTTGAATTATTTCGGGTTTTTTGGCTGAGTGGTTTTTGGTGGTTTGCAGGTGGTTCAGTGTGCTTCTGGTCGACCGCTAAATGAGTGCTAAAATGCTTTAAACTTTTATGGTTGTTTGTCATCATTTTGCGAACACGTTTCGGCCATAAAATTGCCAAACTGGTTATAAGCATAGACCATAGAGCCCACTGGGGGGTCCCATAGTAATAATATGATATTATCGCTGTTAAAGTGTAAATTGAAAGATTAGAATTTATTAATGTATTTAATGATGATCTTTGTAAGTTCAACTAATAAAATTGAATGAATTGATATTATTAATTCACTGAACTTTAAACTGTATGAATACTAAAAATTTAATAAATTATTTTTGTTCTCTGAAGTATTGCAAAATGTAAAAGAATGTATGTGTGTGTGCTAAAAAATATCTATTTAAAATATATTTCAATGTATATACATAAAATGGTAAAAATGAATATATAATAATTTAGAAAAATATATATATATTTTTCAACCTAAAACGCACATAAAACATGTAATATTACTTAAAAATTAAAAATGTTTAAGTGATAAGTTTTAAATTAAAAAATTACTTTTTCACAGAAGTGATATATTATATTTAACATTACTAAAATATTTATACAAAAATTATTTCAAATTCGTTTTTATATAAGTTGTTAAGTTGCTTAACATTTATAATTATTTATATTTATATTATAATTTGTAACATATATTTTATTATTCAACTTTATAATTTTTATACTTTTTTACTTTTCTACATTTTATATAAAGTTTTGTACATTTTTTTCCATTTTACAGTATATTTATAAAAATATTTATTTTTGTATACTTTTTTTCTTTTTACAAAATTATAGCAATAGCAATGACGTAAACCTAAAGTTAACTCACTCACTCAATACTACTTTATAGTTCCTTTAAGCCCAATCCACTTACTTCTACTTGCTCAATTAGGGCCCATTGAATGTGTCATCAGAGTTGATTTTTGCCACGTCCTAATGCGGTTGCAAAATTGTTATAACGTGTTGCGGAAATACCTGTTCATAGTTAGACGAGGGCTTGTTACTGTTGGTTACTCAACAGAAGGCAGGTGTTTCATTCTATATTCCGCATATACATTTATTTATTCGTAATGTCGTAACCGTGCAGGATTATAGCTTGGACTGCAAGTGCTATAAGCAGCTGCAGTGCGCAACAGTTGCTGACAATCTATCAAATTTGGAATTGAGTACTTGCATCCCGACTTGTCTTATCGCATCCGCTGTCAAAGGCAGACTGCAATTTGCTGTATTACGACTATTGGCAGCGGTGGGTGTGTCTTAGCTCAGGACTTGGCCATTTAAATATTATTTATTGCCCAAAAAATTGTGGACTCAGAGCGCGCGCATAAATAAGTATAATACATAGTTAGAAAATGTGCTTTAAATGAAATTTATTTTATTTATCAACTACATCATAAATAAGCCAACACCCGCGCCATGTGGCGTCGGCGTCGGCGTCTGCACACACAGAAACTGTATAGAAATATGAAAAACGAAAAAATATATAAAAAAGAGTTCTATATATTATATAATATTTTTTTGGCAGACTCGACAAATTTCCATTTGTAATACAAAACGTTTCGGGGGCGTTTGCAGCTATTTGCCAGTCAATGGTGGAAGCCCAAAAAGTCGATATCAGCTATGAATGAAAAGTCACTCTGTGAGCACACATAACGCAGTGTCTTCCACACACACACACACTCGCACACACACAGGCTCACACACCCACCACATCTTGGCGGATATGGCGTATGTGTAATATTTGTTTGGCCCACAAGGCATAACCTTTTGTGTGAGGGAAGTTTTGAGTGCAATAACTGCAAATTCAATTGATTGAAAAGCAATTTGTCCGCTCACTCGCGACCCGCACAAGACATATGCGGCCAAGTGGGCGATGGCGGCAGCCACGCCCACACGCTACAATGCGCCGAGCGCACTAAACCATAAATTATGATGACAATAAAAGCGCATATCTAACTATTGTGAATTGCCCCGCACACACACACACACACACACACACACACACACTCAGCAGACATACACAATTGCAATTGCAAAATGGGCTTTTGTAATGGGCTTGCAGCCCCCGCTGCGGCCACGCCTTGGCTGTTACTGCCTCTCCACCGCTCGCTGTCCCGCTGACATTTTATGCAACATTTTGTGGCAAAGGGTCTCACATTTTATGGCTTTTATTGACAGCCTCATGCAGCTCTAGGTGCCTCTAGGTGGCTCCACCACACACACACCACCACACATATTACTGTATGCTCTATCCACAATTGTATTCGTTATATACTATCTCTCGCTGAGGGCTACAACACTTTAAAGATACACTCAATGGCATTTTATTGACAGCTGCCAAACTGAATGGCCAAAAAGGTTGCGGCACATTACGAGCGAGCCCCCAAGCTACACCCAGCTCTTTTGATGCCCTGTAAAATGGGTTAACGATAGAGTTATGAGAGTATATGAAAGAGGTGCAAAGGTGCAACTCGTTGATTTTATTAGACAAATAGATGATATACAGATTTCCAGCTCTTTAACTCTGCTTTCAGATATCCTATTTGAGGCTAATAGGTTTCACAACTAATATTTTTGTGACTAGCTTCTCCTAATATCCAAGTTTCCTTATGTTTTCAGATGTCCGATTTAAAATTAACAGATTTTAGTACTAATATTAGTAAATTTTATTAAAATTTATTTTATCTATTTATATTTTTTCTTATATTTATTTAATATTAATTTATACATTTTGAAATTATAGTTTAGAATATTTTTTTTTTTTTTTTTGTATTATTTATTATAATTTTCTGTATTGACGACAAATAAATATATTTAAAATATATATATTTAAAATAATTAAAATTAAAATATATATATATAAATTAAAATTAAATCTAAAAATTTTGGTATCCGTAATATTCAATTGTAAAAAGATGAATTGTACAAAATATTTTCTGTCTTTATTTTTTTGTCGTCAATACAGTAAATTTTAATAAATAAATATATAAATATAATATAAAGATTATATTAAAATATGCTTATCATTATTACTGTAATATCTGTTTACAAAAGAATATAAACGATCAAATAAACATATAAACTAAATTTAAATATATATTATTATTGCTTACAATGGAATATAAATTATGTGCTTAAATATATAAATTTAATTTAAATATATATTTTAAAATATGTTATGATTATTGCTGGCATATCCGTTTATAATAAATGATCCAATAACTACATAAGGTAAATTTAAAATTAATATTTAAATATATTTATTAACTATTATACATATGCCATAAAGTTCTCCTTTATTTCTATTATATTCGTAGAGTATTTGCGCATAGAAAACACATATTCAGTCAAATTATAGATATGATGTATTTGATGATATTGTGCCTAACATATTCGAAGAATTTAGTCAGTGACCTTCAGTTGAATTGAGAGAGTTATTAAGAAGTCGCCAAAGAAAACACACAGAAAAAAAGGAGGCGAGCAATGACGTAAATTCAAATCACGTGAACAAAAATAAACTTTATGCGTAGTTGGCCAAAACGCGTGTGTATTTATTTCAATATGAGCCGGATTTGATGATGGAATCTCTAGCCTCAAACACTGGCTGCATCGATAAAACTAGTAAACAGCAAAATAAAAATATGAAAAAATATGCCAATACAAATGATGACAACGTTCTGGGTGAAATGATGCGCCGTCTGACTAAACGACTTTCCCACGCGCCGCAATTAATGCCAGCCAATCTGAGGAAATTGTCGAAACTTAGGCCAAACACGTGCGTCGTAGAGCCGGCAATGCCTTTTAATAAACTTTGCTGTTTTTCTTGCAGTCAGATGACTAAAAATAGTTCCCGCTAATATTTTTTGCCAACATAAATTTCACACTCGCATAAATTCCATTAAGAAAAATCAGCGACGTGCGACGGGCATACAGAATAGCTTCCAACTCCGGCGGGAAAATGAATAGCAAAGCGAGTGGGTGTATAAATGAGGATGAAGAGTGGAGAGAAGAGGAGAGAAGGGGATAGAAGGGCAGAGGAGTGCAAAGCAAGTTGCCTTGACAGGATGCCCACGCGCTTATGGAATTTCCAGTTTTTGAAAGTGGAGACGCTGCGTCAACTGTTTCTGCTACTGTTACTAGCGACGCTGTCATAAAATGAAACTTAATGGCACACACACAGAAGCACATGCAAACACATACATATATAGAGACATACATACATATATATTTATATATATAGTAGTTTACAACAAATTGCTGGATAGTACAAATATGTATTTGGGATAGGAAAACAACACAAAACGCAGAACGCAAAACGCCCACGCGTGCAATCAGCTAGCTCTGCCAACTAGCTAAACTAACAAACAGCGACATATACTATACACAATACACATATAGGCAAATATACACAAACACACACACAGAGACATGAGGCCATTTGTCTGACTGTGTGTATGTGTGTGTGCCTGCCTGGCGTTCTCAATGAATGATTTTTGAAGCAGCCACAAGAACGAAAAGAGTGCCATGACCAACACTCAGACCAAACAGCACACACAGACAATTGTCTGCCACAATCAATGTGTGTGTGTGTGTGTGTGTGTCTCGCGTAGGCGATTGCCGCCAAAAACTGTGCTCAGTTGCCATTCTGAACGTTGGCTCATTGTTCCATTGAGAGCCGATTGCGGCAAGTTTGCAATTTTATTGCTAGCGCAAAAATTTGCATTGGGGTTTGAGGGCAATTGGAGGCAATGAGAGTTGCTGCTGCTGCTGCTGCTGCCGCTGCTATTACTACCACTCCTGCTATAACAAAAGCTCTTTGGCACGTCATCTTCAGCGCATGATGTCAGTTTGAAGCTGCGCTGCTGTCCATTCGATTAGCGGCATTTAGCTGGAATTGTCGAGCAGGTCAACAATGAGTCCAACTTCTCGACATTATCTAAATGATGACAACTACTATTAAATGCTGTTGATTTGTATGTTAAGCTGATGTCATGGGCGCTAAACTTATTGCAATTACTCGCTTACATAGCTGAGCATAATTTAATATTTGTATATTTTTCTAAGTAAAGTCAATTTCTGATCAATACCCAAAGTGGGTCATAAAAAGCAGCTAAGCGTCGTCATATGCGTGCATAAATTTTCTTGGTGCAAATACTTATATATCAATTTGTAATAGAGCTGCAATAAAATATAGATCAATTAGCAGAAATCATCAAATAAATAAAACTATAAATTATGCAAAACTAAAATATAATATATTAAGAGCAATTTGTTTAATTAAAAAGTCTACAAACTTTGTTTCTTTTAACTTTTTTATATTATTTAATTTTATTTAAAATATAATATAAAATAAACTATACAAATTTGTTTCCTGTTATATTTTTTTTATTTTTTTTATTAAAAATATAATATATATGTAAAAAACCTACAAATTTATTGCTTGACATATGTATACTTAAATATGTAAATATTTTTAATAATAATTTAATATATTACTTATTCTTAAAATGTTATTAGTACATTTTAAACTATTCTTGGAACAATCAAATCCTGGAGTTATAAAATTTTAATATATATTATATATGATTTAAATAAATAATTAAAATTAAGTGTAATTTGTTAATATGAAACTCTGTTAGTATTTTTTATATAATAAAAATAATTTTAAAAATTTTGTATAATAAAATTTTATTTATTAAAATAATTATAGTTGTTTGCTATATGGCTCCTCTTAAAATTCAAATTTAATCTTGCCAGCAAACACACTAACTTCAAAATAAAAGTATGGTATATCTTAAATGCAAAACATATTATTTTTACAAAAATTGTTATGTAAAACTTTTCCATCAAAATATAAACCCTTTTAAAAGGTTCGCTTGTTAAATTCAGCTACTAACTCAGTTAACTATATTTTTTCTAGCAGCTGTCCGGTAGGTTGAGCATCCCTTTATAGTTGACTAACTCGTTGCATTTTTACGCTTAACAGCACTATGGTACTTTTTTTTGGTCACAATTTCACAAGGCTGACAGGGAGATGTTGGATTTTCAAAAAAGTTTTTTCGTTCAGCTGTCAGTCATGCATGTGCATGCGTAGGTGTGGGCGCATGTCGGTGTGTGTGTGTGTGTGTGTGTGTGTGCGGTGTAATGGAGTTAGCTGTGCAACACGCTAATTGCTGTCACCTACAGACGAAAGCGCCGCAAGGTATGCAACACAATTTTACATCTTGGTTTAGTGAGCTTAGCATTTTTGCTGACTGTACTCAAAAATGTTGTGCGCTTGTTGGACGCCAGCCAAATGCCAGCGTGGCAAGAGTCGTGTATATATGTGTGTGTGAGTGTGTAGTGTGTGTGGGCCAAAATGGCAAAGACGAACGTTGACAATGGCGACACACACACACACACACACATATGCTCACATAGACAGCGACGTAGCTGGTTTCCGTTTGTGCGCGCGCGGAAGTCGTCGCCATCTTGCATTGGTCATCCTGCGCCCACTCGCCGCAGCATCGAGGCAGAAATTATGGCAGCATTTGCCACAAATCGTGCGTGTAAAGTGATGTCATTGCTACCGACCGACGAACGGACGGACGGACGGATCGCATGCGTCAGCGTTTTTCGCATGCCCTCTGTGTGTGTGATGCAATAATTGTGCATCTCAACCGAAAACGGCAAAGTTCTCTCTCATTGTGTATCTGTTACTGCAACTGAAGCGAAATCTATATTTGCATCTGCATCTCTAACTGCAAAGTGTATAACTGTAATTGTATGTGTGTATCTATTGCCGCGCATCAATACTGATGTCATCTGCAACTGCCACGCGGCCCCACAACACGTTAATATTTGACAATTTAGCGCCAGCTTAGGAAATCATTCTGTCAAACGTTCACCTTTGCATATTTCATGCAAAACCATAAAAAAAAAAAAAGAAAACGTAGCAGCGGTGCGCATGTTTATCTTGGGGAGCCTAAGGTCGAGCTGGCGGTATGCAGGCCATATCGAGCGAGGGCAACAACCGCCACTTGCTGTTTTCATTTCATAAAATTGAGCACTTTGTGCGTCTTGTCATGAATTTTTGAAGAACGCAAAGCGGCGACATCTTATATCTTTCTTAAATTTTTTTCTTTTTTTTTTGCTGGTTTTAATACTCTGCTGCTTGAAGTCAAATGAGTAGTTTATGCTTAGACTTGAATTGAAAGTATTCAATATTTATGAAAAATTCTCATTTTTAGGCTTAAATGAGAAATCTGTCATTGTTAGCAACTTAAAACAGATTTTATATATTTTTAGCAAGGGCTTTAGAAATTCTAAGCATTTCTCTTTCGACAGGTTTTAGGTGAGCCCTTATAAAAAAAATAAATATTAGTATACATGCATATAAATATATAACTAAATATTCGTATAACTTATATATTCACAAGAAATTCATAGAAATAATTTCAATAATTTAATTTATCAATATATTTAAAAGTATTAAATATAATTTAATTTAATTTTTTTATAATTTATTCAAAATATATACTAAATTATCAAAATATTTGACAAATATATTATGTTTGTGTATTTTATGCTTTTTAAAAAGTGTATTTTAAATCACAAAATACCCAATAAAATATTCAAAAATATTACAAATATATAATATTAAATAACACTTTTATTTTATTTATTATTTTATTTTATTTAAAAAAAGTGTAATTTGAATATTATTTATTTTATTTAATTTTGTTTTATTATTAACAAAATTACTGTTGGCCCATTAATATTCAAATAATATTATTATAAACGTGTTTTTTTTAAGATTTTTGGGTATTTTATTAAATAGCTTATACTCGGAATATTATTAAACTCTAAAATTTTTTAGCAAAAATAAAAATAGTTTTATCAATTATCTGAAGTAGCCTTTAAAATATATAAAAATACAGTAGATATAACAATTAATTAAGTATTACACAGTTAACAAAGTATTAAACAGTTAGGTATTTCCATCCGTTCTTCAACTTTTTATACTTTGTATTTTGATATGCGCTGTTTCATCAACAACTTGTTTTGTTTTTCGCTGCTGCTGCTGTAGTTGTTGTTGCTTTATTTACAGTCTCTCTAGCTATTTATATTGCAAAGCAAAGCATTTAAGATAATTAATTTAGGCAATTACATACATTTCTCCAGCTTCGCCAGACGCTGCAAATTCATGTGTTAAATTTAAGTTCAGCTCAAATTTCAATTATCGCAAAAAACAATTTTTAAACCAAAAATTAATACAAATACCATTTTTAGAAATGTTTCTACAATTCCAACAGCACAAGCAGCAAATGATGCTATTTTTATTCGCCATGAAATTGCCAACAAAGTTTCCGTTACATAAAACTCTCTCTGAAATGTCAAATGTTTTCTATTTCATAGCAATGTAATTATAATGCCAGCGATTTGATTACACGCGAAAGGGTTGCTAAAGCATATAAATATAACACCTTTGCCGTCATTTTCAGCTTGGATTGCATAAACGTGGCACATTTTTGTTCTGCAAAAGTTGAGATAACTCTCATTTGTTCTTGTTTTAAATGAAAGTTGACAGAAATTTTGGAAGAGAAGCTCGACACGTGCATTAAATTAACACAATTGAATTGTAAGCTGATTAAAGGGAAAAATTAGCGCAAAACATTGAATAAGGAATAAAAATAAGTAGATAGTATTATAATGATAAATAATATAATAAATACTTGTAATATCTGAAAACTTAAAAAGAGGAGATTAATACACTTAAAATTAGTTTAATTTTATGATTCAAATAACAAACATTTATAAATACATATAAATGGTCTTCAATTTTAAATAATCTTTTATTTTTTACTTCGTCTTCATACGTATATACGTTTTTAAGACTATTTTTTGCAATTAAATGCCCAATCACCCAAGCCTGGTGGAAATCATTCTCACCCGCTAACCAGTAATTAACCTACTCCAAATATACGTTTAAATTGGTAGAAAATCTACACCTGGCGATATAAATAAGACTCAAGGGAGATAACAGAGCAAAAAGAAGTTCTTGTGCTTTCTAATAACATTTCAGAAAAATTGATTGAATATAGTAGAAAAGACAAAAAAGAATTAAAAAATTTAAATAAAATATTAAACCTCAAAAATATAGCCTTTAATTTACTGTGAATAAATAAAAGTAATAATGTTTATTTATATAACTATAAATAAATAATTTAATAATTTAATTTAGTTTAAATAAATATTTTATATAAATATAAATATATATTTCAATATTTATATCAATATTTTATAGAAATACTTATTTTTCTTCAACAATTCGTTTTGATTTTCTCAGCACACATTTCTCTCAACGTCAAGCTGTAGCCTAACAACCTTTTCGTATTTCCTTTTATTTCATTCTGAGTGTTGATCAAGACTCAACGAATTGATTTTGTTGTATAAAAAGTAAACAAAAATAATTTTCAAAAAGATGGATAATATTGATATTTGTCGCCCATATTTGGCTGTATTTCCCAAGTACGGGCTGCCAAAGGTAAAGACAGCAAACGAGTTTAAAAGGTAGGTTAGAAATAATAGAAATTATTAAAAAAATATAAATTTCTCATACGAACACTTATGAGTAAATAATTAGACTTGCGAGTCCAAGTTGAATTGATAAGAATCACAACCTGCTCATAAAAGTCAGCCTACGTTTTAGCTTTACTTATATGAGTAGCTTATATGTAAATCTCTTTCAATTCAGTGATCTAGAGCCAGAGCTGCACCTTATTGGAAAGGCGATCGCCAGTATGGAGTGCGAAAGCGTAACCCGGAAATTGTGCATAGGAAAGTGCAGCGAGCAGAAAACATGTACCAAAAAGTGTATTGAAGAAACGCAGAAGTATCAAAATGAAGATGTAACGGTGTCCAAAGGAAAGGACAAATTGAAACAAGTAATAGAGAAACTACGGCGTGGAGAGGATCCGGACACAATAGTGATGGTCGAGTTTCGCGAATTCGCTTGCTCTGGCGCAGTCCTGGGTACTTACTCGTTATTCTTTAGCAAATGCCGCGGTAACCCTGTGATCGACTTGCGTCGAAGCCCCATGTCGGCCAATACATTTGAGCAGGTATACAAGTGGATAGTCACACGGCGCTACAGCATTAAGCCAGGTGATCTGGTGCGCGTTATACGTGCTGCCAGCTTTCTGGAGATGAAGGAACTGCTGAATTATTGCTACGGCATGCTGGACAGCGATGGATTTAGAGAATTTCGGGCCTTTAACATCATGATAAAATCACGACATTGCATTGAGCTATATCAGATCAATCAAGCGATGGCTGTTCGCATATCAAAGGCAGCACTGATCGTGCTTTGCAGCCTAGAGTTTTTGACCCTCAACGAGATGCAGATCTGTGCGCTGCTGGACTCCAGCTCGTTGGCAATCAATTCGGAAACTGAGGTGGGCTGGAATATGCCAATAGGAATAGCAAGCATTTTTAATAATTTTTTTTTTTTTTTGTAGCTTCTTTATGGTGTTTTGCACTGGCTAAATGTAGACTGGCCCGCTCGAAGGGCCTCCGTGGTGAACGTGCTAAAGAATATGCGCTTTGCTTATCTATCACCACAGATCCTTTGTCAATTCAATGGCGGCCACATCGGCCCGTTTGACAATGTAATAAACGAGTTCACGAGTCACCCGGAGAGTAAGCAGCTAATCGAGGATGGCATCTTCTACAGCACGTTCGTCATCACACTAAGTGGTGATTTTAGCAAGCTGGCGGACCTGCCCAATGCCAAAAGGGAGATGATGATGCCACGTCGCTGGGTCCGAGATACCCGCTGCCCCTACCATCGACCCGTGACCAGGCTATGCCCAAATATGCGCTTAGTTAGCTATGAGGAATTCGCTGATTACTCAGAGACGCTGCTGGACGGTGATCTTGACTACGAACAATATTTTGTGTACCCAAAAGATGCCAATCTCAGCGAAACTTCTTCTACGAGCGTTTTTGAAACTGTCTCATCAGAAAGTGTCAATGATTCATGCGCATCTAAATTGTCGGTCTGGACCAGTGATTCAGTATCGCTTTGGGGCCGTTCCGAATGCAGTGAAAACTTTCAAATGGTGGACCCTGTGCTTTCTTCAATTGATACTGGCAAAAAAGTTGAGATGAGCTCCTCAATCATGTCCCGTGTAGATTTGGTATCTGAACACTTTGCTGAACAGATGACGACGTTTGTGCCCTCGGAAAAGTGGGAGGATTGGGCACCTATATTATCTGAAAGTGACAGTTGCGAATCTGAAGAATAATATGACTATATTTTAATATTTATTTATAAAAATAAATAAATTTGCATTTTAAATGATAACAAACCGTATTTAAGCAGCAAGCTCATTATGCTCTTAAATGCATCAAAGTAATTCAAAGATAGGAATTCAGCTTAAGTTAGTTATCACATTTAAGGTGTTAAGGTACGAGGTGTTAAGTGTTGCGGCGCATGTCCTGACACCTGAGTGCGGCCACCTTAAACCTTAAACGCTGCTTGATACTTGGGTTGACTTGCCATACAGCATATATAGCATACACACACACACACACACACACACACAACACCTTCAGCACACATTCAACACTCGCCTGAACAAGTGCCCGCCACATGCTCCTCGTATATCAAAAAAGGTAAACGCGTTGAATTTTCCATTAGGTTGAAAAGCATTTTCGGCACACGTGGGCGGTTTTCTTTTTTCAACGTTGGCACATCATACATATTGGCAACTGTGGCGTATGCGTAATATTTTAGGTAAATAACAGGCGTCGAGTTTGGTTTCTAAGTGCCGCATGTAAACATATAAAAAAACAAATGTACTTAGTCAGCATTTTGTTTATTGGCCCCCAAAAGCCAAAGAGAGCAAAAAAAGAAAAGGTTGACAACTGAGGCGGCAATTGCAAGCAACACTTCGAGTCCCACCCATCAGTTTGAGACTGACTGACTACCCAAACTCAATTAGCCAGTGAGCCCGAAAGGGCAACAGTTCGACAGGCCTCAATCAATACAGTCTATCCTAGCGAGCATTCTCATTCGCATTGCCATTGCATAAACTTCTCAAAGTTTTTTGTACCGGAAAAAGTTCTCTGAAATGTATGCTTATTGTTGAAAATTGAATTGACTTTTAGATGCTGGCAAAAGTTGTCCTTAGGCGAGCAAGCGAGAAACAGTCAGTGAAACAAAGTCGTTGCTGACATGGCAAAAGTATTTGGAAGGAGTTACAGCTTAAAGCATAACTTGAGGAAAATTAACAAAGAAATTCCCCGAATAGCTTTCAACTTATACAGTTTGGGAATCTATATTGTGCAAAGCTGTAAGATATAGAGTTACAAATATGTTCTTAGCATTGAATCATTAAAAATATAAAACAATTTAAAATTTATTTGGATTTTTTTGTTCAAATTTGAAAAAAGTTTTGCCAAAACACGAGATCTTTGAAATTTAAAACAAATTTTTAATTGCTTATCATAAAATCATAAAATATTAATTAAAGGCTGATATAGAGGGTTAATATCTGAATACCTGTAGACAGCTGTCTTAGCCTCTGTTAAGCTACCAAGACATTTCAAATAACTTTATAAGAATTTTAAACAATATTTTTAGGCACTAAAAGTTCAGTTTATTATTATTAATTGAATGACAAAGTTTAGTACAGTCCCTAAGCAGAGCTAAACTGTTGAATGAACATTTAAAGAAAGATAAAAACTGATCGAAATTATCGTAATCTCTGTAAAAGTAAAAAATCTCTTACTTGCAAATATATTGGGCGAATTGCTGCTGTTAATTGATATAGTAAACTATGTTTTTGCTGCGCCTAACATCCTCTATTTAAAAATAATAAACACAACAAATTTAATGAGTCAGAAATAATTTTAAAAACAATTTCTATTAGTCACCCACTCAATAGTTGAATCGCTTTTTGCACCTGTTTAAAGTTTAGCTATCTATATTGATTATATTTTCTTACACTTGCTTTAAAATAAGTTTGAAGTTAATTGGCCAACTCTGCCAAAGTAAATTGCAAGCACGTCTACAATAAATTGCAATGATTAACTTTCAGCAATTTACTCTAAACTTGCACTTGCAAAAAGTATATATAAATATAGTTACTTAACCTGTGGCATCGTTTAATTAAACAATGAAACAACAGGCAAAATTGTTCCTTATACATAAAAAAAAAATATATATATATATACATGTATAAAAAAAAATATATATAAACAATTATATAAAGAAATAACCAAATGTATATAGAAATAAATATATAAATAAATATTAAATTGCTAAAATAATATTTATTAAATTAAACTGTTTTCTCTTATTATGTGCGTTGCCTTCATGTTTGTTCAGGACTTTTGAAGTCCTGTACAATTTGCATATGTTAAAGATTCGTGAAACACATTGGCCTTAAATGCACATAACCTTTTTTTGATAGGGCTCGATTTAAGGCTGATTTTATGAGCACCGTCGTCGTCTGTCGTCGCTCTTTTGCTCGTTATATGGATGCATTTATTTTAGACTCAACACACACATTTCGTATATTTCGCATATATTTCTTACACTTCACTCATTTTCGGGGCGCTAAACGCGTCTGTGCACTAATTAAATTTGCGTACGTCTAAAAGCAGGCGAGGCTATGAGCCTTTTTTTATGTTATTAATGCAGGCATATGCGAAGTGCGATTGAGGAGTTTTTGAGCAAATATATGCATATAAATAATTATATTTAGAAATTTAAAATATACATACATTTAGTTACAAAAATAGCAGCTGATCTTCAGCCTGTTCATACTGATTATATTATATTATTCTTTTAATAAATTATATTCAAATTATAATTGTTAATAAATATCTATAAAGAAAAGGCCTAGTTCTAAGCCTAAACTCTTAAATTATTGTAAGATACTATTCACAAAAAAAATCTGTAGTTATAACAAAGAGTGAAATAAATTGAAATTGAATTGAAATATTCAAATTATAAATTGTACTTTAGATTCTGAGTTTCTAAGTTTTATAGCTAGACATTTATTTTGCTTTATATAAATTCATCTTAAATATACTAAACATATACCAAACTTATAGATTTGTATATTATATATTGTGTTAAATTGACAGTTCATGTATTTATAGAGATTAAATGTTCAAAATTATATATTAACAGAGCTATAAATGGAAACTTTGTTCATTTCTACTACAATTTAGTTTCGGCTAATTAGACTTAATACTTTATAGTCCTTTATAATTCATATATTTATAGACATAAAGTTTTAATGTTGAAGTGTCCAAAACTAAACTTGCTTTCTTAACTAGCTTAGCGAGTTTTCTAACTAGCTTTTTTATTTTTTGTCTCATTTTAGTCTCAACTCATTTAACTTTATAGTCCTCTAAATTGACGGCATTATACATATATTTATAGACATTAAGTGTTCAAAGATTATATTAGCTTCCTGTATACCTTTGTTAATTCCAAAGATTATATTAGCTTTCTGTATATCTTTGTTAATTTCTGTAACATTTCAGTTTCAGCTCGTTTAAATTATGATTAATTATCCCAATAATATTTAATTACATAACAATCAGAAAAGCCATTGAAATTATTGGCTTGGTATTATGGTTAGCAATGGCAACAGGTTCGATTAATTTCTTAGCCATACCTCGCATGCCTTGAAGCTTGACAGTTGTGTATGTGTGTGCGTATGTGTGTGTGTGTGTGTGTGGCATACTTTTAGAGTGGCAGCGCATGGCCATAAATCAGCGAAGCTGCCGCCAGCCGCTGTTAAATCAAAGCACAAAACCAAACTGACATGCATTATATATTTATATATCAGTGCTCCGGTTAGCAAGTCGACTGCACACACACACACACACACACACATGTGCAGAAGACATACACACACTCATGTTCAAGCACACGCGCAAGTAAGAAAGGTGCCCCACAGATATATGCGAACATTTAGCAAACTTGTATATCGCATTTTTGCTTTATTATTGCGACTTTTTTATGAGTTTTGATGCGGCTTTAAAATGTCATAAATGTTAAAAACAAATACGTTGATAAATCCTCAAAGCACACAATGCTGGCTAAGGTAAAAACAAAGAAGGGCAATGCCAATGGGTTAACAACGTCAAACGCCCAACACCCAACAGCTAATACCATGCGCATCTGCAATGGCATGTGGGCGTGGTCGTGGGGCCAAGTGGAGGCCCAGCTCTCAGCCAGAGTACCATATCATCACGCATTGATGCACATCATCAATTTTTAACGAGCTACTTTTACGTGACCCGCCCACTCAAACAGAGAGCCATGACGTAATCGCAGGCCGCTGATTGTACCTATCGGATATGTACATACATATATATGTATACACATTCATGCCCACATATACATGTATGGCCTACAAATATATCTATCGGCATAAATATACACGCGCATGTGGTTATAAGATCACATAACACGATATCATGCATGCGCTGAGGTTTAACGGCGCGACACCCGTAACACTGGAACCGCATTTGCAAAATACATCAAAGTCCAATGTGTGCATCAAGCGAGAAATAAGTCCGTTTCAACAACGAGGTTGCATTTGCTTGGAAATGGATGTTGGGCCTGAGGCACTGCAGACATCAACAACGACTCAAGTTTTTCAGATTTCAGCTGAATGGGACCAACAACCAGACTGTGCAGGTAAAAGTAAGCTTTAATCTTCGATTTTTCTCCAAAGCAAATACTAAATATCATTCTATAGTAATTTGTTTCTTAAAGATAATAAACTTTAAGGTAAACACAAATAATTTGATAACTCTAGTTGCCAAGTTAAGTGATATATTCACAATGAAATCTTGATGACAAATTTTATAGTTTTTTTGTTAGCTATTTGTAAACAATTTTATTTTAGATAGGTGCTGAAATTATGCAGAGTCCAATTTTATTTTATTTTAAAAGTAAGAGCTCAATAAAGAGCTCTATAAAAATAAATAGAAAAAAAATTTTCAGCTCGTAAACTTAAAAAAAAATACTAATTTAAAAGTAACACTGTGCAATAGAAATGGGGACTCGGCAAAGCAAATATCTGATATAGACTATCAAGAATTTCGAGCATAAGAATAAGTCTTATGAAGAATGGAGTCTTATGAATTGGAAATATTAGTCTTGAAAGCAAAATTAAAAGTTTTTCATCATAAATTGACTCAAAGTGCACGCTAACTGGCTTGTAAGACAGCTGTCTCATAAGAAGTCTAAGAAGACGTCAATTTTCGTACGTTCTCACTAACTAGAAATTAACTTTCTGCAAATACACGTTTAAATTAGTAGCTTATCTAAATCCGGCGATGCTAACAAAACAAAAAGTTGATAATAAAACAAAAAGAAACTCTGAATGATTTTTTTGTTATTTATCAAACATTTCTAGCAAATTTTGTTGAAAAATAAGGAAATAGCAAAATGAAACATAACTAAGATCTTATTCGCATCTTTTATCAAAAAAAATATATGAAAAGTTAATCAAAGTTGCGCTCACCTTTCTTTAAAGTTATTTATAGAGCTTATGAGCAGTACCTAAAGCAATACCCCAATCAATATACTCCCTATCTATATCTTTCGAGTTTTCCATTTAATATTTTACTTCAACTACTGCGGTAAGCATGCCATATAATATTAAGAGATAAGTTCATAAGTTTCTTTTTTAATAAAAGTGGCTAACATGGAGCTAAGCCAAGAATCTAGACGGCTCTTGAATACAATTAAAACTTTTAAAGTAATTCTTTGTGAAAACGCGCACACACACAACTCATTTAGATTCCAAGGTCAGGCATTTCAATAGACTCGAGATGAGCATTTACAATGTGCTTTATACAAAAAAAAAAAAACAAAAAATGTTTCAGTTCAACTGAAAAGTTTTCATAATGGACAACAACAACAACGGTGCGCGGGGAAAACTTCACTCACACAGCTGCAACTTTTTGTGGAAGTTGTTGTATAAGCGGCTTTGTAAGCATAAATTTTAATGCAACAGCATCAGCAACCGCAAGCATGTTGAAATGCTTGTTGACTGTTGCCGTGTTTCCCTGTTGCTGCTGCTGCTGTTGTTGCTGCTGTTTTACCACTGCGAGCCATCGTCGCATATGCAAATGACTTGTAAGTGGGCCGAGCGACTAAGAGAAAGAGAGCAAAACAGTAGCAACATCAACAGCAGCAGCAGCAGCAGCAACAGCAACAGCAACAGCAGCAGCAGCTGACGTAGTTATGAGTTTACAGCACAGAGAAGCCGCGACATCCAGGTAAATACCCCAAGCTATTAGCTAGCTATGCCAGGCTTTTATTCACGCCCACACACACACACACTCACTCACATACACAAAGGTTAAAAGTTACCTTTTATGCTCGCACAACTGCAGAGAACTTTCCAGGTACTACGACCGCGAAACTTTACTATTTATATTTGCCTATACTACCTGCCAGCTCGAACATAAGAAAGAAAGAAAGTAACATCACTTTGGACAGCCAACACAAAGTGCGTCCGAAACGTTAATTAAGATGCAAAGCCCACGCGGCGTATGAGTGATGCTGCTGTGTGGGCAAACGTTGCAGTTGCAGAAGGGCAAAAGCAAAAAAAAATGAAGAAATAAAAAATCCGTATAAATTTCAAAGAGAGGCTAAGCAAAGTGAAAACTTTTCCAATTTGCATATTACAATAGACAGGCATTGTATTTCTGCATTTGAGTAGCAGCATATTTAAATATTGTCTACTCTCTTTCTACTTTCTTTTTATTTTTTATTTTTTTTTTTTTTATTAATGCTTGAGCCTGAGCCAATTTCATTTTAAGCGACGCACTTTCTCCTGTGAGTGTCCTGTGCAGAAAATTGAAAATTTATTATGAGCGCACGCTGTCCTGCGTATGTCCTGTATACACTGTATCAACGCATGCATAAAGCACATACAATAAATTTTCATTTGTGTAACCAAACAGCAGCAGCAACAGCAGCAGCAGCAGCAGCAGGAGTGGCAGGAGTAGCAGGAATAGCAGTGGCAACGGGGCAGCCGAGCCATAAGAGGCTCATGGGGAGTCGGCAAGAAAGCAAGTTGATTGAATTGACACGACAGCCGTACTCCCAATCCAATTCAGGCAATAACAAAAAAAAAGAGGAATATTATAAGGAAAAAAAAACTACTCAGCAGTACACACACGCACACCATTGCAGGCACTGTCTCTTTGGCTTCTTGAAACACGCCCACCTGCCCATTCTCACCTTTGATATTTACGCTTGCTGCGGCAGCAAACCTGCAAAATTGAATGAAAATATTAAAAAATATAAAAGAATACAAATAACGTATATAACACATATGTGTGTATGCATATTACCTTTTTTTCTATATATAAATCTATATATATGTATATATGTATATATAAAATAATTGAATTTTACTGCGCATTTTTCATTTATTTGTTAATAATTTCATTTATGAGCAAGCGGCGCAAACTTAAAAATGCGTAAAAGGCGTCCAAATTTTATTATGCGCTGACATTTAAAAAGGCAGCCCGTTTTTCTCGTTCCGCCCGAAAGCAGGCAACAGTTTTTTGCTCTGCGCTTGTTTGTGCTCCTTTTACTTTTCAGCTTGGCCTTTTATGCTGGCTCGCATGGCAAAACGAGTATATTCGATTGCAATTTCGATGAGTGTTTGTCACACAGATGGTTCTGATTATGATTGCCGTTTGTCTTCTCTATAGCTTGAGTATCTAAAAAAAAAAAACAAAACACACTGAATAATCAAAATTTATTAAAATAGGTATATGGGTAGATTATATTCTTATCTAATACAGATAATTCTAATTATGATTGAGGTCGACTCTTTAAAAAAAAATATAAAATATATAATAAATTTATTTATTTATATGCAACAAAAATTTTAAAATATTTTAATGTAGTTTTTTTTAATATAGGCTAGGTTACTTTAGTACTTTTACCTACTACAGATGATTCTGATTATGATTGTCACTTGAACTACGAATATATCTATAGCTTAAGTACCTTTTTTTAATCGAACACTTCAGATGAGATCTCAATGATATCTAAATAAATATGCATAAAATACAAATTAAATAAAATATGTATTCTAAAAGTTTAGAATCTTTTCGTATTTTTTATCTAATAATGGTCATTCTCATTTTGTATTCCATTATTAAACTTATTTTTTACCCCTAATATATTTTTCGAAAGTAAGAAAACTTTAATTATATATTTAAAAAAAAAAAAACTTTTATGATATAACTGCTAAAATGCTAAGGCTCCTTTAAAACATGTAGCGAGCATTGTGAAGTCTCTTTCAGCTGACTTGTGAATGTGTGTAACTTTTCTTGCGTTTGCTGTTATTCTTTTGTTGCCTTTTGTTGCTTCAACAATTGGGCCCGAAGCGTTGACTTTTCTGAATGCTGCTTAAATTGAGGAGTTACTTATAATATATTTTCAAAGTTTAGCTCAGTTAAGTGTAAAAAAAAAGAGTGGAAACACCACAACAAACCTGTTGCAGTGCTCTCAGGCAAACATCAGACAATCCCCAAGCAATTTGACGAGGCCCACTTTACGTTTATATATATTATATATGTATATATTTATCTCCCAGGGGCTACCTTTATTCAGCAGCTCGTCCATTCTTCTGGCTGGCTCGATGCTCATTAATTTTATCAAGTGTCGCGGCTATATACAGGACCATATCAAATGGTTTTCAGCGTGCAAGGCGACATCCAAGCCGCCTCACCTCTTGGCCCCCAAAACGTGGAAAGGTCAACGTTGGGTAGGAGCTGATTGCACTTTAAACCGCCGCATCGTTCCGCCTGTGGTTGGGGCACGTGTGGCACATGCTGGTTGACAGCGTTCACTGCTCAGGTGGAGGCAACAAGACGAGCGAACGAGTTCAGGCGTGTGGCTAGTCTTGAGTTTTTGCGGTTAGCTTCACAGCCATCTGATGCACTTAAAGTAACGGTAAACATGTACAAGATTTGCAAATCTGACAGACACATCAGCACCAACGTGAAGTTAAAAGGTCGCCTGTTGTCGCCGTCACTTATCGTTGCATATACCAAATGTACTGATAGCAAAGAAGAAAAATTACCAAGCGAAGACAATTCCAACTAAACTATAATTAACTAAATAGAGGGAAATGTATGAGACTTACTTAATGAAATTTTGAGAAAATATTAGAGCACTTATGCTTAATTAAGTTTAAATTACTTGTAATAAAATAGTTAAACGAGAACTTTCTGTATTAAGTTTAGGAGCTTTGTTAATGCATATGTAGAAATCTAGATTTTCATGAATTCAGGCTTCCACAAATTATTTTGTTTACCAGCTATGAGTGTGTGGGATACTTCTATTTAAACAGATGTACCCACTTAAATGAATTTTGTTTTTTTCTGTCAGGTCGGAAATTACTCAGACAATCCTCATATTAACATGCTATGCGATTCCCATGAATTTAAGTAGATCCACAGAACTTTATGCTTTCATTAGAAGTGTTTAAGAAGCTCACGCAAGCAGGAGGCGGATAAGACTAAGTAACTTATGAATGACGAGGAAGGGAAAGAGATACTGGAGGTTTCTTGGTATATCTATTGTACTTTAGGCCTCAAACTTAGACATGGCAATCACAAAATATTTAAATAATATTTATATATAAAAGAAAACAAAACAAATCAAGTCGAGAATCCACTGCTTAGAGATGTCCTGTACCCCGTGAAGATATAGATTCATATACATATGTATGTATATTATAATTCTAAATTTCTAGCTTTTTGTCGTCCTGATAAAAAAATATATTTACTTTTCCGGTAACAGACATCATCAAAATAACATAACCCGAATTGACAATTGCAAATTGGCCAGGGTATAAATAAAAAATTTCAAATGCCTGACATCAAATTGAATGCAATCAATTCAAATTTATGTCTATTATTCAACACAATTAGTAAAGTTTTAGCAATGCTTAAGTCGTTAATGTGAATGCCAATAAACATAAATGAAAATCCAAAGAAATTATAATGAACACTAAAAGCCATAATTAATTTTCATTAAAAATGTATAAAACTATTTGCTTGAAAGCTTCACTTCTTTGCATTAACTTTAAGAGCAAATATTTCAATTGAAATGCCCAAAACTATTTAATTACTAGATACTCGTAGTGAATTGCACTGCCAACTGCCAGCTGCCAGTTGAGCTTGTTTTTTGTGTATTTAGTTGTCAGCAGCCACAAGAATTCATTTATCAAGTTTACATTGTTCCTAAAAACAATCACATAACTATGGCATTTTCATGCCACAGCAGGTTTTTACCTATGCTGTTTGGTGTACAGATAGAGATAACCACACACAAACTGCAAACAGGACGAACACAAAGGCAATGGCAAAGGCTACCTATGCGACTTTGTTGCAATGGCAGTACAAGTGACTGCTTGGGCTGGTTGACTGACTTTGACAGGAGCAACAGCAACAGGACTATAAATAAGATACGACCATGTGTTTCACTGCAACTGTGTCTATGTGTGTGTGCATGAAATTGAAAGAACTGTGTCACGCCTTTATTTGCTTATAAAACAGACCAGAAACAACGACAAGCTGTTTTAGTTGTTGTTGTTGTTGTTGGTTTTGTTATTATTGCAGTTGTTGTGCCTGTTATTATATCTAACTGTTGTTGCCATGTTCATAAAAGTGTCACACCATCTACATACATACTTGTGTATGTGTGGGTTTGTGTGTGTTTCTCTTTGTGTTTGTATGTGTTTGAGTAGCTTCCTGTTGCATGCTCGACTTTTTGCCTGAACATTTCCGCTTCCTTTCATTTAATATTCTGTACACAGTATATTTTTGACAATGTTGGTTCCATGTTTTTCGCTTTGGCCTTTCCGTAGCCCACGTCAAATTCCACAATATTTAAATCAGAGGCAAATGCCAAGAAGCTTTAAAATTATGTTATATTTGTGCATCTTATACCACTTGATTGAATCGTTATGGCACACCTGTTGCAGGCTCAAAATAAGCAGCTTAATAAATATAGAAGCATAACACATGCCATAACTTTCGATTACACTGTTGCTAGTTGCAACCTAAGTGCATGCGCTGCATAAGAACAATGTAGATGTATTGTATGATATGATTTAACAAACTTATGAGATTTATCCAATCGAACCAAACGGCAGAATTTATTGTCGAGTACTTGATTATGACTTGTCTTATGGCATCCGCAATCTGAATGAATTTATGTGTTAATACAACTGCTTAAAAATAACTTATTACATCTGAGTGTGTCTGGAATGAGATTATTTAGAATTTCAGTACTGAATACGGAAACTCTCTCAGTTGCAATCTTACTGCAAGCGCTGCATAAGAACTAGATGTATTGTATGACATGATTTAACATACTTATGCGATTTATCTAATCGAGCCAAACGGCAACATTTATTGTGGAGTACTTGATTTTGACTTGCCTTATGGCATCAACATTCTAAATAAATTTATGGGTTAATACAACTGCTTAAAAATAACTTATTACATCTAAGGCGCTGGAATGAGTTTATTTAGACTTTGACTAGTGAATACAGGAATTCCCCCTAAAACGAGTATTTAATGATGATATCACACTAAAAACCCACTTGCTTAATACCACTGACCATACAACACATAGATAGGCCAACTAGAGCAAATTTTGTACACAAAAGAAATCTGGAGATTACCGACCGCTCGTATTTTTGTGTTGATTCGTATTTGCTCGGCTCGGTCGCTTAAGGCTCGAGTAGTCAAAATATGACACGACAAAGTTAATGCGCTGCGAGCGCTTAAACGAATTGGACACATGCTTCAGCACGGCTATGTGCTATTTTTCCTTACTCTCTCTCTCTCCCTCTCTTTATGCTCTCTCTCTCTCTCTATGGTCTCTCAAATAGCAGCAGCGCACAAAAATTGAAATTTGTCCGCGACGATCCCATGTCTTTCCTTCCGCGGAAAGAGTATACCGAATTCTTAAAACGGTTTGCCATGCTCATACAAAATATTTGCGTTTTCATGATTATTTTTGGGAAGGGTATGAATGCGTTGACGCTCATAAAGAATATGGTTTCGCGACGAGCATGCACACACACACTCACAGTGGCTTGCTGCATGTATGAGCATTTGTGTGCCTGTGTGCGAAACTGTATTCTTGCTGTCGATGGAATATCGAACTTTTGAAAGCGTTTGTCATTCTCATGCAAAATGTTAGCGTTTTTATGATTATTTGTGGGAAGGGTATGAATGCGTTGATGCGCATAAAGAATATGATTTCGCGACGGGCATGCATGCACACACTTACAGACCATTGCTACATGTATGTGCTTTTTGTTGCCTGTGTGCGAAACACTACTCTTGCTGCCTGAAGAAATTGTAAAGTCCGCTTGTCGGTCTTGTGAAGTGCACACACACATTTGCATGTGTGTGTATGGGATGCGACGATCAGAACTGTCGAGTGCCCGCGATTCAGTAGTTTGTCAATTTTGTATGGTTTGAATTGTAGAGTGACAAAGTTAGTCGATCTCGTTGATTTTCATATCCTTTTCACAAATATGTACATATGTACCTATATGTATTCATAATATATCTACATATGTACGTTTTTGAATGTACATATCTACTGGTATCGAAAAAAAAAGAACTATTAATTATAATTACTTTATACACATTTTCAAACTGAAAAAGTTATAGAAATACATTAACTAATAGGTTTATTTAATGCGTCAAACTATTCTCTTTATTGCCAAAATTACTGATGCGGTCATAAGGGCTCATTTCATAGTCACTCTACAATTCAAACCATACAAAATTGACAAACTACTGAATCGCGGGCACTCGACAGTTCTGATCGTCGCATCCCATACACACACATGCAAATGTGTGTGTGCACTTCACAAGACCGACAAGCGGACTTTACAATTTCTTCAGGCAGCAAGAGTAGTGTTTCGCACACAGGCAACAAAAAGCACATACATGTAGCAATGGTCTGTAAGTGTGTGCATGCATGCCCGTCGCGAAATCATATTCTTTATGCGCATCAACGCATTCATACCCTTCCCACAAATAATCATAAAAACGCTAACATTTTGCATGAGAATGACAAACGCTTTCAAAAGTTCGATATTCCATCGACAGCAAGAATACAGTTTCGCACACAGGCACACAAATGCTCATACATGCAGCAAGCCACTGTGAGTGTGTGTGTGCATGCTCGTCGCGAAATCATATTCTTTATGCGCATCAACGCATTCATACCCTTCCCAAAAATAATCATGAAAACGCAAATATTTTGTATGAGCATGGCAAACCGTTTTAAGAATTCGGTATACTCTTTCCGCGGAAGGAAAGACATGGGATCGTCGCGGACAAATTTCAATTTTTGTGCGCTGCTGCTATTTGAGAGACCATAGAGAGAGAGCATAAAGAGAGGGAGAGAGAGAGAGTAAGGAAAAATAGCACATAGCCGTGCTGAAGCATGTGTCCGTTTCGTTTGAGCGCTCGCAGCGCATTAACTTTGTCGTACTATATTTTCAATGCCCGAACCCCAAGAGACCGAGCCGAGCAAATACGACTGGTCGCTAATATTTCGACTGCCTTTTTCGGCGTTGAAAAAATTTGTTCTAGTTGGCCTATCTATGTGTTGTATGGTCAGTGTTAATACCTACAAATAAATACTCAACTAGTATTATCGAATTATATACATATACAAATAATCGATGTTGTTGGCCCACTCACGCAAAAAATAACCTGCTCGCTATCGATATTGTTATTAACAGCCATAATTTGTTGCCACTGAATTATTGCACAACAAAAGAAAAGCGTTTTGCACATATTGCGGTTAAAGCACCCAATTTGCTAAACATCGTTCGTCGGTGTCCCTGCCGTTGTTTGCCTGGTGCTTTTATCAGTACGAAATTGGCCAATTTATTGCATTTTCTGAACATCGAGGCTGTATGGCATTGTTATGTGCCCGATTTCAGTCATTAAAATGCGATTTCGATTCGCTTCGTCTTCGAGCGAACAAAACGTACCACAGGTGCAGTACATTGAACCAGCCACCTAACATGAGCTCAAAGGAAAAGGAAATTGCTTACCGTTCTCAGCATCAGTTACAGTTCTATTTTTAGTCAGGACGTTGACTGTATCACAGGGAATTGCTGGCAACAAGTTCAATGCACAAACGTACATGTAGTTTAGATTTTGCAAATCAACGTTTGCCAACAGGTTAATCCCCTCTAAGAGCTGATTAGCGTTGAGGGACACAATGACATAGTATATTGGCAACATTCATCGGAAAGTTTAAAAAATATACATTTGTATTTTTGCGCGAAAACTTTGCCCGATAAGTGCTCTCGATAGAAAAATTAATAAGAAATTGGTATTAATTGAGCTGTGGCAAAAATTAAATTTGGTATTTTTAGGCCATTTTACGGATTTATTAGTTGATCACTGATATTTTAATAAAAAAAAAAGTAGTTCACTGGCAACAAACACATGTAAACAGAGTTTGCCTTGTTTTAGTTTTTGTCGTATTTAAACAAAGAAAAAATAGTATAAATGGAAGAAAATTGGACACATACCGCCGAGGACTGGCGGGACTCGCCTTTTCTCGTCGTTCTCTACGAGTACATTGTGAAGAATGCCGGCATGCCGTCTGACATGGGAACACTAATTGCCTATTTATTACTCTTTCTCGTCACTTGGTATGTGGTGGTCTGGGCGGCACGCTTCATTATCTCGCTCATCTGGCCTGTGGTCATCTGCATATCGGCGGTGTTCCTGTTTCAGTTTCTACGCTCATACGATCAAGAAGATCTGTTGGACTTATTGTACCAGGGGATAACCACTGTTGCGGATACAATAGTTTTGATTTTGTCAAAGACATTAGGATTTTTAATAAGCTTCTTGCACTGACTATACATTAGTCGCATGCATTCCAAATTCTTGTACATACATATGTTAACTTATCGTCATTGATTTATTGTAATCATTGGCTCAAAATTTAGTATATTTAAATATATGTACATACATATAATGCCATACCAAGTTTTAGTATTTAGTTTTGGAACCATATTTTGGTCGCTCTGCGTTAGATATGGTCACACTAGTTGCCCGGCAAAGCACGATAGCAAACAGTTTTGGAAGAGGAGCAAGTGAATTTATTAATTCTGTTAATAAAGGGTAATACAATATTTTTAAAAACGTATTTTCATACACATAAGCAAGCCGATATACATTGTCTGCAAAACAGTGTTTCAATTTCATAATTTCATCATGCTATATAAATATTAAAACAAATAACAAAGCATTTATTTATAGAATTTTGTACGGTGCCTTGAAACCCTTGTCAATCCGTTTCTTTTTGTCAAATTTATCGACCTTTGTAGCAGCATATAATATTGTAAGTTTTCCAAAAATATATATTTATAAATATTCAGTAAGCATTGGTCGCTGCCACAGCTCTTGCAGAATGCCAATCATACGCTTGGAATCGTCCGATAAGGAAATTTTTGATACAGACATCGAAATTGCCAAATGTTCGGAAACTATTAAAACGGCACTAGAAGACTTGGGCGATGAAAGCGACAATAGTGTGTTACCTCTGCCGAATGTGAACTCGGCCATTCTACGCAAGGTACTCCATTGGGCTACCTACCACGCCCAAGACGATCCGCAGCAGCCGCAGGAGGATGAAAATAAGGAGAAACGCACCGATGACATTTCATCTTGGGACGCTGACTTCCTAAAAGTCGACCAGGGCACTTTGTTCGAGCTCATTCTGGCAGCCAATTACTTAAACATTCAAGGTCTGCTGGATGTTACTTGCAAGACTTGCGCCAATATGATCAAAGGCAAATCGCTTCAGGACATTCGTGAGACCTTTGCCATAGCCAACGACTTTTCCCCATCTGAGGAGGAGCAGGTACGCAAGGAGAACGAATGGTGTGAAGAGAAGTAGAAGCAAAGAAGCAACAATTAAATTGATTATACGACTTTGAATTAAAATGAAATAAATGAATTTCGCTTGTTGAATGCAAAAAGTTTGAAATTGCCTTAAAGAGTGGGTGAATTTTAGCTAAAAATCAAAAATAACCTCCATATATACTATTACATGGAACATTTTGGAAGTACGAAATGGTCTATTGCAGTCGACAGATGGCGCTGGCGTTTTTATAAATTCAGCTTTAGCCATTTTTCTTACCGCGTGATTGCTGGTATTATTGGCTTGCAAAACTATGTTTTTTTGTACTCCCACAGCACGGTCACACTGCGGCTGAATTCGCCAAAAAAAAAAACCAGCTAAACTAAATTTTTGATCAGGATTGGCGCATAGCAAGGAAATTTTCAGTAATCTTCTCGAAGTTTGTAGTGAAATTGCATTTTAACGCCATCCATAAACGCAACTATCTAGTTGCGTGACACAAACACACAGGAACACAAACATATTTTGTTGGTGAAAAAACAGGCGGCGGCAGCGGCGGCGGCGACGCAACACACGCGACTTGCAAGCAGGCAAAACACGGCGAGGAGGACGACTAAACCAAGTAGCTTGGCCCAGTCTGAGTGTGCGTGTGTATATGCATGTATGTATATGTGCAGCTCGAGGATAAATTGAAAACACAATAACAACAACAATGGACGTATACGACGTAAGCGACGATCTGATCAAGAAGCTTAACGACTGGAAACTGATTGGCATTATATCCGGAAAATTCAATGAGCTCAAAGAAAACTACTCGAAGGTGAACTTTGTGGAGCATGCATTGATCGACTTCAAGTACATGGAGAAGATATTCCTAAATGTAACGCTGCGCGAAAGCAAATGTAACAAGCGCAGTGTCGAATTTCGCATGCTTGGCAACGAGCAGTTCTCTCTAAAGAATAGAAAATACTTTCAGGCAAGTATAATAGTTTGATCAGAATTGCACTTAATAATACCATAAAAAATACTCTTCTCTTCGTCGATAAATACACAAATAATCTAAAGATCCTCTCTCCACAGGCACTCGAATTGTACAACAAGAGCATTTGTTACGCGGAGCCCAACTCGGAGAATCTGTCGATTGGATATGCTAATAGATCGGCGGTATTCTTCGAGTGGAAACGCTACCGGGAGTGCTTGGCTAACATTGAGCTGGCGCGCAAGGCCAACTATCCGGAGCGGCTGCGTCATAAGCTGGACAAGCGTGAACGCGACTGCCAGCAGTTGGTGCAGCAACAGCCGCCGGATATTGTGCCGTACGATTTTAAGATGAGCTTCGATGCACACCCGCAAGTGCCATTCATAGCCAATTGCTTGGAGATGCACGAAACTCCGGATGAGGGCCGGTTTATTGTGACCACGCAGGATCTGGTTGTCGGCGACATCGTTGCCACTGAGGAGCCCTTCTGCTCATCGCTGCTGGCGCCCATGCGATACATTAGATGCTCCAACTGCAAAGAGGAGCGCTATCTAACGCTCATACCCTGCGATAACTGCTGCTCCGTCATGTTCTGCTCGGAGGAGTGCAAGAAGCGCGCCAATAGCACCTTTCATAAATACGAGTGCCCCATTATTGACCTATTGCATCGCATGTTCAACAAAATCCATTGCATCGCGTTGCGCACCACGCTGAGCGCCTTGGATCTCTACGGCAGCATTGAGGAGCTGATGGCGTACTGCGAGCAGCCGCAGAATCAGCACAAATCCGTATTCGATCTGGACTATACGCAACTGACACCGCAGGAGCATTATCGGGCCATACACGGTCTGGTAACGAATCAGCATTTGCGCTCCGTCTCGGATCTCTTTCAGCGGTCGGTGGTGTGCGCCGTCCTCAAGCACTTCATCATGGAGTACACGCCGCTCAAGGAGTATCTCGGCGGCGAGGAGGGTCGCAATTTCTTTACGGACTTACTTTTTAGACATTTACAAACATCACCATCGAATATGCATGGCATTGATCTCGTCGAACAGGCGAACGAGACCAAGGACGATCAGTCGCATTCATCCGGCGCCTATGCGTTCCTCTCCCTGCTCAATCACTCGTGTGCACCCAACACCCTGCGCATCTACGAGGGCGTCAAGGCCTATTTGTTTGTGTTGCGGCCCATTAAAGCCGGCGGTGTGCTTTACGACAACTATGGGTAGGAGAGATAACTCTATTGTAGATCATCCGACTTTATTTAATAATATATATATATTTTATTGCAGCGCGCATTTTGCAGTCTTTGGCAAGAAACAACGGCAGGAGACGCTCTCCATGCAATATCGCTTCAACTGCAAGTGCGAGGCATGCGAATTGGACTATGCGAAGTATAGAAATTTGCCGTTCAAGGCGTCGGTGCCGCTGGTCTCAAACGACACGGACTTGAAGTTGTTGGGCGCCTACAACTACGATTTTGCATTGACCAATTATCAGAAGTACTGTGATTTTCTGACGCAAAACGCTGATGCTTTCCCCTGCGCCCAGATCAGCTCCGCCGAGGAGTGCCTCAAAATGGCGTTGCATATCATGGTGGATGCGGTGCCCCTGAAGGCGAAAATGTAATGTGTCTGGGACACAATGCACTGACTGCCTCGCAACCCGCCATCCCACCATCTTCACCAGACGAACTACTACATATATATATATATAGATATATATATATAAATATTTATATATATCTGGACAAGCAGTAATTATCCCTAACTATAATTTGTTGCCATAAGTTTCCAGCATTTTTGGCAGCTACGGCAGTTGTTGATTTAAATTGGCATGCAAATCACATACAACACGATTGTTTCATATTTATATATCTATTTGTGAATTTATATTTTCAATTATTTCATTGAATTAGTTTGTGTAATTGTTTTGCAAACACTTCAAAGTAAATCGCACACTAAATTATTGACAGCATTTTTTGGACTCTGATCCAAGAAAAGAAAAAACAAACAAAAACTATCAAACCAGGTCGCAAGCTCAAAATTTTTATAATGTTGTTGGATCACCAATGTCTTCGAAACTGCAAAAAGAAAACTAGAAAAACAAACACTTTTTTTGTAATTATTTTACAAACAAATACAATATTTTTTAATTATGCATTACATGCGCTTGCTCTCATTGCACGCCAGATGGCGCTCTGTGAAATCGCCCCGTTCTCTTTTCCCACAGGTACTTCAATGCATTTTGCTATACAAATCAATCAATTGCTGATTTAGCACTCCACTACTGCGACTCGCTGTGGCCACCACGTCATCCGCCTTGGTGCTCGCCGTCAGCAGCTGCACGAATTCGCAGCCCGAGGCCTGCTGCGCCTGCGATGTTGTTGCCCCCGCCGCGTTGTTATCCATATCCGCGAACAGAATGCTAGAGAATGTTTGCTCGAACTGCTTCTGGACTTGGCCCGCATCCATGGGCTGCAAATCTTCGCCAGTTGCGGGCTGGGTCTGGTTAATACTCAGCTGGGCGGCCAGTTGATCTATGCGATTCGGCTCGCGCTGCTGCTGCTGCTGCATCAATTCGCTGTTCTTCATGTAAATGTTGTCGCCAATGCATTGGGCATAGTCCTCGTAGTGGCTCTGATCTATGGGATTCAAGAAACTGCCGTCCATGGCCTGAAAGCCCAATCGGATGAGCAAAGAGATCTTCGTATTGAAGCACTCCAGCCACGCCTTGTTGGTGCGGTAAATGGACAGCTGTTGCTCCTCGCCGCAGGCATTCCAAAAGTCCAGTAACGTATTCTTGGTGAAATCGATGAGCATATGTCGCTTCGCATCCGGATAGAGTCGGCTAATGGCATCCAGGTGCCGGAATGTGATGTCCAGCAGATGATGCTGGTGCCGCGAGACAAATAGCTGCCATTTGTACACCATGGTCATCAGATTCCACAGCTTCTCCATGGACGTTTCGTCCAGGCGCATCAGCGAACAGGTGGCAATGTCGTTCAGCATGAACTTGCAGTGATCGGCGGTCAGCAGCTGGGCATTGCTGTGCATAGAGCCATTGATGAGTGACTCAATGAACTTGGGCTCCAATAGCACCGTCGTCACATCGTGTATGACTGGAGTGGATAAAAATAAAAAAACTAATTAATTGGAGCTCAATTAACGGCGGACAGTTTAGGTAACCTTGAAGCGACTTGTCGGCCGCAATTTGTTGAGCCTTCAGACGCTGGTCAATTACGTAGAGCGCCTCACAGCCCAGATTGACCAGAATGAAAACGTTGGCGCGCGGATTGAGTGGCTGGCGTGTGGACATTCTAAAAGGAGCTAAGGAGCTGTATGGAACTGCGAGCGTCGACTGCTAAACGTTAACTAAGCCCGGACAGCTGCTGCCTCGCTCTGGCGCTGTGGCTCTGTGGTGCTCACCCGCTGCTCGCATGCCACAGCGGCACGCGACCAACCACGAATAATTCTCACATACATTTATATTTTTATTGGATTTTTCGTTTCCGTGCTGTTGGACAAGGGGGTCCTGTGACGACGACGACGACGACGGCGACGGCGACGACGATGTTTGATTGCTTTATGAGAACCCCGGGCAACGTCTTTTATCGCCACAATAAGTGCAAATAAAAAAAATGCAATGCTCGCTATAGCCGAAAGCTCAAATACCAATTAGTTACTTGTATACTTATGCTACGCCTATGGAAATCAAGCAAAAAAATAATTACAGGGACCGCAAATAGGAGTTATTAATTTAAAAAAAAAAGAGGTACAAAACAAACGTTCAAAAAGAGTGGGCGAAATAGGCATAAATTACTTTTTTCACGAAAAATTAAAAAACAGGAAATAGACAAAAGGAGAAATAGACAAAAGTTATTTTTACGGCAAATTCAAATACAGTAAAAATTTTTTTTATATTTATTATTTAATTTTAATTATTAAAATTAATTTGTATGACTTGATTGGTATTATAAAAATTGAAAATAAAAATTGAATTGATATATCTTTTAAAACAAAGCAGATAGATCATATATAGACCTATAAATATGACCTGCGCATTAATACCTTGATATATATAGTTGATATATAATATGTGTGTATGTATGCATATTTAACTTTTTTTTATTTTTATCATAAAGAATCATTTTAATGATTTAAAAAAAAATTTTTTAATTCTCTAATTATAATCGTTACGGTCCCTGATTATATAGATCTTTAACTGCACTTTATATGCTAGCTAGAGATTGACAGAGCTTTGATTTTAGCTATTAGCTATTTAATATCTACATTTAATACAGTTAACCAAACAAGTGACAAAGCTAATATACCCATTCTGTGCAGAGCGGGAATGGCATGTATAATTATTATGGCAGTGGCCGAAGTAGGCGGTCAGGAGTAGGGTTTTTCCTGTGGAGTTTTCTTTGCCTGGCTGGCTGTCTGTCTGTAGGTCCCATAGTTATTGATTTCTGTTTATTTTGCAACGTTGTTGTTGCTTACAAAAAAAAAAAAAAAAAAAAAATACTGCAAACAATAAAAATGTTTCTAAACTAAAAATATATTCAGTACCTATTAAAAAATTGGACTACAGCCATTTGCTGCCACGCCCACAAATTGCATTTATATGCTAATTTCATATTAAATATGTGGGGGTGGCTGCAAATAAAACACCTGCACTGCACAGTTTCGAAGCACGGCAAAGGAAAAGGAAACAGGAAGTTGCGTGGTTGGCCGCACAATGCAATTAGCATACGACATGACGTCGATGAGTTTTCAACTTTTAAATTGCAATGCTTTGTGGCGCCAAGAAATCAGTGGTGGTAACGCAATACGGTCACACTTATAATTTTTTGTATACTGTATTAAAACAAAGGTCAAATTACAAAAATAATAAAATAATAAAAATAAATTAAATATTAAAAGTTAAATTATTATATTTTTAAAAATCTTTTCATTTTCATTTTTTGTTAAATATACTAATTTCAATACATTTTCAATACGCAAAAAGTATCGATAAATTAAGCTCACATCCCGAAAGAATATTCTAATGCCGTCTACTGGAAACGGTTGAACGAAGGTGACAATCAAAACAAAGTCGTTTTAGTGTTTGATTGTTCAGCTTAGTAAAATTACGAGAAATTAATATTAAAATAAAAATATGTTGCGTCAAATATTACCTTCCTGCACACGACCTTCTCTACTATGTCGACATATGTCTGTAGTGGCCAAATCAGTGAAGTACACACAGCACGGCGAGCCGCAGGATGTGCTGAAACTAGTCGAGGATAAGCTGGCGGATCCTACGGACAAGCAAGTACTTGTCAAGATATTGGCAGCACCGATTAATCCCGCTGACATAAACACTATACAGGGCAAGTCTATATGGAAATTTCCATTGATTCATACATATTATATGTACCTCTTATATAAACGAATTTATGAATATATTGCAGGTAAATATCCGGTAAAGCCAAAGTTTCCAGCTATAGCCGGCAATGAGTTTGTAGGCAAGGTCGTTTGTGTGGGCGAGCAGGTGAAGAGCCTGCAGCCCGGTATGCATGTGGTGCCGCTGGCTTCCGGCCTGGGCACCTGGACAACGCACGCCGTCTACAAGGAGGAGCAATTGCTTGGCATTTCAAATAAAGTGGGCCTGGCGGAGGCGGCGACCATCACTGTGAATCCCTGCACCGCCTATCGCATGCTCAAGGACTTTGTGCAACTAGCGCCTGGCGACACGGTCATACAGAATGGCGCCAACAGCGCCGTCGGTCAAGCCGTGCATCAGCTCTGCCGCGCTTGGGGCATCAACAGCGTGGGCATTGTGCGCAATCGCCCAGAGATTGGTGAGCTAAAGAAGCTGTTGCAAGGCTTGGGCGCCACCGCTGTGCTGACTGAGGAGGAGGTTCGCACCAGCGACATATTCAAGTCGGGCAACTTAAAGCGTCCCCAGCTCGCCCTTAACTGTGTGGGCGGCAAGAGTGCCACGGAGGTGTCACGTCACCTAAACGATCGCGGCGTCATGGTCACCTATGGCGGCATGTCTCGGGAGCCAGTGACCGTTGCCACGGGACCGCTTATCTTTAAGGATATTGCATTCCGCGGCTTCTGGATGACACGCTGGTCCAAGGAGAACTACAATGCACCGGAGCGCAAGCAAATGTTCCAGGAACTTTGCAAGCTGATGGAAGAGGGCAAGTTCGTGGCGCCTACGCACGAGATGATTCCGCTGGAAAAGTTCAAGGATGCAGCGGCTGCAGCGCTCAACTTTAAGGGCTTCACTGGCAAGAAATTCATATTGGACATGAGTAAATTTTAAAAAACTTTTAGTTGTGGGTAAATGATTGCTTTTATACTGGAATAGCACTTTCCAATATGTTCACAAAATACATTTTGGTATGCATTTTGAAAGGATTTTTGTAAATTATCGATTGGACTATTAAATTATAAGGCTGTCGCGTTCAGCCTAATTTAAAACTTGTTTAATACACGTTATTTACATTGAGGTCGAATATCTTTTTGTTAGCAAAATATGTTCACAAAATACCGTTTGGTATGTTTTTGAAAGGATTTTTTTAAAACTATCGATGCTATCGATTGAACTATTAAATTTTAAGGCTGTCTCGTTCAGCCTAATTTAAAACTTGTAAATTTACTGGTTCATTTTATAACTGAATACCACTTTCCAATAAGCTCACAAACCAAGATTCGGTATTTAAAATCTAAGGATTTAAAAATAAATTATCAAAGGCAATGGTGGTTAGACGGATTATTTGAAGAACCTGTTGCTTAGAGCCTTTATGTTACGTACAGTTCGATTTAAATATTGTATTATATATTCAGTTTATAGTTTATAACATTTCAATCTCATTGGCATGATATTTGAGCTGCAGCGTCATGGCCGTTGGCGATGTGGCATCTGTGATTGTCAGCTGCTGACCATCCTGCAGGCCCAGTTCGCCCAGCGACTGCGTCAGATTCTTACGCGTAGCCTCTTCGATGCTTTTCACATTGGCCATGTAGAGAGTGCGTTGCTTGCCATCTGCCATGATGGTGGTCAGAGCTGGGCTCTTGAGCTGGAATCGTGGCAGTTCGCAAAGCTGCTTGATGACATCTTCCAGGGTTGTTGTATTGGGATCCTCGATGTTCAGCAATTGCGGCGTATTGCTGCAGGCCAAACAATTATCCGACTTCTCCGCCTCATAGGTGTAGGAGTAGATGCCATCCAAGTCGTTGAAGTTAAAGTAGTTCGACATGCTGTCGTAGCAGCTGGTGGCCAGCTTGAACACCTCCAGGGCACAGGCGGCGGCTATAACCGCATTGGTGCTGGCCACAGCCGGGATAATGTGCTTGATGACGCCCTGGACCAGGCGATAGGTGACCCCGGTTATATTAAACTGATTGGCGCGCTCCTGGGCACGCTCGTATATCCAGCCAATGTGTTGTGGATCATCCCCATCCAGCGGCGCATTGAAGGGACTCTCCTTGTCCCACTGTATGATCTTCACATACTCAATGCAATGCTCCGGCAGACGTGGCGTATTGGCGATCGTGCAGAGTGGATAGTTGACCTGGGGCGGGAAGAGGTCCAAGGTGCATTCAATGCAGGCTGTGAATCCGGGCAATACAACACGGGCATTGCCCTTGAATCCCTCAGTGCCGCCATCTATCATGGGTATAATGGAGGAGACGTCAAGGCTGTTGTCCTCCTCGTAGCGCAGCATGGAGAGCAGCATGCCATTGATCCAGCGACGGGCCACAATCGAGTCCAGGCCGCAAACAATGATGTGAAACTTCTGGTAGAAAGATTCATCGAAATCCTGAATCTTGGCAAAGTGAGGAGTCACTTTGCATGTGGGCACGCGATTATTGATGAAGCGCGCGGCGCATTCTGCTTTGGATGAACCCAGATCTGTGCGACGGAACAGAAACTGACGGTTCAGATTGGATAGCTCAATTGTGTCCATGTCAATCACATGCAAATCACCAAAGCCCATCAATGCCAAATCTTTAAGGAGCTCGCAGCCCAAGCCGCCGGCTCCAATGACCAGCACTTTGCATTTGGTTTGTAGAAACTCCAAATTATCTGGCGCTGGCGTAAAGTCATCCTTGCAGAATAAACCCTCGCGTTCCAAGACATTCCTCAGACCGTTCCAGCGTTTATTTTGCAGCGCAAGAGCAGGATTTGGAGGCGAGGCGACCGACATGTTCACAGATTGCTGAATAGCTGAAAGCGGCAAAATAATAACTGTAGTAGAAACTTAAAAAAACGCACTAAAAAATGATTTTAAAAATACCAAATTAAATTGATGGTATTCTTGAGCTCAACATATGAATTAAAACTCTTTAAAAGCAATAATACCTGCTTATGCTATGTCAATTTATTTTTATAGTAGTTAATAATGAATTTGTTTAAGAATATTATTTATTTTTTATGATGAGCAAATTATATTAATCGAATATTCAACTATCGATAAGTTATCTTATGCGATAGTGTAAATATCGCTTATTGCACATATCTACATCGAAATTTGAAACAACGGCACTTCATCGAAAAAAGTCGCGTCCTTTGCAGCGTGCTTCCTCTTTGCTGTACTTATTGTTGTAAATAAGATCGAATTAAAAGGAATTTGAGAAATACGAGTGAAAGTGGACTATTTAAGTAATTACAACTGCTGCAGCAATATAATATTTACTCTTAAATTGCTGCAGTCGAATTGGCGCGCACTCAAACAAAATGACGCTCTCCGTGCTGGCGTCGTTTGACGATCTGCGACGCTGCATGCAGGTGCTGACCGAAGGCACAGCCGAGGAGGGTGAGTTAAAGTCATAGCAAGTAAGAAAAAGAAAGAAAATGTTACTAAAATCGAGAATGTTTATCCTCGCACAGAATTCCTCAGTTTTCTGCGCATGTTTGAGCAGTACCACGAGAAATGCAACGGCTTCGCTACTCAGAATGCGCGCCTTCAAACGGAACTGGACAAATCGCTGGCCAAGATGGGCGACCTGGAGGGCAAACTGTATCACGCACGCCGCATTATCGACACGGAGATCAAAGCACGGCGACAGGCGGAGCACGAGCGCGATGCCATGGAGAATAAGATAATGGCCGTAGCCGATTTGCTGCGCCACGAACGCAATCTGAACAATGAGACGCGCGATAAGCTGGCGTTCCTGAATACCATGCATCCGGAGTCGTCGCGCAAGCGCAAATCCCTAAATACACTGCATGAGGACAAGTCGTATGGCGACATTAATTCCACGGGCTCTTTGCTCTCCGATCTGTCCATAACGCATTCCGAGGACGACTTTCTCGATGTGCGTCGCTCCAAGTCGTGGCGCGAGCATCGTCCATCGTTGCCCAAAAATCCAGTGCCTTGTGTGGGCAACAAGCGCTCCCGCCTGAGCACTGGCCACAACAGCAGCAATTTGGGCACACCGACAGTTGGCACCGCCACCACCAGCACCACCACAACGCGTCGCTCGGGACTTGTGGATCACCATACACTGGACGTGGGCCAGGGCGCAGAGCGCTTCTGCGCCACCACCAAGGTGACCATACCGCAGGATGGCCAGGGCGTCATACGTGCCGAATCGACCATTGAGTCACTGCCTCTGATGGGCCAGGAGCACAATGTCGATGCTCAGTCTACCTCAACGCCGCGACGTCGCTCGGCCGTCAAGGAGCCCACGGCGCCGCCCCTGACGCCCATGAATGCCATGGCTATGGGCATGTCGCCGGCACAGCAGAACCGTCTGATGATGCGAAAGCACAGCTTCAGCCAGAAGACCTTCTTGCGCGGCGACAACTGTGTCCAGTGCCAAAAGCGGTACAGTCACGAACTCCGATTAAACTAGTATCAAATGAAATACAATATAATTAATATTTGTTCTCTAACAATTGCAGCATTCGCTTTGGCTCGCTGGGATTACGCTGTCGCGACTGCCCGGTGCGCTGTCACCTCGACTGTCGCCATCTGCTCACGGTCAGCTGTGTGCCGCAGTCGGGCACGCCCACCACCAAGACGGAGCTGCATTACCTCAGCGACTTTGCCCCAGCGACATCGCCCATGATACCCGCACTGATCGTGCACTGTGTGAATGAGATTGAGGCGCGTGGCCTTGGCGAGGTTGGCCTCTATCGCATGTCGTCCTCGGAGCGCGAATACAAGGCACTGAAGGAGCAGTTTTTGCGCGGCAAGGTTACACCCCATCTGGGCAACACGGACATCTATGTGCTCTGCTGCTGTGTGAAGGACTTCTTGCGCACCTTGCGCGAGCCCCTCATACCCACCAGCCAGTGGAAGGACTTTGCCAATGCTGTGCAGAATCCGGATAACAAGCAGGCCGAGCAGTCGCTCTGCAAGGCCGTGGAGCAACTACCTCCCGCTAATCGCGACACTATGGCATTCCTTATGCTGCACTTCCAGCGCATAGCCGAATGTCCGGTCGTGATGATGCCCATCGACAATATGTCCAAGATATTCGGGCCCACAATTATGGGCTATTCATCGACCAATCCGGATCAGCATGCCCTCTACACGGAGGTCTTCACGCAAACCCAAGTAATGAAGGCGCTGCTAGAACTACCCGGCACCTTTTGGCAGCAATATCTTCCCTTGGAGCCATCGCCACCAATGGTTGCGCCAAGCAGCGCCGTCAAGCGCGTGCCCAGCAACACCCGAGATCTTTTCTCGCTATATGGTAATTACTGAATGAAATTTAAATATATAACCCTTTATTTAATATTAATATTATCTTTTGTTTCGTCAGCTACCCCACTCAAGGGCACCATGAAGAAACGGAAATGCAATGCCACGCCCCCAATGTCTGCGCATAAGAAGTAAAAGGACACAAAGAATCCACGTCCGTTGGATATTACATCTGATGCATCGCTGGCGTGTTTACTTAAATCACAAGTATTTAAATTTTTTCCATTTGTTTGCACTAAATGAGTGTTTTTATAGTTTTATGAAACTACTCTCTGAACGTAATTATATTTCCTTAACTAATTATCTAATAATATTCTGAACTATGAAATATCTTAACAATATATTGAATATTACATTGTATAATACAAATAAACATTGCACAAGTCATTAATCCATTTGATCAATGTTACACAAAAATTCATTCAAACTGAATGCGCATATATACTATATATATATTGTCACTTATAAATCAATTCTAATTAATAAGTGTTTGTTTCAGAAAGGCATCAATGTTGACCATAAAAAAATTGTAACTAATATTTAAATATTTGAAAATTAACAGCTCACTGGAGTTGAAATCCACAAAAAACCCGATTGCACTTTGATTTGAAAAGTATCGCTACAATATATCGATAGACGCAAAAATTATATATTAATTGAAATATAAAATAAAAAGTTAATTAACTTCAAATGCAAAATCTCTTTTATTAAAAGGTTAAAAAATGGTTAAAAATTAAATAATAATATTAATAAAATAATAGTGGCTCACAACCAACAATATTTGCTTTATTTGGTCTTTCCTGAAATACAATTAAAAAAAATAAATTTAAAAAAAAATAGGTTTTGTTCTTAATTTGTATAAATTTTATAAACAATTGCAAATTAGTGATATTTAGCTCAATATGGACACTGTTTGTTTGAGATGGACAATAGCACAAACTGCGTTGTACGAGAAGACTGGAACGAATTTCGATTATTTCTGCGTGAGTTCCAGCTCATCACCACTTTCCAGCCGGCTCCAAGCATCGCACGATCGCCACACACGACACACTCCTGCTCCAGCATTCACACCGTAAGTAACATAGAACAAGATTTACCTTCCTTGATCATAGCAAATAAAATTTGGTATATGCAAAACAGGTGTTAGAATGGCCAACATTGCAAAACTGTTTACTGTGCGTGCACAGACTTTGGTCCAGGCCGCCGCCCGTCAGCCACAAGTGGCGACTCGCTTCAGCAGCACCTGTGAGTATATTCCTCCACCCACAAAGTCAGATGAAGTGCAAAGTCCACTTTCAAATAACCTGTTAATTAATATTAATAGTATTAAAACTGTGGCCCGTCTATTTATTTCATTGTCCACTGTGAACAAGCAAAAAAAAAAAAAACATTGATTACGTAACTTCTCTGATATCAATTCGTCTGCCATCTCTTTCACTCTACAGCTGCTAACTGGGAATTCATTAAGACCGAAGTGACTGGAGAGAAGAAAAATGTTGCTGTTATCACACTGAACCGTCCCAAGGCATTGAATGCTTTGTGCAATGGTCTCATGTCGGAGCTGTCCACAGCTCTGAAAGGATACGGCAAGGATAGCAACATCGCCGCCATTGTTTTGACTGGCAGCGAGAAGGCCTTTGCCGCTGGCGCTGACATCAAGGAGATGGCACCCAACACATACTCGCAGTGCATTCAGGGCAACTTCCTCAACGACTGGACTGAGGTGGCCCGCACCCAGAAGCCCATCATTGCGGCTGTCAATGGCTACGCCCTGGGCGGTGGCTGTGAGCTGGCCATGATGTGCGACATCATCTATGCAGGCGAGAAGGCCAAGTTTGGTCAGCCCGAAATCGCATTGGGCACCATTCCCGGAGCAGGTGGCACTCAGCGCTTGACCCGTGTGGTTGGCAAATCTAAGGCCATGGAAATGTGCCTCACCGGCAACATGATCAACGCCCAGGAGGCCGAGAAGGTCGGTCTGGTCAGCAAGGTCGTGCCAGCCGATCAGCTGCTCGGCGAGGCCATCAAGCTGGGCGAGAAAATCGGCACACACTCGAGTCTGATTGTGCAACTGTGCAAGGAGTCGGTCAACACTGCCTACGAAACCACTCTGCAGGAGGGTCTCAAGTTTGAGCGTCGCACCTTCCATGCCACGTTCTCGACGGTAAGCTGTTTGACTGATTGCGTAACACTCTAAATTTTATATAAACAAATTTGTTCTTTTTATTGATAGGCCGATCGCAAGGAGGGCATGCAAGCCTTCGTGGAGAAACGCCCAGCCAATTTCAAAAACGAATAGATGGGGAGCATATAGATTACCCAATTAAAAGCCAGCAATGCATTTATAAAGTCGATCCTGTTGTTTATACACAAATAAAATACATGTTAAATAATTTGTAATACGTCACGCAAAATAGTTAAAAACAGATAATATGTAACATCAATGTCGGGAATGTCAGTCAATATTAAGATATATATAGATATACATATAAATATATATATATATATATATATATATACATATTATATAAATATATATATATATATGTAATATATATATATATATATATATATATATATATATATATATATATATATATATATATATATATATATATATATATATATATATATATATATATATTTATAATATGTATATATATACATATTTATATAAGAGCTTTGAAGGATTGAGGAATTGTCAGTTGATCCATGTCCACATATAAAATTTGGTCATAGACCAACTGACAGTCAACCAATATTGTCGAAAGTCTACATATATATATATATATATATATATATATATATATATATATATATATATAAATATTCATGAACAGATTATACAACTATATATAATGATGGTGCGAGCATTTATTCTCGGACCCAGCTAGTCCATTGCATTCCTGCGTTGGATAACGAAACGAAACGTACTTCCTTAGCTGTAGTTTCTTCCATGCGGCCTTCATCTCGCTTATGAACGGCGGCTCATCTTCCCGCTTTAAGATTTCGCTGGCTTTACAACTGGCAGCTCTGCCGACGGCGACTTTCTGCAATAACGTCGCACGACAATTGGCTTCGTATTTTCGGAAATATATATTTTTTCCAATTTGGTGGCTAATTCGAATCCCTTGTATTTGGCCGTTTTCTTGATTTGCGGTCGTTTCGTTGGCCACGATTGTGTTTGGGCCTCCAGCACAAAGTTGCGCGGAATTTTCTTCTTAATCGGCAACTCATCGCGAGTTTCTACGAGTTTCATCAACTCTCTTATTTTAAGTTCTAGCCTCAAACGATTGGCTTCGTCGTAGTGTTCGTTTCCAACTTGATCACCATGAAAGTGCGACTCTTCCGTCGTATTGAAATCACTATCCGGCTCGTAAGTGAGACTGCCGTCGGTGCTTTTAGTTTTGCTTCTGCTTAAATGCAGATTTAATTGTGAGAGGTTTTGGAATTCGTAAACCCCTTGAGCTGACACATCCAAGGTTTTCTTGTTGATCGCGGAGGAAACTGTGTTTGATCCATCGGCTCCAATATCTGGCAGTGGTCCATAGAGTGAAATGGCGTATTTTGGCTCCTGCACAAACTTAGCAGCTCTACCATCATCAAGGAGGGCCAGCGACTTGGATGTTTCAATCGAAAGACTACTAGCTATAGTCGAAGGCAACGCACCGGTATCGTTATCGTAATTGCTTACTTTCTTTAAATAGTCCTTGTATCTGGGTGCCATCCTTGGATCTTGTAATATTTGCATTCTTATTCTCCTCTTTGAGATGGCCGACGATCTCATTGACTTCTTATCATCTGTGTTAAAGCTGTGTAGACTTGTTCTGATACTGGAACTGTGTAGCCTTTCATTTATCTGAACCTTACGAGTATTAGTTTTACTTGCCCCCGCCTTCTCTCCCATTTTATCGGTCTTCTTTATTGGATACTCCTGTGACTGCTCAGTAACCGCTTCATCGAAATTATTTTCTCTTGTTTGATCGTGCTTTTTTATATTATGATAAGATCTCTGTTGCTTTTCATTTACCTGTTCTTTACCAGTATTAATGGGCCTCGTCTTCTTACCCAATTTATTGGCGCCGAAATTCTTTTCTTTAATATTATCCTTACTACTGATTCTCTTTATTGGACAGACCCGTGGCAGCTCTGTAGTCGTAGCATCGAAACTAGGTTCTTTATTTTCTATTCTATTTTCATTTATTGAATACATATTTTTAATCGCAGACCTTGTTGACCCACGATTAGCTAGCCTTTTTAAATTACGTAAGTGCTTAAGCAACTCAGCATCCGTAAGGCTACAACTATTTGCTCTACGGGCCTTCGCCAACTCAGTATCCGCATCTAATTTTGTTTTATTCTTTTTATTTGTCTTTTTTATTGGATACTTCTTTCGCACCTGAGCGGCTAATTTATTTATATTATTTTTATTTCGTTCCTTAATTTTCTTCGACTTCTTTATTGGGTAATCCTGTGGAGTCGGTCTATCCCTTTTCTTTGACTTCTTATTTGGTAATACTGAAACATCTAAATGAAATTTTTGTATCCTACTTCTCTTCTTGTTTTTTTTTGTTTGAACTTTCTTTACTTTTTGTCTACTTTTCTTAGCAATTCTAGTAGTTGATTTTGGTTTAATATTAACATTTGTTTCTGAGCTTTGATTTGTTTTATAATTAGTTTGCTTGCCTTTTGTTGACGCCTCAGATGCACTCACAGTTCTATCCGCACTACCTTTCTTTCGATTATTTTCAAAACCGTCCATATTCTTTGACTTTGAGTTCGTTTTCAGATACTTTTTGTCTTTATTTGATTTTCCAAAAATTTGTGAATAGTAGAGCTCTAGAAGTTTTTGTTCTTCACGATGTACCTCAATTTTTCTCTGATTTGAATGACGGTGGTAACGTTTATATTCAGCTTCTTTATCTCTTATTTCCCTAATTTTTGATTTTGAAAAAGGCCAATAGTATAAACGTCCAAATTGCCTTTTATGAATTTGTCCTATTGCTTTCACGCTTTGCTTGAATTTATCATCTTTTATTTGTTCTGGTTTTGAGTTTGTAGCAAGCGAGTCGCTTGAGCTTGACTTTGAGTCTTCTTCTTGTGATGATGAATTTTGCTTTGGGAAAAGCTGAATATTTTTCTTCTTATATGCGAAACGTTCTTCAACTTTTTCACTTTTGCCGATTTTTGTTGCATTTGTTTGCTTTGAGAAGGGCGGAACAATTCGGTATGCTCGTTGTATCTCCTTCTTCTTATTCATATATTTTTGAGCCTCTGTTTGTGATCTTTGTTGATCAAATGGCACAAGATTGCCAGATTGCCAGTTGTACACCTGCTTGGCGTCATTTTTATTTTTCTTAAGCTGCTGTGGCGTTTGCAGCCAGCTGGGCAAAACAGGCCCCGAAGTGTTCCTTAAATTAGGCGTATACTTTATATAGTAGGGAGTTTTAATAGGATCTAATGGCACAGTTTCCAAGCAACTGAACACCAGTTCGCTTAACCAATTCCGTTGATGGTCTAGGGAGCTTGATGGAAAATGGCGAGTTTCCTTTGCTCCCTTTTTGTTTGAGTTCCCACACAAAAACGGACAATGCATTGACGCAATCTATTTAATACACTTAGAATTTTATTAATACAGAAATTGGAAGAGTGAAAACTCATAAGTAACTCTATTGGCGCCAAATCAACGAATAATTTGAAACGCGCCAAATCGCATTTGAATTGGGCTGTGCTGTAAAACGTCTGTTTATTTGCAGTATTTGATTAGCAACTGAATACCGATAGTTGAAAATCTATCGATAGGAGCGCTACATTTAGCGTTTAGCAGTTAGACTAGCTCACCCACACACACATACACTCACACAGGCACATTGCACATAATCACACTGAGAGCGAATACAGGACGTTATAGTCAATTTACTGTTAGTCCTGCGCGTTGGCCGTTGTGTGAGAAAAGTAAAAGTGAAAATCGGGCCCTTGAATTTTGTGTGGAATATTTATTAATAATGCATGATTAATAAAATCTAATTTGTCTGCGTGTCGTTTGTTTGTGTGCATTTCAAATAACAGTTGCGATTCATTGCGGCTTTCGCGCGCGCGTGTCTCACAAAGGCCAGGAATACATACGTGAGCACAGCCATTACCCTACAGCGCTGCTTTATTTCCATTGTGCTGTAATCTATAATTGCGATATACTACAGCATAGCACAACCACACACACTTACTCACACACTCAGCTAGTGTGTATACGGACAGACGCACACATACTAGCAAACGCCACGACCAAGACGCCCCCGCTTTGCCCTTGAGCTGGCATAGTAAGAAGCATTCGATTTTTCACAACAAGACGTGAAAAACGCAAAAAAAAAAAAAAAAAAACGGACATACTTACGACTGAATAAAGTTTGCGCAGCTTTCAAAAAAAAAAAGAAAAGAAAATAATATATATTTACAAATATACACTTAGAAATAAAATAATATTATATATACACTCATATTTATAAATAAAAGGAAGTGGTAGGCGTTCATAATGGATGTGCTCAATCAAATACTCAACATTAATGCTGGTGGCGCCTATGGCGGCGGCAAGGCGGGTGGCGCCTTCGATCCGGTAACGTTTGCCATGAAGCCTCAAGTAGTCATCCGCGCCCTCTGCTGGGTAAGTTAAATAAAGCAAATACCCATACACACACAAACACACACACATAAACGAGTGCACACATACACAGGATTTTAACGAGGGTGCTTTGTGAAGTTATGCGGAGAATCCGAATAGCATAGAATTTTAACTACCAATAAAAGCAGAGAATTTATTCATTTGCATTTTCCCTTTAAATTGTAAAATTATAAATTTTTAATTTATATACATACACACACGTATATTTTAGATATTTTATATATATATATTTATTTCTCATGTGAATAAATTAAAATTTGATCTTGTTTGCAAGTTAATGAAACAATTAACAATGACGAGAGACACAGCTGTGCAGCTGGTATTAAAAGTCGCACGACTATGAAAATTTGAAATAAAGGCCATCAATGGCCAACAACAATGGCTATTTGTAATGGCCAACGTGTGCGTCATAGCGACGATTGGCAAGTGAGAGTAGAACAGTTAATAGTCATTTAGAACATGAGTTTGCTTTCGTTTACATTTAATAGCAATTTGTGCTGACAGAGGCCCACACACACACACATACACAAAAACACACACACACTTGAAAGCTATATTTATACAACAATAAGAAGAGTAAGACAGGTGGGGTGAGGGGGATCTGTCAGTTGGCCAAGTTTTGCCAAGGACCTGCTTTGTTATTGCAGTTGGCATTGCCTATCCCCAGGCGCTGCTTATGCTCGCTAAACTTGGCCTTCACTTAAAATTGGGTCACAAACCTAAATACGTGTGTCTCTCTCCCTCTCTCTTTCAATGTGTGTGTGTGTGTGTACTTGAACTTCTGGTTTATTGCACCTGCTCTTTAAAATCAATACATACATATTTATAGCTATCTATCTACATATATTTGTAGTATGTATGTATGTATCGTATCGTATTACACTTACTATTACTTATTGCCATCATTATATTTACTTTGCCATTATTCAATAATAACAAACGTTCCTTTTTGTTAACTCTGGTCAGCTGTTCTCCATTGTGGTCTTCGGCTGCATATCCTCGGAGGGCTGGGTCGAAAAGGATGGCAAGGATATGTGCTTGTACAATAACGATGGCATGGCCTGCAAATATGGCAATACCATTGGCATTTTCGGATTTCTCGCCTCCATGTATTTCATTGGCGGCGAGTTCATGTTCGAGCGCATGTCCTCGGTGAAGAGCAGAAAGCGTTATGTCATGGGCGACATGGCATTCTCGGGTGCGTAAAAGAAAGCTCTTTAACTTTTAATTCCTTTCCTTATAGTATATTTTAATTTCCGTACCTTTAGCTGCTTGGGCCTTCTTGTATTTCATCGCATTCTTCTACTTGTGGTCCCAGTGGAGCGCTGCACCCATGCCTCCGCAAGGCATTGGCGCCGGCAGCATGAAGACGGCCATTGTGTTTTGCTTCTTCAACATCTTTAGCTGGGTGAGTTCTAGACTCACTTAAAAGGTATGCTTGAATTGGTTTAAAATGCCAACACTTTGCAGGCTTTGTGCGCATTTATGGCCTACAAACGTTTTCTGATTGGCGCCGGCGATGAGTTCACCTCAGCCTTTGAGACAGATCCGGCCAATGTGGTGCACCAGCAGGCCTATAGCTACTCCATGGACAATGACAATGAGCAGTACAGCGCCTCGCCATTCGGTCAGCCGCAGCAGGGTAAGCAATACATATATATATTGATTACTATTGAATATAGTTAACTGAATAACCTTTCTCTTTCAGGCATGGAGCAGCAGTCGGGCATGGAGTATCAGCAACCCACCTACTAAGCGTATCTCTTAGCTAGTTGTGCCACTTCTCCGTTGTCGACACACACATTTTTTGGTAGTGCTAATGGCAAATACAATTTTTACACCAACTGCAACTATATATCTAGTACACAAAGTTGGCTTAACTTAATACACCGATGTCAAGCATATACAAATAACAACAGCAACAACAAGAATAACAACAACAACAACAGCAACAACACCAATTGCTTTAGCAGGGAAAAATCGTAAGCGTAAGCAGCAAACCCAAACTGCTCAGTTAATAGCCCTATCCTTATACAGAATAATATTAATGATAATAATTTATAAGCTAGCCCCTAAGTTGTGTGTGTGCAGTTTTTGTAGTGAAAATTTGTTGCAATATATACGACTATGATATATACATATTATATAATGCTAAATACTATATGTATATATGTCTATATATATACATATATACAAATACTTATGCTTTAAACGTTGTTAGTTATTTAGTATTAACATTTCTTGTGCAAGACCCTGGCCCTCCTGAGTCCGGCTCAGCTTTGGATTTGGCTTCATAAACGTATGCGAAAATGTTTTTTAGACAAATTTACACACGCCAGCAGTTAAACGATATAGTAATTGAACCCACACACTAGTTAACTAGCAGACATCACAAGAACTGCTCAAAACATATCCATTTTACAACCAAACCAACCCGGACAAGCATGTATGCGCATTTTTACACACTCAACTCTTTCTTCAGCTCTAGTTCTATTGAAAGCGCCGACGGGAGCAGTAGCAGGAGCAGGAGCAGGATTAGGACCTATGGCCAGGGTTGCTTGAAATTTAGCGCATATATATATATGAATAATAAAATACAACGCCAAAATGTAAAAAATTCTAAAATTGAACTACAGCTAAAAATTGTTAAATGAAAAATTCTAGAATGGCTCCATGGGGTATTGAAAATATTTACAAATTTTACAAATCTGTTTGTCGAGTTTTTCAAATAGTATTAGTGTGAAAAGTGAGCCCAAAAATTACTCACTCAACTAATATTTAGTAGACAACAAGCTCTTAAATATCAGTATTTAACAAAAATGAATAACAATAAACACAATTAGAAACAATCTCAAATCATTTAGTATTATTATAAACAACAAAATATTTACTTCATTTCGAATAATTTCAATGTCAGAGAAAAATGTGGAAACATAAATATACTAAATGACATGAAAGTAATATTTAATATTTATTTTAATAACAACTTCATATGTATTATTATAATTGTAATTATTTATTAGAACAATTTTGGAAAAGTAAATATAAATTGAGAGAGCATTTTGACCCCAGAGAATTGTTAACCCACATAAGAATTGTATAGTGAAATGAAACCAAATATATATTCACGCTATACAATTGGAAATTAATCAATATCAATGAATGTAAACATATTTCAATAATTAAACATAAATGTTTGTTTAGAGCAGCATCTAATTATGATACACTATGAGAGAATTTGTTAAACTAAAATAAAAATATATATATTATATATTTATGTATTGTATATGTAACTTGTGTAAGCCAGCTGTATGTATATGTATGTTGTATGTGCAAAAGGCTAAAACCAAACTAATATAAAATATAAAATATAAAACTTAAACAAGAGAGGAAAATAACCAAAAGCAGTTCATATGAAACTCTATTTAAAGCCAAACAAACAAACCAAAAACAAGACACTAATTCGCAGTAAAAATTTATACAAATTAATCATGTAGAAATCGTGAACGTTAAATAATTAAAACAAATTTATGCATTCAGACACAGGTTGAGAGAAAATATAATTAATAATACTATATTGTGTGTAATCGGTACAAATCGAGGCAAAATTATAAATGTACTTGTTTAAAAATCAGCGAACAATAATGTAATACAAAAAAATAAAACCAATCCCAACTAAAAACAATGGAAAGCAAAAAGAAAACATTCAATAAATTATGACACATATTTTTAAAAACCAATTAACATAAAGTCTCGCAACTGGGATTCACTATAATGGGAGCTGAATTATTTATCAACTGGGGTCACTATCCTAACTAAATCAAAGTTGGTTTCGTCGATAACGGTTTCTCTGCCAATTTTAGACTTTGCAATATTAAATACCAATGTAAAGGTGGTGCTACTATTTTTTATATCTATATTTCAGTCATCAATGACATTTAGCTATTTAAACGTTTAAACAGATTAACCATTTAACTATTTTAGCGAATTTGCTGCTCATTTTGTTGTGAAGTTCGCCATCATGACGTCTTCTGTGCGCAGGCATCCATTGTACGATTTTCAAGTTTGAGCATTCGAGAAGGAAATTTTGACGTATTTAAATTTGAAGAAAGTATTGATGACTTTTCAGTTAAGTGAATACGACGCCCACATTTGAGACTCTCTTGAACCAAGCTGAACCGATTCGAAACCAGACTTTCAAAATGCTAAAATCATGGTCAGCGAAACCGAGTAAGTCATTTAAATGGTAGAGTCATATAATAATTTTCTTAATTATGATCATGCTCTCATCGAAAATATAATCTTGCAACTGTTTTTAAAGTCAATTCTTATCGAACTTTATTTGATGCCGTTTTTATTGGTTTACTATATTTATAATTTAATTGATTTATATATACATTTTTGTATAAATATATTTTCTATAATTAACAGTCCATATTCATTTGTCGTTGTTGAAGTCATTCTGCCACAACATCAACAATTTGGCAGAGGAAGCAATTAGCAGATACCCAGAATATCCACCAGCCAATTTTTCTGCTTGAGTTTGGTTCAATGACATAATTCAAATGCTCTTTCGTTCAATATAATTTCGCTTTCAATAGAAAGTAGTCTGCAACAGACAAATATATTATACACTCTATGGCAAATTTATCAGAGGTATATGAGGATTTACTAGTTAAGGTTTCAAGTTCATCATCAACTATAAGTCATTATTATCTTATTATCTCAATATTATCTCAAGAGCAAGGTCGACGGATGATGTCATATGTGTTTACGGTATAACATCTATTCCATATCTATAACTTTATACATATACATATGCTAAGTAAACTTAACGAAAATAGATTTTCAAATTTGTCATTATCTTTTATTATCATTCATTATCTTTCATTTAATTTTTTCTACAAACTATGGTAACAAAATAAACAATAGACAAATGAAAAACAAATACTTAAAAAGGAGACTGACTAAGAGACAGTATGCTGGGATGTATATATGTATCTACAATATGGGGTAGCTGCACTCGCTGGCAATGCCACAGAAGTTGCTCGGATTGCGTGCTAGTCGAAAGAATCCAGCCTCGCCCCAGTTCTGTGAGTATGAGTTCTTGACAATCCAATAGTCACGTCCGTTTTCGCTGCCGTAGCCAACAACAGTGACGGAATGATTGACCTCCCCATTGTTGCATTCCGGGTCATCGTAAATGCCGGACTTGTATTGCTGGAAGGATACGGGAGCTCCATTTATGGAACACGCCAGTGGACCCAGCGTGGCAATAATTTGCATCATTAAATCCTGATCGCCCGGAGGTATGCTCACATAGTCGCGTATCTTGACAATGCTTTCGCGTGGAGGTAAGCCAGCCGTCTCATTCTGTCGGCAAACCATATTTTCGGATTGCTCGTACGGATACTTGTTGGCCAGCGTAACTCCATGATCTCGTATATACTCGAAGCCATACTCCTGAAAGCCACCGTCGCAGCCTTCGGTACCATAGGAATCGGCGCAGTCCACCAGATTCTGCTGCGACAGCGGCACCAACACACCCGTTCGTCGGAACAGGTGTCCCTCGAGTGCACTTATTGTCGCAAACGCCCAGCACGAACCGCACGCACCTTGTGAGCCAGGTGGAGTAACGCCTCCTTTCTCACGCCAATCAAAAGATTCCGGCATGGAAGTCGGCACCAGTCGGGCGGGCAAAAAACTTATGTGGGTTGAAATTAGTTCCCTGAAATTAAGAAAAGAGTTTAAATACTAATTTTTATCATATTGAATGTATATATGTATATATATATCAGGTCATATCGAAATCTAATATAACTCATATAATGTCTTGAAATATTCAATAAAATTTTATTTACTGCATTCTAGCAATATAATAATCCCTTACCGAAATGATTAGTTTCTCCTCCTAAAATCTCAATATCTAAATATCTAAATATCTAAATATCTAAATATCTAAATATCTAAATATCTAAATATCTAAATATCTAAATATCTAAATATCTAAATATCTAAATATCTAAATATCTAAATATCTAAATATCTAAATATCTAAATATCTAAATATCTAAATATCTAAATATCTAAATATCTAAATATCTAAATATCTAAATATCTAAATGTCTAAATATCTAAATGTCTAAATATCTAAATATCTAAATATCTAAATATCTAAATATCTAAATATCTAAATATCTAAATATCTTAATATCTAAATATCTAAATATCTAAATATCTAAATATCTAAATATCTAAATATCTAAATATCTTAATATCTAAATATCTAAATATCTAAATATCTAAATATCTAAATATCTAAATATCTAAATATCTAAATATCTAAATATCTAAATATCTAAATATCTAAATATCTAAATATCTAAATATCTAAATATCTAAATATCTAAATATCTAAATGTCTAAATATCTAAATATCTAAATATCTAAATATCTAAATATCTAAATATCTAAATATCTAAATATCTAAATATCTAAATATCTAAATATCTAAATATCTAAATATCTAAATATCTAAATATCTAAATATCTAAATATCTAAATATCTAAATATCTAAATATCTAAATATCTAAATATCTAAATATCTAAATATCTAAATATCTAAATATCTAAATATCTAAATATCTAAATATCTAAATATCTAAATATCTAAATATCTAAATATCTAAATATCTAAATATCTAAATATCTAAATATCTAAATATCTAAATATCTAAATATCTAAATATCTAAATATCTAAATATCTAAATATCTAAATATCTAAATATCTAAATATCTAAATATCTAAATATCTAAATATCTAAATGTCTAAATATCTAAATATCTAAATATCTAAATATTAAATATAAATATCTCAATATTAAATATAAAAATATATATATATAGTCTAAGAGAATATGATTAAATAAAATATCGTATTCCCATTTTCCGCCATTGTGGGTGAAATTTATACTGTACTATTTCGAAATAGGCTTAAGCAAATCAATGGCATCATACTTACTCGCCTATCTCCGTGCGCTTAGAGCCGAGCAGTGGGTCTGTCTCTTTGGTTGTCATATCAGAGAAGACGTTAATGGTGAGGGTGTAGCTGGTCACATAAACGTTCGACAAATCCACAAGTGACTTCGTTTTGACGAAGATGCTCTTGCGGAACTCGAGCTCATTTTCGTCTTGGTAAACCTTTCCCGTTTGCCGCAGAAAGTCATCGAAGGTGCTGACTTTCTTGAGCTTGGGAAATAATTGCAGCGTTTGCGATGACACAGCATTTAGGCAGGCGAACAGCAACAGCAGCTGCAGCATCTGCAGTTTGCACATCCTCATCTAAACGGCGCAATGGCGACAGATGGTCGAGAGTTCGACGATGTAAAAGTGAAAATCATTAGATAAGAGTTATGGCCAGGTGTATCCATTTAGGGACTACTCTAGTAAAATGATGTACTCTATGCAAAGTCATCAAGTTTACCAAAGTCGAAACTTCTATGGAAAGTCTTTTGAATGCAGTCTCGAATTTGTTTCTCGTAAATTCCATGAATAGATAAGCAATCACAGTAATAAACACATTTCGACACTTGATAGCTGATAATTAGCTGAGATAAGTTTTATATCCATTCTGTTATGCATTTTTTTCGAGTGAAATATTATTTTTATTTTATTTTTATTGATTTATTGCACTATAGTTTTTGGTTAGGCCATACACAGTTCGACTTGATCTATTTGATTTGTTTCATTTTATTTTTGCTTATCATCGTGTGTTAACTTTACATGGATTTCAAAGATTTCCATTAGGTTTCGACTGCTTGCTTCTATTGTTGTTTTGTTTTTTCGATATTTTATCTTAATATATGCACAAAATTAGCAGATTATTTCGCGTTCGATTCGTATCTCTCTTTTCTGCCCTTGGCAGGGAAATTAAGTTAAAAACAAAAACAAAAACATTTGTTTGTCATGCATATTAATTTCACTTTCGATAGTTCAAATAATCACATTTAATAGGTTTTCGATGCGGGTGAAAGGCGCTGAGTCACAGCAGCTGAGAACATGGGGATCTTTCGAAATATGGCCAAAGCTCATACAATCCTAATTACTAAATATTGTAAGAGAGGTTTGCACCCAACCACACGCACACAAGCACATACACACACACACACATTTATAATCCATATGAAGAAGCTGCACACTAATCACCTTTTGTTGTAATCAAGTTTTATATTCACTATTATTGGTTTTCGACTGTGCACCTCTTTCCGTATGAAGCTCTTATAGAGATGCTGCCGCCTCGACCACTGCACACGTTTTAACGCGCGGTGGCGATAGGCGTTTCTATTTTATAGGCCCTAGCTTTGCCCATAAATCCGAAGACAAAATTCAAAAACCTGCTCAGCATAAGTCCAAGCATCATCTTCATATTTCTTAGACGCTGTGTGAGGTGTGAGAAACACACCTTAGACTTACTAGAACTGCTCACCTATTATTGTAAAATGTTTCTTGTAACTCAGCAACAAAACTTTAAACTCACGCTGAAACATCAAACATTATTTGTGTTAATTTATTTGAGCTTTGAAATGAATAAATTATTTTGTTTAATTCTTCACTATTATCATAACCATGCTTTGTTTATTGATGTTTCGGTCTTAAAATGTTCTTGCAAATTAGTTCAGTTTTAAGACGGATTACCAAAATCCAAAAAACGCGTGGGAACATTTGAAGCCGCATAGGCAAATTTTGCTTCGATTTTATAGGCCTAGTTTTGTCATTGGTTTGTCCATTGATCCAAAAACTAAAAAAAAAACCTTGCTAGAAGCCCAAGGCTCGTAATAAAATTTCTTATACATTTTTCCGTCTTTCGTCAAATTTTGATTCGGGCAATTCGTAAGCTTGCTCTATCCATAGAGCATATTTGCTGTAACAGGTTTTTTGTAACAGAGCAAATAGCTTTAAGCTCGTGTAGAAGTATTAAACATAATGTGAGCTAATTTATTTTGTCGATTGCTTGTGGGCTCTGAAGGACATGAATATTTGCTAATTAAATTATTATCATTATAATTGTTTAAAACGAAATTTTGGTTACGATTACATACGCATTATGTATTTTCAGAAGTGTTTCAGCATAAATAAATTAACACAATCTAGAAGATGTTCAAGCAACGAATTCTTAATACTCTCATAGTTTTCATAGAAATATGAAAGTTTACTTTGATGTCTAGCAAATATGATATTGGCTCGAGTTATGAATAATGCGGTAAGAAGTAAAGATTTAGCCTTTAAGTATAATAAAATATTATTAAGCACATTAATATGAATTGATTTGAGGCTTAATTTAGATTTAAGCTAATATTCTGGCGATAGTAAAAAAAAATGGAATTCGTTTGCGGCTTAAAGACAATTTTCTAATAGCTATAAACATTAAATGTATTATATTAAAAAATACCAATACTTTAATCTATAAGAAAAATTAATACAGAACTAATTAATATCATTGGGATTAAATTGTTATATATTTTAAAAATAATTAAGTGTTTGTAGTAATTTATTATAAATATTTCTGTTTTCTCTTTTCTAGAAAAATAAACTTCAAAATTCAAGTCAAAAGGAGTTTTTAAAATATAAATAATTGATTAATTATATAATTATTTTTAATTAATTATCTATCTATTATTAATCTAATTGATATATATTTTTAGTATTTAATTTAATTAATTTATTTATACTTATTAATTTTACACTTATTTTTTACATTTTTACAGAAAAGCTACAATGTTTGCTGTAAGAGAAAAAAATTTCCATTTTAGTTTAAGTTGATGAATGGAACCAGTTTGGTAGGCTTATAGTCCAGTCTACACATAAATTTTATGTTTCGTTGCAACATTTATGAATATATAAATATCGAATACTAAATTTTGATTGAATGAATGTTTTTGTTTCCCCTATATGTAGTTTACTTGTGATATAGCTTTACTTTTACATTTCATGTCGATAAACAGGTCTAACAGGTATTTATAAATTTTCTAGTTTCATATTACAAGTAATTATGATAAATATGATTGAAATTAAAAACCTATTAATTTAAAATTAATTAACTTAAAAATTATGAGTAAATTGTATTCATATATTCACAACCAAGCAATAAACGGGAATGTACATAGGAAATTAGCATTAGGTAGTCAAAGTCTTAGAGCTATCAGCTGGGCTAGGAAGAACCAAGATACATAAAAGCCGTCATATAAATTGATATGTATGTATATCTATAAGATTATGTTATGGCTTTCATTTGGCAATCTTTAATAATTTTACTGCCAAATATAAAAAGAACTGCGGGCTTTGATCTATGCCTGGATAGATTGCTTAACTGCCTTAGCAATTGTCAGATCTTACAACATTTATGATCTTGACAGAGAGAAAGAGAGAGAGTGAGAGAGAGCGAGAATTTTTGGAATTGAGATTGAACTAGGCCAGTGGAAATTTCAAATTAACAGAGATATGAGAACCTCTCGACGGCAGTGGGACATGTAAACAGACCACGCCTCGTCAACTAGATACATGTACGTAGATGTATTTATGTACATAGATATGTGAATACCATAATTATACAAGTGCGAATTAGGCATTTGCAGACAGCCAAGAATGATAGTCATGATTTTAATGCCGCCTATGTAGAAATCTATTTGCACATTTCTTGCGCTATGGAGCGTCGTTTATCTATTATTTGCTTGTCTAATCGTAAAGAAAGTGCATGGATGGGCGCGACTATATAAAGGTACGTACCATGTTCGATTCTTAACTAGTCTGTGCAATATATTCGAAATGTTCAAGCTTTTGCTGTGCTGTCTCGTGCTCACTGGCGCCTATGCCATCAATCATGGTACCCAGGCTGCCGATTTTGCAGCATATGTGGTGAGTTTTTAACGTTGCCTAAGTTATCCCTACAAAGTGAAATATTTAAAATTTAAATTTGAAATCATAGCCAAGCAGTGTTTCCATTAAATGTATATCGATTGTGTTGCTCAGTGTTGAATTGGTAGTCAAACTATTGTCATTGTTAGGGGTTAACAAGAATATATGTGAACAAGCAAGAGAAAGTCCGTCCCAGAGGTAGAGCTTTGAATTACATATATTCGTATATGATATAAAGCAGAAAATTATGTTTTTATTGTGATATGACATCTATAATATCAAAATTTATATTTCAAATTTTTATATTCTTAAAATATAACTTAAAGACTTGAAAAACTAGAGATATTCCATTTGAGTTGGGTAAAAAATATAATTAAATTTTTTAAATACTATAAAATACTCTTTTAATAAGTAAAGTGCTGGAATTTTATTTTGTATGTATATAGCCCATAAAATTTTTAAGTATCTAGCATTGTGTAATATAGGAGGATCAAAGCTGGCTTCCCCAGACTCATTCTGCCCAACAGCTCTTACTTCTTCTAACTATTAAATTAAAATACATACAACTTTTATATTTTAGGCTAGATTTAATAAATCCTATGCCACCGCAGCTGAGAGAAATGCTGCCCAATATTACTACAACTATCATAAGAACCAGATAGCTCAGCAAAATTCGCTGGCAGATCGTGGGGCGAGCAGCTATCGTGTGAGAGAGAATCAATTCTCGGATATTAGATTGATAACGTTTGCAGCACGTTTGCCGCAGGCTGTTTATCCTGCGACTTCCTCCAATGTAACGCCCGTCACACCGAACGAAGTAGCTCCAGCTGAGTTTGACATGCTGACCCAATGGGGCATTCAGGTGAATGCCCAGGATCAGGGCACAGTGTGCAGCAGCAGCTGGGCCTATGCGGCGGCTCGTTCGATTCAAATACTGAATGCCATCCAGCTTGGGGAGGCTGTGCCATTGAACAACTCCGCCCAGGCACTGATCGATTGCGCTGGCATGGGCAACGGCTGCACCACACAGGTGCCACAAGTCGCCTTTGACTATCTGAGCCAGGAGGGAGCCTATCTGCTGAACGAGGCTGAATATCCCGCCAATAACTCGCGAGACCAGCAGGGCATGTGCCTACCGCAGATGCCAGCGAGTCCACTCAAACTGGACAACTATGGCACCATTCCCGATGGCGATGATGCCCTGCTCATGCGCTACGTTGCCAGCGAAGTGCCCGTGATTGTGGAGTACAATCCGGCGACCTTTGGCTTCATGCACTACAGCAGCGGTGTCTACGTGCCCCCCGTCAGGGCTCAGGCCAGCAGCTCCCAGTTCCTGGTGGTCGTGGGCTATGGACACGATGTGGCAAGCAATCTTGACTATTGGCAGTGCCTCAACTCATTTGGCAACACATGGGGTGAAAATGGCTTCATCAGAATCGTACGCAGCGCTGCCCAACCCATTGCCAAGCATGCCATTTTCCCCAACAGTTTGGGAGCAATTGCGACTACGCCTACTACAACGACTACGTCAACTACACCCACTTCATCCTCTACACCGACTGACTCATCTAGCTCAGCAACAACAACAACTACCACTACTACAGCTACACCAATCGCACCATAATTATATTCTGAATGCTTGAAAGCAATTTTCCTTTATATACATTTGTCTGGGTTATATATAATGTGTTCTTATCAAACATGCCTCTATATATTTAAATATACAAATATCGTTAACATACTATTGTGTGCTGTTCTTTATAAAGTTCCACTAGGAACCTATGCTGTTTTATTACTTTTCTGCTTTGAAAGTGGTTTGGTATCCCCTACTTGCTGAAGTCTGAACTGTATTTTATAGTTAGCTAAGACTTTGCTTAGTTTCAAACTGTAATAAAATAATAAAATAATAATAATAAAATAATAATAATAAAGTCCTTATAACTTTTCTCTGATATCAGTTGGGTCAACTAGATTTTAAAAAAATCATCTCAGCAAAGGACTAACTCATCAAATAAAAAGTTTTTCTGCTCTACAAGTTTATCTAATAATTAATATTTCAAGAGAGCATAATTTGATTGAATTAGATTATCCACAAAAGCAATTATAAATATATTTTTACTCCTGATGGAATTTTGTTTTTATTTATTAATTTAACTACTGAAATCACGGTGGCTCTGATCAGGCTAGCTTCTGTTTTAAAATATGTTTATTAGTTAATTAATAATTACTTTTGATTGATATTTCTAGTTCTAAACTTAAAGCTTTTGTCTTGCAAATTTCGTATTATATTTATTGTTTTGTTAATCAAATTTATTGTTGGAATAATAGGCTTATACGGTGCTTGAAATGCTAGATACACATATATAGAAAGAGAGAGAGAAAGATAAAGAGACAAAGCATAAGGCAGAGAGGCAGACAGCGAGATAGCGAGACACTCGACATGCTACTTAATGAGCTCATAATGGCTTGCGTATTCAAATATAAAATTTAATAAGGTATTTTATGGACTGTGGACTAAAATAATGATCCTTAAACATATTAGTATTCACTTTTAAAAACAACGGAATTATTTAATTATTTCGTAGCCAAGGACCAGAATTTGAATATGAATGTAGAATTTAGGCGCATTCAAAGCGCTGTGTTTTGATGACGAATTTATTTCTCAATGATATATGTGTCATCTGCTGGCTGTACTTCCCAATTTCAAATCCCCTTTTTAATAGAATTCATGAAACTGTTATTGTACCCTGAACCCATTGAAAATAATAAATCAGGGTATATTGGTTTTAATAAAATATATGTAACAGGCAGAAGAAAGCATGGAAGACCGATCTGTCCGTACGGGGTAACGCGTCGATCTCAGAACTTAGAAGAGCTAGAGACTTGAAAATTAGTTTGAAGCCCCCTTTTTTTTTGATTTAGAAAAATAAATAACTTTTTCCGTTTAAATGATATCGAATAAAAGTCTTATCAAAATTCAGTCATAAAATTTTATATCCTAAATCTTTAGAGCTAGTTTATAAAAATTTTCAATATATATTTATATATGCATATATATTTTATACAATTTTGACTTTGAGTCCACCCCCTTCCCTAAAAATTTTCCAAAAAAGTATTTCAAGGATTTATGGTTTGAACACATATGAATGTCATTATCATATTCTGAAAGATTGATTACAAAACTCTATTTAGAAGGAAAATTTCAGCACAAGCGCGTTAACTGCGCAAAAAGCGAAGAATTTTTTTGGAGTCTCAGCTTTTTTTTCAGGTTTCAGGGCATCTCGTAGTCGAGCAGTCTCGACTAAAGCACTCTTACTTGTTTAGATACCAAGTTGTTGGACTATGATATTGACCTTAACAGCCTATTAACGTATTTATAAAATAGCTTTAAAAAAGTCAGCAAATCAAAGTAAGATTTAAACTTGATTTAGCTATGTTTCCATACAACTTTTTTTTTTTTTTTTTTGATACGCTATTATTGACTAAAACAGTTTGTTACGCATTCAAATTGTTCGATGAGTTTCATTATTCCATAAAATTGTTAGTTTTGTTTCTTTTGTTTTGTGAAAGTTTGTAACTTTTTTGTTTTGTTTTGTTTTATTCAATTTTTGTATTTAGTTTATTTATTGATTTTTCATCTACAAGCGGAGCTTTACAGACTTAAACGCTAAAAATTAACAAGTTCACATAATTTGTTGTAAATTGTTGTTGTTTTTTTGTTTTGTTTTTCTTTTTTTGTTGTCTTTTATTTTGTTGTAATTTTTGCATATATAATTTTGTTGTTGGGTTTGCTTAGAAACTCATAAACCAAATATAAATTTCATAATCATAAATTTCACGACTCAGCCAGCGCAGACAAAACACATATATTTTGTATTGTTATTATTATTATTATTATTGTTATAATATATGCAACTGTGTGTGTTCTTTTTCAAGGTTTATAGTATCTTTACTCAAATCTGTGTTCGAAACATTTATTTGGTTTTTATCATTAATATGTGTGTATTTATTATAGGTTGGTTTACCTCATGACGAACCCAAAATTTACTGTTTTTTTCTTCCATGCTTTTGTTTTTTAATTTATATATATATGTCTTTGTTTTTATAATATTAAATAATATTATATTTTCTTTTATTCTGAGTTTTGTATTGTGGTTAGCATTTATATTATCAACATATATATATATATATATATATATATATATATATATATATATATATATATATATATATATATATATATACTGTGGAATTTCTCTATTATTAATTTACTTTAGAATCTCGTCACTCGTAAAGCAAAGCTCAATGATATGATTCACGCTATATATTGTTATTTTTTTATTTTCATATTTGCTTTTTTTTGTTATTATTTTTGCGTGTGTATTTGTGTGAAGTATGTGTTTGGTATGCGTATATTTTGATGAACTATAAAATAATATGTGGTTTCTTTGAAAATAATTTTTTTTTATTACTTTTTTATTTTTAAAATGAGATTTCCTTTTTCTTTTTAAACTAAATATAATATATGTTTTTTTTGTTTGTTTTTTTTTCATTGCTTTTTCAAATATGCACAAAATGTGTTTTTCAATTTGTTTATAACAACGGCTAGTGTAATTTTTTTGCTGTTATTTAATGCACATTTAATTTTTTTTTTTGTTATTTAATTATTATTTCGTTTATAAATTAAAATTAGTTAAGTTTATCTACATATGCTCACAATGTTGTTGTTATTTTTGTTCATATAATTCTTAATAATATTTAACTAATAAATATCATTTTCTGTTTCTATATATATATAGATTTTATATATATATATATATATATATATATATATATATATATATATATATATTTGTTAATGTATATAAGTATATTTATGTATGAAATAAATGAATGTATGTATGTAAATATATTTAATAAAATTTCCAATGTCATTTATTTTTTTTGTTTTTTGTTTTGTGTAGTGTGTTGGCTAGTGTTTGTTGTTGTTGGGTTTGCACTGTTTTATGGTGACTGTACTTTGCCTATTGGCCGTGTCAGTAATTATTTATGTTTTTTTTTTATTTGTGCCTAACAATTTGTAAAAAAAAGCACTTGAAATTTTATATTTAGGCTTAATGTTTGCCAAAATAAAAAAAAATAAAATAATAATAATAAAAATAAAAATACAAAAATGAATTTGAAAAAATATTAAACTACACGAAAACTTTTTTAATTCTCTTTTATTTTATTTTTTAGGAAGATTTTTTTATATTTAGTTATTTGTCTATTTTAATTTTTTGTTTTTGTATGAAGCTTAAAATGGACAAAATATGATTTTTTTAATTTCTTTTTTTTTTATGTTTTTTTTTTTTTTTTTTTTTGGTTTTTGTAAATAGTTTTTTCTTTTTCGCTATGTTATCTGCTTTTAGTTGAAATTTTCATATTATTCTATTTGAATAATTTTTGTTTTTACTGCAATGAATCCATAATTTAATTATTTTTTTGAGATGATCTTGATTCCTAGTTACTTGAAATACTATACTCTATTAATGTACTCATTGAATTAAGTTCTGTTAGATATCATATGAAGAGTTTGGTTTTGGTTTAAAATTTACCTTTTAGGGCTCTTGTGTGTTGCATGTAAATATCGCGTCTTTATAGTTGCACAATTTTTTAATAGCTTCTCATGGTATGGAATTAATGGTTGGTAATTTTAAATAAATTCATAATCTTTTGAAATTTTTGTAGAACAAAAAATGAAAACAAAAAGTTTGAGAAACTTTTTTAAATCCTGAACAAATATATATATATATATCTATTAAAATATATATATTTTTTGAATATTTACTTGAGAAACTACAATTTATTTAGTTAAGCTTTTTCGGTTTTCGTTTTAAAGTTGGGCATGAAATTTGTTTTCTTTTATTTTTTATTTATTTTTTGTTTTAGGCGGAGACATTTACTGGCAGTTTTTTGTTTATTTTTTCTTTTTGGATATACATTCATAAAAAATTAATATAAATTTAAAATGAGCTTATAAAATAAAACAATTCAATTAATTTTGACCGCCCAAATATTTTGTTTATTTTTGTTAATTTTACATTTACATCATTAGAGGTACTCTTTATATGCATGTCTTTAGAAATGAGCCCAACAAAGTACAGAGATTTTTGTTATACATTTTTTTGTAAATGTTTTTTTCCACTTTACGCTTACGAACACATGTATAATTAATTAAATTAAATTAAACTATGCAACTTAATTAATTGGCCATCGAAGTGGATTGCCATTTATTAAACGAAAAATGCCCACGTGAAATCAAAATAGAATTATACGAAGATTAGATTCGGGGAATATTTATGATCTCTCGACTCTTATGCTAACACTTGTCATGAGGATCGCGAACCCAGTGGCCAGGGCGAACAGTAAAGGCATCTGCGATGAGCCAACGGCAGTGGCACCATTGCACAGCTCCTGGGTGCAGGCGCAATAGGTGGCGGAGACATCGTGGGTGCCCGAACGCCTTATGCACTCCTTATCGGTGCGCTCATCGGGTATATAGCCACAGCCGCGTACAATGCGAGTCTTGCCATAAACTGTAAATTAGATTTCGTTAGTGTTTCTAAAAATGTGAATCAATGTGTTTAATAGATAAGCGTATTATGAACCGTATACTAATTCTTTCTCAAAAATTGACTTTTGTACTTATTCAATCTATATCAGTCTAACTTACTCTTCTGAACAGTCTTGCGGCACAGTATGGGCTTGTATTTGTCCTTCAGATGCTCCAAAGGCTCCTGTTTGCTGCAGTTGACCTCGCCAATGGAGTAGGGCTGAAAGGGATCACCACAACGTGGATCGTACTCGCTATTACAGTCATAGCACATAAGTGCCGTAGAAACTGTAAAAGGCAAATATAGATGAAGAAAAAGAAGAAGAGACTTCAATACAAATCCATCCATAATCATATCAAATTGCATTATGTATATGGGAGGGCCTCAGTGTCTATGTCTATGTGTGTGTGTGTGTGTGTTTGTGTGTGTGCAATGCCACTCGTAAATGCCAGGGCTGCGTTGTCTAACAATGCGAGCCATTTGAAGAGGCAACGAAATGGCTGCCAGTGGATCCCAGGGGTGGAGTGGGTGGTGTTGGGAGAGGTGGAGGAAAAGGCGGGGGAGGAGGCACTTTGGTATTATATTTGTATTGCATAAACCTGAGCGCTTACCTTGTATGCAGCACAGCACGCCTAACAACAGCAACGTTTTTTCCATAAATGGTGACATTTCAGCAGCTGTAGTTGTTTTTGTCGTTTTAGTTCTTTTATGTACTTTTCACTTGTTTAGAAAACTTTTATTTTCTATTTAGTTGTCAATGAAATGCGCTCAATGTTTTTTAACTCGACTTAAATTATCATGTTAGCTACAATACAAAAATAATAAATATGTTTAGTTGTGTTATTTTTCCACTTTTGCTTTTATATAATCTATTACATTCATCATTTGTTTTTAAGCATTAATTTTTAATCATATTCGGCACTTTCTTTTATATATTTGCATTGAAGACTTGAAGTCTGCTCAGCACTTTAAAGCGAATGAACTTAATTGTGAACCATTTAGTTCAACGAAAATCGTTTGACAAAAATAAATAGAACTGCGTGCGGAAAAGAAAAACAGCAAACGCAAAGTGGGCCGCATTTTTGTTGTCGAAAATAGGCAAAACTAAGACAGCATAACGAGCGCGGTGGTGTGGGGAGGTTGAATTGCAGGACAATACTGAGCGCAGCGGCGCAATGCAGCGCAGCACTGAGAGCGAGAGTGGAAGAGTGCGCACAAGGCTGCTGTTCGGCTGGAGAGTAAGAGTGAGCTACTAAGACGCTGCAGCTGTGATGACGCGCTGTGGAACACAAGTTTGTGGAACAGAATTGTGAGTGTAAAGTAGATAATTCGCACTCAATGCTCAGCAGGCGAACATTTAATTGGATTGTAATGATTGCTGTGCTGTTGTTATTGTTGCTTTATGTACTTGGGCACTTGATTAACAAATTTTGTTTATTTGAATTAGTTCTGTTATCAGTGGTGACGAAAAAAGCTCAACAATTATCTTTTTGCTTCATTTGATTTAAATTTGAGCAAGTGTCGTCACGTATAGAAATTGTTAACTTAATTTATTTGCTTTTTTTATTTTAATTATGTTATGTTAAATATTTTTATGTTTTTTATTTTATTTTTCTTTTTTTCATTTTTTCACAAGTTTTAATTTTTGTAAATCGTTTACCTACTAATCGGAAAAACAAAATTGTGTTGTCAAAAATAAATAGAGCTCCGGAAAAGCAGCAAATGCAGAATGAACCAAATGTTTTTTTCACTACTTTTTTTTTTCGAAAATAGGCAAAAGTAAAATGGTATAACGAGTGTGACAGAGTAAGGGCAGGAGTGCTTGCATTGCAGGGCATAGCTGAGTGCAGAGGCGCAATCCAGTGCAGCACTGAGAGTGACAGAGAGAGGAAAAAAAAGAGTACGCGCGTGCACGACGAATCTGAGTGAGAGTAAGCACGAGGCAAGACGCTGCAGCTATGATGACGCGCACACGACCCACTTATTGGAATATAAGTTTATGGAACGTAAAACTGAGTGCAAATTTGCACTCAATGTTCTGTTCGAGTCGCTGACATGCAGCAGTCAAGCGGCCATTTAATTGGATTGCAATGATTGCTGCACTTGTTGTTGTTGTTGTTGTTGCTGTAGTTGTTGGTGCTTTTATGTTTCCTGTGTGTCATCCACCCAACATAGGCAGCCAATTGCTTGAAATTGATTTTCCCCGTGTGCAGTTGCTGCCAACTAGCACTCGCATACATATATGTATGTATGTATAACAAGCCTTTGGGGCATACAGTTATGCGGCATGGGTTCGCAGTTGGCAGTTGGCAGTGTTGGCTGTGTAGCTAGGTAACCCGCCCTCATCTAGGCCAGGTGAGACAGGGGCCGAATGGGCCGAATGGGCGGAGGGCGGTGGGAGGTAATCGTAGTTTGTAGTTTGATGGGTCTTTCAGGTTAGCCAAATGACTTGTTGTGGATTATGATAATGCCATGCGATAGGGTTTTTAATATGGCGTATAAAAAAGGGCAGTTCAGCTAACTGTTATGCAGTTAAGCCAAGTGTTAATCAAATTTAATAGCCAATAGAGCTGTTTATGAATTGAACTAGTTTTCAGTAAGGTATGTCTTTATTATACAATATTTTATTTCTTTTATAAGAGCTTAGCTAAAGAGAATGAAAGTCATTTCAAACTGAAACTGGTTCAGTCTGCTTGGCTAATAAATGTCAAAAGGACTCGGATGTAATCACATAATTGCCCACAGAATGATTGCAGCACAGCTTGAAGTGTGTGGCTTCCAGCTGCGGCTTGGTAGACCGCAGATGAGAGTCTTTGACTGGGACAGCATGTAACCTCTGCTGCCATGGGTCGTCTACGTAATCAAGAAAGTGCAATGCACTGAAGGAAGCCATAGGCGGCGCAGCCAGTGGAGGCACAGCCTGCACTTACTTGCCACCACTTGGCAGGCAGATATCATCGGAGCATGACAAAAGCCATATATTACGCATACGCCACTTAAAATTTGGGTCTCTGGCACAGAAGGCTGCTCAGCACAAGGAGGCGAATTCGCCAACTGTAGGGTGTTGGCAATCAATAAGGTAAGTAGTGGGACCGTTGTCATGCCAAGCAGCCAACTGCCGCATTCCTTCCGTTCCCATTTCGCTTTATGGCTCAGCGACACGCGTCAATCAGAAAGGACGAAATTGACATGTTCCGTTGTCAGCCAATGATTATTTACCATAAATACAAATATATATACATATATATTTATATATATATATATAAATATTTATATTACGTTGCTCATTTGTGGAGCATTGCACATAGCTGTCTGTCTGTCAGCTGCATGCAACACTGTGGGCGTGGGCGGTGGGCGGCGCCTGGGAAAATTCAATAACTGACCTAGTTCAGCTCGGTAGTCATCCCATCTTCTGGCCTGCCTGCCATGTGTCTCCGTTTTCTTTCAGATCTCTGACTCTTGTGTCAATTCCGTTCAAGCAAATGGCTTTTCAGCTGCTTTTCGTCCTCCGCCAAGGCTTATGTAATACCATTACCCATACAATTAGCAAAAATAGAAAAAACAAAGAAAAGGGCCAAAAGCGAAAAGTTTCAGTGCTAGTTTACCTTACTTTTTTTTTTCTTCCTCTTTTGCTCTTTGAATATTGATTAAACCATTATAAAAAAAAGCGCAGTATGAGCACAGCTCGTGGCCAAAGCCAAGCAGACAGGGAAGGGGAGGCAGATAATAGTCACAATTGTTGTTGTTGCTGTTGTTGTAGAGGGAGGGGGGCGGGGTAGCTAGTGTCCAGTTAAACTGGATTGTTGTATAATGCAAAAATTTGTTCTGCAAAATCATATGAAAGTAATGAAATTTAAGTAAATTAAGAAATTTTATTTCCTATTAAATGAAATGTCTAAATAAATAAAAATATTTAATATATTTTTTATTTTTAATAAAAGTTATTATATATTTTATTCCATTTTATATTATTATTTAGTTCATAATTCATCGATTTATATAAATTTCATATTGAGGCCGTAAAAATTTGCAACTGTTTTGTAATCACTTTTTGCACTTTTGTTTTCGCAACACTTTTACTCTCACAGGACACAAAACTTATATAATGCAAGTTCTATTGCACTTAAGCGGAAATTCTTTGGGGCTCTATACCAAATGAATAGATTCTATTTGATGTAGAAATTGTGCTGGGTTTATTTACGTAAGAGGCGAGAGCACATTGGAAAATTTATTTGATTACTATTGGCAAGTTGGCGCCGTTGCGAATTTCTGGTGGAACCGTTGAATGGGCGAGCGTACGTCGGGTAATGACTACTGAAGCTGCTGCCAAATGGAAATGAAAGCGAACGAAAGCGAAAAGCAGCCGAAAAGGGCTCAGTGGGTGGATGGATGGATGGGGTGGTTGGGTGGTTGGCTGGCTGGGTGCTTGCTTTGAGCGCAAATTTGTGGGCAAGGCAAGGACGAAGCACAAAGTCAAAACGTAAAGCAAGAGAGTGGGAGATAGAGAGAGCCAGAGAATCAAGCAAGGGTGGCGAAAAAAAAAGAAAAGAAATCAAAGCAAGCGGCAGACGGTGTGAGCGAGAGATTGCGCGCCCTAAAAGGACACGGGAGAAGCAAAGCAAACCAAAGCAAAGAAAAAAAAAAAACTAGTTAAATCGATAGCAAACGCGCCACACAGCAACTCAATCCGGATTATCTAATGCGGCCCAATTGCATTTCCTCTCGAAGTGCTATGCGAATTTCAAATGTGACACGCAGAATAAATTATTTTTACTGGCACAATTGAACTACCTTTGCTTGGTGTAACACTTGGAATTGATAATCAAATTGTTGTATTTCTTTGCGATTCGGAGACGCTAAATCACTGCGATTACGCGACGCAAAACGTTGCAACCCCAAAAACGACAATTTCCTTCTGAGCGGCTCTGCAAAATTTTGCAGCTGTCAGCCAACGGCGGCTGCGGCGGCGGCAGCAGCGACCGGTAAGTGGTGAGAGAGCATGCGCAGTCAGTGATACACTCGTATTAATTATACAAATATGACTAACTAATTGTATATATATTTAAAACTTACAATAAAGTACTGTTAGACTACAAGCTGACAGCGCTCACTTTTCCTAATATTTAAACTTGCTGGAAGTGAGCGCCACACATGCAACTAGTGCTGCCAGATCAGTGCAAATCAGTTTTTCAGGGCTGACATAATATTGGACCAAAAGGTTTGCACCTCAGGATTCAGCATTAAGGCTCTTTTCTTTGTGCTCAAAACCAAGCTAAGTATATCTGCATTTTTATAGCGTTCACGGCTTATATTTTTAGTGTCTGTTCTTTCTGGCGATGCTTCGTGATCGATTGGCTCGTCGTATGCCTCCAAGTCAGCTGCAGGGCTGGCCGTTTGTGCTGAAATTATGGTTTTTTATATATGACATTATATTTTAATGTATATGTATGTGCTTACCTTTTTTGCATTTACTGGAGTCTGTCTTGACCTTCTCAACTCGCTTCTGATAGGGCTTGCGTGGCTTTTGCGTCTCCTTCGACTGTCCCGAAGTTGACTTGCTGCGTTTACTGCTCGTGGCTGCGGCTGTGTCCCCTGGTGGAGTTTCTGGACTGGATACGGGTAGATCTTGTTGCAAGCGCCGTTTTACGTGCAAGTTCAAGCGCTCCTTAATATTGGCCTTCTCAGGTGTGCCAGGTGGTTCCAGTTTAATAACTTGTAGATTTTCGGGCAGATCGGCCATCGCACAGCTGTATTTATTTATTTGCGCTAAAAACGATCTGGCAGCCTTAGACAGCATTTGTGTATATATAGCATCCACAGGCTCTGACGTCACAAACTCACTACATTCCAGCCAATCGCATTCCACATATGAAATCCGACCTGATTTGAAAATCAGAATTAAACAAAACATTTATGGATATACCATCGTTGTTGCTATTGACTATATTTGCATACAATATTCATTTAACACTTCTCGCTTATTTAATCGTGGACTATTTCCCTACTTTCTGTACCACATCTGCAGCGTCTTCATGCGCTTCACCTTCTTCTGCAGCTGGAGCACGCCGTACATTAAAGCCTCAGCAGTGGGTGGGCAGCCAGGCACATAGATATCAACAGGTATGATGCGATCGCAGCCCCGCACAACCGAGTACGAGTAGTGGTAGTAGCCACCGCCGTTGGCACAGCTGCCCATTGAGATGACCCACCGGGGTTCGGGCATTTGGTCGTAGACCTTGCGCAGAGCCGGTGCCATTTTGTTTGTCAATGTGCCGGCCACGATGATAACGTCAGCCTGACGCGGGGATGCACGGAACACAACACCGTACCGATCCATGTCATAGCTGCAATGGTTAATGTTCAGTGTATTTGTGAATGCAATTGGCTCTTTTCGTACCGTGGGGCTGCAATGTGCATCATTTCCACGGCGCAGCAGGCCAGACCGAAGGTGAGCGGCCAGATGGAGCCCTTGCGTCCCCAGTTGAGCAGATCATCTAGACGCGCCAACGACCATTCGGCCATGCTGGACTGCTTGGTTCCAAAAGGCGAGTAGCCCTTCTTGGGCAGGGTAGTGCCGGACTCGACGACGGGCATGGTTTGCTGTTGACGTGCCAAGACGGTGCCGAAGGAGCCGCCGAATGCGGCGTTTACGGTTGATGCATTCGCTGTGCTGCTTGTTGCACGCAGCAACTTGGCAAACGTGGGGCCAGCAATTTGTCGCAACATTTTGTCGTTGGTCGCAGACTTTTATGTAATTTGCAAAATAAACCAGGGCTGACACAAAAATACTCTTCTTCTTAAGGAAACGTAAACAATATGCACTGCGATAGGTGGTAATCGGAAGACATTCTTGGATTGGAGTGACCATATTTCACTTTGGTATTCTATCGCAACGCGTGTCCACCATATTGAATTTGGCTGGCCGACCATATGGCAACGCTTACCATACGTTTTTAGCTAACTACCCGATACCGACGGCTCTCAGAAAAATTATTAATTAAATGTAATTAAAGTGCTTAAAACCGTATAAAAATATTTAAAAAGTGTTTATAAATGAACAATATAGCAATTAAATAATAATTCAACGTCGAATATACGCCTAAAGTACGCAAATTTTGCAATTGAAAAGTAGCAACGAAAATTACAAAAAAATTTTCGCTTGCCTCGCGTCGTCCACAGCATAGTTAAGCATTGGTATTAGTGAGCAGGCACACACACGTAAAGAACGTGTGCGTGTGCGAGAGCGAGAGCGAAATAGGTGCTCCGCTGGCAGTGAGCAGCTAGCGAGTTTTGTGTGTTTGTTCCAGTGTGTACATGCCATATGAATATCGACGTAAGCAAAGGACCAACTAGAGCTTTGTATTGAGTTATGAGTGTCGCTGCAATGACTATGGACGATCAGAGACCTTTGATGAACAGTTACGATAAAATGTCGACAAAATATGATCCAAATTTGCACATGATCAATAACAGCAGCAGCAGCAGCAGCATCATCATTAGCGGCAATAGCAACAGTGGTGGCAATAGCAACGCTGCTGGTGGTGGTGGTGGTGGGGGTGTTGGTGTTGGTGGGGGTGGCGCTGTTATCAGCAGTGGCCCATCTGGCCCGGCGTCGCCAACGCCGTCTGGCTTTGAGGAGCAGCCGCAGCCGCAGTCGCAGTCACAGCAGCAGCCGCAGCCGCATCATCATCATCACCATCATCATCACCATCATTCGACATCAACGCAAGCGCAACAAACAGCGGCGGAGCAACAACAACAGCATCGACACCACCATCACCAACAACAAGAACAACAGCAACAACAACAACAGCAGCAACAGCAACAACAACAACAACATGATGCCGCTGTTGCCGAAGCTGCCGCCGCAGCCGAACAGCGACGTTTGCTCGAAGGTATTAAATTATTATTTATGCATAGCTATGCAAAGCAAATTGTAAACATATATATGCCATATAACATATATATATATAAATATATATTTATATATATTTCGTATGTAAACAACAACAAACAAACCGAAAACAACAACAAACAGTGTACATTTGTGTAAATTGTATATTTTGTTTAGTTTCACTTTTTTTTTTGTTCATTAAATATTTAAATTTGTACGAGGTGCGTTAAATAATTGATATATTTACTGAACAAAATACTAGTAATAAAATTATTTTGCGCACCCACCATTGCAAAAGAGAAGTTGTTGCATTATTGTAAAGCGTTTGACATTTTGTGCAAAAAATTGTTAAAAATATGATGAAAAACACTACAAAAACAGAAAAAAACTAAATGAAAAGAAAGAACTCCACGTCGTGTGCCATGTTTTTTGGTTTATACAAAATCGAACTTGATAATTGAAGCGAACACTCTTTAGAGACATTCAGCGTTCTTATTATTAGTAAATAAGTAATTTTTTTCTTATAACTATAACTATAAAGAAAATTAATAGCAAGTGCTTAACTCAAGTGTGTGCAAAACGAACTAAATAATACGCAAATATAAATAAAAAGCAATTGCAGCAAAGCAATGAAATTAAACAAGTGTTGCAAAGTGTGTGTGCAAAGAACAGTTAAATCTGCTAGTCAAATATATATATATACATACATAAATATGCATGTATAAGCAAATAAACATTATTTATGCGAAATGTGTGTAACAAGTGCAAACAAATGCCAAAAGTCGATCAAATTTCTATACTTCATCTACATCTGCGTCTTCGCCATCGCCTTCGTTTTCGTTTTCGCCGTGTTTTACGTACAGTTTTTCGTTTTTCTGGCCAATTGCGTTGCCAACGCTGCTCACGTTGCCGTTTTTTCGTCAACGTCTGGCCCCTGCGCGCGCGCTTCCTCCTTGTCTTACACTGTCTCTCCACTCCTTTCTCCCTCTTCATCTCTCACTCTCTCTCTCTGGCCACAGTTTGTCTATCCCCCACGCATTCTCTTTTGTTACGCTCCCCAACACTGTTTACACATCTTCCAAGCGCCACGCAACAAAGGCCACAAAATATTTAAATACACAAAAATAAATAATATAATAATAATATAAAGAAAATGAGTGCAATAATATAGTATATATGCAATATATATTGGTTTATTCAAATATAAAATTATAATTATTTTGTGTTATTAAGCCAAAAACTTTGCCAGTGTTGAGTATAGAATGCAAATCATGGCACCAAATAAACTTTACAAAATAAATTTTAAATACATAATACAAAATGAATAAAGAAATAAAATGATCGTAACAAAACGCGCGCCAAATAATCGCCTGTATGTGTGTGTGGGTGTTTAGAGGGTCTGTGTGTTTATTTGTTAGCAACAAGATAAGATAATATACAAGTACTTATGTATTTATATACATACATACATAATTATTAAAAATTTTGGGCAAGTAAAATTTATTACAGTGCAAAGAAATCATTAAAAATCATTTGGCGCAGACAGGCGTCTGCGTCTGTCTAATTGATTGTTTAATGGCTGATTTTAATTTAATTGCTATATGCCAGGGCTGGATTAGTATTTGAAATAATTTGCAAATAAATGATAGTGGAAAAAGATTAGATAACTCAAGTAACAAAGTGCACAAAGCGCCTGTTAGAGGTCATATAGTATATTTTTCTTGCCTTGTATTTATTTTACTTGCAATCATTGCTCAAAATTACATAACATTCTTTTGATTGAGCCTCCAGCCCTGATTAGGATATAGGCCACACTGTTGTTGTTTGTGTTTGTCAATTAACACAAATACAAACACAAAAACAAAAGCAACACACAAACACACACGCTCGCACGTCACAACGGCGCTCGTTTTGTAGAAATAAATATAAAGAAAGCAAAAATAATTGCTCGCTTAATATACATATATATATATAATATAAATATACAACAAATAAAAATTATTATTGATGTGTTTGCACGAAGAAGAAAAGAAAAGAAAAATGTAAATTAATGCAATGCAAGTCGTTGAACTTTGTTTATGAAAGCTCTTCGGAGCTTACAAGAGAAAAAAGAGTGTTCGAAAATGCCAGAAAATCATGTTGATATTGATGTTTGTATGAGCTTTCTGAAAATCAAAAGTGCGCGCGTCGTCGAGTTTTTTGCAAGTGTTTTTCTAAATATTTTACAGTTTTGCAACGAAATTTCAAATTTCCAACCGTTTGTTGTTTCCACAGTGTTCCTACTCTATAAAGCAAGAAAAAGCAAAAGCAAAAGCAAAAGCAAATGCAAATGTATAAGCAAAGTCAAATGCAAACGCAAATGCAAAAATATAAAATTAAGCAAGCAATATAAAAGTGCAAGCCAGTGTGTTTATATATGTATTTGAGGCAAATTTCAAGAGAAGCGAAATCGCAGCGAAAATTAGTGCAAGAAATAACACGTGGGCGAGTGCAACGTTCGTGGCAGCAACGACAACAAACCAAATCCGACAGCAGCGGTAGCAGCAGCAACTACAACAACAGCAGCAACAGCGAGAGCGTAACAACAACAACAACAATGTCACGAACTTACACGAATGATTGCAACGCATTGGTATGATTTCGTATTAAGTTCAATTACAAAAAAAAAAAAAAAAAAAAATATTTGTAAATTCTGTAAAAAAAGACAAAAATCTATACAAAATATGTATTCTCCTACAATGAACAACAACTATAGCCAATATCCACAATATGTAATCAAAGTTGTGCAATAACTCAATATTATATATATTTATATTGCCCTTAAAGATAGATTAATAATGTACATATTATAGATAAGGACGCAGGGCAGAAGCAGCCACTGCTGCTGTCTACTCTGTCGTCCGCTGACCATTGCGTTTGCTGTTTGCTGCTTTTTACTTTTCTCCGATCAATTGTTGCCCATTGAACCGTGTGCTGTCTGCAGCAGCATTTATTAATACTGTCTTTGCTTTGTTTTACCCCCGATCCAATGGTCTACCCACAGATGAAATCGAGACTCTCAAGCTGGAGCAGGCTCGTATGGGACTGCAATGCGCCGACGCACAGCGACGCGAAAAGATCCTCATGCGGCGTCTGGCTAACAAGGAGCAAGAGTTTCAGGACTATGTGGTAATTTTAGACATAATGAGAGCTTGACCACTAGGTGTATTCACGTAAATATTTCCGCTCTAATAGAGTCAAATTGCCGAGTACAAGGCACAGCAGGCGCCTACGGCTTTGGCTTTGCGCACAGCTCTACTTGATCCGGCAGTCAATTTGTTGTTTGAGCGTCTCAAGAAGGAGCTAAAGGCCACAAAGGCCAAGCTTGAGGAGACACAAAATGAGCTTTCTGCCTGGAAATTTACGCCAGACTCAAATACGGGAAAACGTCTCATGGCCAAGTGTCGACTGTTGTATCAGGAGAACGAAGAGTTGGGCAAGATGACGTCCAACGGTCGGCTGGCGAAGTTAGAGACTGAGTTGGCTATGCAAAAGAACTTCAGCGAGGAGGTCAAGAAATCGCAATCAGGTAGGATCAATATCAATATTATTATATACAATATAATAAATAAATATGTTTGATTTATTTACAGAGCTGGACGATTTTCTGCAAGAGCTCGACGAGGATGTGGAGGGCATGCAGAGCACAATATTATTTTTGCAACAGGAATTGAAGACAACGCGCGATCGCATACAGACACTGGAAAAGGAAAACGCGCAACTGCGACAAATGAGCAGTGGCAACTGTCCAAAGGAAGTTATCGACAATGCGTCAGCAACGGCGACAAATGGCCAAAACAGCAATAGCAGCAGCCAGTTTCAACAGCCCATTGGCAGCGGCAGCGGCACCGGCAGCAAATTGGAAACCATTGAGGAGAATGCTTGCTTGGACACAAATCCAACAACAACAACCACAACGACACCTACTGCTGATTATTATAATGGCAATAACAACGAACAACAGACTGTGGGCACAGAGCTAATCATGCCCCCCGACGACGGCTCCAATAGCAATGGCAACAAAAGTGCAGCTGCGGCGCGACTGGCGCGCAAACGTAACTATGAGGAGGAGAGCGCCACATTGCCATGCGTACAGGAGAGCAGTCCGTTGGTGCCTGCGATGCGTGAGGTTAGCGCACCACGCACGCTACCGCCGAAGAAATCTAAGCTGCGAGGCATAGCCACGCGACGGAGCTCCCAGCTGGATGAGGAACAAAGTCTGGGCATGATGACGCCGACGTCGACGCCGACGCCCCTGGTGCTGGACAATGCGGTAGCTGGCATGGCCAGCGAAGAGTCCGCAGCAACAACGACGGCAGCGAATGTCTCAGAATCCGCAGTGCCTCTTAGTGCGGAGGGCGCCACTGAAGCGGCACCAGCACGCATTTTAACGCGACGTCGGTCGGTGCGCATGCAACAAAACGGTGGCAGCACCGTCGACTACTGAAGCAGCAGAGGAAGCGGAAGCGCAATCAGCAGTGGAAGCAGCGGCAACGGACTTTCAAAAAGAGCGTGCTTATATTGCATTCTAATATCAGATGATTCAATTGTATATGATTTTGTCATATGTCTGCTTATGCCTAACACTAATCGTTACAATTTTAACGTTTATTTTGTGAATTGAGATTCAATAGAGACTTGCGGTTTATCAATATGATTATATATATATCTATATCACTATTATTATTATTTTTTCATATGACACATTTGTTTTGTAAAATACGTTTGTAGTTCGGTTTTCTACCCGTGCATGCAACATAAATACACACTACCTAATTATCTTTAGTAGAAGTCACTGATATACATAAATACATACATGCATATGTAGACATATACATATATATATGTATAAGATTTTAACAATTATGAAAATACAATTTAACAGCGTACGAAACACACAATTTCATCCAATTACATGATAGAATTTATATATATATTTTAAAATGGCAGTTGAAAAGCTAAAAAGTTCGAACTCTAAATCGTCGTCTAGCTAAATTAGCGTTTAATTAATAAATTAAGTCATTTTTTGTAATACGAAAAAAATTGTATAAAATAATATAACCTATGTTAAAATAAATTGTTAAGTGTAAAAAATTTAATTGATTGAGTTTTATTACTTATTATTATTATAATTGTCTTCAGCAATTATATTATTTGCAATTTTCAGACTTTTATATATTAGGTGTGATAAAATCTTTGAAGATTTCTGACTATATATCTCTTGTTCTACTGAAATCTGGAACAGCATGTTCTGTATATTAAAATTGGGATATACCATAGTAGGAGCTGTATGATATAGAATAAAAGATTCAGGAAATCATTTTTTAAATAAATCGTGTAAGCAAGTAATTTTATTAGTCGAGATTGTAAATATAATAGAGAAGGCGTTAAACCAAGCGTTAGAAAAATAATATAATACAAAATATAAATTAAGTCCTTGTTGGGTTAGTGTATAATAATGAAATGTTATATATGTATGTAATTTATATCCCATATTTATATACGATGAGCCCATTGAAAATAGGAAATCAGGATATAAATGGTTGTTTTAGTTAGATTATTATGTAATATTTTATATATGTAGTTTATATACCATTTTCCTATACCCTGAATCCATTGAAAATAGAAAATCAAGGTATAAATATTGTTTTAGTTAGATTATTGTGTAATATTTTTCGTAGGTCTCTGAGCCCATTTCACCGGGGTAAAACGGAATGAGGCTACACACCTCAGTGGGGTGTATATTGCTGAGTTCACTGACGAACACGGGCCCAAAAGTGAATACAAAAAAGTTACAAGGATTAGCAATTACGTCCGGTAGAAGATCACAGGTGACGTGCATGTTATGTAATGCGTTTTCTCGCTTTTCTTCGGTATTCACCAAGCGCTCAATTTTTGACAGCACAAATTCGCATACCCAGCGTATTGGGCCCTTTTCGGGTGCAGCCGACATTAAAGCCTCATACTTGTCATATTCCGCTTGCAATTGTAATTGCAAGCTTTCGATAAATGCATTATATTCCTCCTTAGTGATGCAGAGCTGTACCGATTGACATACATGATGTGGTGAAACACTGTCTATCATATGTATAGCTAGTTCGCTATAACTATCGATCACAGTCACACATATACTACGGAAAAAGGAGGGCATTATGTAGCAAACATTTGAGATCTCATGAATTAATTGGTTCCGTTTGACTGCAGTATTGACGAACGTCTTGAGCTCTGTTATGATCAGCTGGCACAGCATACAGAAGCCCTGCGACTGATCGGGCTGTACCTCAGCGACAGCGACTAACAATGAAAGGTAAATAAGTATATTAACATTAGATATAGATTATATAGATTTGTATATCTTCTACACACAGTGTTCGCTCTGCTCTGCCAGGGATTCTCGAGTCTCGTCAACATTAATAACTAAGAAATATATTAAATTTATTGTAGATAAAGGATAATCAGCAATGCTTGAGGTACTTACAATCCTGAGCCTCGTACAAAAGGCACATGTTCAGATCTCTGCAAATTTCTTGTTGTCCCTTATTCGATAAAACTAGTTCCTTGATCGAATGGGAATGTTGCTTTAACATCTTCCGGCATTCGCTCTCTACACTTTTCATCTCTGGCAGATGACAGACATGATCCAATGCGATTTTGATATCATTATGATGTTGAATCATTTCACGCAACTTCACAATCACCATATTACAGAGGTGGCAATTGGTAGACTCTCTGCTGAGAGGCAGCTCCTCGCCGTGATTGGTATCTAAGAGTTTAATTTCCAGCTTAATTGGTGCCACCATTTTGTTCTCTGCCTTGTTGGGCTTGGGGCACAAGCGGATCATTTGGCATATGCTTTCGTCATTCATTCCACTCTTCAACAAATTAAAGAGAGTGTGATAATACTCGTCGACAAGCAGCTTGCAGTCAGCCTTTATGTCGTGCCATTTCATACATAAGTCATTTAGCCTTTCTTTGAACTGGGCCTCTGATGAGCCTTTTAGGATAGCACTGCGCACACGTACCATCATTTTCTTGCACTCTGTGCACAGAACCCCATCATTCCAGACCGCGGGCAATATCATTGCTTCTGTTTCAATACCAGAATTCGGACAAATGTCAAGCGCACGGCAAATGTCATTGGACTGAAGATACTGCTTGGCCAGCCCGTAGATCTCGTCAAAGTAGTAGGCGACAATGTTGAAGCAAGTGTCCGATAGGCTGTCGAGGCTGTAGCATATGTCCAGCAAGCTTGCCATCATCGCGTTTTTTTCGGTGGACTCCAACTTATCTGCCAAGGTGAGCGCGAGCTGGTTGCAGCTGGTGCAGGATAGCTGATCAGACTCCTCCACATTTTGACTTGTCTCTACTGCACTTTGATCGCTGTTGCATAACTCCATCAATGTACAAATTTGCTGTAAGAAGATGGGTGGGCAAGTGTTAAAGTGATATATAATATATAGATAGCCCTTAATTTCTGTTACCTCTTGATTCAATTTCGATTTCATCAACCTAATCAACTCAGTCAACTTATTCGTTGTATTTTTAATACATCTCTGTTGGATCTGTTTACCGGGTATTTGCTTGCAGGACTCTTGGAATATCGGTTCAAGTTCCTCATTGCAATGATCACAGGGTATGTAAGTGCGTGCCGCCTCAATCATGTCCTTACACATCTGACAAATGTAATCTCCGTCCACAGACACTAATCGCTTCTCCCAGACATTTTTGATGCAGAATTCAGTGGCGTGGCAGTCCATGGCATTGCTGCGGATGTGATAGAATATGAACTGGTTTTTTAATTAGATTAAGTTGAATAATATGTAAAACAAATATGTCTAACTTATTTATGGATATTATGTTATATTGTATTTGAGTTCAGGGTAAGTGCTGGGGTTAGTCACCTTCAATCGTTGTGCCTCAGCATGAATAATTAATCATATTGAGTTGGAATTTATTTGCTTTTAAAAATATAGTGAATAAAAAATAACGACTAAACCGCAATGTATCATTAAACCAGTGCATATTAATGATTAAAAATTTAAAATAAAGTGTGTGATTAATTAGAACTTAAAAGTAAAGTTTTCTAGTTTTTTTTTAGTTATATATAGAATGCAAAAATATATAAGAATTACTTTTTTAAATAAAATTTTATAGAGATTCTATAACTATATATTTGCTTATAATTTATATGTAATAATCATTTTTTAAATTATAAAATAATTTTAATACCTTTTACAATTAGAATTATTTGAGCTTTTGTTTTTATTTTTTTATTGTAAAATATTATTTGTTTTAAATTTGTTGCTTATTGGTATGTATTTTTATGATATTTTATCTTACCTTAAATTATCACACCAGTTGTTTGGATGCCAATTGCACTGCTTTTGATATACCTCATCGATGGGCGTTGAGGAAACCAGAACACCTTGTGTTGCCAAGGAGAAGAAAAAATAATTTGTAAGCATATAATTTAATATGTAATATATAAAAATTTATTCTTTAAGTGTAAATCCTTCTTTTTAATATTTAATTTATCTAATGCAATGCATTCAAGGCAAGATGTACTATTTTCACTAAACGCTTTTATTATCATGTTTCTTATTTTTATTTTTTACTTCATTAAAATTTAGTGAAGTATAAAATTTTACTTTTACCAGTTAAATTTGTAATATACACATATTTGTTTTAACTTACTGCATAGAATCACAGCCACAATTGGCAAAGAAACAGCAGGCCGCATTTTGTTTAAAAGATCTTTAGATTTCTATATAAATCACTTGAAATTCAAAAAGCAACTGTAGCAGAGAATTCGCTCTTTGGTCTTATATATCACAAAGTTGAGTAAGTGCATTAGTATAGTTTGAATCACTTATCAGATATTGCGGTCAAGAATTCTGGAGTAAATTTAGCTTAGCCCAGGGACCGTAGAAAAAATTGAGAAATATAAACTATATTTTGATTTATTACAAAAAAAAATTTTTTTTAATTAATACAATTAAGTTATATGATAAAAATAAAAAATAATTATTACACATCAATTTTTATTATAAAAAATAAAAATAAACCTTATATATGATCTGGTAATAATAATTTTTTTTTTTTATCATATAAATTAATTTTAATAATTAAAAAACTTTAAACCTTAAAATTGCCAAAAACCCTAATCCTATTTTTGAACTTGCAAAAAAAAAAAAAATAAATAAATAAATAAAATTAATAATAATAATAAAATAACATGTCTATTTTCCCCATCTTCATAAGGGTTTTTTTGTGCCTCAATTTTTTAAAATTCAGAACTTCTTTTTGCGTTCCCTGGCTTAATCTTGTACCAGCAGAGTTTGCAGAAAATATGTCTTTGGCAAGTAAAAGAAATACTTCTATAGGTTTTGTTTCTTTGCATTTAATTTAAATATTATATTATACATTTTTTAAATTTTACAATATATGCATTTGTATATATATAAGGCTCCGTTGCAATGATGATATGAATATATTATATACTGAAATATACAACAATATTTTAGAAAGAGACTTATTTTTTATTTTTTTTTAGAATATTATTACTATACTACTACTATTTTATTGCTTTAATTTTGCTTAAAATGATGGCTAGTAAAGTTAACGATTATTTAGTTGTTCAATTGTCTTTATTATCTGGTTAAAATACATAAGATATAAGCTAGAAAAATTGGTTATAAAACTTTTAAGCTAAATAGTTTTTATAAAAGCAAACAAATTAGAATACTTTATTTTTGGAGGAAAATATAGAGACAATAATATTATGAAAATTGTGCACACGCCTAAACCATTTCCAAATCCTCAGCCACAACAACTGAAATAAAGATGTAAATAAATTATATGTAAATAAAGTTGAATATTCTGCATTTTCTATATACTCACAATCTTCATCTATTATGCTGGAGCGGCATACGTGAATCGCCTTGCATATTTTTTGGACTGGCGTATGCTTTATCATCAGATCGATAATCTGAGCTCCGTGATTGTTGATTACATTTTCGCATTCATGTTGCATTCGTCCCATCTTTTGGCAGACATGTGCCAAATCCCTTGTGATCTCGCCCTTGTCATGGTGGCGCACCATGTGCTGCAAAATCTTCATTGCCTGCTGACAGATCGCACATTTGGGCATTTTCATTGCAACGTCCGGTAAAGTTTCCTCTTCGTATTCGGCTTCTTCTTGGTCCTGGGCAATTGGAAAGCACATGCCTACCAGAGCGCATATTACTCTGGGATTCCTTGCGAAGCGTGCCAGTTGATCTCCATGACGGTTGACCACCATGTGGCATTTGTTTGCCTGTCTTCCCAGCTTATTGCAAGCTTTGTTCATGGCATCCTTGAGCATCGTATTGGTAATGTGCGACCGAACGAGTTTTTTGACAAATCTAAAAGCCGTTTCGCACGCCAAGCATTGGGGTAATTGTGGCTCATCGCTGTCTTCCAAAGTGTTCTCTGGGTGAATTAACTTGGAAGTAAATAGTTGATCCTCGTTTTGGATGTTCTCTAATAACAAATCGGCATCATTTGTATCTACCGCACTTTGCTCGCTGTTACACAATTCCATTACTGTGCAAATTTGCTATGAAAAAGATATGAGTTATTAGAAATATCAAAACAATAGCCATATATAGGATATCTATGTATGTATACCTCATGATTCATTTGCGAGGACATCAACTCAATCAGCTCTTGCAAATTATTTTCTGTGTTTTTCCTACATTTCTGTTGAATCATTTGAGTGGGCATTTGCTCGCAAGAGTCGGCAAATAATTGTTCCAGTTCCAGTTTATCATTATCACTGGAAAACTCATTGCGTGCCTGTTGGATCATATCTTTACATATCTGACAAACGGGATGGAAGTCTACAGGCACCAAACGTTTCTCCCAGACATTTTCGATGCAGTGCTCAATCGCGTTACAGTCTTTGGCATTGCTGCCATGGAAAATCAAAAGACAAATCAATATTAAATAAAGTTGAAAAAAAGAAAAGAAAATACTTATAAAAGGACTGTCTTTTATTGCTTGTAATAATATAATCATTTGAATTCTCCTGCTACCCTTTTTATGTATATTTCATTATTTCTATTGCTAATATGTAAGTGTTTCAATTAGTCACTTGCAATTACTATAATATTAAATATAAAACTTGACTCAATAAATAACTAAAAAAGGGGGGTTAACCTGCATAATTAAAAAACCAAGCTAGTGGCTTTACTCTTACTGATAGAAATAGATTTCATTCCACTTTACAAGGTTTTTTTAAATTATATTTTTTTTTTTGGAGAAGTAGAAAATTATAATATATTTTGTGTATTTTTTTTATGTTCCTCAAATGTTTTTAGTTCTTACCTCAAATTGTTGCACCAGCTTGTTGTGTGCCAATTGCAGTTGCCTTCACCTAGTTCCTCAATCAAGGTTGAAGATACAAGAACGCCTGAATTTTTGAATGAAAATATTATCATCAAAATTATAAAATTAAAAAAATTTTGCAAAATTAGTTTCGTATTGAAAAGAGTAAATAACATAAAGAAACAATAGAAAACTTTCAGAGAAATTTTGAATAATAGTTATATAAATAATTGATATGCAGAAAGTATTGAATATATATTTAACTTATTTAAAATCAAGATAAATCTTGAATACTTTCTTATATATTATTTTTCTCTGTTCTGCCATATTTTTTTAATATTTATTATTGTTATTATTATTATAATATTAATTGTTTGATTATGTTTTTATTATTGACTTACTACACAGTATCACAGCCACAATAGCCGAGGAACCCGTAAATTGCATTTTGCTTCGAAGCTGTTTAAATTTTCTGTTTACTGCACTTGAAGTTCGCAAGGAAACTGGAGAAGAAAACTTTCGCAGTGTTCTTATATACCATGTAAGATGAATAATCATTTTAACCGATCCCTTTGCTTAATTATTTATATAAATAAAACGATAAAAAAAAAATAATTAACTATTTTTATAATATTATAAATATAATTATACCATGAAAGCCCCCATTAATCATATACTGAAATTTTATAATTTTATCGATAAGTAAAACTACTATTTTTATGTTTTTTTTTTTCTTTTAGCACTTTTGACAAATTTATGTTTTTTTTTTTTTTCATTTATTTAATATTAATATATGCTTAATTAATACATAAAGTTCTAGGTTTTTAGTGTGGTTTGCTTTAAATTAAGTTTAATACAAATTGCAGTGATTAGTGAGTGTTTTAAAGGAAGTTTTTATCTCTCGTCTCGGTCAAAATTTGTTTTGTATCCAGCTTCGGCGCCGCTTTGGATAGCAAAACTGGATACAAAATTGTTTTATATTTTTATTTCTTAGAATTTGTTCTCTCTTTATGAAAAGAATTTTTATCAAGAAGCCTCGCGGCTTGACTACATTTTATAATTTCTCTAGAGTTGTATAGTTTAAGCGAATTTCAATAAGACTTAATTTACCAGGGGAAATGGGAAAATAACAGAGAAAAGTGTAAAGATTAAAGAGTAAATAACAAATACTAGGCAGTCGAATGGCACAAGGGTAGGTACACGGGTACTACAAAATTTGGGAGCATGTCAAGCTATGGGCGTGAAATTGTATTTGATTTTTCGTCTGAAGTTTTTTTTTTTTTTTGCCTAAATGCTGAAAGTTTTCGGTTATGAGTTTTGTTTGTTTGTAAATTTCAACTAGTCAATATTAAATTTAATATTAGCATTAGATTAATTGTTTGCTGCTTAAATTTTCTGTTTTATTTTTTAAATCTAAATTTACTAAGCGCTGCTGCTTCTGCTCAGTTCTGTGGCTCGTAGCTCGTATCAAGTAGTTAGTAGTAGTATGTAATAAAAAGTTGTTATAATAGGTACTTGTGGGTTAGGCTAGGTATCAATCAGTATTATCATAGTTAATAAAATTATTACTCTTGTATATATGTATGCTTTATATAAAAAAAAAAAAAAAACAAAGACACAAAGGTCTCCGTTTTCTTTTTCTCTGCCCGCAATCTTTGTGGCTTTTTCGCTAGATTTATAACGAATGTTTATAAAAGTATTTAATGCTTCGAAAAGCCGAACTCTTTAATGGCTTTTGGTATTTGGTTTTCGGTTTTCTGTTCTGGGCTAGGCTAAGCAAATATACAAAAGCTACTTAAACGTATAGCGTGTACCTGGCGTAAGTATTTCATATATATTTTTATGGTTAATTATTATTATTTTTGGTTTTATTATTTTGTAGGTTTATCCATAGGTATTCTTGTTCCATTCAACATAATAATTAGCTAAGTGTTACTTACAAATGTGGCCATCTTAAATTAGGTATCAACACATACACACACACACCCATTTACACACATGCACACATTAACACATTCTCTCACACACACTTATCATGGGCAGTAGTTTATATGGAACAGTGTGCGCATTTTATTTGCCTATTTTTTTGTATTTTTTTTTTTTTTTATAACAGCGAGCGTCATTTACAAAATTGTATTTAATTTAATATATATGTATATTTGTTTTTGTATTTCATTTAAATTTTTTAGCGAGTTTAAGGCCGTTGTTGGAATTTGTAGTTTATTTGCTATTTTTTTAAATTTTCTTGTCTATTGGAAGGTCTACAATAAAGCGCAGCGACCCGTCCCTTATAGGCAGCACACACTGTCACATTTTCATAGTTAACATAAAACTCAAGACACGGCTTGAAAACAAATGTGGTAGCTAACTTAGTCTTAAAACTAGATCGACATTCAACAAAAATAAATGGTGGAAAAAATGAACAGCGTTTAAGCGTTTATGAGTATATAATAAAAAATCGAACTTCCCCCTCTAATATACCCAATAATTATCATATATATATATGTGTGTGTATATATATATAATACAAAAACATTATCAATATGTATTGCCTATAATTAGCTAGACCCAATGCGATCAATGTTAAAGCAAACGGCTCAACACGTGGCTGAGCAGCAGGAGCGTGAGATTCGCATAGAAGGCGCAACCCTTGCCACACAACTTGATTGCGCTCTCCTGTCGAGTAGAGAGAGAGAGAAAGTTATTAAAGAGAAAGAGCAAGAGAGAGTGGTTGACTTTGACTTACATTCGCATGACGACTGATGCAGCTCTGCGGACGCACTCGATTGAATTCCCTGGCATGCTTGTAACAGGAGAAGGTCTCATTGGGCGCCAGCGGATAGTTGATGGGCGCCGGATTGACAGTCAGCACGAGGGCAACGTCACGCGGACACAGCTGATCGATGACCAGCAATATGAGATTGCTATTGGGTATGGGCAGCACCACAAATGGCCGCTCGCATGCATGCGCTGTCATATTGTAGACAACGTTGTCCTTCTCATTGTAGAGCATGTAGAGCTCGCGCTGCATGTCGCAGGACTTGAGGCGCGTGCGTCGCAGCGTCAAATGGCGCAGCCAGGCGGCATTCTTGGTCTGGCTATGATCCTCTGGCTCCTGCTCAGTGCCATTCGCATCCATATAGACGTCATTGTAATGGGCCGATATGCCCGGCGCCAAGCGCATCAGTTGCACAATATACCACAGCGCCGTATGCAGCAGCCATTTGCCTACGCGCAGCAGATGAAACAGCGGCTGCAGAAGTGAAGGAATTGGGATTAATAGAAATTAATTATATTATATATAAAAATAAATATTTTATATAAAAATATTATTTACAAAAATTATATTATATATATATATATAAAAATATAAACAAATTATTACATTTGACAATATATTTATTATATGCGTTAAGAGTTTATAAGCTTAGCAAAGTCTGAAGCAGGTTATTAGATCTGTCATTGTCATATTGTAGTTAACTTAGTTTCTTTTTAAGCAATAAGCAAATGCTGATGCTTAGCAAAAAGTTTATCGTTATAGAAGCATTTGATAAATTTGTAATAAATTGTTTTATTTATAGCAAAGCTTTGCAAACGCAAAAGCTTACTCGAGCTTTAAGGTTCAGATGGAGCTTCAGTATTTTTCAGGCAATTTAAAGGTTCTAATCAAGGGCCTCCCATTGAGTGATATTTTAGCAAATTAAAATATTGTGTGCTTTTAATTTTCGAAACTAAACTTATTCAATTTTTAAGTTTTATAAGCATTGCTACGAAGAGTTAAATTGGAAATTAAGCTTTTATGGCTTTGTCTCAGGCGAGTTTTTTATGCTTTCTGAGTAAAAGAAACATTTGTTTTGGGTACTCAATATCTTTTTTCCGCTATGCCAATGCAAGTTTAGTTAATTGTAAGAAATATCAAACAGGGCTTAAGAACATTTTGATTTTTAAAGAAAATTCTTAAATAATTATACAGCAACAGTAGAGGGCAAATGCAAGCAGAAATTTAAATTTAAATAGATTCAATTAATGTTCAATATTTTTTTGATTTTCCCAAGCAGAATTGAAATTGAAATGGACTCAATAAATTTTAATATTTTTACGACATTTCCAAGCAGAATTAAAATTCAAATGGCCCCAATAAATTTTCAATAATTTTGTATTATTTTTTCCACACTACTTTGCAGTGTTGGTCAATGTACACACTTATCTTAGTTCACTGACTTTAACAGGAGAATAAGTTTACGTGTTGTTAGGAACAATGCAAAAGAGCCTAAATCAATCAGTTTCCTATAAGTAAGTTTACTTACAGACAACAGAGTATTGGATGCATTGACCTCAGTTTTAGACTCAAAGCAAACGGCTTGATAATCATAGACAATGACACGCTTGTATACTCTCTCCTCGACAAGGCGCATCATGATGGCGCCATTGACTTCACCAAAAAATCTGCCCGTTTCGTGAACGCGCGACGAGATGATCACAAAGCCATTGTTATCGAGTATATAGCAGTCCTTATCATCGACAGCGCATGCCTAGAGAGGAAATATTTTGGTATAGTTATGTAAAGATTTGAGTATTGCAGAGTACTTACATTGCCGGTGATATTGTGAAATAGCTTGTAGAAGGCAGAGTGCTGAAATTGAAATCCAACAACTGCAGCGGGCGCCGACTTGGAGCTCTCATTGTGAAAAATGGCATTGCTGGCAGTTACAATGATTTCCGAGCCAGTTTCTAAGAGTTGGAGATATACAGTTAATCATAGACTTTATAGATGTTTATTTTTTTTAGATTTACCACCAGCATCGAAGGGCACCGAGTAGACAAAACTTTCCTTATGCACAAAATATTGGTCCACAGCGCGCTTATACCAGATCTCATCGATAGCGCGTTTATTGTTCTGACTAAAGCTCTCACTGCAAGCAAGTCGAGTTGTATATATATATATCAAGAGGTATTTCTGTAGTTCATTCACTATGCTATTACTCACCCCACGCTCGGCTGCTCGGCCATGTTCGAGTGGAACTCGTGCCAGCGGGTCAGACCACTGTGCGTGGCCAGAAAGGCGACGGTGATGCCAAAGCGTTGTTTGAATTCGTGTCTGTTGGAACAGAAATCGAGATATTAGAGATTGTACGACAGATGATGCGTTGACAATAACAACATGATAATTAGTATGATATATATATAAATATCTATATCTATATATATTTATTTATATAAAGTAAGTATAGACGAGTGTTTACCTTGGCAGCAAACCCATTAGTACGGCTATTGGGCTTGATGCGCTAACGCTAGATAGGGTATTTGTATTGTATTTCGATTTAGACATTATGAAAGGCATTATGTTATGTTGTGGTACAAGAGTTCAAGAGTTTTCATAGATTGCAGTATTCAGTTGTGGGTGCCAAAAAATTCATTATGAAATAGACAAAAACGAGACAACAACAACAACAACAACGATACACACACAAAAGTATCGGCATAAAATGCAAATAAAAGTGAGAAAAAAGAAAGGCGTACACAGAAATTATAATGGTTAATATGTGCTGCCTTTAGCTGGTTGGAGGATAATAGAGTGCGCCCCATCGGGCATGGCGCTGTTTTGACTGTACTTGATGTGTGAATAACAAGTCAAGTCTGGCTCGAACAGCTGCCAATTGCCACTTACCTCTTCTCCTCCTTATCGCGAGCATTGAAGCTGGTGCTGTTCGAGAACCATTTGGTGACGCGTGCATCAAAGACAAGGGATTGCATTAGCTGGCGATCGCCTGTAAGCAGAAAAAGTCAAGCATTAGCTCATCGATAGATCCGTGGGACAAGCGCAGCAGCGTCTCAACCGTCTCAGCCTGAGCTTCATATGAAATCTGTTACGTTTCCATTGTGTAAAACGTGCGTTTAGCTTGGCTACTTTTTTTTTTTTGTAGAAGAGTTCTTTTTAACAACGAAATGAAATTGAAAAAATCAAAAGTATTTGTTTCTCATGCATTTCCATTTGGTTTTTCGTGATATTTTCTGTGCAAATTCCGCAGCTAACTGGTGGCAACACATACATAGTAAATAGTACATAGATAGAGCTTACATTACGACAAACTGAAATCATAAGTTAAGACTACATTCATTTATTGGGCATATCCGATTCTCTGTTTTGGGACAAGAGATTGCGCCCAACAAAATGTGAACGAAATGGAGGTGCAGGTGCAAAGTGCTTAGCTCAAAAGTTTATATCGGTGCACTCAGTGATGGGGGGACGGGGGGCGGGGAAAGAGAGGTTGATAGACGTTTTTTTTTTTTAGTTTTTTGGATGTTACAACTTGAGTTGAGTTTTTGGCATTCGTTACTCACAATAGTAGCTTTCTTTTTCATTGATTGATGGATAGCGGCCAGTTGATGAGTTGTTAGCTGTGAATTTGCATGATTATTGAAATCGTAATCGAAATTTGCAGTTTTCTTTGGTAATATTTTCATTTTTCTTTTCGAGCATAAGTTAGTAAACGAAACATCGAACACAGTAAGCAAAAACTTGGTTCAAAAGCGTCAACAGCGGCCGTTTTATTTAGTCATTAAAGCAATGTCGGAAACAGAATACAAAAAAAAAAAAAAAAAAAGAGAAAAATATGACTACTGTGAGCTCTACTTACAATAAATGGCAGCCGCATGCTCCGGGGGCAAAGCGCTTCGACTTGATGGCCAATGCCAACCGGGCTCAGACATGCGATCAACAAAGTACAAAAGCTCTGTTTCGGGCGTTCTGAATGTCTTGTTGGTTTGCTTGCAAAACAGCCTGAGTAAACGGAAAGAATGTAAATATCTTCGGTTATGATATCCACCATCTGTTTTCGCTTACCAATCGGGATGAATTTTCCAGCGCTTGCCATCAAAGAAGCTGCGTATATTTTTGCCCGTTATATAGGTGCGATGTATGTCTTGTTCGGTGCGTGGTTCCACGCGACTCACACCATAACGCTCCGGATAGGAGATAACGAGCGTAAATGGCGTATTCTTGATAGCAGTCCAGTAATACTGGCGCTTGACGCGAGCCACACGTTTCTGCAAAATCAGAAGTGATATCATAAACAAATTGTAAAATATAGAATAAAATATAATATAGAATAATAACTAACCATTTCATCGAAATGATTTTTAACCAACATCCATTTGCTGCCAGTCGATTGATTGATTATAGAATCGCGTATCTAAGAGAAAGTAGAGTTATAAATAATTAATATATCATTATTTTTATTTTTAAGTTTCATTCTTAGCCTACCGTCATCAGCACTGGATTAAAGTCTCTGGCGGCTCGATCGTCATCCAAAAGCTCAACTTCAATCATATCAACGCTGTTGTAAGCTGGCTTTAATATATAACCTTGGAACTGCTCAGTAAAAACAGTGTTAGAAAGTGTTAAGCTGTTGGCAACAATTCATTTTTCACTTACAATTGGACGAAAATCTGGATGGAATAGTACATAACCATTGTTGGTTACTATAAACGCATAACCATTCACGCCAAGCTGCAGAGAATTTAGTTATATTATTGAGATATTCATATTTGACACGCTTTCCAACACTAGAAACTTACCATAAACGGCGATAGCAGCTTTTTTATTTCACTGATGGGCACATCGGTGCCAGCCACGCCCAATATATTTGCGATTCTTGTCTGTGCACGAGCAGAAATTGTTGAGTAAATTTAACAAAGTGTTTTTGAAAGTGTTGTGAATCGAAACATTTACACAAGTTGGAATTTTAAATGTAGTTTTTGTTTTTGTTTTTTTTGTTTTTTTTTTTTTTTTTAGCGCAAATACAAGTACAAGTACAGAGAATTTTTATTAATTGTTTGCATGTTAATCAAATACGGAAAATGAATTGAATTTGAAGTTGATAAATGGCATTGCTAGTACAAAACGAAATTTTGTTTCGGCTTACACGTTATGAAAATTTCAAAAGGACAAACAGAAAACGAAATTAAAATGTTGAAAATCGAAAATCAAGTCAAGAAATGTTTATGCAAATACATATGAAAAGCATTTGTTTTTACTACGCAAGAAACTTACGAATATAGTTAAGAGAGTTTTTAGTTTTTTTATTAGATTTTTCAAATGGCATTATTATAAAATAAATTTGGATTGATGTTTACAATTACAAATAGTTTTAGAGAATTTTAAATTGTTTTTAGTTTTCGAGAGCGTTAGGCTAATTACATGGCTAGCAGAGTAGTACTAAGAGCGTATGAGAGCGTACAGTGGTTGTGTTAACCGAAATAACGCAGTGTTAAAAGTAAATGAACAAAAATTAAAAACAAATGAGAAAATTGATTTTTAGCAAAATTTTATTTAAGACGCTTTAGCAAAGAAGAAGAAGAAGTTGAATGAAAGAGTAATATACAAATTTGTATTTTGATTGAAAATCGAACTTAAGACAATGAAAAAGCTGTTTACAAAGTGTGTATTGACGGGGGCGGGGGGCGGGGACGGGTTGAGTTTATCACAAGATGTAAGTGAAGTCGACGCACTTGGAGGAGTACAAGTTTAGACTGAGGTTTGTATGTGTGTTTCATGTAGTTGTAGTTGTTATTGTGTGTGTGTGTTTGTGTGTTGTTTTTTTCATACAGTTTTTATACCCTTCACACAGTTACAATATAAGTGAGTGTTTGCGTGTGGAAATACCGTGTAAGTCAGTGGAAACACTGTGTAAATCGGTTGAGCTGGTGGAAACATTGTGTTTTGGGCAACGCACCAGTGGAAACACAATGGGAAACAAGTTGAGAATTGTAATCAATTGAGACATTCATTGTTCTGTGTAGTTTACGCTGTTTCAAAGAAATTGTTGGTGGAGTGAGTGTGTTTACCAGTTGCAGCTAGATTGCAGTTCAGCTAGACAGTTAGTAGAGTTTAGTTGCAGTTGCAGTTGCCTAGGAAATTGATTGAGTGCCCGTTAACAGCAATTAGGAAAAGCTTTACATATAGAGAACTTAGTCTAGGAATACAGCTAAAAAAATAAACAGAAAATGTTTCAAATCAAGCATTGGAAGCTAAAAGGATGTTGCAATAGAAGGTTTAAAACTAAAAGTTCAAGGAGGCTGGAGAAATGGGCGTGGTGTACAAAAGAAAATTTTAGTTGGTGCTCAATTCAAAAGCAAAATGAGTTTTATTTTTGTCATCAGGAATTAAAAACCATAAAAGACATGCGGCACAGACGTTAATCAAAATGTTAAAAAATGTTTGCAGTTTTTAAAAATATTTAGTAATATTTGTTGTCATCTTTTTTTAAAATTTTTTTTTGAGTTGTTGTTGCTTAAATTTAGAAACAATTTACTCACAACTTGAAGGTTTATTTTCGCAGCCGGATTTATATCGGTCGTTAGATTAATGAGCTGTGAATTTGTATTGGTAGATTATAATAAATAAATAAATGTCTAGTAACGAAAGCAAAAACTTAAATATGTCGGGTGTAGACACCTAGGGGAGCGCAGCTGGATACTGGGTGTTGTGGGGTGTACTCAAACTAAGCTGGAACTAAGTTTTTGTGCCTGCCTAACAATTGCCGTCCTTTGGGCTGGTTCATATGAAGGGTATAAAAACTTAATCAATCGATGCCTTATTGCGATTTGTGTTGCTAGTTTTGAATATGTTTCGGTTATTGGTTCTGTTGATGTTGTTTGTTGTTGTTGTTTGTTTGTTTGTATTTTTGTTTCTTTGTTTCTTGTTTGTTGTTGATTCATGTGCTCTATAGGGCCTCAGCACTAGCCTAAGATTTCTTTTCAATTGATTGTACTTACTAAACATCAATGAGTACGGCATCTAAACACTGATTGGGATATCTATTCGGGAGCATTGAACCAATTCAACTATATACGAGTACTTTATATGTATTTGGGCTCTAGGCCTTCAGCGGCTTTCAACCGATATGTAGTTTGTAGTTGCTTTGTTTTAATTATTATTATTTTTTGGTCTTACGTAAAACAACAAATGTTAAATTGTACTACTCAAAATGCTAGATAAAATGTTCTATATATATATTTAATTTACGATTACGTTAAGTAAGTAACTAGGCATAGCTATATGGTAATTACGAATATATATATAACGAAAATTTGAAATGCTATAATTGTATATAATTACGTGGTATATCATTTCAATACTTTACCAATCGAATTGCAATTTGTTTTTAAAATATTTATATATGATGTTTTCATTTATTGATTTTGTTGTATATATACATATATAGTATATATATAAATGAATATATGCAAATATATATATATATATTTACATATATGTATATATGTATGTATTTTGATAGTACCTAGTACGAGTAGGTGGTCAACTATAATGGCAAAAAAATTTGCTAATAAAATAGTATGGTCCTAGACCATATTAGCTAGAGTTATATACGAGTAGGTATAGTTAGTTATATAAGTTATATCGATTAAATATGGAATAGGTATGCATGTTATGTAGCGCAAAGTATAACAAATTGTTTACTTTAGTCATATAATAAGTATATTGATATACATATTTGGATAATATATATTTGATATACTTGAATAATATAATTATATATATTGAATTCAATACGATATATATGCGATTAATTGGCGTATATAAAACTTTTCGCTTAAGGAGCAGCAAATACTTTTATTCAATTTGTTTACTCAAATATCAAATTTGAATTTGAAATTTTGTAGTTTTGTTTGTTAGAATTTGGCATTATAGTTTGTACCTCACGTGTTTGCAATTCCCAGAGTGCTTCATTTATTAAAACTTCTTCGGTGATATTCTGTGGTATAGTTGTGTATTGTTTTGGTAGTAGTAGTAGTAGTAGTAGTAGTAGTAGGTAGTTGTGTGTTATAATTATATATAACGCATAATATATTAATATAGTAGTAGTATATAGTGAGTTTTTATATAGATAGATTATGGGTTGGGGACTGGTTTGGCTTTGTTTCTCTTTTCTTATCTTATATATATATTGATCGATATATATATTGCTTATCGATAGTTTCGATGATGAGAAATAGAGAGAGATAGACAGGGGGAGAGAGAGAGAGAGAGAGCATAATGATCACGACATTATCTGCGGTGCGACGTCGGTATGTCTTTTGTTCAGATTTGGCTAAAAAAAATTTGTTTTTGGCAGTGCTAACGGTTGATATTTGATTTTGATTTTGATTTCGCTCGCGCTCGGGCACTAACATCTATATAGGCTTGACTTACCGCGTTTTCGCGACGATCATAAATGGGCATGGAAACGGTGGTCATAAATTGATAGACATTGGAGTCTACTGGTTGGTTCCAGGTCTGCAAAAGATATATGAATGATATTATTATAATTTAAAAATAATTGATGGGAATAACGTTTCACCTCCTTCATGCGTCGATACTCGCGCCTGTGCATTTCAGCGGGCTCCAGCATGCGATCGTGTACCTTCCAATATTCCAGAACATCGGCCTTCTGCTCCTCGCACTGCTTGATATCCCACAGATAGTCGGAAAGTTTGGTATCCTAGACATAGCATTAAACGATTGAAGGCGTTTCGATTTTTCGATTCTGTTTGGTAAGTGGCCCTAGGCCATTACCCACCTCGAGGTCCGCATAGACCTGTGTCCATATGACCGGATGATCATGCCTACCCAATACCAGAGGCCTAGCCATAACTGGTATATAATTTAATACCATTTCGCGCACCTCAGCCGTATCGCTGAGATGCACATAATAGCCCTGATTCTCGCATGCCATCCACCGTATATCATCCCAATTCGCCACCTCTTTGCCAATCAGATAGGTGAACACACGCACCGGCCTATAGGGCGGGTCGCGCCAATTGTGCAATTGGAAGACCTCTTGATTATTTTCGGGTGCCCCATCCCCAATGATCATAATCGCCTGATTACATTGCGCGCCTCGCGAATTAATCTTCGTCTCTTCCAATATCTCGAAGGCCCTTGTCAATGCAGCGGTATAATTGGCAATCGATTTGGGTTTAAACGATTCAATCCCTTCTTTTAGTTCACGTATGTTGCCCAGATTTGCCTGGATGAATTCCGAAGTTTTTGGGTAAAAACGAATTCGGTTTTGTTTTGTATTTGTTTTTATGTTTTGTTATGGGATTGTTGTGTTTGAAGCCGCATTGATTGTGTTTAGTTTGAATAATTTTGTGGGATAAAGAAAAATCAGATTGCAAATTGAAAAATTATATTGAAAATTGAAAATTCGATCAAATCAATATATACAAAATAAGATATGTAAATAAAAGAGATATATACTTGAATCAGTGTATCCTCGAAACATCCGACAACTGGGCTCACTTCCTTATCAAAGGTGAAGATGTTCACAAAGTCATTTGTACCTAATGTATCAAGTATAGTATTGACAACATGCTTTGCGATATCTAGCCTCTGTCCCAACATTGAACCAGATCCATCCATCAGGATAATAATATCCTTTGGACTTGTCGCCGCCTCCATGTACCAAGAGCGTAAACGGCAATCGTATAGATCAACCGGTACGTCCTTCTTCCATTTCGATGCAGGGAATTGACGCATAAAGCCTGTCGAACTGCCAAAAAATTGCCACGACAAACTTGGATCGTTTTTATAATTATCACGAAATATCTGATCCAAATTCTCCGACCATTGAATCGCTTTTATAACATCCGATGCTGTGGTTTGTGTGTGTTCAATGTATTGTATTCGGAGACGTATTCATTGTTCGTGTTTATGTATTCGATTGTGTGTTTGCCGATGATTGTTTGAAATTATTGTTGTTTGTTGTAGTTGTTTTTTGGTATTTTTTCATTTTGGCAAAGAAACGGGAAGAATTTTTAATACAGAAATTGATTAGTTTTTCTTGTTGGGGACTCGAACTAAGACCTAAACTTATATCTCTCTGATAGTATTTTTATTTTTTTTTTAGAATTTTTGAGGCGTTTCATAACATTAGCACAAGGCAGTGCAGGCGCAGGTGTATGTGCTTGTGTGTGAGTGTGTGTGTGAGTGTGAGTGTGAGTGTGGGTGTGAGTGAGGGTTCTTTCTGGTGTGCTTTGTTGGCATGACCGTGGGCGTATTGCACGTAGGTGTTACAGTGGCTTAGTTGGGTGTTGTACGGTTTTTGGCAAAGCATTCCGCGTGTCGGCAATAAACATTCACAGCGCCACGCACGCGTCCCCAGCAACAATTCGCAACGCAGCATTCGCGAAGCAGGCAGTGAAAAACTTTCATTTACTTAGAGATAAACGCGTGTAGAATTCTAAGGGAATCTTATAACAGAATATGAAGGAATCAAAAGAGGTGAATAAGCACTTGTAAAGATTATTACGTTTCTCTATTATTAACAACTTCTGAGATGATTATTAACTTGATTTGCTATGTAAATTATAGAGCTCCTATTCATTAATTAAATATATGTTATCGTATAAAATAAAATGTATATACAATAAAAATATTTAATTATCTTAATACATGTATATATTATGTATATATATTAAATAAATGTTATCGTATAAAATAAAATATATATACAATATAAATATTTAATTATCCTAATACATGTATATAATATTTAAAAAAAAATATATTAGTACGCTTCAAATTTCTTTGAATCATCCTTAACTAAAGCAAAAATCTATTTCCCCTAACTCAAGTCTTTTATAATCAACTATCCTTTAACTAGTACAGTCTTTTCAAAATGTCTTTTTGACGCGCTCATCTCTAAGCTATCGGCCATTAGGTACAGTTGTGTGCGCTGAATGGGGCGATGCGTTGCTTGCGTGGGCGCGCGTGCGCTTTTTGCGGCGCGCATTGACTTAAGCGGTTGGAAATTGAAAAAGAAAAAGAATGCGCAATATACGAGAAAAGTTAAACGGTTAAACGGTTAATCGGTTAACTATGAACGGTAACTAATTAGCATACAGCATACGAGCGAGACAAACAGACTTAGTGCTACGTTCGAGACAGCTATGATAAAACAGAGACAGTTACAGAGACGCAGTGTGTTGTTGTTGGCATTGTGTGTGCTCGTGTGTTGAAGCTTTTACATACGACACGCAGTGTGCTTAACAAAGACAGCAACAGTTACAATTACAATTACAGGTGTAAAGAGATATACATATATATAGAGAGAGAGACAGAGATAGTTGGAGAAAGAAACAGAAAGAGAAAGAGAGAGAGAGCAATAGCTGTTTAGATTTTAAACACAATTCAAACCTCGATCGAACACATTCACCGGCACATGCACCGAACTGACGCTGAAATTGACCGGCGTATTGTGAAATTCCGGCCTCGGCTCCAGCACTAGCACCTTCGGAGGCACATAGATCAGCGGCTCGCCGATCTGATCGTCCATGTCCGGCGGTGTCGTTGGCGCCGGTGGTGTCGGCTCGCCAGGCTCCGCCATTGACTTGGCATTGTAGTACGAGAACATCTTGTCTGCCATATCATTTTGATGCGACAGCGCCGTATTCTCAGCGGTATCCATAATGCGCTAAAATTGAAGCAGTAGATATACATATGAATATATAAATTATATATGATTGTTATACATATGAGAGGCAGTATTACTTACTCGCACGGCGCTGACTTTCAGATCCATCATCATTTCGATTTCTTTCGCCATGGACTCCACAATTACGCCACCTTGACGCGTCACCACTTTGGCTTCCTTAAAGCTCTGTAAATTAAAGAGGAGGAAAGAGATATTACAATTATGGCTAAGGTAAGGTTATTTAATAGCATATGAGTATAAATTTTTAGATACGTAAAGATCTTCCATAAATTTTTTTTAATATATTGTTGTGCTAAATTTGATGCATATAGATTTTTTAATTAGATGTTGTAATATTACCATATGAAGCTTAGTTTTTTATATAATCTATATATAAAGTATATACCATGTCAATTTTTAGTACGTTGCGAAAGAAGAAAAAACATATATTCAATCTCAAGATCAATAAATATCGATATACAGTACTTTAGAATCAAAAGTAATTTGAGCTAAAATAAATTGGATTAAATTCCTTAGATAACTATCCAACTTCTTATATATTACTTCCTACCATTGATAAAGATCGATACTTAGCACTCTTGAATCAAAACCATTTTCTATCAAACTAGTAATTGTGAGCATATTTCTTAAACTTTTAAGATACAAAATGTTATAAGAAATAAAAATATAAAATATAACAATAATAATAAAAATAAAAGATTGAATTAAACATTTTTATAAGAACTAAAAATAAAATCTAAAAATCTTTCATTTCATTTATATATATATAATGTTAGATAAATAATAAATAATTAGTTTATTATTAAAAAATGAGCTTCAAATAAATCAATATATTTAAAATTTAATATAAATTTAAAATTTAATATAAATTTAAAATTTAATATAAAATTTAAATAAAACGATTTAAAAAATAAAAGATTAAATATATAATTATTTTTTAAGAATTAAAAAGAAAATCTATCTGTCTTATATTATTTTATTTATCTTATATTTATTTATCTTATATTTGTATTGTCTTATATTTATTATTTTCCTAATTTGGTGAAAAATTATATGTTTTTTTTTTAAGATCATAAACAAAAATAATGTTGTACATTTTTGTGTAATTGTAAGTGAATCCATACAAAATAGAATATTCTAAGCCATTGCTAAGGCCCATTGGTCAGCGAGCTAGAAAATGCTGGAATTCCTTTATGCAAGTTCTTCCGCCACATGCCACATGCCACATGCCACACGCCACATGTCGCAGTAGGCTTGACGCCTGCAAAGCAATTCCATTTCGAAAATCCAATTGCGCTGACTAAAAATAAATTACACAGCTGTCCTACGCAGCGGCAGCAGCAGAAGCAGCAGCAGCAGCAGCTACTGACCTCATAAAAGAGACAACAACTGGGTGACCAGCAGGGGGCGGGGATGGGGGGAAGTTGTTTAAAAGGGCAGCTTGTTGACGTTTTTGTTGCTGTTGTTGTTGTTGTTGTTGTTGTCAGACATGCCGCGTGCTTCAAACATTTTGTATATATAATTGCCTACTCAGCCAGCCTTTAACCCAAATATGACGTCGCTGCTGCAGTCGCAGTCGCCGTCGCTGTTGGCGTCGCAGTCGCCAAACGTCAACAACAAACAATGGGAGGGAGGAGCATCAGTGGGAAAAATCAATAGGGCGACTTACCTCTTGCACCTCCTTGCGCCTGGTGATAAAATCGCCCAGAGAAAACAGCTCCAAGCCCAGCTTGTCCGCCCAGGAGTGCACACTATATAGTATACAAATATATGCATAGATCGGAATTAATGATATTTGCTCTCAGATCCTGAGTGCGGCTGTTTGCCTTTGGCTCACTCACAGATTGTAGTTGATTTTATCGCCATTCGCTGTGGGCGCACTGTGGATGAACACGAACAGAAGGCTCAGGCAGAGACGCCGCCAGGCCCAAAATGGTCTCGCCATATTGATGTACTGGCTGCTCGGATCTGGGCCGCGACATATATACGAACGAGCTTAATTTAATTGTAGCCCAATTTGCTGCACTCTATCACAAACACAAACACACACTTGCACATGCCATCGGGTTTGTGGCCTGCCTGCCTGCCTGCCTGCTGCCGCAGCCTTAACGGGAATGCGGCGACATTTTCCCAACCAGAATATTCCAACAAAGTTTTCACTCACGTTTTGCACATTTTATACAATTTGCACTAAATTTTCTTAAAATTTTTCACAATTTGTGCACGTTTTTCGCTTCTGTTGTCCGCGTGTGAAAATTCTGATGGACTGTAGAAAAAACTTTTCTCTGTATACTGCCGTTAGCTGGTTGACGTTTCGATGACATTTCTGTGTCAGCGATGAGTTCATCGCTTGGTTGGCGTGAGCGAGAGCGAGACAACAGTATGAGCGGTGCTTTTGACGTACGCTCCACCGCTCACACAGTGTCCTGCGCCTGCGTTGACATTTGACACGGCTGCGCGCTGGCTTTGTTTACATCCGTCGAGGCGCTACAGGTGTCTGTTTACCTGCTCGTGCACCTGCGCTCTGGCAATGTTGACGTTTCTCAGCTGTTTCAGCGCTGACAGCTGAGCGCCAACTGTTGCTTCTGCTGACACCGTTTGACAGTTGAGCTCAATGCGAGGGCTGCAAAATTGGCTAGGAAAAGCTTTCATACACAATGCTGAGCTTTTAGCATAGTTCCCTGTGCTTTGCTTAGCGAGCTTAAGCGAAGCTTTGGTTTCGAATTGTGGCTTATAATTGACGGAAGATGGCGCTTTTGAGAATGGAATTATGTGAGTTGACAAGGCTATTGCTTGGGGTTTACAAATGTACATACATATATTTTTCTTAACTGTTATTGCAATAGAAGTTAGAGATTAAGATAAATTTTTAAATGCATTCTTAGGCTTATACCAGTTTAGATAGTTGACAGTCAGTTTGAATATGCGAATTATTTATGTTTTATTTATCTTATTTATTTTCTTATTTATTTTATTTTGTTTTTTTATTTTATTTTATTTTTAAATTATTTTTTTATTTGTTTAGTAGTTTTCAGTTTTTTATGAACTTATATTTCTTCAGTTAATTTTGAGTCCATTGAATTTTAAGCTTACAAGGGTATTATAAAAGAATAATATTTAGTAAAATACTAGTTAATAAATACGAGTAAATATTCATTATTGCTATCTACATATTATAAAATGTTTTGGTACTAAAATCAGATAGGCTTTAAGGTGGTTCAGCAATAAAATTGCACTTAATAAAATGGAATTCTAATTAACTTATAGATTAGAAAATTTTACATAATTAAAACTGAACTTTAATTAATTTTTTAATTTTAATCATATCTTCGCTACCATAGCGTCAGCAGCTGATACAGAGAGCACTGCTCAGCGCCAACAATTCGAGTTTGGAAAGCGAAAAGGAATAACAGGGTTTTAAATGATAATAATGATTATCAAATTTAATATACTGATCATGAAGTAACCCTCATTTAATCCAGCATCTTTAGTAACGGAATTATTTTAAAATTTAATAAGTGTTGATTTCATCCTCCTTCGATTTAGGTTGTTATCAACAAAATATAACAGTCACGGACTGAAATCAAATAGATTCAAGTCTAAGGCTCATAAAAATACTTATCCAACTAAAGCAGTTTTAAAATGTAAAATGACCAGAAATAGCCAGCTAAAACGTATTTAATTGTCATCCTTTGAAAATTTAATTTCCCACATTTGTTATCTATCATTTGTATTAGGCTGCCCTTTTATATTCATCACCAATATATAACAAAATGTAAAAATATGAGAATTTTAAAAATTTATCAATAATTTTTATTGGTATAGCATAAAGTTTAGACATTTGTTATGGATTCACAACAAGATAATGACGACAGACATAACTCAAAACGCGATACGGACCGAGCGTTGCTTCCTGCTCTCTCTCTCTCTCTTTCTCTCTCTCCCTCTCTCTTTCTAGTACTTGTAGCCACCGGCACCACCGCCGCCGCCGCCACTACGTCCGCCAGCTGCTGGTCCCTGCGGATACTGAGCCTCGCCCTCATAGCTGACGTCCGCATGGTAGCCAGTCTTCCAGTCGGCCGTGTAGCGCACCACCTGAGTGCGTCCGTCGGGCAGCTGGACGCGATACTCGCCAGTCACCACATCGCCATCGCTGGAAGCCTTGTGCGCATAGTCGTTGGCCGTCTCTGGATCCTGGACAGCATACTCAAAGTCGAATGGCATGCCGGGCATGTGAACATGATCCTGTTTGTGTCAAATTAACGATTAGTAGAGCTTGTGGCTGTTGAGTAACTACATATGTGTGTGTGTACTTACATCGGCAGGCTGGCCGGGAATGTTGCGTGGACCAGCAGGTGGTGCTGGGCGTGAGCCACCATTTCTACCGGGCGGAGCAGGTTGCTGGAAGTGTGGATAATATTAGCAGAGATAAATGATTTCGATAACGTAAAGAAGCTGTTGAGTCGAGTTTTCCAAAAGGAATCTTCAACCTATCAAAACCTTATATTTTTTATATTTTACATATATTTTTATTTATTTTTTACATATTTATTTTTATTTAAAAAAATTTATTTTATATATGAAGTTTCGATTCATAGACCACAGCTCAATTTGTTTCTTTGGTAAAATTGATTTAATTTACAGCCTATCTCTTAACTTCTTTATTTAAATTCTCATAACTTCCATCTCTTTAAAAAAAAAAATTAGCTTCAAATTAATTTTTTTATTATATTTATAATTTAATTTTCATTTCCATAAGTTGATTTCCATTTTCTTCTCTAATTTTGACTAATGCTTCTTTTCCGTCAGTCCATTTGCCATTTTAGTTTGGTGTAAATCACTATTTCATAGAAGTTTCACTTCTTTAGCTGTCTGCTGCTACTTTCGCAGTGGCATTTTAATAAATGAACGTGCATTTGCTTAGGTTGACTTGCAATTGCAACTTGGCCAAAAGCTTAGTCAATATGACAGCGGAAAAGGGTTAGCTCATGCCTGTCTGCCTCTCTCTCGCTCTGTCTCGCCGGCCAAGATGTGATTTGAAGTGGCTGTGATTTTGCCACGCCCCCGCACCCTCTGTCCGTTGACAAATGCACCATCATTCGGGTCGACATTCAAATTGAAAAGTCTATTCCCAACTCTGTCGCAGTCAAAGGTGATGTTGGCTGCATGACGCTGAACATTTATAGAGTAAAGTGTTGATGGCCTATGAATGCATCGAGGTTTGACTGATGAATGCGCCGACAGACCGACAGACAGACAGACAGACAAATGGACTGCGGGACAGGCAGACAGGCAGGTTGTTGGTAAAACGGCTTAAAAGCCAGACACCAGGTTAAAAGTCGAGTGAAGGGCTCGAGTGAAAATTATGGCCATAATTAGCCAATGGATTTAATTCAGTTTGCGGCACTTCAGCTGGATTTCTGCGGCCATTGATGGCTCTGCGCCGCTGGCATACTCACGAATGGCTTATTGGGCTCTGGGTAGTCATAGCCGTTCTTAGTGGGCGGCAAATACGCGTTCGAGCCGGGCGCTATCTGGGCGTAAGCGTAGGCGGCGATGGCAGCAAGTGATAAGCTCTGCAAGAAAGAGAAGAGTAAATAAACATGAAATGAAATGTAAAATAAACAAAACCAAAAAAATCTTGGCATTTATAGGCATTCAAGTAGAAGCGCTAAAAAAGGTTAAATTAGAAATACAAAAGAGAAAAAACTAAAAAAAAAAAAAAAACAAGCAAAGTGAGCGGCAAACAAAAATAGAAGCTGCGATAAGATCGCGCCTGACATTCAGCTGCAGCTCTGGCAGCTCTTGGTCTTGCTTTTGCTCTGGGGCAGGTGCAACCGTTGCTAAACCGAGGCAAATGCTATTGCAATTGACTCGTATTTAGAATGCGGTCCACTCGAAAGGGCAACAAATGGCGGAGGTTAGAAGCTGACAATTAAGGCGGCTCCACAGATTTATGGTTGCAGCTAACTGAAAACGTCAACCAGCTCATCTGTTTTTTTCCACAATTTTTTGTTATTGTTGCTTTCGTACCCCAAACATGGCTAATTGACACATGCAACGCAGCCTGCCACAGCCATCCATCAAACTGGCCAAGCCATGGCCAGCTGATCTCCACAGCAGCCAGAAGCCAGCTGCTGATGCTGCTGCTTCGACTGCTGCTGCTGGCCTCTTGTCAGCTGCCTGTCGGTGTTTCAATTAGCATTTGCTAACTGCAGCTTTGGCCGCGGATTGCGGAAATGTTTGCAACTGCAACGTCTTTATACTATAATGTAAACATAGTAGTATATAAAATGTATTCTATGTTAAATAATACAAATATGCTCAGCTATTGATCATTGTCGCTGAGTAGTGCTGAGCCATGGTCAATGCCAAAGTCAACGGCACTACTGATTTAAATTGCTCGCTCATCTATGAATACGCGTGCGCACAGGTGCGAATAGCTTCAAGCAGCTTGAGATTAATATTAATTAATTAATTAATATATTTATATGTAGTACTTATCGCCTTTTATTTTAATTTTAATTTATTTGCATAGTTAATTGATTTAACATGTGTTTATATCTATCCATCGAAATGCTGAGCACTTTTATCATTTTTTTCAAGCTTATATTGGGAGTATTATAATTTAATCAAGAAATAAAATATGTAACGGAAAGGTGTAAATAGGTACGAAATATATTATTGCATAAATATAAATTCGAATGATATCAAGATTAAAAGAAATATGCTTTTATTCCAAATTAAATTTTCAACTTTCAGAAACTGAAATATGAAAACTTTTTAGCAAATAAAAATCGATTGAATCATATTCTTATATCATATGAGATAGTTGGGATAATAACTACAATAAAAAATAAATAAATATTAATATTATTAAAAGATTAAGATTAATTAATTAAATTTGTTTTAAAAATTATTTTAATAACAGAAACATGTAGTTAAAAAAAAAATATTGAACTAAAAAAAAGTTTTGTGTTCAAAACAAAAAAAAAAAAGAAGAAAAAAGAAAAAACAAAAAATTAAAAAAAAAAAAACATTAATAATTTTAGTAATATTAATAAATTTTTATTTAAAAAAATAAATAATTTTGTAATAATTTTATTAAAAAACATTAAATCTGTCAATCTGAATGAGCTAGTTGAATAAAAAACATGTTTATTAAGTACTATTTAATAATCAAGACTCACGAATTTTTACTTCAAACAATGCATATAAAAGTTTTCAAATATTTGTAATAAAAAAAAACTGTTGAGGCCTGGCCTCAATGGAGTCAATAGAATAGAATTTATTAAATTTTTAAATATCAATTAAATCGTCTTTCCACAGCATTCAACTAACAACTAATGTTCATTCCTCGGTTAATTGCTGCGAATGTTTTGTTTAATTCATGCTTGTTTAATTTAATAAACTAACTAAATTCGCTCAATTAACCAAAACTGGCGTTCAGTGGGTGGTCCCAACCTTCAAGGAGCCCAAGTTAAAGGCAATAAGCATGTCAACGGCAATTTTTGCATGTTAAACAAATGCAATTACCGTTAAACAAAGGGAAAAATGAGAGGAAAAACTAAACACTAAAAAACTAAATTAAATAAAATAAGTCAAAGAGCGGCCAACAAATTGCCGCAACAGTCGACGACAGTTCGAATGTCGAATGCTACAGAGAACGACCAACGATAAAGATATACCAGAGAGATTGAGATAGATAAAGCCTTGCATTTAACTGCATACCAAATAGTAACAACAACAGCAACAACAAGAAGACAGCAGCAACAGCTGTAAATCGAGTTAAGTCTTCGTCTGCGTCTTCGTCTTGCTCTGTGGCTCGGTTTTCTTCAGAGCAGCTGTTGGAGAATTGAATTAGCGTTGGTGTCAAGACCTACACAGTGGTGCAAGAGTTGCATATATTATAATGAAAAAATATGTAAAATGGAGATGAGTTATTTTATCATTTAAATAATTAACTTCTGAAGCCTCACAAATAAAAGTGATGTATTGAATATACACCTGATTCTTAATGGATACCTGAAGACAAATATGCTGAACACAATAAATGCTTTTCCCTGTGTGGACTGTCTAAATGGCGTAACTTTTGCTGTTATTGAAGCTTTTCCACAAGAATTCACAATTTCCGAGAAAATAATTAATAGTTTTCATATGTCTATCAGTTTTTTTAAAGCAATTTTTGTTGTAGGCAGTGTAAAATCAAGGTAAGCGGCAATCTTTGACTTTTCATCTAGAGATAATACTTTTTATCTTCCTATAATAATTTTTTCCTCAAAGAAGATACATTTTGTGGCATAAAAAAATTTGGTAGTTTGATTGCCAAATTGAATGAGATATTCACAATTTCTGTTGAGTGCGCTATGCTGATTTGTTTTCTGTCTAATCCATTTTCTTAAGCTTATTTTATTCAAAATATTTAAATGAATATTTGTTAAAATTATAGTACATAGTAAATTATAGTACAGTTTTTTTTTTTTATAGTAAATTAAGCAGAGTTTTATAGAAAAAAAGTTTTAGGACCTTATAGAATAGTCTTTTTAATATAAAAAATATTCAGCATAAACAGACAACATGACAACAATTCTGATGACGCATATTAGATTCAAATCCAATCCAAACTCTTTTCACATAAATTTTTCTTCAATATTTATATTTCTATATAATATTTTTCCCCAACAATCACTTTTAAAACTCTATAGGTCCCACTGTGCGCCTTGAGCTCTTCAGCTGTTAAGGTTTTGGTCTTAGCTTAAATTCTGTTCACAGCTCCAATTATGCCTGGTTGAAGGTTCTTAATGGTCTGTGGTCTGGCTTTGGCATGGTTTGTGCTGTTCGCACACCTTGACGCTGGAGTTTGTTTGCAGCTTCAGACATTGATCTTGCGATCACATATGTGTATGCCATATGCACATAAGTAGATGCTAAATAAACTTTATGTATAAATCATTAAAGCACGAGCCGGCTCGCATTGAAATATCATTAATCGCGCATAATCTAATAAATAGCAATTGTTCGCTTTGTGCGGCATTAAACGTGCATTATTGTTTTTATGTTTTGGATATTTTTTATATATAATTTATCTCTTTTGTGCCGCATGCTGAGTTGTTAATTACACTTATAAGCCTTTTGATTATAAATATTATGTATTGAATGAACTCAACAAGTGTTTTGCTAAACAATTCCATTATTAATCAGCCCAATCAGCGGAAGTAAACCTGGTCGGCAACAATGAGCTGGCCAGCAAAAATTTGTAAATATAAAGCCTGAATTTATCTTCAATTCCCGCAACTCTCGCGTTGCATGGCGCACACGCCCACTTTGTCAGCAACGCGTCAAGTTGAAGGTTGAGCGGCAAAAAAAAAGTAAAATAAAAATAAAATAAATTAAAAAAAAAAACAAGCTGAAATTAATTACAGGTAGGCTGTGGGTGAGACACGTTCGTTGGCACTGCCACTTGATGATTTCGATTCTATTGCCATTTCGGGGCAATTAACACAGACACAGCGAAAAGACACGAGTTTGAACTTGACGTGAGTTTGCGGCTGGCGCTCCAAATTATATGGTCTGGAAAATTATAGCGCAAGCACCTGATAATTTAGGCAGTAATATGGAAAAAAAAGCATTTTGCCAATTTACAATTGTCTGTTTGACCAAATTTGTTAAACGTAATTCAAGAGCTTATTTATGGGCATATTAATCAGCAGAAGAAACCGAAAGTGTTTATTATTTGTAAACTAATGGCTATCAAATATTGGCATAATTTATATTATAGTTTTATTTTTAGTCTTCTAAATTTTATTTTATTTTATTTTTTGTTTAGCTGTATGGGCTTTAGAGAAAATTAACTTTGAAACCTTTTGGAAACATTTTCACCATTTGCAAGTAAAGTTTATTAAACTAATAAGTTTGCTTCTATATACATTTCTGCCTTGAGAAGCTTGCGTCATTAATCAATCAATCCGTCAGTGAATTTATGTCTCAGTTAAAACAAATTCTTCTATATATTATCTATTAACATGTATAAGCATTAATTTAATTTTTTTTTTAATCTAATATTTTTTGTTATGGAAATTTTAATGCTTCTTTACGAAAGTGAAATGAGTATATTAATTTTTTATTTTTATACCCTGAACCCATTAAAAATGGGAAATCAGGGTATAATGGTTTTGTTAAAAGTATGTAACAGGCAGAAGGAGGCGTGGCAGACCCCATAAAGTATATATATTCTTGATCAGGGCGACAAAAAAGTTGATCTAGCCCTGTCCGTCTGTCTGTCTGTCTGTCCGTCTGTCCGTCTGTCCGTCTGTCCGTATGTTTGAACGCGTCGATTTCAGAAGATATAGGAGCTAGAGACTTGAAATTTGAAACTGTAGGTCCGTATATTGCACGCGCAGATCAAGTTTATTTTTAAAAATCGATAACTGCTTCTGTTTTTTTGTTATCGATAAAAAACCTTATCGAAAATCAGTTATAAAATTATATCTTCTACACCTTTGAAGATAGAGTCTCCAAATTTAAAATGTAGAATCATGTGTATTTTTAAGATTTTCGGTTTTTGTCATATTTCACCCCCCACCCCTCATAACACCCCCTTTCCTACAAGTTTGCAAAAACCGTATTTCAAATACTAGAGACTTGTGAGTTGATACATACACACATTTTAATGTTATTATCACGGTCTGAAAGTTTTATCAAGATTGTCCGTCTACAAAAAAAGTTATTAAACAATTAAGTTCTCAAAGTAAGCTCACATGGCAGCCCATGCCTGTTTATACGTGCGTGCTTATGTGTGTATGTGTGTGTGCATGTGTAAGTAGAAGTGGAACGACGAATTATTAAAATATTAGTTCCTGGAAGGGTTCAGGGGATCTCGTAGTCGAGCAGTCTCGACTAGAGCTTTTTTACTTGTTTTATTTTTATTTATTTATTTTTATTTTTTTATGTTTGTTTTGCTGTCTAGGGACTTGGAATTTTGAACATATACTTGTGTATAGTCATATTATCCAGTGTCAAGACTTACCCAATCTGAATACTAGGGGCAAGGCAAATCGGAAAATCCATTTTGGGGTATCTCATAAACCGTGGAAGTTAAATTGCTAGAGTTGAAATTTGGATCATATTCTTGTGTATACTGCCAAAATCAATGAGATATATCTACGCCCTTTGAGAGTGTGACAAATCTGGTTTAACAAATCAAACTTTAACGACTAAATTAATGTTGACGTCCTCTATTGATTTACTCAAAAATAATATATAAATAAATAAATATATATATGTACATATGCATATACCAACTGAGAGTGTTGCAAATCGTAAAATGGATATGAAAACGTTTGGGCCGTGAATGAGTGCTCTGCAGTCAGTAACGCCCCAAGCTTACATGTTTACTTTTATATTTATTCATTTATTTTTAATTAAAAAAAACAAAAACATATTGACTGTGTTTCATTTTATTTTAAACTATGCACACATTTTACATGTTATTTGACATAACATTGAAAAGAATTTTTATATTTATCATAAAAAATAAATAAATGAAAAATGTGCATATTTAATTATGAATTTTAATTAATCTTCATTAAGTTAATATTAATAACAATATTTATTTTTAACTATTTATGCCTAACATTTTATACCTAATGATTAACTCAGATAATAGTTTATAATAACTATGTTAAGACAGTTACTTGTTATTTAAGTTATTAAGACTCTTTGCTTGTTATTTGAGACCGTTTTCACAGACATTTAAAGTGTTTGTCTACAATAAAAAAATAAAGAGCAGAAACAATTTAGAATATCATAAAAAGCGTTTGGATTCACGCTGAGCTGATCACGAGCATTTGGCGAACATGGCTTGAGAATCTGCACATTTGTGTCGCTCCGCTTGCACACTTGATCACGACCTAGTTTAAAGCGCGACGTCAAATTACCCAACTAAACTAAAGAAGTATGAAAGATAAATAATGGAAACACAAATACATATATGACAATTGCATATTGCGGCTAAATGGCAAGCGCGGCTGGCAAATTGATTTATGAGCGGTTAGCATTTAATACATTGAGCAGTATATATGGCTTACGGATTTATGGTGGCAATCAAATTGTTTGCACTTAAATGTCTTCATAAAGCGCCAAGTCAGGTCGCAGGGAGCATTTAAAATAATTAATTTAATTGGCCAAACGGCTCTTGAGCACACATTCTCATTCCCATTCCCATTCGATTGCCATCGCATGACATTTGGCATGAGATCTGGAAGCTTTTACTCGGACAGAGCCTATGAACTGTGTGGTGAACTATTATGAACTGTTATTAAGTCATCAGCGGCTTGGAGTTGCAAGCACTTGCCTTCGTTTTGAGCGGCACCCTAGACAACATTCTGCAACGCCTACACAGATCTAACCAAGGCGATGGCGATGGCGATGGCGATGACGATGACGACGGCGATGACGACGGCGATGACGATGACATGACGTGCCTAACGAGGCAAGCTCTTAAGCAGGCTGCTTCTCTTTTTTATTCTTCTACAAATATGTAGATGCATGCAGTAGTATTTTTTTTTGTATTATAAATTTATGGAATTCGCAACGTTCCCAGCAATTAAGCCGAGTTAGCAAAGTTTGTTTTTGGAGCGAGAAGAAACGTAAAAAAATGTAAAACTCCTCTACATTGATGTGAGATAGCGCATTAGCATTAGTGCAACAGCTGCCACATACACTTGCAACCAACAACCAGCAACTTGCAACATGCACGACAACACCACGCTCGCTAGCTCGCTCAGTAGAACAACAAACATTTGGCTGACCTTTTCATCGTTTGTTGCATGTTGCAGCGTTTTTTTGTTGTTGTTTTTTTTTTTTTTTTTTTTTTTTTGTTTGTCTGCCCCCACTTTGGGGCATTGAAATGCAAATTTGGCCAAATAAAAGTTAATGGGCCATGTGAATGGCAACAAAAACAAAAACAAAACCAAAAGCAAAAACCACAAAAGCCTCCTGCTCCACCTTCAGCCCCCAGCCCACCTCCCCCTCCTCCTCCTTCTCCTTCTCCTACCGCTGCTGCTGCCGCTCGTGAGTATGTGCAATGGGAAATGACTTTTATTGCCTGGTTTTTCTTCAGCTGTTTTTCTATATATATATCTGCATTTTTTTTTTTTTTTTTTTTTTGTGAAGTTTGTTGTTTAAGTCTTTTGTTTTGGCCTCTGGTGCGATTTCAATCAACCAATTTTTTGTTGTTGTACTTTGCGCAATTTGCTCGCGTGCTGACTTCACTTGTCGAGTCGATTGTCGAAAAAAATGTGCCAAAGTGAAAAAGTAAAAGAAAAATGTTGCAGTGGCAACCGGCAGGAGGCGGCACGAGATAAAATTCCATGCCAAGGACAATGCCAAAGATCAAAGGCTGTGGCTTTGGCGCGCGTCTGGCGCACGAATCAGCCCAAGCTAAGCTGGGATAGTCAGCGAGTTCACTGAGACTACATTTGTCGAGTAGGTATTTTGATATTTTTGGGAGCGGGCAGACGATATGTGAAAAGCGTCGAGTCAGCAGCAGAGGCGGCCTGCTTTGAAGTTGAAGTTAACAAAAATATTTGTAAATATCATTTGACATTCTCTTCTAGAATTCTAAAAGGCAACTTTTGATTTATAAGTTTGTAATGTAATTATGAATTGTGCTAAATGTTGAAAGTCAAAAGGTAATTAATAAAGTTATGGAATGCATATTAAAATATATTAAACTTAATACTATATATGTACAATATATTTTCAATAATATATATTTAAGTATTTTTAAGTATGCTTAAAGTTTTCAACTTCTTTGCTGCAGCTCACAGCTAAAATACATTTTCGGTTGCCCGTTCACCGCATTAACCCTATTTAACCCGACTTTAGTGGCCATAAGCCACAGATCGTAAACGCGACATAAAACCTCTCATAAAATTATCGCCGCTAGCAACTGCATAAAGATATTAACCTTTTTACAAATAAGCAAAAAATATTCAAAAAAAAAAAAAAAAAAAAAAGACAAAAAACAAAAAAGAATGTACAGCATTCAAATTACCAGCAACAAAAATATATGATGAAAAATAAAAAAATATATCTGTCAAATTATATATTACAGTCATCGGGTGTTGCAAGTATCTCAAGTAGTTGCTGAAGGCAACACGAAAACGTGTTTAAAAATCAATAAAATCGTTGTGGGCGTCTTGGAAGCCAAAGCAATTGCAGATTGCATCTGCACGGTGGCAAGAAATTGGGTGAAAGCGGGGGAAATTGTGAATCGCAAAGGCTTGAGCAAGAGTTAAAATTAAAAATTGAACAGAACTAATTGAAGTGAAGCCAAACTATGAACGGTTATTGCAAAGTATTTTGCTTAGCATTTGAGCATTTCTTTGTGGTCCACAAGCCCATTGAACTAATTTTTAGGCAGCTGCTGCTGCCAGGCTTTGAAATGCCAGCAATTGAAGTACAAAAGCCGAGCTATGCAATTAAAAATGCCTTTCAGCTTGGCGCTCTCAGCAGCCTTATAGCCACATTGCGCATACGCCACGTTGAACGTTTGGCAATTAGCCACCGCGAAGGCGGCTGCTGCTGCTGCTATTGCTGCTGCTGCTGCTGCTGCTGCTATTGCTGCCGTTCTGCATGCTGCTTACTTGCTGTTGTAATCAGCTGAAATTTCGATTTAATTAGATTACCACACACACATACAAAGCCAGCAAAACCGAGATGGTTTCGACAAAGCAGAAGCTGCATTCAAACAGCATTACAATTCTTTTTTTTTTCCAGTTTTTTGTGTGTGTGCAACATTTGCCAAAGACAATCAAAACCGCAGCTAACAATTGCAGCCGTCGCATTATCCCCAGCATTTGAAAATTGCCTTGACTAAAATACTTTTGTGCATATTTCTTCTTTTTCTAGCTAACCGCAGCAATTGTTATTATTATTATCATCATTATTATGACTTTTATTGTTGGCTCACATGCACGGAGGATTCGTCTGACCCGCAGCTCAATTACGCCAATCTGAGCAGCAGCAAACAGCTAATGAAATCTCGCAAATCATTTCAATTAAAATCAAATTTGTAATGCAACAAGAATCGAATGAAATGCCAGCACCCTTAAGCATCGAATTGTGGATGCACTAACTAATTTGATTTATAATTCTATTTTATTAGAAATTTAAGATTTAATTAATTTGAATGAAGTATATATAAATAAAGTATAAATTAATAAATATATATAAATAAATATATATATATATAATAAAGTATAAATGATCTATCCCAAATATATTATAGTAATTACAAATTATAATATAATATATAATAATATAATATATTATAGTAATTATAGTAATTAAAAAATTAGCAGAAATAAAATTGAAGAACAATCAAATATATAAATTTCCATTAAATAGATTTAATATTTTTCTAATTAAATGTTTATTGTTTTAGATATATTTCTGCTGCCCTCACATCAAAAGTGTTTGTCTAGCCATCTGTTTTGGTTAGGGCATTGAAATGCCTGAGATGCATTTGGCGCACAATTGGGCAATTGTTCACACTTCAATCGGCATCAGCCTTTAGGGCAGAGTAGCGCTGACTGTGACTATGACTGCCATTGCGACTGTGGCTCTGGCTGTGGCTGCGTGGCTGTATGGCAATAATCAGTCGTCTAATCAAAGCCAGCATTGACCTATGAGGCTTTGACGTTGCGCCTGGCTGGCTTGCATTGGAAAATTACACAGATTCCGGGCACATGCAACAGCAACAGCAGCAGCAGCAATGGCAGCAACAGCGACAGCTGCTGCTTATTGGGAATCTGCTATGCAGCCTGCCCTGGCTTCATCAACGCAATCATCAGCCAAATATCAAACGATGCATATTTTATGTCTGTCATTTGAAATTCAAAAGCGTGCCGAGCGGCGGATGCGTTTGACTGCCATCATTTTCGGGTTTTATGACAGACGTTCTGTACTATGCTGATTTTTATTTTTATTTTTTTTTTGCCGTGCGAAAATGAGCAGCTGAAACGGGAAATATTAATATATGCGCCCAGTAGCGCAGTAGAGCTGGGCTGCAACATTGTTTTTGCCAGGGAAACAAACGAAATGAACATGTTCAACACGTTTGGCAGGCAGCTCTGGCTCTGTGGCTATGTCTGTGTCTGAGTCTGTCTAGCGATTGTCTAGCTGCGACTTTTTGCCTTTCTGTTTCATGATCTGTTTTTGCATGCCTGTTCGAGTGCTCCCCAAAGGTGGGGCCCTGACCCGCAGTGTCCCATGGGCAGGCATAGTCTACATTTGGGCGTGTCTGCCATGCTACCAAAAATGAAAAAATTATAAGAATAACCAAAAACTGAAAAAAGAAGAAGAAAAAAAGCCAGCGAAAAGTCAAAAAGTTACAAGCGGCAAATTACACGCGTCTGGCAAGCGACTGCCCCAGCCCGTGCCCCTTTTCTTTTGGCTGCCTGTGGTACCTTTGCCAGTTATCTGCTTGGCAGGCCAGCCATTAAAAAAACACAACCAGACATTGCCAGGCAGACGGAGTCGTCTGCATAGCATCCAAGTGTCGCACCAACAATTTAGCACGCCCTTTTTTCCCTCCATGTGCCACCTTTGCTTTAGCCTTTGCCTCATGTTGCAGTTAAGTCTGCTTTATTTGTTGCCTGCTTTACGGCGTCTCACACACACACACACACACACACACACACACCCGCCCAAAGGGCTGGCTAGTGGAGCTGCATGTGGCGGGTCTTTAATGGGAACAAGTGAAAGTTTGGGTTGGCTCGACTACAAACGGCTATAAAAAGTCACTAAATTGTGGAGTCGTTATGATTCTCTGTTATTTGAAAAGCTGTAGTCAACTTGTTTTCAGTTAAATATAATGGGTACATTCTTTTATAATTATAATTATATAACTTTTTAAATGAAAAGCATATATCATATATATATTCTATTCTATTTTTGTCAAGCTCATCTTTGACAATTATGGTTGAAAACTATGCTGTAAATTTAATTCATTTGAAAACTATTTCTTTGTAACATAGAAATTAAGGGAGATAATCGAGCAATTATATTTTTAAAAAAGTATGTATACATATAGGTTTTTTTATAAAGTTTTTACTAATAAGCTTTTTATCATTTAACAAAATTTAATTAGTTACATGAGTGATGTTAGAATATATAACAACTTTTTTACAAATAATTAGAAATATTTTTAGTTTGTCGTACGGATTAAATCCTGATAATAATTTCACTAATTTCCCATCCAAGCTTTGAGTTCTAAAGCTATTTCCTAATATTTATTGCATAATTCTTCAACGTATTCAGAGAGCTTAAAGCTATGCTCTGTTAATCGGCTTTTCTTTTTTAAATTGAAGCTGTAATTTGATATAGGGGAGAAGATATGAATTTGTCAATTGAATATTGGAATATTTCGCATTTTTTCAACTCATCATTAATATTATATAATATTATTTTAGTTTTTTATTTTGATTTATTTTCCTACATTTATTATTATTAATTTATTTTTCTTTTACTTTTAGTCTAAAACATTCTCATTCCTATGCTTTTCTACAACAACAATTACCATTCAGCTTCGAGCACATATCAATGCTTTTTTTTGCCCATCAGCTATAAGGACACTTAGTACGTGAATGGGAATTTCCTGTGTATTCCATTTATTTGCGGAAACCCTCGCATGCATGGCAAAGCCAAGTGTTTAGCTGGCAGTTGTTGAAAATAATCAAATATTATTGCTGCTGATTTGGGCGTACTCGTATTTTAGGTAAAACCAACAGCTGCTGCCAGATGAGACAAAAACTGCTCGCACAACCAAATCCCCCTAAAGTATGCTCGAGTATTGCGTGTGTGTGTGAATGTGTGTGTGTGTGTGGGCGTTCCTGGGTGAGTGTACTTCTGAGCCTTTCTGACATATATTACGCACAGCACTTAAGTGTCTTTGATTATTTGCAATTTGTTCGGTTTGGGACTTTCGCTTTGCCACTTCAGGCTGCCTGACAGCCAGTTCACTCGATATCGAAGTTATGTAATCGTTTTTGTTACCATTGACGCCAAGTGTTGCCAAATTGTGTGTGTGTGTGTGTGAGTGTATGTGTGTGTGTGTGTGAGTGAGTGTATGTGCTTGCCAGGCACTCGACTAGTTTCAGTAGTTGGGCAAACAGCTTGGATTTGCTCTTCGCTTCTCGTTTTTATTTGTTTTTCCTGCTACAGATTTAAATTATGAGCAGCTAACAAAGTTTGAGCATGCAATCAAAAGCAAATCCACCTCACATATGTATCAGTGGCAGACCGCATGATAAAAACTGAGCTAAGCTCAGCGAATGTCGCCCCCACCCCCCTCCACACCGACCCCAAAAAGAAAAATGACAACGGACAGCAGAGTTCAGAGCATGCGTCCATCAGACCCCACACAGAACGTGTGTGTGTCCTGTCCCGGCTACACATCCTTATAAACAAATTTGACATATAACAAGCTTAACTTGTTGTCCTCTGTGCGGGCTATTGTTCCAGTGTTCCAGCATTTGTTCATGCGCTGGAAGCTTGAAAAAGCTCAAATGATTTGTTTGCTGTTGATTTATGTAGGCTTAGGATTTGTATACCGAAAAATCACAGTTCAAACTGCGTAACTAAAGAAACTACAGCCAGAGCGCTTACATAAAATCAGTTATATGAAATTACAACATAACCATAAATATTTTATGTCTATATATCTATATGAAATATATGGGAATAAAACTTGACTGCGTATTATAAGGAAAATCTTTTTATCATAAATAAAACTTATTGCTGTAATACTACTTTTTTTTATTTATTTTATCTAAGTCCAACTATTTATGTGTTGCTCAAATATTTTGTCTTGAAAAACGTTGTTAAAATTTGATTTTAAAATAATTAGATAGTACAAATAAATTAAATGCAATGATTATAATTTTTTTCTAAATATTCTAATAATTTTCATATCATTAATAGTTATTTTGTTCTAAATATTTTAACTTTGTATAAAATTTTGTTAATTTTTTTTATGTTCAAATTTATTTAAAAATTGTTTTAAATTATATACATACATATAAAATATTTGCAGAAAAAAATATTTTTTAAAATCATTTTTAGAATTTTTAAAGTAATAATATTTTTGTTTTTCATTTATAGCTTTTTTCCAATTTAATAATTATTTCATAAAATTTAATTGGGAATAGATTTTTTGTTAAAATGTTTACTTTGTATTTAACTAATTTTTTTTTTAATTTAAATGTATGTGATTATATATTCAAATTATTATTATTTTTAATATATTTTTATAATATTTGCAGCAAAACTTTTTTTTTTTTAGATAATTTTAAGAATTTTTTATTTATTTTACCATGTTAAATAATTAAATAAATATACTTACAAGCAACAAAAACGATTTGAAGGACATCATTTTGAAGAAAATTTGTATTTAAATGGCGAGGCTTCACTTGGAATTAATGTTGAGTTTAATCCGTGCTAAATTAATAGTAAATAAATTGCAGAAATTAAACAATTAAACCAAAAGCTACCAAAATCAAAAATTCTTTTTAAAGATTCACTTTCAATTAAAAATATATTCAATTAAATATTTAATCGATCGTTCTTGATTATTTATTTCGTTTTCAGCACACGTTTTCAATACACAAAACACACTTGAAATGTCCTTTTGCAACACTTGTAATTGAAATTGAAATTGAAATTGAACGACTCTCACTTTCAACTGGGCCACTAGCAGAAGCTAAAGCTTGGCTATTGTTATGCAATTGTTGTTGTTGCTGTTGTTATTGTTGCTTTTTTCTATGCCAGGCAGCACAAGTACCGCACAAAGTACACGAACGCTTTGAATTAGGGTAGACAATGGAGATGCGCTTGCTTTTTATAATCAACGCGCAGTCGCAGCTGCCAGCAGCGACTCTGACGGCGACTGAGGCTGTGGCAGCGGCAGCGGCAGCGCGTCGGCAGCGACGCCGCGTTGCCAACTGCACCCAAAAAAAAAACAAAAATCAAAAGTAACGAATCAAATGTTGTTGTACACCGAGATACAACAATTGAGGCAGGTTCAAAGCGCTGAACTTCTAGATCATCTTCGCAGAGCCAACAATCTCATCTTGCGCTCTCTCTCTCTCTATCTCTCTCTCGCGCTCTCTCTCTCTCTCTCTCTATTTGAGAATGAGCGTGGGGAGCAGGTTGCTCTATGCTGCTCAGTGCGGAGAGCGTCTGCTGAGTGTTGAAGTGAAAAATGTTGCAGATCATCGACGGCAGCAACAGCAACAATAATTGTGTTGTTGTTGTTGTTGCTGATGATGATGATGATGATGATGATTGTTGATGATAAATGAACTGGCGATGATCATTCGAACAAGTTGTAGCTTGGCGGATGTATAACAAGTTGCTTGAATTTTGTATTTTATTAAATGTTGCTGCCAGTCGGAGGAATTAGAGACTGCCTGAGGCAGCGTTTTGTAGAAACGCCCGCAATGACTTCATTAAATGCACAAAATTTGATATTTAAGTTTTTATGACTGGCTTTCAAGTTCTGCGGCCCTGCAGCCTGAGACTGTTAGCCGAGATTGCAATTGAAGCTGGAGCTGGAGCTGAGGTTTGGGATGCGCCTTCTCCACGAAAATGTCACTGCGAATGTCAGATGAACGCTTAGGCGATAGATAGTTTTGCCATGCTGACGCCGCTGGGCGGTCTGCCCTTTGAGAAAGCCTGAGAGAATGCCGAGAACACCAAGAACAACAACTAGTTGCCAACACCGAAACGTGACAAAACCAACGAGTGAAAATTGCACAAGCTGTGAACGTGTTCACGTAAGTAACATACACAAAGCCATATATAAATATATATACTTACAGAGAGATAAAGAGAGAGAGAGAGAGAGAGAGATTTGCAACTACTACCCGCAGCAGGCATGCTGTGCCTCATGCTTGATGTCAAAATTCAATCTTTGACGTGAGGCTCATGCTAAAAATCATAACTTATCTATTTGCCAGAGCCACACGATGCTGTCATCTGGCGACACGTGTTGCAAAAGGGTTTCAGTCTGCAACCAGCACAAGATACTTCCTCTTCCTTACCAATAACAAAAAAGCGAACTTCTTCAAATACCAATTAACCTTGATCGTTCAGGCAAAACCGATAAAAAATCAAATGAAATGAAATCATTTTGATGTACGAGAGATTAAATAGCAATTATAAGCAATTCACTTTTGATTGCTTATTTCTGCGGCTGTTATAATTTTATTGCCCACTTATGCTGTGTGTGTTGGTGTTTTAAATATAGAAATAGTTTTTAGGGAACACTTAGTTTCGGTAGTCGAAGACTGCATGCGCTTATCATAAAGCATAATTACTTCAACTCTCAATAATTCGTAAGCAAATAAAAATATAATAAAGATTCAACTTTAACACATTTTAATGACTTGAGGTGCGATTTATTAGGCTGACTAAATTAATGTGGATTATCTTCGATAATGATGTTTATGATTCGGAATACTAATGATGTGTGATAATCTTAAGGAAATCGTTGCTTATCGAGTATGATATATGACGATGATACAGAAAAGTTGTGCATTAAAGGCTAAAAACATGAGGAGAGTTTAATTATTGCTTAATTTGAAAATGATAAATAAATAACAAACATATTTTAAAAGTATATACAGGGGCTTGAGGTAATTTCTTCTGTTATTTATTGCATTTATATATTTTTATCTTAATATCCTGGTTTGTTATGACTAATTGTCATATCTTGAATATACAATTTTTTGAATAATTTATTTTCAGTTAATTTTATTATTTTTATTTTCATTAACAAAACTTAAGAACGAATCCATTTAGCTGTGTTAGATTGCATTTTGGGCTTTATTTACATTTCTAGAACCAACAGGCTAAAAAAATATATAATTTGATAATGTTTATACAAACAGTATCAAAAAACACAAAAAAAAAAAAATTAAATAAAATAAAAAAAAAGGGTTTTGTAATTTTTAATTCTAAATTATAAAAAGATTATTTTCTCATTTTACTTCTGGCTGAAACACTGAATTATTAATATTCATATATTATATTATATTTTGTATATTAATTAACTGTTATAAATTTCATTTTCATTAATAAAATTTTTGTACTTATTTTTTACTTCATATTATTTTTCATACCCACGCAATAAGCAAACATTACTTCAATTGCTCATAGTAAATATTTGAGCACAATTAAATAATTTTACGCTTTCAAAATGATATCGATAGATGATAAGTTGAATGCCGCAATAAAGCCCTTTACTTACAATCAAAATCAAACGGCCCATCAACTTGGCAATTCAAGATCAAAGACATAACTGACCTAACTACCAGATGACAAGCTCTTTCAACTACTCAATAGACCCACTTCTGGTTTCTGTTTGAGCAATGTTTCGGATACACAATATGAATGGTATAAGATATTTATAGTTTTTGGCTGCTGCTTCGATTTCCGTGGCACTTGAGCATTTTATGGTATTGTGCATGACTGTCAAACTGTCATAACAACATAATACCCGTTAACAATAACAAACTCACACATACATCCACACACACACACACACGCACTTACAGATCTGGTCCAGTCGCAATCCCAAACTTGACCCATGTGCTCAAGGGCTATGAAATTTCTTGGAGCATCACTCCAAAACGTTAGCTGGAGTGCATTTTGTGGTAGCTGCGATTACGAAAAGATTATTTAAAATGTAATTAGAGCAAATGGCATTTCACAAAATAAAAATAAAAATAAATGAAATATATATATATATATATATATATATATATATATATATATATATATATATATATATATATATATATATATCTGTATATAAATGAAGGCAATATGATGAGCATTTTCGATACAAAGCAGCAAACTTGACATGAATTTACGCTTGGGCAACATTTGTTGCCCCCCAAAACACAGAAACTTTGTCAGCGCAGCTCGAAAAGTTGCAGTTTCTCAAAAAGTCGATCGTTTGTCAAGTCCAAAGACGATGACGCTGCCAACTCGAAAACTTGCCAACAACTTCGAGTGTACAATGCGAACGTCCCGTAATTAATAACGTGATGTACTTCAGGCTAAAACGGAAGCTAACAACAAAAAAGCCAAAAGCAGAGCAGCTGTGAGACAGCAGCCAAAATAAAAAAAATAAAAAAAACTATCGTTAACAAATTTTCGGCTAAAATATGTTGCTGATGACATTTTGAAGCCAGCTTTGTGACTGTTGTTGCTGTTGTTGTTGCTGTTGATTATTGAATTGTTGCGATGCTGCACAAATTAACATTTAAAAGAACAGACCAAAATTCTGCCAGCGCTCGCCAGACGCTTTGAAGCATTTAAAAATGTTTTTATACCCTGTAGAAAATGGCAAGTGTGGAGATAGAAGACAGATCATGTAGATTCTTGTGATTAATAACAATTTAATAAATATATATATTTTTTATTTATTTAGAATTCAGCTAATAACAATCAAACTAATATATAATTTTTTTTAATTATTTAGAAGCTATAATATAAAATTTTAATTAACGTATAGACTAAAGCACAGGCTACTAAGGTCTTCGGCTTGGAGATCGCTGAGTAATAGTTTTGTTATATCTACAGGCTTAATTTTCTAATCAATAGAAATTAACAAGACAGAAGAGTGCTTAAGTTTTTAAACAAGCTACATAATGTATGCAAAATATTTAAAAAAATATACATTTAATAAGTAAGTTTAAGTATAAGTCTTAGATAAAATAAATATGAATAACATATAAATTCCTCATAAATTGAGTTGTAGCTTCGATTGTGTACACTTTAGCATATCACATATCACAATCTCTGCGTGACTACATCCCCAGATGGCAGTGGGACTGTTGACTAGGCTGCTGAGGCATCCAGGTTGCTGTGCTGGCAATAAAATACTTCTGAGCCTGGGCTAAGTGTGTGGAAGATGAGCCGGAGCACAGACACTGCCAAATGAGGGCCTCGCATGATTGTGCCATATGAGGGCAGAAAAACAAACATATTCTGGTTTATGGACAAAAGATTGAAGTTAAGAAGTCTTAATAATTTACTACTTTATAAGTTAATCATCATGGCCAAAATGGAGTCAAAAAAACAGCAAATGGGTATTGACAATAAGTCGATCAGAGCACACAGAGGCTTGTTCAACTGATTAACATAGCAAATATTATTGAGATTATGCAGTAATTAATAGACGAAAAGGTAAATTTACATGTTAAACTGCCAGGGTCTGACATCCATACAAATATCTTGGCTACTTTCGAATTGAATTGACAGTCAGCATTGTCTAATAGTATACCAAGATATCAATATATATATATATATATATATATATATATATATATATATATATATATATATATATATATATATATATATATATATATATATATATATATATATATATATATATATATATATATATATATATATATATATATAATTATAAAAGATATAATTATAGTTAACAATTTTAATTAATTGGTATCTGTTAGTCGATTATGTTAATGCCAATGCAAATGTTGCAGCATTTTCGATTTTCCGCGAATTTCGTGCAACATTTAGGCGAATCACCTGTTGCCCGTTGTTGTTGCTGTCGCTGTTTGTTTGGGGGAATAGAATAGAAACCCCAAAGACATTCCACGTCTTTGCGAGGCGCACCTATATTATGTTGTTGTTGCTTTTCTTGGCCAAAAATGAGTGAATTAGAATAGCCAACTATGTAATTGCCGCGTTTTATTGCCGCCAGCTAGCGATTGTTGCTGCTGTCAGTTGTTGTTGTCGTTGCGATGTCTGCTTTGCTGCTGCCGTGTTTGGTGTGAGAAGTGGTTGCTGTTGAAGCTGCAGTTGCAGTTGCCGTTGCTGTTGCTGGTTGAAGCCCATCCAGATGCGCCAGGTAATTTGCATATTTTTGTGAGGTGTGGGGATTACCTTTTAAAAATGGGTTAAATGGCTTTTGGCAAAGACAAACAACAAAAATAGCTAGTTAAGAAAAGTTAAGAAGTACAAGAAGACAATGCAAAATACTGGCATTCTTTTGAGGAAATTAAAATAATTTTTAGTGAAGATATATTTTAATTATAATTATAAGTATATAATAATAAAAATTATAAAAAAATATATAAAATATATTGGTGCAGAATAAATGTATAATTAAAAAGAAAATATTGAGCATATTTTTATTTCGAATAAAAATTAGGAAAATTCATAATATATTATTATAAATGAAACAAAAATATTTATTTCAACTTTCAAATAAATCTTTACAAAACCAATTACTTTCAGCTTGATATTTTATTTTAAGCTTCTCGAAAATCAATTATGGTATGTTTAAAAATAATCATATATAAACAGCGATATTATGATTTGATAAGTAATTGGTATTGATATTATATTGATTGTAAACTAAATTTCAAAATTAATTTTATATAAATAATACGAAAGTTATATTAAGACTCGATAAGACATACTGATGATGACTATAGCAAAATAAATTATAGAAATAAAGAAATTATAGCATCTACAACACTATATATTCCCTAAAAATTATATCAAAAACTACAATTTTCAGTTTAATTTACTTAATTAAATTAGATTCTCTCGAATTTATATTGTGCTGAAACTTTTAACTATCATCATTATTTAAATATTAGAGTTTTCTCTGCATCTCATTTCTCATTAAGTTGCTTTTGCTATCAGTGGATCCGAGTTTATTCTGGATTGCACTCATTATTTTCTTAACTACACAGATAAGTTTTTTCGCTCCCGCATTTTTTTTTTGTTATTATTATCTTATTTTTTTTTATTTTTTATTTTATACTTTGTTGCTGGCAAACTGCAACTAAAAGGAAGCTTTCCCTGTCACTTGCCACACTCGCCGCCATTTTTCTTAATGGAAATTTTCATGCGCTTGGCTTTTCTTTAGACAAATTAAGCGAATTTTTTTCACACCTTCCCTGCTGCGGCACATCCCCTTTCATTGTCGTCATCGTCTTTGGGTTTAAGTCGCTGCACTTCCGTTCATTGCACCCGAAAGTTGTGCAAAAACTTTGCACCTAACATAAATCACATTTCAGCAACGCCCCACAGACAGCCACGCCCAGCGACACGCTAGCTGTATGAGGCGGTGTGCGGGTGTGTGTGGGTGTGCGAGAGTGTGTGTGTGTGTTGTGACGGTTGCATTTGCATATTCCAATTTCACATTTAATCAATTTAACGCAGACACACACACAACAAATAGCGCGACTGTAGAGTCCGGATTCTGGGCTGAGTCCAGGATCACCTTCCCTCCAACTCCACGTCTGTTCTTCTTCTCCGCCCGGCTGCTGTCCGGGCCATCTAGACAATTGCCCGTGTTGTCTTCTCCCGTCGCCGGCTGCCTTTCACATCATTTATCCTTGTTAATTTTTATTTAGCAAGCTAAAGGAAATCACGACACGCTCGCTGTCCTTATCCGGCGGGAGGTTGCGTGGGATGCTGAGCGATTGAGCCGTAACCTGCCCTGACTTGTTTACGTGTTTACGTTGCGCTGTTCATTTCACGCAGCTAAAGCTGCATAGATACGTACTTTGTGCAGCGATTGTTGACGTTGATGCCGCCGTCAGTGGCACATCAAGGCATCCGGGCAAACACGTCGAGAGCCCGCTGCTTGTACTACAAGACACGAATCGGTTAAGAAGACAGATTTAATTATTTTAGTTCGTTTGTGTTATAGGATCAACGTGACCAAAGTGCACAGATGCATGCAAACGTAGCAAAAAGCACGTAGTTTAAATAATGGCAAATCGGGGCTTGCATCACTAACTCCCGGACATGGAAATGATTAAGATTGTGTGGGTTTATAAGTATGGGTAATTATATTTAAATAATTGTCATGATAATTTGATTTTGAGTGTGCTTGATATTAATTATGGTTTTAATTTTGCTTGATATTAATTATGATTTTCATTTGAGATTTTTGTACATTTTGGACATGTTTAAGGTTGAATTGTTGAAGTGGAAGTAATCGACTACAAATGATAATTATCGATTACAGCTAATATCAAACCTGAGTTTGAGCAAATGTTTTATAATATTTAATGGATATATTTATATTTATTCTGTACATGATGATATTGAACGAATTAACTATGATATATTGACTTAAATTCACTAGACTTGATTAAATTTTTATTTATTTCATACAACGAAAGTTATTGATATGCTATGTATTCTACTACTAATATGATATTCATAGAAAAACTAATACTATATATATATAAATAAAAGAAAATATTTTAAATATTATTTTTGAATAAAACAGTATTGAATATTATCCCTAATCATACAACATATAGACCCATAGACTAGACAGCTAGTACAAAAATTTTTGACGGAGAAAAAGTATGCTTTAGGGCCTAGTAAACTTCGTGCCTGCTGTTTTCTATGTCTTTCTAGTTTTAAAAGCCTTTCAAGTTTTTTAATTCTTACAAGTTTTCTAAAAGTTTTCCAAGTTTTCTAAGTCTTCTTAATTTAAGTCTATCAAAGTTGTCTAAGTCTTTTTAGTTTTCTAAGTCTTCCTAATTTTCTAAGTCTTTCAAGTTGTCAAAGTCTTTCAATTTGTCTACGTCTTTCTAGTTTTTTAAGTCTTCCTAATTTTCTTAGTCTTTCAAGTTTTCTCAGTGTTTCTAGTTTTCTTAGTCTGCTAAGTCTGTCAGGTTTTCCAAGAGTCTTCCTAATTTTCTAAGTCTTTAAAGCTTACAAAGTCTGTTTGTTTTCTAAGAGTCTTCCTAATTTTCTAAGTCTTTCAAGATGTCAAAGTCTTTCAATCTGTCTAAGTCTTTCTAATTTTCTAAGTCTTCCTAATTTTCTAAGTCTTCCTAATTTTCTAAGTCTTTCAAGTTGTCAAAGTCTTTCAATTTGTCTAAGTCTTTCTAGTTTTCTAAGTCTTCCTAATTTTCTAAGTCTTCTTAATTTTCTAAGTCTTTCAAGTTGTCAAAGTCTTTCTAATTTTCTAAGTCTTTAAAGTTTTCTAATTATTAAAGTCTTCAACATTTTCTAAGTCTTTCATTAACATTATCTTATGTCTACAGTTTTTCTTATATTTATTATTTATACAATTCTTAACAATTATTTTTAACTATTACAATTCTGCTTAAAGTACTTAACATTATTAACAAATAAAATATTTAGCTTACCTGACCACACTTCACTTCACTATCACTATCACTTTCACTTTACTGCACTGCACTGCACTGCACTGCACAATTGACCCCCACCGGGCCTGGACGACTGAAGAAATGCTGCAGATGCTGCTCTTTATATAGGGCGCCTATCACTCAAACTCCAAGGCATGCTCAAATGTTGAGCCTGCGTCGAGTTGCGGTCGCAACAGTCGATCGTGAAGTGACCAATGAGAACACTCTCTGCTGCTTCAAGCATTCTAAATGAGTCTAACTTAAATGTAAATGTAAGCAAATATTGCTGAATACATAAAGACAACAGAAATGATCTTCTGCAGCTCATTTTCGTTGCTTGCATTGGTCAGACAGACAGAGAGACAGACAGACTTAGAGATAAAGAGAGAGAGAGAGAGACAGACAGATTTGCAGATATACAGACAGACATACGGTCAGATTAATAGGCAAACAGGGAAGAAGGGTTCAAGAATATTTAGTCTTCCCCACCAATAGCCAATGAGAATCAAGCATTCTTAATAAGTTTTACGTAAATTTAAACTTGTCTTCTTCTATCCTATTTATAGGAATTGAATTGTTCATGCACTATTAAAATTAGAAAGCCACTCACACAGAGATTGGACAATTACACAGACAACGATAAACAAACAGACATACATATTTAGATATATTTTGTGTGCTAGGTATTAAAATGAATGTTTTATTTTTATTATTATGGGACATTTTATTTTTATTTTTTTTAATAAAAAAATTGTTGTACATATTTTAAATTGTTTAGTTGAGGACACCTTAGTTCTTATCTGCTAAAACATAATCATATATATAATATATTGGCAAATAATTGTATGAAATAGAAAATAAAAGATTTAAACATATATATGAGAGAGCATATATATATAGAGAGAGAGAGAGAGAGAGAGAGAGAGTAAGGAAAGAATAACACATAGCGGTGCTTCATGTGAGAATGAGAAAATTTCGTCTGTCTAGTCTATGTGTTGTATGGTTAGTGATATTTTTTTATTAAAATTATAGTTAGTAAATCACTATACAATGGATTCTACCTTTAGATGATATTCAAATAACAACTTATATTATATATACATAAAATAAGATAACATTTTAAATATTCTTTTTTAATAAAATAATATTGAATATATTAAAGATATCGATAACAAATTATTACTACTGAACAGTTTAATACATTATGCGATTGCAATCAAATTTGAATTGGGTTTTAAATTAAATTTATTGAAAAGTTTAGCTTGAATAGAATTTGATTGCGCCCGCATAGGCGATAACAAGCCAGCTGCTCCGATTTAACAAAAAGTTGCCTTTTATAAGCAGGTCATGCTAGTCATAAAAACGATATCAATTCCGAGCCTGATTTCACTTTGACTTAAATGCTTTTTAATGTGACATCTTAGGTTTTTAAATAGGTAGGGTCAGCCTAAAGGTTGTCCTCTTAGAGGAATACCCTTAGTATTTTCTCAGTTTTACTAGAAGAATGAAGCGAATGCAATTTTCTAAAACATTTAGTCTACATATTATTATTATTATTTTTTTTTTTTTTTATAAATATTTTTATGCCTGATACTCTTTATATATATATAGGGTATTTTCGGCACAGATTGACATCCGCTCGAATAATTTTCTCATTTGGAACAGAAAAAAAATTGCCTGCTTATATATATATATATATATATATATATATATATATATATATATGTGTGTATATATAACGATAATTTGAAAAGGCCCATCTGCGCTCATTTATCAAAAACAGACAACGACAAACCTTTAGCCAAGTTTCCAAGCCATTTGCCATGGCCAAGTCTCGGCCGGGCGCGGCATCGGCGTTGGCTTCGGCAATGGCAGCGGCTTATCAATTGCATTTGGAGCCCTGGGCCGCAGTTGGCTCCATAAGTTGGCAAAAGTGCTAGCTAAAATGGAGGGAAATAGAAAATCTAAAGCATTTAACTTGCAATGACAGCGGCACCCAAAAACCCAGCAGCTAATGGTCAAAACTTATCGTCAAACTTAAATGGGATTTTATTATCGCAGCCAAAACTTCTTTTCATATGCCACGCAGCAGCACCAGCCAAATGCAAAGGCAAAGGCAGAGGCAGAGAAGGAGGCTGAAGCAGCACCAGAGGCAGAGTCGAAAAAATATCATAAAAGTGGGCGAGGTCTGAGAGTTTTTTGCAAGTTGGTGTCGTGTGGGCGTGTCATATAGCTTTTTTATAGTCACAACCACTTTTTTGTTGTTTTTTATGCAATGGCTAATGTGCTGATTTATATAATAACCATAATTCCGAGTGTAATTATAATGCACTTGGTTCTCATAGCTGTTGCTGTTGGTTGTTCTGTTTGTTCTGCTTTTTTAGGACAGCCTTCATAACTCTTCTGTGGCAAGTTGCACTTGTCAAATTTGCATTGTGTATTCGGTTTTAATTAACCCACGAATTACTTAATTATAAAATAACAATTGCACCATCGTCAAAACATAAAGACGCATAACAAACGAGTTCACTCTGCCACGGATCTCAGCCTCCTCACATGCTGAGCTATAACTAGGCATCTCGTTGTGGTTTCTGTTTTGGCAATTAATGTCAATCACTTAGCTCCCATACGAGTGCCGCAGAGCAGGCCACAGAGACAACGATTCTGAGCTATGCGAGCAATGCCAGAATGGTACATCTTGTGTTTTTTTTTTGTTATTAGCTCCCCCTCTTCCTCCGGCCAATGATGGTGCAGTTCGTCATAATGAGGTTGCGTCTTGTTAGACGGCAGCTGCAGCTGGGTGACTTGGTTGCTTCGCAAGCTGGTTGAGCTGCTCCGAACTACGACAAATTAGAATCCAAACCTTTTAATGTCAAATCAATTAAACATTTTGCCCAAAAATTATGAAGCTCCGCTTCAGAATTTCATCAAAATACAGTCACTGCTAGCAGTTAGCTAAAGGTGTATAATTTTAATGGTAAGATATTCTAGAGTTCTAGGGAAAATTTATAATAACATTGTTTTTTTTTTTTTTTTTTTGCCATGACACAGCTTTTAAAAGTTGAAGTCTTTAAACTAGAATTGGATTTGGTTCAATGAATACAGATTTATATTCAGAAAAATTTGGATTTCGATTAATTTTTAAATAATCTTTGAATTATTGACTAAAATTTCATATTTCTTGATACATTAGCTAAACTTTATAAAAACTTAATAAAGGCTTAATACCGTTAATATAATATATTTAATATAACATATTTAATAATATTCATATTACTCTCAGATAAACTCTGCTCTTTGTCATATCTTAAAGTGTTATATTGATTCTAGAAGAATATGACAATGACAGCTTGCTTTACATAAAGAACACAAGTAAACTCAACTGCTCACATTATTAATAAATTAAGTTGATTTGTAGAGATGAGAACTATGTAGTTGACCTTACTTTTCATGTGCAAATACTGCACAGTGCCACTGTATGCTAGTTAAATTAGTTAATGAGCGCCGTTGCATGAAAAACCACAAAACCTAAAAAAGAAATAACTCAAAAGCATTAAGAAAAATAAAAAATAAAATTGAAAAAAAAAAAAGAATGCCAGCTAGTTTAAGGTGCGGATGTTGTAGCCGTTGACTTTGAATGCAATCGTAAAGTGGCAACAAATTGGCAACGACACAAGCAACATAAGAACAACAACAACAGCGGTTGCAACTAGCGAAGAACATGTTGATACAGTCACAGAAATTTGTTTCTACATTTGCTGGCAACATTGAACTTTAAATGGTAGCAAGAGCCAAGCCAAAGTCACATGTGATTGCAAAAGCAATTGTTGTTGCTAGTGCTGCGATGCTAGTCGCAACATTTTGCGTATCTAGTGACAACATCGCTGCCCCAAAAGCAGAGTAAACTATCATCTCACATCATCTCTCGTCACGTCACGTCCCGTCGATGATGCTGCATAAAAAAAAAACAAAAATATTTCGATTTGGTTATTGATTTCGTTTGTTTTAATTAAAGTACAACTTAAAAGTCTGTTGCTACAAACAAGCAGCAAGCGGACACCTTGACACCCCACGGCAAGTGCCTCTTCCTGACCTTCACTCTTGATAAATGATGGGCGTCTCGAATGGCAGCTCCAAAAAGAAGCAACAATTGAAATTTGCTACAATTTTCAAATTCAATTTCAATTTCAGTCTCTTAGTCTACAAGAAACAAGGGCTACAACATTTATGTTGGCATTTAAGTGTTATGCCAATTATTAATACAAAATAGAGCTACAAATAATAGACAAATGAATGCGTCGCCGTTGTGCTTAGCCGAAACGCGCATATACTTGCATGGTTTTTAAAAACTCATTAAGATTTTCAATGTTCACGAATACGTTTTAAATTGGAGCTTAAACGTACTTTGGTAAAACGAAGTTTACGCTTAGCTCAAGGTTTTATTGATTATTTTAAAAGTTATATTTTATTATATTTTTAATAGATATTTCTAAGTTTAGCTATAGGTTTAGTCGTATGTCATAATAATTTGAAATGAAATCATCTGTCTTTACTTGGCTTCAATATAAAGTTTGGAGTACATACCACTGATTGTTTTTGTAGTCTAATTTCGGAAGTATTGTTTATAAAGTTATGTTTCTTTCTATTTGATGAGATGCCCTATATTGTATTCTGCCGATATGGCTCGATGGACTTCTGACAAATCAAATTACAAACGCTTACAAGTATTGCAGAATTGGATACTTCGACAGATAACCAACTATTTCTGGTATGTACGCCGTTCCACACTCCATAATCATTCAAACTGCATACAGCTGAAGAGCAAATTGGAAGGGATACAAACAGATACAGCGCAAGATTTCTGAGATACTGCTGCCTTCTCGTAAGAGAGCTACTACCTACATTTAAAATCCACAAACTACCTTAAGGGGCTTGGCTTTAAAATATATAATCAATCCTTGTGTTGTTAAGGTTAGGTAAAAAATGTACCATTTATAGTATCTCTATTAAAAATAAGTTTCTTTTCAAAACATTGATTGTCAACATTGTTCAAGTATACCATTAATTAATTAATTACAGGTGGCTAACATATAGTGAGTATATACCATAAACAAATTTTTTAATAGCCCAGTCTACTCTTGTACATCTGAAACATAATACTGCATAATCCAGGCATTAGCTAGTGCTGCTCATTTCCCATGCTCGCTTTACATGGTACTTGGAGTTGGACTTACAATAGTTAATAAATTTATTTCCATATATCTCTTACAAAATTATATATGTAAATACTTAAAAGCCACTTAAGAGCTTGTGTATCTCATCTCTATTCCATTCAGTTCATAACAAAGTCAAAGTACTTACCGAGTTTTTAACAAAGCGTATAGACAAGTTTTCTCAAGTTTGCTCTGCAAACATATTTCTTCTTTCAGTTGTTTGGTTCATCGACAATGAGATTTTGTTTACTTGAATATGTTGCACGCATTATTTCTGCTAATAAACCTTCTCGAAATCTATAAAAAGTGTGCGAAATACAAAAAACGGCAAGCCGGAAGGCAAAAGGTCAACAACAAGGCTAACATAATTGTTGAGTTTTTTTTTAAAGCAAAATTTCGACGCACGCATTTAATGCACCAAGTAGCAAAAAACAAAATAGCAATTGAACAATTACAAAACGTTAAAAGTCAATTATGGATGCAATTGAAGCGTAAACGTTGCGCATCTGCCACTCGAAGGTTTTCCACGGCTCCAATTTCATTGAAAGTTGTGCAATTTGTCAATCTCTACCGGAACCTGTGCGAGTCCCCCTCTCTCCAACCTTCCTCGCTGACCCCCTTAGCGCATCTGCTTTTGTGTTAAATATTGTTAACGCTTTGTCGCTTGCAAAGTGCGTAGTCGTTTTTAATTTTAATTGCGGCTCATGCAATGATTAACTATTTCAATATTTCCCATAACAACATTTGCTAATGAAAAATGCAGGAAAGTTGTTTTTATTTTTTATTTTGTAAATCCATAAATTATAAGAATTTATTTTTGTTATATTGCACATTGTTGAGACAAACTTGTTGTTTGTTAAAGGTCATTTAGCGACACTACACTTAAGGTTTTCAGTTCGAAAATGTGTTTGCTTTTAGCCAGAGCTCTGACAATCTTAAATTTAAATAATTAAAATTAGTTATATTGCACAAATATAAAAGAAATAACGATGTTTTTGAGTTAATTTAGAGTAAGAGTTTAAACAGAAAATTAAGGAAATAAAATATAAAATATGAACTGTTGGGAGAGCAAAAAAAAAATTAGTGGATATTAATAAAAAAAAAAAAAGGTTTGAAAGCTCAAAACATTAAAATAAAAGACATAAAATTAAATTTTGAAATAGAAAGAATAAATCAAAACAGACATATCACAGGATGTGTTGGCATAAAAGAAGATATAAAATAAAACATAAAAGATGAATTTTCGGGATAGAAACAATAGATTGCTTGAAATTAATTTCAAGCAATTTAAGAACTTAAATCATTAAAATAAAAATAAAAAATAATATTAAAAGAATTAAAATATATTTTTGTAATTCAAAATTTACTTAAATTTAAGTGTGAATCATTTTTATACTATATTTGATATTTATTGTTCCAGTAATTTTCAGAATAACAGCCAAAATTAATTACTAAAACTAAAAACTTTTATTTGATAATATACCATATTTTCTATAATTTTATATAATATTTTCAACAAATTTAACCAAATCAATTTCGAATAAAGAAAAATATACAATATATATTTATCATTTAATAGAATATTATCAACAAATTTTATCGAATGATTTTAGCATATTTTCTTAACACAATATATAATATTTTTTCACGAACTTAATATTTCAACTTAAACATCTGTAAATTGCACGTTTGCCCAATGTTTTAGCTGTTTGGATTTGTTTTTTCTGATGATGCGGTTAGATGTGCTCCTCTGCTCAGTGCGTCGTTGTGCCGCTCTCGAAGCTAACGTCCGCATGGAAGCCCGTATCGTCTGCATGATAAATCACGTTCTGGACGCGTCCATCTGGCAATAAAATGTGATATTGACCGCGTGTCACGCCATGCAAATCCCTATTCTGCTTGTGGCCAAAATCGTTGCCGGTATGGAAATCACGTATGCGATAACCGAAGGCATACTTTGAGGCGTACTGATTCAGCTGTAATGAAGAGCAGACAGGGCAACAGGGCAGGAGGGGAGAATTTTAGTTTAAGTTAGCTTCAGTCCTTATATATATACTATCTATGTATGTATGTATGTTAGTATGTTTGTTCTTATGGCTGGCTGATAGGTTCTATTGCCGCAGTTGACAATTCGTGCGCATGCCGAAAAGAGTATGCGAAATGCAAAAATATATTAGGGCAGCTGTCGTCTACAGTGAGGACTGGCAACAAATGCAACAGCAACAACGACGTCAGTTACAAATATGCAAGATTGTTAAGTGTATTGAAACTAAGACGAAGTTTATGTACACTCTACAAATGTGTACATTATGAGAATAGTAGAAGAGAGTAGAAGAGAAATAAAAACATAAAATTTTTAAAACTATAATAAAGTTAAAATATAATATTTATAATAATATTTGGTATTTAAAATGAAAATATATTGAAATTAAAATAACAATATTCAATATTTAAAGCATTACTTTATACTATTTTATAACAAGTAGGTATAACCCATAAAAGTTGCGAATTAGTAAACAAAAATTATTTTAACTTAGGTAATAGAATAGGCAAACAATGTATTTACTAAGTATTATATGTTTTTTTCTCATATCAAAAGTTGAGTCTTAGTTTTAAGTTATGAAATGCATATGCACAGCATTGACTTTATATTGTAAGATCGGTCTTACAGATCAGAGAAAATATCGCAAAAAACGCATAGTAATTAGTGGAATATTATTGCGGTGTTTTTAGTTACAGAAATATCTTATATAACATATTTTAGATATCTCTATAATGAATTAGAAAAAATTAATATATATTTGAAAAATATGCTTATAATAGAAATTTGATCAAATTAGAGATTATCTTTCTTTATTTTAGAGCATTTCTATTATACTGCTTTCTTTAAGAGCTACAGTCTTCACTAGTTCCCAAACAGTTTACTCTCTATATCTATAAATATGAAAGTCCCTTGCAGCAATTCATAGGGCATACAAGAACAAAAGACACTGCAGTTTCTGACTAAGATTCGCGGCTGGCGGGTGGAGCGAGCTGGTGTAGTGCGTCTGTGACTCTGTACTTCCGGAGCAGATGTGGGCCCAAGGGGGAAGCTCGGGGCTGACTGTCATTCACATGGCGTTCAGCTATGCATGTGATTGTAAATTGTATTGAGGCAGGCGCGTGCGTAATGAAATTTGCAACAATATATGGAAAACAGTGAATGCGCCAATATCTTCTAACAGACCATGCCACCCGGTCCCCAGTCTCCAGTCCCCAGTCCCCAGTCCCCAGTCCTCGGCACATCCCGTTCTCCTCCCATTCCCATCCCATCCTCAATCAGCCCATCAGCGTGATTTCATTTCGCATAGATTTGTTTTGTAGATGTCATCCAGAATTTTGGTGTTGCCTTTTTATTGTAAGTACTTCACTGGTAAACATTTCAAGATGAAATAAAATATTTTGCACAAATGTCGGCATGCGTTATCCTGTTTGTGTGTGCGAGTGTGTGTGTGCTCCCTGTGTGTGTGAGATGGTTTATGTGTGTGCGTTTCCGTTTCCTGTAACTTGGAAATCTCGTTGTCGGCTCGACAATTGTCACAACTTTCGCTACATGTTTTGTGGTTTTTATTGCGTGGGCGTTTTTCGGAAGGGGGGCGTAGCAAACTTTTTGATATGTTAATGAGTTGTAAATTAAGTTTAATTAAGTTACATTGTTGTCGCCAGGCATTTTTCTTGTCAACTGCGGCGAATGCAAGCAAAACTCTGTATGCCCCACGCAAAGTTTGCCAAATTTATGTGTTTTGTAGCATTGTGTAATAGAGAAAGAAAGAGAGAGAGAGAGAGAGAGAGTGAGGGCAGAGTTTCTCAAGTTGTTCTGGAGTATTTTGTTGTCGTTTGTATGCTTTGCTAGGATTAGTCAAAGCTTGATTGCAGCTCCAGCAACTGCTCGTGAGTGAGTGAAAGCGAACTTTAGCATCTTAGAGACCAGAGCTGTTAAAAATGGTTTATAAAAAGCATTCGAATATAAAATGGAAATGGTTTTAAAATTTTTCCATTTGAATGGAAATGCAAAATGGGTTTTCAAAAAAGGTATTCGAATGTAAAATGCAAAATAGGTATTTTGAAAATGGTTTTTTCAAATAAAATGCTTATTTGTAACTATTGTTTTTTTGTTTTATTAGTATTTTCAAATTATAAACACAATCGTGATTTTTTTACAAAAATTGTTTATGGCTCTAGCATGATTCATTTGCTTAATTTGCATACATATATGTAATTCAAAAGTTGGTAATTTTTTCTTTGTAAAAAATAACTTAAAATTTACCTTGTTGATTTTAAAACGACAATTTTTTCAAATAAATCATCTTTCATGCTGCGTCTATGTGGCCGCATTCATTCCACCATAGGAAAAAAGTCTTTCAACGGGGGCTGAACTTGGTAAACTAGTATTAAACTTAAGAAATATAGTCTTTATGATAGGAAATTGATTTAAAGATTCCAAACTATTGTCTTCATCTTTTAAGTAAGTTAACGTTTCAAGGTCAATAGTAGTATTACCATTATTACTGGTTAGGGAAGAATCTGAATCTTCATCGAACATATAATATGATTGAGTGTTTTCTTTTTTTTTGTTTACAAGCTGAGTTTTATTTTTATTTTCTAAATCTTGCTTAAATTTTCTTATTTCAGCTACAAAAATATCCCTAACGATATTCTTGTAATCTTTTGGGACCCACTTTAACTTAAAAAATGGATGAGATACACTTGCGATTACATTTTTTAAGTTAAATGAGCCCAAAGCTAAAGATGCAGCTTTGGGCTCATTTAACTTAAAAAATTTTTCAAATCTCTTTTTAAGACTTTTCTGCATTAACTCAATTAGATCAATACAATATTTAGGGTCATCCATTTTTAAATTATTAAAAATTCGTAGCATTCTAAACAGTTCTGGAAGAAGACAGCCGTAATACGTGTGTTTGTCACCTTCCAAGCTTTTAATGCCATCGCAAGAGCGCAAGTGAACAAAAGCTTAAACAGTTCACTTTTAGCACTGTTTGCTTTTAACGAAAACGTTGAAATTAAACACTTTGATTGATTGATTAAGCTGTGAATTTTAGATTTTATTTGCTTTGTTTCTGTATATATTTGTAAGTGACGCTTCCTTGTAATCGATTACCCTATTACCCGAAAAAATTTGAACCATTTTGCATTTTGAAAATGCAAAATAATAAAAAAAAACCCATCTGAATGTAAATGCAAAATAGTTTTTAAAAAAAGCCATCGAAATGCAAAATGCAAAATACCTATTTTGCATTTTGCATTTACATTTTAAATGCTTTCATTTCAAATAATTAACAGCTCTAATAGAGACTTCTCAGAGCTATATCTAAAGTATAATAACAGAGCCTTATTACATCAGCTCCTTCTCCATTGACGTTGGCGTTTTAATTTTGCTCCTTTACTTCCTTCACTTTCTTGTGGAATTCCTCAAGCGCTTTTTAAATAACTTAAATAACAATAAATAGTTAACTGCTTAGCAAAATTTTTTGCATTTTTGCTTTTTTCTTCTTTTATTTATCTTTATTCTGCGTTTACACAATTAATATTCACTTGTATTTTGCTTTACTTCTTCGCTTCTCTTTGGCGCTTATTCTTGCTCATCTTTAAACCGCAAGCGCATTTATTATAATTAAGAATTTCTACGCTCTAGCAATTTGCCAACATTTGAGCTTAAATTTTTATCGTGCTTTGCTTTTAATGAAATGTAAAAAAATATTTCTGCAGCTCGCGCATTGTTGTTGCAGTCAGAAGTTTGCAGGAGGCGAGTGGCAGAGGGCGACGACTCCTTCATTAACAGCAAAATGTTAATAGATTTTTGACATGCAAAACAGTTTCCGAACCACATTGCTAGGATGTTTTAAAGCACCTCCAATGGATGATGGACTTAAGAATACCATGTCGAAAGTTGAGAAAGGAGTATTTAACAACAATTGGCATATAAGGTATTATATAAATACATTTAAAATATTCTTGTGAACAGAAATTCAAAATAATTATATAAAAATATTTTATTACTTTTAAAATAAAAAAAAAAAAAAAAAATCAATCATTAAATTATTGTTATAAGAATATTTTTATAGATAAACTTTTATAATTTTTAAAATAAAAATCAATAATTAAATATATTGAAAAATAGTTTCCTACAATTTTACAAAGAAATTAAATTATTTAATGATTAATTAAATGAAACAAATATTTATATATCCTTTATAGGATTTTCCACATTTGATCAAAATTAATGCAGAACTTCAACATTTTAAAGGGTATACATATTGTCATAGACATCAAACCGCATCGCCAGCGAATATGTAAATTTTCTTTGATTTTTTACTGTTCCATTGCCGAGTCTGGCGCTGTCCTCTGGGCGGACAAGCAATTTATTACGAGGTGCTGCAGTCGCAGAATTTCATTACAAATTTGATTTGATTAAATGAACATAATTACAATGCAGATGAAACATGATGAGAGCTGGTCAAACGTCAACCAATCCTCGACGAGTAGAAGCCATGGATAGCCAGGACTTGACTTTCATATAAGTACTGGTCAATGTTTGCGTTTCATGAAGCTGACATTGGGGAGGGGCGAATGGAGCCAATGACTAAATCACATCACGTGCCATATTGGTAAAAGGGCTTACGTACACATATTTTTTGTGCCAACTGTAAATCAGCATTCGTTTGATGATGTTGATCAGAGAGCCCAGAAACCCAGACAACAGCAGCAACAACAGCAATAATGGTGGCGATGACGATGCAATTTTTCTGTGACTGTAAATTGACTTGCCATTAGATGCAGACAAACCGGGTAAGCCATATAGATATAGTATACACTTATATATATACATATATATATAGTAATGTCAATGTCAACAGGACAGAGTCAGGCACTTGGTGTGGCTTAAGAAAAATATGACAAACAGTTGGTCTCTCACGGAATTTATTAGAAATTGGCTTTGGCCTCGGCTCGGACATTTCGCAGGCACTTTGCTATAACACATTTTGCATTTAACACGTTCCTCCAAAAGTGCTGGCGAATTGTGAGCCGAGTCGAGTGCAAAATGCAATTTGAGGCCAAAATACGTGAGTTCGTTTAGTTTTGCTCAGTTGAGTGCGGGCGAGCACACGCACACAGATAGTCACAGAGAAAGGAGAGCTCACAGTGGTATATAACTATTTACTATTGTATGGACTCTTCTTAAAGGACTTATATTTGTTATATTTATTTTCAGTGAATTAATAAAATAAATAAATATATATATATAGTATAAATAAAATGTTGAATAGGAATATATTATTTAAAAATTAAATAAAATTAAGTTTAATTCATTCTTTAGAAGTGATGATCAGCAGTCTTCATGCTAGATATATAGATACAGCAGCTTTATAAAAATATAACATGTGCTCTAAATTAAAAATTTGTTAGTTAGATGATAATATTGTATATATGAAAATATCAGTCAACTATTCATATATGAAGTCTTTAATATAAGCAAAAATATCTGTTAACTATATATGTAAATTGATGTAGTGCATCAGCTACATTTAATATCATTTTTGTACTTTTAAAAATCAAGTCGTATAAAATCCAAATAATTGAATTGCCTAATTTTTATAAAGCGTTGAGTCCATACAATGTTAATGAAGTATATACCTTAAAGTATAACAAAACAAGACAGGAGGACTTCAAATTTCTATTTTAAGAGTTGGAAAAATTATAAAAATAAAAGAATTATAAAAAATATAGAATTATATATATTATATAATTTAAAGCAGAAATTGAAATATTCAAATTTGAATCTTCTAGCCTTTTTTTAAAAAAAAGCTTTAGTACTCTAGTCGTTCCCTTCATTCTATCAAGTCATATAATATTGGAGAGCATTGTTATACTTTTCTAGGAATTCCGAGATCTCTGTAACTAAAATGTGTTTCAGCAGCTTATTCTATTCCAATGAAGAGCTATTGTGATGCCATTTTTGTACGCCTTTTTAATTAAACATTAAAGTTAGTCTATACTTAAAAATACACCTGATTCATTATAATACTTTTGAGCTGATAGACAGCTGAAGCTCTGTAATTTCTGTACACGCATTTATATTAATTTTCGTATTGTTTGGATCCACAGTTCTTTGGGGTCAGCCTAAAAGTATGCTTTGGCGATTGGAAATTGTGATGGCAAGCAGCTTTTGGCTGCGTGCACAACTTTTGGTAAAGCGATATGCAGTCACAACTTATAGTAGTAGCTCAATACCGACCGCCCTCGCCCTGCCTGGCCAGTTTCCAGGCAGAGCTCATAACAAGTTCCACTGCAACTTTTGTAACAAGATGCGTTTATTTTTTATTATTTTTTTTTTATATTTAGCTGGCACTTTAGTGGCAGGGTGCTTGGAGTGTTGGCTTGACTCAACATTTTATTGCATAGCGCACGAAGCTGAGCAATGTCTTTGACGCACTGCGAATTATATGGCACTTGGACGCGCTTTGGCTTTTATTTCTTTTGATTCGCATATAATCAGCATTGTTGTTGATTTTCATTATGCACTCTGGATTTGAGTTTCCGTTTCAGCCAAGCTCCTATAGCCAGCCCCACCTTCTGCATCCCCTTTGATGCCTTTCGGTCGTGGGCATTTGTTAGCCACTGCGTGGCTCATTAAAATCGTTTGGCCTTTGTTCTGCCTGCGGCTTTTTGCAGCCTGCCCCACTGCCTTCTGCTTTGTGCGGTACTGTTTGTGGTTAGCTCATTGCCCCTGGCCAGGAACTTAACTCATCTGAACTCAACTCAAATCAACTCGGTTTCATCATTAGACCGCAAAATCAGCATGTGGCTTTATGATTTATTTTGCTTATCGGCTAATTGAATTTATTGTGATTCAGACAACATTTTCTTACTCTAGAGCTGCTTGAAGTGAACCAGTTTATTATATTCATTTACGTATATATAGAAAATTTGCTCGTTTATTATTATTATTGCTCTATTCAGCTTTTTAATTTCTTGTGCAAGGTTCTTAGTCATGATAATTAAAAAAGTAGTCTGTATTAAAAGACAAGTGAATACATATATTTCGATTGGGTTTAATGCATTAAATATTGACGATGTATAAATATAATATATAAATATTATAATATATAGATCGATATAGCACGAGTCTACTGCATAGCTCATAAATAACTATTGAGCGTTTCTTGATGTCTGCAAACGAGTGACTTTTGCTGAGACTGTTAGAAAACAAACAGAGAACAACCGATTGCGTCAACAAGCCCGTTCTCGATCGGAGAGCAACATTTTTTGAGTTAAATGAAGCAAAAAGTATTTTGTGTATGTATTGGTATATATGCGAGGGTTAAGTTCTCTAAACACATTATGTGCATGTGTATATGATTGTGAAGATCGTATTATTTTTTATATATTTGCATTATATTTGCTTTTGTGTGAACGTTAATCGTATCACTCCCTAAATTCAACTCAAAGCGCTCAACAGAAAACAAAAAGGAAAAGAACCGAATTTTCTCGCTCAGAGTTATTATTATTATTGTATTATTAATATAGTAATATAATTTTTTCGTATTATTGTAAGGAGTGTAAAGAAAAAAAAAGAAAAAACATTTAACAGTTATTTGAGAGCTTTGTTTATATACTATATATAATTGTATATAATTGATTTTGCCTTAACATATTCTTTGAATTGGCTTCATCAACTCGAAATAATTACGCATTTAAAAACTTTGATTTTTATATATTTTTACTGTTCATCAAATAAACATGTACCAATATATTTGTTTGTATTACTGTAAATAAATTGTCTTTAGTTTTAAATATTTTTATATATTTTATATATTATTAAACGAATTTTCTACAACATTGAAACGATTTCTACAAACTTAAATTTTCTTTAACTTTTTATTTTAATAATTTATAAGTTTCTCTCATGCAAGCAAAGAAGAAGAAGGAAAAACATATTTTAAAAAAAAGTACTTTAAAACCTTAAGTCTACATGGGTATATAATTTTCAGTTTTGAAGACAGCTGTTTTAGTTTCTAGTTTCATTTATTGTACTTTCAAGACTTAAGTCTATTGTTCCGTGGTTTAAAATAAACTCTCACTGTCTCATAGGTTTTGTATAGTTTTTGTCAATGTCTTTGTTTTGTTTCGCTTCAAAATTGCCCACATTTGATGTCGAGTTGCCTGGAGCACTCAGTGCAAATACACAGATTCACACATACACACACACACAGATAGAGCCTTAATACTAATCCGTGTTGGTAACTAACGTTATATCTATAGCAACCTCAGTGCTTCTTTTATTATTCACACAATTCGTTTAAGCGCTGCAAAACACCTCCGACAAACCAATGCCAGAAACCTCAAGGGGCAGCAGAGCGGATAGCAGGGAGTCTCTCAATGAGAATTATGGGTATGCCGGTGTGGGTAAGGATGTGGGTGTGGGTGTGGGTGAACAGAGCAAAGGAGGCATCAGTGGCAATTGCAGCAGCGGCAAGCTGCATGCTCATTTAAAATTGAACAAGTGTTGGCTTGGTCACACTCAGCAACACTCACTAATACCTACACACACACACACACACACGGCCACAGGCGCCACAGAAAGCCGGTCGTTGTGGAGTGGACCAAAAAAGCCAGCCAAATCGCATTTAAATGGAAATAAATGTTGTGTCCAAACAATTTACAAAAACCAATTTTACAATGTAATGCGTTCAGAGTTGGCGCATCAGCCAGCCTGCATGTAAGTGTGGATGTGCGAGTGTGTGAGTGTGTCTCTGTGTGTGTGTGTGTGTGTGTGCCTGCCCAGAACGTGTTCAACAGCAGGCAATGAATGTCCTGACGTTCATTCTGACGCTGGTGCGACTCTGGGGCGTCTTTTGGCAGCCACTGCCACACGGCAGCCATTGACACAATTGCCGGCGACATCACAGTCCAAAAGTTTTGCACACAATTATGAGGCTAGGCGCTGATTATGGAACCAGTGTTGCATAGTTCTAGCCGAGTCAAAAATGTTGCTGCCAGTGCAGCAAATGGTAAAAATTTTAAATGCAACCACACACACACACACACACACACACACATACACACAGTGCACTTCACACCCACACACAGAATTTTTATGGCTCGCTTGTTAGCAATTTTCGCCTCAGAGTTATGAGCACTATGAGCGGTGTTTGCGACGAGGCGGGCTTTAATGTTAGGGAGGTGAGGGATAGAGAGAGAGAGAGAGGGAGGGAGAGAGAGAGCGAGGGTTCAACGCTAACCAAAATTGAGTTATCAGTTTGTTGGCTCTGCCAGCAAATGTGCTTGGGCTGATTGCGTGACAGCTGTTGCTGCTGCTGCTGCTGCACAAGAAGTGGAAGTGGGAGTGGGAGAGAAAAAAAAATAGTGTCCACCCAACTGATTTGACAGAGGAGCAGGAAAAATGTCAAACTACGTGATTTTTATGCGAATGTGACTGTCGATACGCAGCTAGAGTAAAAGAATGAGCAATAGAGAAAGATACAGAGAGGGGGAGAGAGAGGGAGATAGGGAGAGAGCGAGAAAAACAGGAGCCGAAACAGGAGCTATCGGGCAAGGGTGCCACTTTTTATCTGCTGCTGCTGCTGCTTTTCAATGCAGACACTTTTTTCTTTTTTTTGTAACCAAAATATTAGCCTGCAGTTGAGTTAGCTGAGTTTTTAGCTGCGGTTTATTATGTGAGCGAGTGAAGAGAAGCTAATTTAAAGTCAATGTTAGGTTTGGCTCGAACTTGCTAACTTAATATCTGCGCTGTGGCAGGCAAATGATTTGTCCGGGTTTCATTTTGCATGGCACTTGGAGTTAATCCACAAATTGATGAGCAAACGCTGAAAGTAACGAGCGGGTCGAGCAAAGGGTACTATATAAATTTAAGAGATATTTTCTTAAGATAAGTATGCACTCTCAGAGTTTTATGGCCAAGTGTTTAGTAAACTCACTTGAGTATAGCTGAGAAATAAATACAACTTTATATATATATATATATATAAAATTTCCTAAAAAACATTAAATGTGAACTTGAATATTTTGTTCAGCATTTACTTAATATTTCGGCTAGCACTTTATTAAGCCATTCGATTGTTCGTCTAAATCCACTTTAACAAAGCCTAAAGAGCACCCACACTGAAGAGCATATTAGAAACATATGCCGGCGACTGTGTACCCAAAAAACCCCCAGCTCGAACCTCGGCTGGCAAGCAGCTCATAAAGTAGCTGCAACCTTTTTCACTCTTTTATGTGCGAAGTCCCCAAGCTGAAACCTTTTGTCGAGTGCTTTTCAATGCCAAATACCAAACTAAGCAATGCACATATGTTTCCCCTGGCAGGCTCCATTAAATAAAAGTTATGTACCCGAGCCCTCGCCCCAGCTACTGCCTGACAATCTCTGTTCAACACTTGCACAAATATGTCGCCTCACAATAAGAAAACAAGAGGAGAATAATAAAAATAAAATTTATATAAAAAAAAAAGAAGAAACAGCAAAAGGGTTGAAATAAAAATGGAATTAAAATATGTGAGTTGGTTGCCGGAAAATATTGCACCTGCAGCTGCTCACACTGGGCAGGCTCAAGCAGCAGGCACTAGTACAACAGACACACACACACACACACACACACACACACACACACACACACACACACACACACACACACACACACACACACACACACACACACACACACACACACATACACCAACACCTACACACAATTTGAGCGGCCATTACCAACCATTTTGACCACAATAAAATGACAAATGCCCGAAAAATCTGGCCATGTTCGCACACGTTGCCAACTGGTTACGGCAACAGAGTTCGGCTACAGCTTCTGCTCCGGCTTCTGCTCCTGCTCCTGCTCCGGCTTTTGTGTGGCAGATGCTGTCAAACAAGTCCCGTGACGAGCATTGCAACGGCATGTCCACAGCGGGCGGAAGAGCGCGTGTGCTTCAGCCCAAACTTGAGCCTAACAAGTGTCGTTTGGCTGTCAGAGCTGGACAGATGGACAAGCAGACGGACAGACAGAAAGGCAGGCAGGACCTGGCAGGCAGGACCTGGCAGCTTGCCTTCATGCTCATCAGCCGTAGCTGGATTTTACAGGGCTGGAATGGGGCCTGGCGGACCAGTTTCACAAGCAGTCAACGGTGGATGCTAAGCCCGGCATTGACGACAGCCAGGAACAAGGTCCAAAGCCTATTAAAAATCATGCTAAACGGCAGTAAAACAATGTGTGGACTGTCTGGTCAGTTAGAATGTGGGTTTGGCTGCTTGAGTGGGCTGAGGTGGTTTTTGTGGCATTTTCAGGACTCGTTTGCTGCCTGCCTGCACATTGCCGCCCCTCAATGCTTAATGTGCATTAACAGCTAAGTTATGCAAGTCGCTTTGAGCCAATAAATAAAATTTAATCAGCTTTTGCAGTTGCCAATCGACAAATTGAAAAACTGAAAATCAAATAAAATGACGCGCCAAATGCCAACAAGTTTCGTTGCTTGGCTCGAAAACAATTTTAAGTCGATTTGCGATGCGAACCGAGCAACTGACAGCTGCAACTTCTCCTGCTCGTTGTTGTTGCTCGTTGTTGTTGTTGTTGCTATTGCTGTTTGTCGCAGTTGCAGTTGCACTTTTGCCTGTTTATGGCATGTTGGCAACAGCCCCGGCAACTTCTTAGCTGCTTTCTGTCCCCAACTTTGCGCTTTGCTGCATTTCACAGAATGTCAATGGCATACCTTTCCTCTGCCCTGACTGTGCCATAAATATGTCGAAGAGACTGTAAAGCGATATATAACGAATTGATAGCAAGTTCCAGCAAGTTCATCAAGAACATTTAAGTAACACAAGTTCAGTTCAAGCTGCCTGACAATATTATATAGTAAAATTAATAATAATAATGATAATAATAATAATCATCATCCCCGCTTTGGATAAGTAGAAAACACGGTGAAACGTCTTTTTATCTGTCACAAATTCTTTTTCATCATGGATACTTTATGCTTATGGATACAATGCTAAGTTGAAGCGTATTCAAGGGCTCTACTTTGAAGATTATTGCGGGCTAGCTTCTTGTTCCCAGGTGGGAGACAGCTCCTGAAGAGGAGGTTTGTTTTTTGTCATTTTATAAAAATCAGAAATGCTTAGAAAACATTTTCTTCCTTTTTTTCAAGTAATTTGAAACTAAAATTTCATATTAAAAATAAATAAATAAATATAAATAAATATATGAATTATTATTAATTATTAGTAATTTGAAACTAAAAGTTAATAATATAAAATAATATATTATAATAAATAAATATATGTATTATTATTAATTATTATTATTATTATTATTAATTTTTTTAAATTTCTATTTTTAGTCTTAACCAATCTAAAGCTACAATTTAGCATAATTTTTATAATTTTCTATGCAAATTAAGATTTTAGGGAGACTACAGAAAATTATTTATCTAATTCTATATTTTAAAATGAAATGTTTCTTTTCCTTGATTCCAACTAATTTTAAGTTAAAATTTAATGTTAAATTCCTTCAAAATTTTCTTACCTTAAAAATATTAAAGATTTTAAGCAAACACAATATTATTGTATCTTATTCCATATTTTATATTGTTTTTAGCTTGTAGTTATGTTTTCTTCGATAATTTTATTACTTAAAACAAAACAAAAATTAAAATAAATGAATAAATAAATTAAATAAAAGATAAGTAAAATAAATAACCATAATTCACCAACATAAACCACCAACTTGAGAAGAATTAAAACGTATTTTATGGAATAAGAGAAACATTTTTCAGTTGAAATTATAGTTTCACTCAGTTAGAACTCAGATTTGAAATGTTGAAATCATGTTATCCATGAACAACAATAATTCGTCAAAGTCGCTTTGTTTTAGGGGCTCAATTTATGAACACTTCAGATGTGTTTTTGTTACTGGCCTGCACAGAACAGACTTCAACTTAATAATAAAAACAGAAAAAACAAAAAAAAACCAAAATTGATTTTGTGAAATATAAGAAATTTTAGTTTTGCTACAACTGATTGTGCCGCATTAAAAGTTGATATATATATTTTAAAATTCTATTTGAAATTATTAGTTTTATAAATTAATCTCAAGATGAAGCAGATGAATCGCAAATTCATACGAAACGTTGTCAGCTTACAGCGGGCTACCCGCCTGATGAATATACGTTTCGCATGCGACGGTGCCGGTGGTGGTGGAGGCAAGGGCTTGGTGGTTGGCATCTACATGAAGGAGGGCGACAAGGAGCCAAAGTTTACGCCGTCCGGCGAGAAGTTCAATGACCGCACCAACGGAAAGCTGAGGCAGCTCGTCTGCGAGACTAAGGTGGACGGTCGACTAGGTCGTGGTCGTGTGTTTAACAATATTGACAATGACTTTAGCTCTGTGGCTGTGGTGGGCGTGGGCCTGGAAGGCATCGGCTTCAATGAGCTCGAAATGTTGGACGAAGGCATGGAAAATGTGCGCGTGGCCGCCGGCGTCGGTGCACGATCTCTGCAGCATCAGGACTGTGCCCACATCTCAGTGGATGGAATGGACTATGCAGAGCAAGCAGCAGAAGGCGCAACTCTCGGCGTTTATCGATTTTCCGATAATTTGCACAAGAAGAATCGAATGGTTGTGCCGCGACTGGATCTGTACGACTCCAGCGACATAGACGGTTGGACACGAGGCGTCTTCAAGGCCGAGTCCCAGAACCTGGCCAGACGGCTCTCGGACGCGCCAGCCAACTGCATGACACCCACCATGTTCGCCCAGGCCACTGTGGATGCGCTCTGTCCGTGCGGCATCACCGTTGAGGTGCGCACCATGGACTGGATTGAAATGCAGCGCATGCATGCCTTCCTCATGATCGCCAAGGGCAGCTGCGAGCCCCCAGTGCTGCTGGAGATCAGCTACTGTGGCACCTCGCCCGAGGACAAACCGATTCTGTTTGTCGGCAAGGGCATCACATTCAACTCTGGTGGCATCAATCTGCGTCCCTGTCCGTTCATGGACGAGTATCGGGGCAGCATGTCCGCGGCCGCTGCGATCATTGGCATGATGCGTTGCGTAGCCGCGCTCTCGCTGCCGATCAATGTGACTTGCGTCATTCCATTGTGCGAGAACATGCCATCTGGCATGTCGGTGAAGCCCGGCGATGTTGTCACCATGCTGAATGCCAAATCAATGGCCATTCGTGATGTGGACAAGGCTGGGGTCGTTGTGATGGCTGATCCTCTCATTTACGGCCAGGTCTCCTATAAGCCGCGCCTCGTCGTGGACGTGGCCACACTTGGTATGGGCGCGAAGAACGCCTATGGTGGCGGCGCCTCTGGAATCTTCTCCAATTCGCATTATGTGTGGAAGCAGTTCCAGCGCGCCGGATCGCTAACTGGCGATCGAATGTGGCGCATGCCTCTCTGGCAATACTATAGGAAGCAAGTTACGGACGAAACTGGCTACGATCTGAGTAACGATGGCCGTGGCCTGGCTAGCTCCTGTCTGGCAGCCGCTATTCTGCACGAGCTGGTGCCCTGTGCGGATTGGGCTCACATCGATACCCGCGGCACTGGTATGCTGACTATGTATGGCATCATACCCTATCTGACGGAGCGCTATATGACCGGGCGGCCGACGAGAACTCTGGTACAGTTTGTTTACCAGATGGCCTGTCCCGAAGTCAAGTAAAAAGTCGATCATTGTGTTCGTGGTGGTTATGTTCATTTTGTTTTGAAGTTGAGAATTGAAGATTAATAGCGTTAATTCTGTATAAAAAAGCATTCTGGGCCATAAAAGAGAGACGAAATATTGTGTGTGCGATTCTGGCGGTCAAGTTCACCATTTTCAAATCAAGACTGCGTACGGATAGATTTTTGTGGCTGCTTCTCTGGCCGTAGAATATTATAAATTACTATAAAGTTAGATAGATAAGCGAACATTGTAAATAAAAAGATAAAATTGCATTGAAATTAAATGCGAGTCGTCCGTGTGCCGCAAACACGGCGAAACTTGCTACTTCAAAAATGAAAAAAAAAGGATATTTTAATTCAGCTCAGACGAGCAAAATAGAAAGGAAAAACTAACTACAAAGGTAAAAAAAAATAAAATAATGTAGATAAAGTAGAAGCTACGCAAGTTGCCGCCTTCGCATGCAATCAACTGCAAGTAGAGGCGTGGCTTTGCCTTAAAAATTTGCTAAAAACGTTGGCAAGGAAATCCAAAAGGAGTACACACTCAGTCTATGCTATTGCCTCAGCCCTTGTATATAGTCTGTATCAATTGGGTTCGGTTTGTCAGCGGCAACAGACAATGGCACAATCTGTAGACTGCAGTCTGCAGTCTGCTTGCAGACGCATCGTAATGAAAGACGAAGCCGTTTGCATTGCTTTTGTGGCCTCAACCAGGTAGCAGACGATGACGATGGCAAAAGCTTTTCGGTTTGAGTTTGCGCTTGTGTTTGGGCTAACGACATTGAAAATGCTTGTCGAACTTGAAAATTATTCGATTAAGTGCATTACCGGCGAGACATGGATCGGCAATCAAACTGAATTGCGCACAGTGCCCAAACCCACACGCTCCAGCTCCAGCCCCCATTGCGACTCAGGCATTGAGGAGGAGGAGGAGGGAGTGAAGCTATGCTGCAGGCGCTTCATTGTTGTGACTGCGACATTGTCGTGTCTGGGGAGTTGTAGTTGTAGTTGTAGTAGCTGTTGTTGTTGTTGTTGTTGTTGTTGCTGCAGCCAGTTGTTGCTCGGGCAGTTCGCCTTATTTATGTTGATTGTGTTTTTGCCTATGCCAATCAATGGAGCACACTTTCGGGCGCGTTAAGCCTTTGTGGCGCGCCCCAAGGTATGCTTTAATTTAATGCATTGTCATTGGCAGAAAGGCCGCCGCCAAGTTGAGAAGTTGTGCGAGCGATAACGGGGGAACTTCTGAAATCGATTTTCATTCCATTCCATTTTCATGTTAATTTTTATGCCTTGTGCATTTCATTAAAATGCACAGGGAGACAGGGTTTTCAAAAAATACTTTGCTGGTGTCTGTGACAGCCCTAAGAGATTACAAGAGTCCTCATTGAGATTATATATTTATTTAAGCATGGCATAAGTGATATGAGCAGCACGAATAACGAATAGAGGCTGTGTCACGTAGGATTGCGTTTACCCAGGAGTTTTTCGAACTTATGTTTACGGCCAGAACAGTTTGAAAATGGAAAAATCACTGTGTAATGGTATTGTTAAAATATATGTAACAGGCACAAAGAGGCGAAGTAAGTTAAGTTAGGTCCTCTGCCGGCAGAGCGTGGCAAAAATAAGTAAAGTGGTGAAAACCTAATATAGATTTTTATAAATGATAATTTAGATGTATTGGATAGAAAATTAATCAGACAAAGCCCGAAAGAATTTTAGAAAATAGATTAATTTAAAGGGTAGTTATAACCATTCGGCTGAGAGCTCTCCGTCTGTCTGTATGCTTGAACGCGTGGATAAACCTATGATAGGTCGTTTTGTAGAAAGCAGAGTTTGCATAAAAAAATCGATGACTATTTTCATTTTAATGTTATCGATTCAAATCCTTATCCAAATTCCAACTTATAATATTATATCTTTTATATCTTAGCAGCTATTGTGTATTTAGATTCATGTGTGTTTTATAAAATTTTGAATGTTGTTATATTTTGGTGATCGGCTGAATATTTTGCAAAATTTTTTAAATTGAAAGTCAGTTGCAAATATAGCCAATATGTGAATTTCTTCTAAATTGGTAAATATTCAATGCAATATGTAGATTATATATTGAATTATTTATTAAAATCTATTAAGTAATTCAGAAGTTATTAAATAAAACGTTTGTCCATTTATCAATAGCACGTTGAGGCAGCGCTAATAATCTTTAAGCGTTTTCCTTATGCGTGTGCACACATACATTAAAATGTGTAAATTCTAGCATATTCTTAGAATCTCAATACAAGTGAATTATTTTGGAATTATCAGCGGATATTTAAGTTTACATTTTCTAGATGGTGCTCTAGCAGTGAAGTACAATAGTTTCAGACTTGCTACTGAGTGTTTAAGCAATCAAAAGGCGGTGTTGTTAGAAGCAATACGCATCAAATGTTTCAGTTTTGAAGTCTGTTAATGTAAGCATATTTTTCCAATTTTCAATTTTTAATTTGTTTTTTATTTATTTATTTATTTATTTTTTTGTAATGTTGCTATTTGATTGTAAAACTCAATTGATAAAATGAAATGTTTCAGTTTTGGAGTCTGTTAATGTAAGCATATTTTTTCAATTTTTAATTTGTTTTTTATTTATTTTATTTATTTATTTTTTGTTGCTATTTGATTGTAGAAAATCAAGTGATAAAATCAAATGTTCCAGTTTTGGAGCCTGTCAATGCTAGCATATTTTTTCAATTTTTAACTTTTATTTTATTTTAGTTTTTTATTTTAATTTTTTTTTTTTTTTTTTTTTTTTTGTAGTATTTTTATTTGATTGTAAAAACTCAAGCTATAAAATTAAGTTTCACATTCTATAACTGTATAGAAGCTATTAAGTATAATTAAAATCGTAAACCGAAAGGGTTTTAGGGCATCTGCTAGTCGCTTTTTTACTTATTTCGTTAGCTCTATCGAGCAAAACCGACGTTCTCCCATTCCTTAAAGTTCTAGCACTCACCGCTTTGTCGTCGTGGTCGTGGACATAGTGCAGTCCGTTCGAAATTTTCTCGGCCTCTAGATGAGCTGGCAGAGATGTGGCGAGGTCTGCATGCTGTTGAGTATGTGCTGGATGATGCACAATGTGTGCGATTGTGGTCATGGGCTGCTCATCGCGGATACCTTCGTAGCCGTGCGAGAGGCCGTGGCCGGGGTTGAAGTCAATGAAGGAGCTGGGCGTGTGCAGTTTGGTGGCAGCGGTGCTGGCCACAATGGGCAACTGCTTGACATCATTGTTGCCCGGCTCCACAATGGGCACATACTGTTTGGTCTTGGCCATGCCAATCAGGCGACCTGGCTGAACGCCCAGCGAACCGTGCTCTGCAATGGACAGAGCAGGAGCTGGGGCAGGTTGTAGATGCTGTTGCTGCTGCTGTTGTTGTTGTTGTTGCTGGGTCTGGCCGGGATGGAAGAGTATGGGCGCAGTGTTGTCCTGAGGACGAGGATCTGGTGCTTGGGCAACCAGCAACTGCTTGGGCTGGCGCTGAAGCTTAGCCTGCATCTCCTTGGCCAGCAGGTAGGTGAGGCCGTGGATTTGATCGTCGGGCGACTTGCCAATCAGCGTGGACAGCTCACGAAACTCGGGCAACTGCTTGTAGTGCTCCTTGACGCTATCCGCGGGTGCAAGGTACTCGATTTTAATGAGCGGCTGCTGCGAGTGATTTGGCTCTCCTTGAATCTCATAGCTGTACTGCTCCATGGGTCGACCATAGACGGGGCTCGACTCCACTTGCAGCGGGTCTGGCTTCGAGGGTCGAAACTGTGGCTCTGCCACATTGGTGGCAACATGTTGCAGCTGCGCCTCGCCAGCTGGCTGTGGCAGCTCGTGTGTGACCAGCTCCGCGCTGTACGTGTGATGCACTTGCTCCACTGGCGCCTGCTCTTGCACCACAATGGGCTGCGGTATGGTGGGTGCGGCTTGGTATAGCTTGCCATAGTTGGGCTTGTAGACATAGCGCAGTTGCTCCACAACGGGCACGGGCTGTATGTGCACCTGAACCTGAGGCTCCGCCTGCTTGGCGGCCACATATTTGATGTAGGCCGCTGGCTTGGGCACATAGGAGACCGTCTTGGCCTTGTAGTGCTCGTAGTCGATTTTCTGGGGCGTCAGGTACTTAATGTACGCCTTGCCTCCATTGGCGTCCTTTATCAGGTGCGTGATAACCTTTTGCACCTCGTGCGGCAGAGCACTCAGGGACTTCTTAGTCTTGAGGTGGGTGGCGGGCGCCTCCTTGAAGATGTACATGCGCTTGGACTCGGCTGCCGTTTCTCCTGACATCACCATGTTATCGTCGACGCGTGTCTGCTGTGTGGTGGCAATCTGTGCTTGGCTTTGATTCACTTGCATCCCCTGGGTCTCCATGGTCAGCAAGCTGGACAGCTGCTTCCCGCTGCGCTGCAATGCGGCTGGCAGCGATGTCTTTGCATCTGACAGCTCAAACTTGAGTACCTGCAGCGGAGCTGAGCGTTTCGAGCGCTTTGTCTTGCGCACCTGCTTGCGCTGAGGCTTTGCAGCTGGCTTCTCTGCTGCTGCGGCAGCTGGCTGCCTCTGCACATCCAAAGCTCTACCCCGATTAATTAGCTGAGCGGTAATTGTATCCGGCTCACGTGCATCGGTGGCCTCGAAGGGTATCATTTGCACCTTAAAGTTAGCCGGCTGCCGATGTCCTGCTGATCGCCTCGAGCGACGTGGCTTACGTGATTTCTTGCTGTTAGGTGTGCTGCTAACGGGTGGCTTTGCTGTGCTACTGGGTAAATTCAGTGCCTTAAGCGAGCGATCCTGATGCTGGCGCACAAGCTGCTTCACCTCCTGGCTGGGCTCCACTGCATCGCTGAGCTCAAAGCGCAACATTCGCGGCGCTGTGGGCAGCTGTCGCTCTTCGCGCTTGGGGCGGGAATGTGCAACCAGGGAGGGACTGGCTGGCTGCTCGTTATACTGATTGAAGGCGGCCAGGTAGCTGTCATCTGTGGGGTTGTCTATGTGACGCATGCTGCGCAAGTTGCGCTGATCAAAGTAACGCTGCATGTCCTGGCAAGGTGATAAAAACAAGTTGATTAGTAAATCTAAATATACACTTAGAAGAGTAAAATATTTAGATAATAAAAATGCCAAGCAATCGATTGTCTTAGATCAAAGACTTGATATTAAGTAGAAATTTACATTAATCGATATTATATATTATTTTTTTAGATCAAACAAAACTTAATTTGTAGAAATATTGTTTTGAGTGCAGTAATTATAATTCACAGATATATACAAATTTTTTTTATTACAATCATAAAAGTATAAATTCATTATTTTGAAAGGATGCATAATCAAAAGAATATTAGATAGTTTTGCATTAAAATATTTATATTATTATTCCTTGTATTGAAATATTTTTATTATAATAATAAATACAATAATCAAAAATGTATTATATGCTAATATAAATATTTTTTTGATTATTATAAAAAAAAAAAATAATTTATATAAAAGTAATAATAATATAAATATTTTAATGATGCTATTGAGTGCAGCAATTAAAATTATAATAAATCGATTTTTTCATTTCATTTCAATTAAACATGTGTAAATTTATATATTTTTCTTTAGGTATTCATAATCTAAATGCAGCAAATAATTATTATAGTTATAATCACAATCTTTTTATCAAACGAACAAAAATGAATGTCAATTGGTATTCGGAGTGAAAAAATTAATACTCTTTATCAAGGCAGCTGGCGTAATTACAAATCAATATTTTAATATACTATTTATGAAAAATGATTTTAATATAATAATTTGATAAATATCTTTTAAAAAAGAAATTATACTTTTTATTTATTATATGTATACAAAGTATATTTGAATCGCTCTAAAGCTGCAAAGCGTTATCACAAAAAATATATCAGCAACAATAACTATGAATTTAATCAGCTTTTAATAAACGTAATAGTAAATAAGTAAGGCAGAATTTTATGTTATTTATGTTATGTCCTAGTCAAACATACATTTATTATTTAAGCTTATTGCTTTAAAAGATGTGTATATTGGTTGGGTGCAAATTATATTTTTAAAATAGTTTTCTCTATACTGAAGGTAAAAATAATAAACTGACCAAGATAATGGTTGAGAGAACGATAATCAAAGCAAAGTAATTGTTAAACATCATTTATCAAAACTAATTACATACATATTATTTGGCGGATATGAATTTACATTTACTTTTAATGTAAATTTGTAATTTTGTTTAACTTCTTAAAGTCTCAAAATTATAATGTATTTACATCAAATTATTATGAAAATTTTAAAGAAAATATGAAATTATTAATTGAAAACTGATTTAAATTGTAACTAACTAAACATATTTTGCAAACAATAACCAAATAATTTGTAATAAGCAATATATATTTTAGATTTGAATATTTGCATAATCATTTTATTTCATGATTAGTTAGCACTTAATTAAATTTGTTTATATCTTAGCACCATCTTACCTCATAGCTGGCAAATGTGTCGAGGGAGGGAAAACGCTGCCAGTTTTCTGCAGGCGCAGCCGAAGATAAACTCGAGGCAAGCAGCAGTACCTGAAACAGAGAGAGAGGGGAGACGTTGTTTACATGGCGAACAAATTGATTAACTGCAATGTTGTTGGCATTCAACTTGAGAGATCAAATAACTCTGCTGTGCCTTCGGACTAACAGCTTATACATACTATATATTTATATTTGAGCTGAACCCATAAATAAATCAAATAAGCTGTCCACCTGCACTGTCCGTCTGTCTGTCTGTCTGGTACTTTCTCTTTCGACCATGCCACAATGCCTGCCACATTTGGACGGAAGCTGCTGCAACAACAGCCAGTCGACACTTGATTCTCGGCTGCACTAAACTCGTTGCGCACGCGCTGCCAGAGTTGAACGTTTAGCGGTTCATTTGCTCAGCGGGGTGCCCAGGTGCCCAGGCCTCCAGTTGCTGCATTGCTCAGTCACCCGATCTCTCGCTCCCTGGTCGCGCCAACCTGTCTGGCTGTTGGCATGCCCATTCATGTGTCTGGTTCCACTTTCACATCAAGCAGCGTTGAACTTGTGTCGCGGCTTGACTTGGCTTTTATGGTCATTAAACTTATTGAGTGTGGATTGTGGATTTTGAGCATTGGCCAGCATTGATTGCATTGCATTGCCTAACTCTTGGTTTATGCAAGGCCAATTATGGTATCGTGTCTGTCTCTGATTATGCAATGTCGGCCAAGCAGCCACTGGGATTTATTAAGTGATATTTAGTGGGAATATTTTGATGATAATTTAGTAATATATACTGTAGAAAAGAAGGAGGGACGTTCATTAAAGAGTTTTGATATATAAATGGTAATAGTTACAGTTCAATCGGAATTAAATTAAAGTATTATATTTTATAATCATTAACCGATTAGAGTAATTGTTTCTTCTGTTTTATTCAGTTGATTCGGGTTCTCGTCTATAAATACCTTGATTAAATCGTATAGCTTTTTATTCGGAGAGATGCCTTCAGAGTGCGTTGAGAACTCTTGATTGACATTCAAAGACAATGCAATACAAGAATCAAATATGATATAATGTAGTTTTAAGATACCAATGATTGTCTCCCAATCACAACTAATCATAATACCCTGAACCCATTGAAAATGGGAAATCAGGGTATAATGGTTTTGTTAAATGTATGTAAGAGGCAGAAGGAGGCGTGGCAGACCCCATAAAAAACATATATTCTTGATCAGGGCGACGAGCTGAGTCGATTTAGCCTTGTCCGTCTGTCTGTCTTTCTGTCTGTCTGTCTGTCCGTCTGTCTCTCTGTCTGTCTGCCTAACTAAAGCAAGCAACTAAAATGAGCTGCAGAAGATCATTTCTGTTGTCTTTATGTATTCAGCAATATTTGTTTACATTTACATTTAAGTTAGACTCATTTAGAATGCTTGAAGCAGCAGAGACTGTTCTCATTGGTCACTTCACGATCGACTGCAGCGACCGCAACTAGACGCAGGCTCAACATTTGAGCACGCCTTGGAGTTTGAGTAGAAGTCGCCCTATATAAAGAGCAGCAGCTGCAGCATTTCTTCAGTCGTCCAGGCCCGGTGGGGGTCAATAGTGCAGTGCAGTAAAGTGAAAGTGACAGTGATAGTGAATTGAAGTGTGGTCAGGTAAATATTTAAATAGTTAATATTATTAAGTAATTTAAGCAGAATTGTTATAGTTAAAAATAATTGTTAGGAATTGTTTAAATATTAGATATAAGAAAAATTGTAGACATAACATAATGTAAATGATCATTGAGCTAAGCAGTAAAGACTGAGGCTTAGAAAAATAATTGTAAAGAATTGTTTTAATATTAAATATAAATAAAACTGTAGACATAAGTTAATGTTAATGATCGTTGAGCTAAGCAGTAAAGACTTAGGCTTAGAGGAAAGACTTAGAAATTGTTGAGGACTTTAATAACTAAGAAAACTTGAAAGACTTAGAAAATTTGAAATACTTAAAAAATTAGGAAGACTTAGAAAATTAGAAAGACTTAGAAAACTTGATAGACTTAGAAAATTAGGAAGACTTAGAAAACCAGAAAGACTTAGAAGACTTGAAAGACTTAGAAATCTGGAAAGACTTAGAAAATTAGGAATCTTAGGAAATTTGAAAGTCTTAGAAAACTTGAAAGAAAATTAGGAAGACTTAGAAAATTATGAAGACTTAGAAAATTAGGAAGACTTACAAAACCAGAAAGACTTAGAAAACTTGAAAGATTTAGAAATCTTGAAAGACTTTGAAAACTAGAAAATTTAGAAAACTTAGAAAGCTTAGAAGACTTTAGCTGCCTGAAAATTTATATTTTCTAAATAATTATCGCAAGTACTTTCACAAAATATGTAAACTAACTTATTATTATTTAAGGGTTCAGGGGAACTTGTAGTCGAGCAGTCTCGACTAGAGCTTTGTTTTAATATAATATTCATCTGTCCAATTCATTTGATTCTGTCTCATAACCGAACAATATCATTAAAAATATCAGTCCTCTATACATCACTTGATTAAAACGTACAGTTCTTTATTCGCTGAGTCTCTCAAAATGTGAACAAATTGGATGATAAAATATGGTAATATATATAGAAAAGAAGGAGAGGTGTCTCTAGAGTGCGTTGATGAGTTTTAATAATACTAATACTTATATATATAATAATGATTATATTAATATAATATTATATTAGTATAGTGATGTGCTAGAAACTGGCATTAGTTATAGCTCAATCAGCATGAAGTAAGGTACTTTTTGACTATAATCATTTAGTTGACTCAGTTTCTCAGCCCAACAATATCATTAAAAATATCACTCCTCTATACATCACTTGATTAAAACGTAAGCATTTTATTCGCTGACTCACACAAAATGTGACTTTATGTGTATTTTGCGGAGGAGCTTCGCTTTTCCGTATAGTCAATGGCCATTTAACTAAGCTCCGCGATCCAAATCCAAATGAACTGTCAACAGTCGTTAAAAATGCAACCGCGTAAACATTTAACGGCCGTTAAAACTGCGCCTGAGTGAATTTTTATGAACTCGCCAAGCAAACCCTCCACAGCAGCAGCAGCAGCAGGAGCAGGAGCTGCAGGAGGAGTGATCCCTTCCTACCCCTCGCTCAGTTCTGGCTCATGAATAAGCCTCTAATGCGCCTACCTGCCAGCCAACTTGTCCTGGGCTCCGCTGGCTGCCGAGCACTGCACTCGTTATCCTTCTAGCTGCTGTCAGCGGGCCCAGCCCTTTAGCCACTCTCCCTTTTCCTCTTGGACATAAAATTTTATGTGCTTTCTATTTAACACTTTGGTGTTATGGCCAAACGGGGGCGGCAGCTGGAGCGGTGGGCGTGAAATGGATATTCGTTTCGCGTTTGGGGCACGCGCGAACAACTTTAAAATTCAATAGAAAACTACAATAAAAAAAAAAAAATACTGTTGCCATTCTGTTTGTTGTTGTTGTTGTTTTGGCCGAGTAATTGTTGTTTCACTGCGCAACTTTTATGACTGCGAAAACTAGTTAACAATTTTTTACGACCTCCAGGAGCGACAACAAAAGATTGTCAACATCTCTGTTCAAATATCTTTCGCTTTATTGGCAGCTATGAAAATTGAATTTTATTAAAATGCTCACATATTGTTTTAATAACAAGAGATCTAAGTTTGTTGAAGAAACAGTTCGCAAAGTTAGCTAAATATATATATATATATATAAATATATAATATATATATTAGGAAATTTTTGGAAACTGAACTCGAGACAATCTGAATGTTTAATATTTAGCAAATTTAAATTTAGTAGAGACTAAATTTGTTGTTAGATTTCATCATGAATTTTGATGCTGAGTTGAATTTAAATACTGCAGCTATGCCAAAACTCACTTGTTTCTGTTTATGTATTTTGTTTGTGCTGGGTAAAAAAAACCACGAAACGCGTGCAGGCGTTTTCATTAACTTGTTGTTGCAATTGTTTTTGTTGGCTTAATTTCACTTGCAAATTGTTTGCTGTTTTTACTGTTGCTGCGGCCAACAAGGCGGAAAAACGTTGCAAGACAGTTAAAGAAATTGGGCCAGGCAAAAGGCAAAACTTGGCTAATTGTGGCTGGCTGCCCAAGAAGAGGGCGAGGCTAGCGGGAAGAAGGGCAGGGGCATTGTTGTAGTAGCTAGCTAGTCCAGAGTTCGCCAATGCCTCGCTGAACACTCTGAACCAGTTTTTCATTGGGCTCTTTTTTTTCTTGCTCATAGTGTGTGTTTGCATAGGAACTCGTAACGAAAAACCAAAGTCAAGTTCAATGCACATAAAAGGCAGTTAGAGTTAGGCAGTGGCAGTGGCAGTGGCTGACGATGGGGCTGGGGGCCGATTGCATTTGTCTCAGTCCTGCCTAGTGCCGAAAGTCAGGCCACAAGGAAATGCGGCGCTGTGAGAAAATGCACAAAAGAAATGTGAAAATTGCCGCAAAGTTTCCATCCATTTAAATTGCAAATTTCCAGTTTCGATTGCAATTGGCAAAATGTGTTTTTTTTCCTCTCCCCTCCATTTTTTGCGCTTGTTTTTTTTTTTGCCAGGGAAGTGGGTGTGCTATTCGGATTCGGACCGTCTCTGGTTAGATAACCGTAAACATTTTTATGAACGCCGGCCGAGGTCGTAAAAGCAAATGCCACAGGAGCGAGACTTGCGCAACACACTCAACTCGACTCGACTCGACTCGACTCGTATGAATGGAACGAAATGGAAAGCATTTGGACTATTTGCTTTATGATTTTGCAGCCAGTAATTAAATGGCTGCGGCCAATGCAATGGCAAGCCTAGCATAGCAAAAACCTGCAGAAATATGGCCAATTGTTTTTCCGGCTAATTGAAGTTCAAGTGGCTCGAGTGCAAGGCAAGGAAAAAACATTGATGTGTGGGTGCATAAATATATGCGTGTGTGTAAAAGTAAATTATACAGAATGGCCAGACGTGTGGAGCGTCAGCTTCCGCTGCTTCAATCAGCCGTCGTGGAAAACTGTAGCGCTGAGGCGGAAAAGCGCATCATCTGCAGTTTTTCATTTTCTGCATTTTCAGCTCACACCTGACAATGGGCCATTGAGGCGTTTAATGGAAAAAAGCCATTCGACAGTGGATTTTTCGGGCGCCATGTCCTTTTCATGCCTCGATTGCAGTTGTAGCGAGCGGCAGCAGTTGCTGCCACGCCCATGCGCCCACTCATCTGGCATTTATGCATGTATGTATATTATAATATTTTCGTCCTGACCCTTGCACACTTACCAGGCAGGCGAGATAGCCGCCAACTGTAGCCATTTTCCTTGTGGGCGTGGCGCGGGCGTCTGGCTCTCGTCGGAAGTGTGACAAATGAGGCGTCAACCTGGCAGCTTGCGGCAACTTAATTTGCAACGTTGCTCAGCTTCTTGTTAAGCTGCCTCTCACTGACTCGCTGACGGTTAATGTAAATTTTAATAAGCCTTTAAAGCAACTGTCAGGCACTCAACGAGTTGAAACTGTTTGTTTTCCTCGAACAAGTAGACAATTTATAGTCGATTTGTATGCAAAGTGTGCAGAGTTAAACGAATTATTTTTATTTGTACATCAGTTTACACTTTAAGCGTTTTACTTCTATTGTCATTTTATATTTATTAAGTAAATATTATATTTATGTGATTTTCTCGTCTTTTTGCACAATCTCTGTCCTTTGGTTTTCCCGTCTGGCGTCACTTTACCAAATTTATTATAAAATTTTTGCAAAATAATTCTTGTACATTCGTTTGGCGGGCATTCGGGAAAAAAACACAAAACTTTGTCTATTTAATTTAACTTTAGCTCTGCGCTTTGTTTAAACTTGGTCCGTACCAAGTCGACTCCGGCGTCGTTCGTTTCTCATTTATTTAATGCGACTTTTAATTTGAGTTGAGTTTTCTTTTGTTTACTTGCGACGCTAGAGGAAAACCGCACGCTTGCGCGCTGCTGCAGCAACTGTGCCTCAAATTTTCGCGCCACTTCAGTTTTGTGTGTGTTTGCTGGCTCGCAATTTTCACAAAGATCCCAGCCAGTTTTTCAGTTTTTCCAAAAGTCGTCGTCGTCGTCGTCGTCGTCGTCGCTGTTGCAGTTGCAGTTGCAGTTGTCGTTGCAGCAGTTGTTGTTGTCGTTGCTGTAGTTGCTGTAGATGTTGCTGGTGTGGCTCTTGCATTTTTCATTAATTTTTCTTTCCATTTCTTCTCTTTCAGGAGTTTAAAAAGAGGGCATAATTAAATGGTGATGAGAGTTGGCATTCAAACAAGCATTTCCGAATTTAAAATACAAAAATTAGCATTTTAATGCATATGTATAGAGCTTTCCGCCTCCAAATATATTCCATGGAAAGCTGGATAATCTAACATGAAAATTGTGATTAATTCAAAATTTGTAATCCTTATATGATATGAATAGAGTTTTTTTTTAATGATATTGTAGAGAAACAGAATTGTATAATAATATAAATTTTAGCATAATATAATGAAGATTGAAGATTGAAACTAAAAATTAATATGTAAAGGAATTTTTAACTGATTTAAATGCCTTTATAATGAAATATGAAATGAAATGACTTTTTTTCAACTGATTAAATGCCTTTATAAAAGAAATTAAAATAAAGTGACCTTTCCTCTTCTTATCTATTTTGTATGTTATTAAATCTTATACAGTCGTGTGTAAAAAAAATTATATATATATTCGACAATCTAGACTAATAATTAATTCATTTTCTTAAGGCACAGCTTATTTCTCATAGTTTAAAACTGTTTTCAATTTAATATTAATACTAAATTAAATACTATAAATAATTTCAAATCATGTTTTCAAAATAAATGAAATTAAATTAAAATTGAGATAAGACATTAAATCAAATGATTATTCTTTTTAAATGTTGTATGTTATCGAATATTATATGCCCGCAAGTAGAAAAAATTGATAATGATTGACTCAGTAGAATGATCATTAGGCTTAGTTTCAAGCTGGCATTTATTAGATATCGTAGCTGTTCAGTTTCTTATTATAATTTTAAAAGGAATTCTATTATATATTATATCAGTTACCAACACTCATATTTATATTTATTTGAATCCAGGTATTATTTAAATAATTTCTTGATTAATTCATTTAAAAATAGTATTTATTTTTCTGCTCTAGTATTTTTATGTTGATGGTATGTAATATTAATGCTCATGACATGCTGTACATTCAAATGCTGCAAACGCCATGAAATAAACCTCATTCAATGCATGCATTGCAGAGCACACATAATTCGGTTAGGTCCAGTCTCTAACTGGCAGTACTTGTTTATTGCCTGCATTTTTAGTGGTCTGCTCGTTGGTATTTGTCTTTGGCCGTTGGCTGCAACTGCGAGACGCATTTTTGGCCATGGCTTTGGCCAAGTGCCTGCAAACTTTTGACCATAAACTTTGCGTTGTGCGAGCTGTTGTTAATGTTGTCGCTGTTGCTGCTGCCGAGACTGCGGACTGATGTTGTTTATTACGAAAAATAAATATAAAGATATTTACGTGTTTTTCTTGTGTGGAGCTTTAATGTGTTGCGGGCAAGCTTAGTTGCATAATTAATTTGCTAATTGCAACAAGTTGATTAGATTTGCACGCTCCACGCATTTCCTTGGCTAAACCGCAACACCCTTTGCATGTCTGATTATGTGATTATGTGATTTATAGGAAGAATTTTGAGCGATGCTGCATCAGCAGATTAGGCTAGGCCAGGCCAGGCCAAGCCAAGCCAGACCAGGCTAGGCAATTGGCAAAACAATTGGCAGAGGCGAGCGCGCCATGTGAAAGTTCAACGCTTATGCAACAGGCAGCCCCAGAGCCACCGAGCCGCCGAGCCACCGAGCCACCGAGCCGCCGAGCTGAGCCACGTTGCAAGCCGCTGCAGTCGCAGTCACGCACGCGCCGCGGCTGATGAAGTAGCTGACAGATTAGTTTTATTGGAGGCAGCCGCTGCGAGATTGCTTTTTGGATTTGACTTGAGTTATCGTTGTGGCGCATCTGCGGCGACTGCGACGATTAGTCCAACTTTTGGCGCCGAAATAAAGTCAACGATGGAGAGGGTGAGCTTGAGGGAGGTGCGAGGGAGCCAGTGAGTGTTGGATACTTTCACATGACTATTGTGGTCTGGCCAGAGAGCAGGGGCTGGTGGTGAATAAGTTGCATTTGAAATTGAATTATTGGCGTTAGAGTTATGAGTGCAGACAGTGGTGTCGATAACAATGGGCAAACAGGAGTCTTATAGTGGGAGTGCGAGAAAAATGTATATAAATAAAGGGAAAATAATGATAATTATATAGATAAATGAAGAGATGAATAAGTAGACAGAGAAATATAGACATATCTATAAAGATTTATATGTCAAAATAAATATATAGATTGACAAATTTATAAATGTAAATAAAAATCTCTAAAATTTAAAAAAAAAATTGAAAAAATACGTAAAATAAATAAAAGTCAAATATGTATATTGATAGTTAGGTAATTTATAATTATAATGAAAGTTTTTATTATTGTATATAAATATATATTTTTATTTCATTAAATTTGAAATATAAAAAAATATATATTTTTATTTTATTAAATTTGAAATTTTATAAATATATATATATATGTTTTAATTGTTTTTAAATATTTAAAAAGAAGTCCATTTTTATATTTTATAAAATCATAAGTAAAATGAATTAAAAATTTTCATTTTCATATTTATATTTTTATTCTGATATCTATATTTTTATATTCATATATTTATATATTATATATAAGTACAATTTTTATTTTGTTTTATTTTTTATATTATATTTTAAATTATTTTTTAAATATTTCCCGACGTTTATCTATTTTCTATATACCAAAATCATTCTGTTTTTATTTAAAAAAAATTTATTTTAGTTTTTAGATTCGAGAAATTGATTTTTATAGACACAAACAATATAGACCTTAAGTAATATGTTTCATTCAACTCAGCTTATATCTTGATTATATCTAACAATAACATGGCCCAGCAATTCCAATTAATGTCTTAGAATTTCTTATCTTTAGTCCTACACCCAGCCGTTGTCTTTCAATTCTATAATAACACAGCAAACAACTTCACATACACATTCATTGGATGAGCCACCCCCTCCCATAATTTCAGCCTTGTGCGCCCAGAGGGCGTTGTGTGCTCAGCTCTAGGCCACATAATTGCAGTAATCGTGGCAGATTTACAATCTCGTAATAAATTCAACAGACACACTCACTCTCACACTCACACACACACAGATGCGCATTTAAAGGCAAGAAGCAGGCTGCTCCAACCCCTTCGTCTCCTTCCCGCAGCAGGCGTAGGCAGTTACAGCTGCAATAGGCGGAAATCTCACACAGAAAGTTGCATGCGGATGCAGTCGTCGTCGACGTCGTCGTCTGCACTGTTGGTGCGGAAGTTTAACCAACTAACAAAGTGACTAAGACTGAGGCTGAGATGACAACGGCGACGCAGACCAAACACTTTCCTCTTCAGCCGGCTCGCTCCGCTGCCGGCCACAGCGTCTAACGCATGACAGAAACAACAACGAGAAGACAAACATTCACATCCATGAGGAACCGGGCGGCAGCATTTTGTGGCCAAATGTGTTGCTGTTGACGCTGGGGCTTAGTGCGTGCGATTTAATTGTTGGACATGCAGTTGATGAATGGTCATGGTCCAGTTTGGTCCAGACCAATCACAATCGCCAGTCGCATCCACTTAATCGTCGCTAAATTGTTTGTTTCATTTTTTCGGTATTTTTAAACTTGGACAGTTGGTCATTTGGCTAGGAAATGGCAGCGGCTTTATTTAGCGCTGATATCGCTGCCAATGCCGATGCGATCAGTTTGTAAATTTTAATTGAGCCGTCGAACGCTTCCTTCATTGCCAGCTTGGACGCTGCTGCCTTAATTGTCTGCCACTTCCCGTTTTCGTGGTCGCCCGAGCAGCCCCGAAATCTAATTACGCCACAGCCACAGCCACACTCACACTCACACTCGGCCCAAAAACCAACGAGCGCAGCAAATTGACAACACAATAAACGTGAACGGGCAGGAGGACCAGGAGCAGCAGCAGGAGAGAGGGTGACTCAGGCTTAGGTACTGAATTGGGGTTTCGACTGGCTGCAGGCATTCAGGGATGGGGTTGGGGAGTGTCACACATGTGCGCCAGTTTCTGATTTATGAACACAATTTCCAGTTTGACAATGAGCCGAGTAGATGGCAGCCGACTGGCCGGCCGACTGTCCGTCCGCCCGCCTCGGATTCGGATTCAGATTCAGTTACGGATTCAGCCGGCACGGGAAGTTGCCAAAGTCCTTTGCTATCTGGGCGACAATGCAGGCCAGTTAGTTTATGGCATCGCACTTTGAACATTGGTAGGTGAGTTATGTTAATTGAGATTTTCGAAGCGATATAATAAGAAATAGCAGCTGCGTCCTGACCAACGTTTAAAGGTCGCCTTCGAGCAGCTCCATACAGCCACTGCCGTCGTTGGCTCCTCTGCAGACAGAGGCAGAGGTGCACAGAGCTAGTTGGTCAAGGCTTGGTCATATTTCAGGACTATCTGCCAAGTCAGTTGCCACTGAACTCACATAAAAATCAACAGAGACACAGGCGATAAGGCGACTAAAGAGTTGTTCAAGGTATTTGACAGTTTAGTGAGTGAAACTGCTAGAGAAGTATTGTAATACTTACATTAATTATTCTGAGCATAGACAAAGTTACTCAGAAAGAGACTTATGGTAAAATACACACGCTCAGATATATGGAAGTTTGGATATATTAGAGTACATAAGTAGAATAAAGAGGCTGTCGGATAAACAAGAAAATATCAACTGTGGCTCTGGTTTTCTGCAAATATTTGCTTACTACATTTTATTGGATTTTGTATTGAATTCGTCCTTAATTTGAAAGCTTTTTTTTTACATTAACACTAAACACAAAATATGAACTAAATAAAATAAGAAAAAAATTAAAGAATTGGGTAAACATATAATTGCTTATATTCATGTGTGAGAATTTTCAGTAATTGGGGCTTAATCTGTAAATAAATGTATTTAATAAAATATTTAAATAGTTTTATGATATAAATTAAAAAATTGTATTTTTATTAAAAAATGTTTTTAGTGATATATTTATAAAATTTTATTTTTATTAAAAAATGTTTTTAGTGATATATTTATAAAATTTTATTATATAAATTAAATTTTATAATATTTATATAATTATATTGAATAAACTTGTTTAATTTATTTCATTTTGCTAATTTTATGAAATATTTTTTTTAAGAAAATAAAATTACTTTTAAAACAAATTGCAAATTTATTTAAATAAATTTAATTATAATTTTAAAGTTTTTTATTAAATGGGTCTTCAGCATTAAGAGCAATTAATTTGTCTAAATATAGGCGTTAATGAAATTATAATATATTCGACCAAAAGTTACATTTACATATTTTTAATACAAATTATTATTTATTTAAATGCATGGAAATTCATTGTCATTCTTAGCACAAAGTACTCTCAGCTCTATATCTCTCCCTCTCTCTCTCTCTCTCTCTTTCTCTCTCTCTCTCTCTCTCTCTCTCTCTCTCTCTGTCTCTTTCTCTCTCTCTCTCTTTTTCTCTCTTTATTTGTCTCATTTCCTTCAAAGTAAACACATTCTCCAATGACAATAAGAAGTTCTCTCAAACTTTGCAAAACAGAATAAATAAACATTATTTTTATTGTTGCAATAAAACGAAGGATCCCATATATAGTATAAGCTCAACAAATGCTGAACATTTCATTTTATTCAGAGCTTAAAAATAATCGCACTCTTAATGGCGCTGCGCAGAGATACTTAAAGGGTTTTCAATCAAAACTCAGACGAAGGCGAACCGAACGTTGCCTGATAGATGTGAATACTAGACGAGTTGCGGGTCTAGAGTGAGGAAGTAAGGGGCAAAGGGGGGTGGTAAGAAAACCCATACGAAGTCAACTGAAAAGTCATTTAAGGCTCCATTTCACAATGCGAAATATCAACAACTGGGGAGGGGATGAGGTTCCATTACGCCAATGACAATGCCAATGTGTGTGTGTGTGTGTGTGTGTGTGTGTCCGATAGTCAAGTGGAAATGATAGGAGCTGAGGGAGCAAGAGAGAAAGATATAGAGTGAAAGAGAGGGATGCCTTGCAATATTGAACGTTGCCTCTTCGAGACAATTTGCCACTTTAATTGCCGCAATTTTTTGCCCATTTTTAAGTCAAATTCACTTGATGGGCTCTTGCAACATTTTCGTTATCGTTGCTGTTGCCATTGCCGTTGCCATTGCTGTTGCCGTTGCTCTTGTTGTTGTTGCTGTTGCTGTTGTCAGTTCTGTTTGGTTCGTTTTCGTTTGTTTGATTTTACATTATTGTTGCTGTGGCTTTTCCCAACGCCTGACTGGCCCAACCAAAGGCAACAATTGTGAATTTCTCTGAATGTCTGACCCTGGCTCATGTGTCGTCCCATTGCTTATTGTCTCTGGGCCCTCACGCTCCCCACCTTACCTATTTCCCACTTACAACAGCTCCAGTCCTTGTAGCTGTGTGCTCTAAAATGCTTTGTAATTGCAAACAATTTGATATTAAGTACGATTTCTAATTGTGCGAATGATTGCTTTTCGTTGAGGCTACCAGCACATGTGTGAATGTGTGTGGTTCGCTGAGAGTGTGTGGCTGTGGCATGGGAGTGCCAAAAAACCACCTAATGCAACTATATTCCCATGGCAAATTGCAAATATTTGTATTGCAATTTATTGCTGCATTCGATAATTGATAAAGTTTTTGGATAATTGAAAAACAAAGCTTGAATGCTTTCGTTCAATTTATGCAACTATGTCCGAGAATTCAACCTTTACATGGGCCAAATATAATTATATAAAGTAGTCCCAAAGCCGAGTATATATGCGTAGCTAAGTCCACGTTGGCAGCTAAAGCCGCATCAAAGTTAGTGTAAATTAATTGACCAAACTTAATGATAAATATGCATTGGCTACTTTCAGAACCTCAGATACAATAAACCAAACCATATAATTAATTAAGCTTTTATTGTATTTTTTTGTTAATCGCTCTGCTTTCTAGACTAGCCCTACCCCCCACTCCACCCCTGCACTCGCCCCATCAGGCAGTGACATTTAATTTGCTTTAATGGTAAATCCTTGTTTTATGTCCTTGCCCAGCAGAAGCAGCCGAAATCCGAAATCTTTTAATGCCACAAACGGCAGCCACAAACGACAAACTAAAATATCACTCATACGCCAAGTGGTACACCCTCTCTCTCACTCTCTCTCTCTCTCTCTCTCTCTGGCTATTCTTCTTCTTCGCTCCAATTGCCAGTTCCAAATTTATGCGCGTGTTGTGCTCGCTGCGCTGCCAGCTTCAGTAAATTTGCTGGCTGCGCTTTTGGCCATTCTCAGCTTTCTCATTGCTATTTACGAGAGATGTCCTTCGGTTCGGTTCGGTTCGGTTCGCTTAGCTTTGCTCTTAATCTAAATCTGCATGTCAACTCGAGGACCGCATAAATCACAAAATAATCCCAAAGTAAAATAGCAATGGCAACCGCATGGCCAGCAGCTGTCCTCGATGGGCGTGTCAGGGAGGGGGGAGGCGGTTGGTTAGAATGTGGGCGCATTACGCCCTCGGCGCACATTAACTTCAATTGTCTTTGTCTGTGGCCACGCCCACTATCCAATGATTACACTCAGCTCCACGTCTCCTTAAGCATTTGCCTTGGCAATTTTTCGATCGGAGTTGGGAGCGAGCAATGTCATTTGGCTTGTTAGACCAGCCCCTTTTAGAATTTTTGGGTCTACAATTGGGCTGCCGGCTGCTGACAGCCTCCTGCCTCCTGCCTCCAGTCACTCACATATCCTAGTATCCTTTTGCTGGGAGAATTACCTAGTCTGGGGGCTTAGCCACTTCATTTTTATCGAGACAATGCGACCCCGGCCGCAAAATGTAATTCAACGCAATCGCATTCAATTTTATTTAAAATTGTTAAATCGCTTTCACAGCAAAACCCATTCAGCCCATTCGGCATAAGCAGCCCTTTTCAAAGACTCTTTCTTTTGCGAGCAGCCTATTGAATTTATCAGCCAGTTTGTATAGAGAAATGGATTTCATTCTACATAAATTTTCTATATATATTTGGCTAGCTAATAAATATATTCTGTTAAATTACCGTTTGCCTTAGTCATTAATAAATCTGTTGCTGGTATGGAAAAACTTTTTATGTATATAATATGTTAATCACGATAATTATATTTTCTTTAAATATTCCAGGAAACTACTTTTAGTTAAAAGTAAGCAGTTTCTATTAGGTATGTAGAATATTAATGTACACAATTTTATAAATTTTAATATAAGCAAAATATGGTCTGAGTTTTTTTACAGCCAGCTATAGACTACCTTTTCTTGATTGACGTCTATATGGTAAAGTGAGCTACACAGTTAATAATAATAATCTTCATTAAAATATCCTAATTAAAAAAGTAAAACTTCAATAGCAGCCTAGTGTATATAAGTTATGTTGTTGATTTACGCAAAAGTCTTAGTTGTCTTTCCTGCTTAAAAATAAAAGACTAATTAATCTTAAATTTGTATATTCTCTAAAATATAATTAATCAATAAACCATAAACAAAATTTAAATTCTTGTACGTAAAAGTAAAATAAATGTATAAAAATTTAAACAAAATTAATTGATTTGACAATTGAAACTATTTGATTCTTTACACATTGTGAGATATTTTAGCATATTTTAATATTCTAGAAAAATTTTTGTTTATATCTAAAAATATTTAAAAAAAATTTTTTTTTAATTTTCTCAAAAGTAATGATTGGAAGTTAACTTTATATTAAATATTAATTTTATTATATATGTAATTTTACATACCATATTCTCAGATAGATATAAAAATACTTTTATTAGAATACTGAAAAAATACAAGAAATGTATAAAAATGTAAGTAAAATAAATCTACTTGATTTACTTGATTAATCAAAAGAAATAAATCTACTTGATTTACTTGATTAATCAAAAGAAATCTCCTCTAAAATAGCATTATCGGCTTCATCATACAATTTTTGTTACTTTGAGCATATTTCATTATTATTAAATCATTTCTGTTTATAAATATTGTGCATTTTATGTATCAACTTTGGCAACAAATATAGTAATTGAAAATACTTTATGAAATCAATTAATATGTATGTAAAATTGCAGTATGGAGTATATATATTTATATAAATACGTTTATATGATTCAAGAGCATTGAACTTTCGGCTTTGATTGCATTAGCCTTACCTCTTTCGGAGACGGCATGTGGGCGGGGCTGCAGTGATTTGCTTTATCACTTGTGGTCCTGGGGCAGCATGTTGCACGTTGCCTGCCATCTGTCCGTTTCTCGTTGGCTCGTTTAACGTTTTGTTGTGTTTCAACCCAACGGCTGTTGCAGCTAATGCTGATTTCATTTTGCTGTTGTTGTTGTTGTTGTTGTTGCCGCTGTAACTGGTAGACAAATATTGTAAATGAGACTGCGACAAAATCATCTGACAAAGGCGACAATGAGACAATGGCACCCAACGGGGCAGCCAGGCCCACAAAATGTATTTCGCTGTATATTCCACAATACGTATATACTCCTATATATGTATGTGCATACATATATTATAAAAAGCTGTTAACGAAATTCACCGTTGAAAAAAGATGGTACTAGACGATACGATACAAACACACACACACACATACACACAAATGGGCCTGGGTATGTATGTGTGCGTATTTATATAGGTTTTTCTGTAAGGCTTCAGAAACAAAAGGCACAAAATGAGTGCAGGGAGCCTCTAAAGGGGCTGGAGGAGGAGGAGGAGGAGGAGGAGCTGAGTGCTGTTGCCTCAATTGAAATAATTAAGTGTCAAAATGGCGCACTCGAGGCGTGGCATGAGGGGGCGTGTGGCTGGTATTCGGGTCTGGGATTTTCAGCGGAAATGAAAATGATTTTTCGTGAAAATTACTTGGCAAATGTCAACTTTTATGCGCACAAGGGAAGCGCCCAAGTCAGGTGGCAACTGACATAAAGTGTAAACAGTTTAAAGCAATTTGGCCCAATGCGAACTAAGCCGGAGCTCACAGCGTGGCCTTTGTGCCTCTGAGGCAAACGAATTGTAAATTGTGGCGACTGCTGCTGCTGCTCCTGCCACGCCCTGTGCAGCAGTTAGCATTAACTACTTACTACTGCGGCATGCCTTTGTCGTTTTTGAGAAATGCGTGAAATGCAAATTTCCTCTCTTAGATTAGGGCCCAAAGCTTTGGGTTTTTCCCTTAGCTGTAAGCACCATTAAATGCTAATATGAGGAAAAATGGGATTTCTGCGCAAATAATTGGATAGATCTAAGGGCTTATCTATGGATTGATCAATGTACAGCATTTGAACATATCTATTGAAGTTTTGAATAAGCTTAAGGTTTTTATATTCATTCACGAAGTGATATGAATATATTGGTTTTGTGCAATGTCCGTCTTGCTGTCCGTCCGTCTGTCCGTCTGTCCGTCTGTCCGTCTGTCCGTCTGTCCGTATGAATGCAATATTTTTCGCGGCTATTGAAGCTAGAGACTTGAAACTTGGAACATATACTCGTATATGTCTCCGATTTATAAAGTGTAAAAATTTTCCATATACGCCCACTAGGGGCGTGGCAAATCGGAAAATGCATTTTCCTGTATGCCAGAAATCATATTAGTTGAAGAGCTAGAGAGCTGAAATTTAAAATGTAGATTCGTGTTGATCACCCAAGATCAAAAAGATATGGCGGATATATCTACGCCCATTGGGGGCGTGGCAAATCGAGTAAAACTGTATCTTCTAAAGTTGTAAAGCTAGAATGCTGAAATTTGGCGCGTAAGTTAATGTTACGATTCTATAAAGACAGAAGAAAAAACTATATATCCCCGCCCACTGGGGGCGTGGCAAATCGGATCTAAATATATATTGATTTTCCAAATTCTTCTATATTTTGAGCACTATTGATGTTAGCGACTTGAAATTTGGTATGTATACTCGGGTTGACGACCCAAGATCAATAAGCTATGGCGGATATATCTACGCCCATAGGGGGCGTGGCAAACCGCAAAAGTTTATATCTCCTACAGTTTTAGAGCTAGAAGCTTAAAATTTGAATAGTTAAGTTACTGATAATCTCCTCTATCGATGACCCAAAAATAATTGTTACGCCTCTTTGGGGGCGTGGCATATCAAAAAATACCCTGTAATTTTTACATTTTTTGAGTCTAAGCGTCCAAACTTTACAGTTACGTAGCCTTCAGCTCATTCTAAGAACTGGCCAAAAATTATGGGTCTACGACCACTGGGGGCGTGGCAAAACGGATTTTAGACGCCCAATAGCGAAATTCATATGCGTATGCCACCTATATATATAAATATGCTTAATAGGTATTGATAATAAGGAAAGAAACATTTTTAAGAAAATTAAAAAATATAAATTAAATTAAAACGAAAAAGTTTTCCGCGGGGTTCGAACCTGCACCTGCACCTCAATCTACGCCCACTAGGGGCGTGCCAAATCGACATTTGCAGCGGCCAAATGCAAAATTCATATGCGTGTGTCACTTACATATATATGTATATAAGCTTAATAGGCATTAATAAGACAAAACGAAATATTTTTAAGAAATTTAAAAAATATAAAATATATTAGACAATATAAATTTCGATTTAAAAAAAAATTCTTTGTCAAAAAATAAAAGAGAGATTCGAACCGCGGACTTCTGACACAACTCGCAGAGTCTCTGCTAACAGCGCCACTGCACCGATCTTACGCAACATAACTAACACAAAACTTTACAGCTACAGCACCTAAGTAAACAAAAACCAAAGTAGCGGCTGAAAATTCAAAGACAATTCAAAGACAATTGAGATTCTTAGAATTGCTCGAATACGCATTTGAATATACATACATACATACACATTTGCACACGCGTAAAAAACGCTGGCATACTGAAATTGTGTGTGCAGACGAATACATACATTTGTAAATATGTATGTAAGTATGTACGTATAAGCATTTGTGGGTTATTTTAGCAAAAATAAAATTTAAATTATAAAAACTTATAAAAATATTTCACTAATAACAAAAATGTTATGTGTTTGTCATATAAGCTATCATTTTCCCAAAAAAATAACTAATTTATAAAAAGACATTTAAAAAACTTGGCTTTAGCGAGATTAGAACCCGCGCTAATTCAGCGCAACTTGCATAGCATTTACCATCAACGCCACTGCAATATACGATCAGGCGGTAGCTAAAACGAAATAGCTTCACTTCGAGAGCGTCATCTGACAAAAGTAAGCTAAAGTAACGGCTGGAATTTCATGAATCAATTCTTAGAATATGCTAGAAGACACGCTTTTATATGTATGTATATACATACATACATATGCATATGACTGTATGCATAGAATAAACGATCAATATGTATGTGCACACGTATAGGAAAAACGCTCTGCTCTGCGTTTGCTAATTGGCCAAATATTTTGTTTATTAAATATGATCTACATTTCCATTGAATTTTTGTCATTTCTTAAGAAATACCAGCTCATTCACATTGCTACATTTGCAACTAAAATTAACAGGAGAAATTATGTAAATTTTTGAGTCGATATTCAAAATATAACAAAAATCAAAATTATATAAAATACCCATGTATCTATATGCAAAATTTGGAGAGTCTAGCTCTAAAGATGTACGAGATATAAACGGGAATAGTTCTCTATGATTCCCCAATTTTAATGGGTTTAGGCTCTGCTTTATATTGATTACTATTAGCGCTAGAGACTTGAAATTTAAAATATACTCGGGTTGACCACCCAAAATCAATTAGATATGTATGGCAGCGTTGGGACTGTGAATGAATATTCCGCAGTCGGTAACGCCCGACTGCAACGTTCTTACTTGTTGTATTTGGATTTATTTTATATATGCATATACACATACGTTTGCTACTACGTTAACTATTTAAGTGTAGCTAAATGTAACTAAATCAAATTTGCTTTAAGAGCACTTTTAATACTAAGACTGAAATTTTAAATGATGAATTGAGCTTTTTTCTTATTTCAAAAAGAGTCGTATTCTGCAATCGGATATTTCCAGTTCTTTAGCCATGATTAGTACTCAGGTCTTCATTGACATTGCAGTCATTATAATTTGATAGAGAATTAGGGCGCGATAAACATAATTTTTATTCACATTGCTATAATAAATAATCACCTGCTGTAACTTTATTTAATATATATAAATATAATATAATCACTAATACGTTTCTACCCCATTGCTTTTAAGTTTTCTTTGCCCTAAAATTTTGGGCTTACGCATTTATGAAAACTTTGTTACACTTCGACTGCCAAGCTCTTTTTTTGATCACTAACTTTACAACACATAAATGAGACATTTTGTATAAAGGTTCGATACAACTTCGTATTTGCTCGAGTGCCTTATTTTCAGGCTCAACCGAAATGATCAAATCTCATTATAGATGCTCGCTCTTCGCTCTTTTCTTCCTCAAATATTTGAATATACATATATGTATATGTATGTGTTCACTAACGATAGTTAGTGATTTGTACATTGTCAGCTTCAGGTTTTTTTGCATTTGCATTCAATAAAAAAAAATAGTATAGAATAGAAGTAGAATCGCCAACCTTATTGAATTTGTATAAAAAATTATAAAATCTCTATAATTTAAATATTTGTTTGTAAATAAATGGAATAATCTATATAAAAATTCTATATAACTGTTAGCCCATTCGTATATTAGCATAACCTAGTTCAGTTATATATCAAACTTTTCTATACAAAGTGTTGCAGCTTGCCTTGGCTGACCCAGCTTTCAAAGCACTCAACATGCCAGGTATGCATGACATATTTGCATTTTGTTGTGGTGCCACAGATTCCCCAATCTAAGCACGCACAAACAAATTGTCAAGCCACAGATACCGCACTGCCCCACTATTGTGAAACCTCAACCACTTCACATGAAAACACACAGAAAATAAACACTTGGTTGATGCCGCACTTTTACTTAACTTTTTAGCGACCATGCAACCAACTTTGACTGTAGCTCACTCTCTCTCGCTCTCCCTCTCCCTTTGTCTCTCTCTCTTTCTCTGTGTGGGGCCGACTCAAAGTCGAACACGGAAACTTTGCCAATATACCGGCAGCAGTTGCAGCTTCAGAGCTGAGTTCCCAATCCCCAGTTGCGGATGCCATCTCAATTCACAATCCATTGTCGACCTGCTGACCGCGCTGTACAAAAACCACACGCATGCTAAAAGTGTGGCCAAAGAGAATGAAAGGGGGAGTGGCAAAGGAGTTGCCTGCCTGGCTGATGCTTGGGCTTAAAGTACCGCAAAAGTTGTTGTTCGCTGCTGCTGTTGTTGTTTTTGTTGTTTTTGACAGAAATTGCTGGCAAACGGTTGGCAAAGATGCTCAGCTGAATGCACACAAAGAATGCTGCTTCGGCTAGCTAGGGATGTGCACCTGGACCTGGACCTGGACCGTGCACCTGGCTAGGTAGCTGGACCAACCGCTGGGCCCAGTCAACGGCAGCGCAGGCCGCAACGGCAGTTATGCAATCACAAAGTTGCCCCGAACTCTGTCTTCTGGCCACTGATTGAAATTCTTAGCCCGGCTGCTGCTTCTGCTGCTGCTGTTGCTGGCTGCCGGCAGACGCTTGTAATTTTCAGCAGTCGATGCCGGATTGGGCTGTGCCGGGGCGGAGCCAGTTCTCTTTTCATTATAGTTGTTATTATTATTATCAAAATCATCTATGCGTGCCTGCAGCACAAGTTGGCTGTCCTTGCCTCCATCCTTCATCCTTCATCCTTCAGTTTGTGGCCCGCATCTCTCTCTCAGCTGCCTTCATTGTCAGTTGCCAGTTGCTTTTCTATGTGAAGTATTCATCATAACGTTTTTGTGCTCCTGCAGTAATATTCTTATTTTTGTTGTGGCAGAAAATACAATCCAATTGGTTGCTGTTGCTGAAATTTCTCATTGGCTTGCCAATATTATTTGCTGTTTTTTTTTTTGCATTTTTTCCCCCTTTTTTTTCAATATGATTTGCAGTTGAGCTTTTTGATTAGTTTTCTGCTCGATGATATTCCAATGTGGGCTATTGATTGTAAATTCCTATTGTCGATTCAAATGCTGAAGCAAATTATTAGCCGGCATTTCAAATTAAAACTCAATAAACATTTTTTGAAATTTATTTAGAATTTTGCTCATTTTTTGCTGCATACTTTTAGGCTTGCCTTGAAATTGACAGCTTTAACAGAGCCTAGATCACACACTTAACAGCTGTAAATCGAGCAACATCGACGTTTCTGTTGCACCGCTCTCGCTCTCTCTCATGCTTATTCAAGTTATAAGCGCTGAGCATTGAGCTGCTGCTATCCTATTCTCTCGCACACGTTGTGTACCATCCTGCTCCTTCTAACAGTGCAAAGTTATGACACTTTACATTGTTAGCACGTGGCAAACTTCTTGCTCGACATTTTCTTTTTTTTTTCAGTTATTGCTGCTGCGGCGCTGATTGAATGGAATCTGTGACATACCTACACAAACAAATGCACACACACGTGTTTGTGTTTACACCTGTCCATGTATGTGTGTGTGTGAGACTGTTTGTGCGCGCTTTCATGTTTGTTTGTTCGTTTGTTGTCGCCGCTTGTTAAATGTCAGAAACTTTTTGAGCTGCAACTAGCAAATGAAACGCATGTACGTGTCTGTCTCTGTGTGTGTGTGTGTATGTGTGCTTGTGGTTTTTGCTTCGCCTCACACCTGCACTTGACTGACCATAGATAAGAGCAATTTGACTGCTGCACAATCACCGCAAAATTGTCGCCCATTAGCACTAAGCAGTCAGCTCGAACAGCCAGTCAAATAGTTAGCCATGACACGAACCCTTGTCAGGCGACATGTCTGAGAGAATATCTTTTGTATTTGCACTTGCAATTGGCAAAAGTTTTTAAATATATTTTATATATTTGCAACTTAGGGTATTTAAGAAAAATTATGCAAATTTTTATAAAATATGCAAAATATAAAAAAAATATATGAAAATTGGTCAAATTAGTTGTACAAAACTTATTTGCAGACATTTTATTGCAGTTCAAATCATTATAATTGGTAATAACAAATTTAGAAGTAAGCTGAATCAACTTAAAAATTGATTGAAATCCGAATCCGAATATTTTAAATTTGTGGTATTAGAGCATTCATTAACAAATTCTAATTAAAAAAGTTTTAGGAATAATAACATTGGTTTATACAAAAAATAAATAAAAATAAATAAATAAAATAAAAATAAAAAATAAACAAAATAAAAAAATTAATAAAAAAAAACAGATACGTGATTATATTTAAATTTATTATATTTCATAACACCGTTATGAAAAATTTTGTACTTAGTTTTTAAATAATATAAATTTTATAATTACTCTTTTGGTTTCCCCTAAATTTATTATTTCAATATTTTTGAATATTTAGTATTTTTTATTTATTTTGTATTTGTTCTATTTATTTATATAATTTATTAATTTTTAAATCTTTAAAAATATTTTACTTATGTTTACTTATTTTCTTTATATAATTTTTATAATTAAAATTTTTTTTTTTAATGTTTATTTATTTGTTTTATTTTTTATTTATTTTTTAATTGTTTTTCTATAATTTTTAGAATTTCTTAACTTTATTTTTATTTTTATTTAGTTCCCTATAATTTCTGGCATTTTCTTATTCTTTCTGTCTAATATCGACCTTTCTTTAATTTATTTAGAGCATATGAGATTCGCTTTAGATATCACTTGACACATGTATTTTTTTTCGTCTCGTTAGACCTGTCCGAATTCCTAAAGCACCCTCACTCTTCCCACACACACAAACACACACACCCACGACCGCTGCACTTCATTCTTTTGGCGGCTGTAAGTGTGTGTGTGGTGTCTGTGTGTGTGCTTTTGACATTTTTGCGTTCATTTTTGTGTGACAAGTTTTCTGTGGTTCACTGGGGCCACTTTACGGCATGTCAGGCTCTCTTTGGCAGACGGCCGGCCTATTTCACACTTTTATAGAAAATTTTTGCCAATTGTCTGGCGACGTGGCGGCGGCTCGTGCGATGTACTCGGTGGTTAGCTCGATGTTTTTTTTTTTTTTTTGGTTCCCATCCTACTTTTGGTGCGGAAGTTTGCGCAATTTTCAAAGCGGAAATGCAATTTTCGGTTCAGCTGCATTTGTCTAGCAGCGCCGCCCGACCGCCCGACCGCCCAAGCCGTCCGCCCGTTTTCCCAGCCGCCTGCCTGACAACTGGGCGGCTTGCCAACACTTCCAAATCGTATATCAAACGCAGAGTTGGCAGCCCCTGACAATGACATGCAGCGGCAGCCCCAAAAAGGCCGACGACAACGTCGAGAATGGAAAAGTGGGCATGGTCCAAGGCGGGAGGTTGGAGAGGTGGAAATTGCCGCCACAGAAAAAAGGAAAAAAGAAGAAGTTGCCGTCGCCAATAGTTGCAGCAGGAGCTATTTACTGTTGTTGTTGTTGTTGTTGTTGTATGTGTTACGCCTTTTGTGGCATGGCCTGAAAATATATTTCACACGCTTTTTTATATGCAGCAAAGGGGCGAACGACTTGGAGCATTTTTGTGTTGCATGCTTTTGCATGCCGAATGAATTGTCGAAATACTTTTATTTATTTGCATATAAATTATTCAATTGTTCCTTGGCTTATCTTTCTTGCTGGCTGCATTGTGGCACACCCAAACGAAGTCAGCCCCACCGCCCATGGAGTCTATCAAAATGCTGAATGCATTTGCATTGTGGGCTGCAATTGATTTCTGATAACCATATATATCTGCCTCCAAAGTGGGGCGTGGCGATGCGATAAATTGTTGATTTATGCCTGCGTATTTGGCACAAGTTAAATAAAATTGCATTTGCATGCAGTTCCAGTGGCTGCAGCTGCCAGCCAGAGGGCGGCTGAGCAAAGGTCAAGGGGCGGCGGGCGACGGCGGGCGGTTGCCAATTTATGTGTGTCAAAAGAAGCGCACTTTGGCTCAATTGCCCAGGCACACATTTCGAATTAATGCCGAAATTTTCAATTTGCTGCATTCGCATGAATTTCAAATTGCAAATTCCAAATTATAAATTATTTGAAGCCACTTTTTCTCTCTGCCAAACGCATTTGAGGCATGCCATTTCTTTGAGCACGGCTTTAAGTTGTGGCTAACATCCAGAGAAATTGCCAAATAAATATTTAAATAAATGCTGCAAATATTTAATTGTGAATAATATATACCTGAACTAGTGATAATAACTAAACTCACATCATAAAAATGAATGCTTGAAATAGCAAATAATATTAAGCAAGAACTAGAAATAAGGATGATAACTAAACTCACATCTAAAAAGCAAAGTAAAAATGAACTTTCTCCGGCAGTGTTTATCAAATGGTAATCAAAAATATTCACATACTCATATTCAGAGGCATTAGTTGACTCAAAGTCTATTCGCTTCGATTGTCAGCGTTCACAGCAGACAGGCGAGGCACTTAACCATCTTATCCTTTTTTATGGCGTTCATGAGCAACATGAATCAGGCATAGGCACTTGGGTCCATTGTCATAACTTTTCAAAATGCCACCCTGCCCTCAAGCCCCAACCCCCTATAGCCCCTTTACCCGTTACCCTTTCCACATACGCTATTTCCCATTCGCCATTTGCCATTCGCCATTTGCCATTTGCCACTTGGCGCGTTGCTGTAGTGCTTCCGTTTCCGCCAACACGTGCGCTAAACGGTTTGTCTGCCTGCCAGGCAGCCAGGCAGCCAGAGCCTTCTAGCTGCTGCTGCTGCTGCTGCTCTGGCTTGACTATTGACAGTTTGTTGCCGTCAGATGTCAACTGCAGTCGTGGGTCGACGTGCCCTGCGACGCGCTCTGCAAATATTTGCGAGGCTGTTTTTTCTTCTTCTTTTTACTTCTTTTTTTTTGTATTTTGTCGCGCCGCCTAAAAGCATGCTTCAATAACATTCAAAAGCCCGGCGTACGTGTACGCCCACGCCCCAGCGTCTGTCACCAAAAATATTTCTAATATCTTGAGCTACATGTGTTGTAAATTTATTAGCTGTCATATAAATCTTTGCACGCTGTCGCCTCCTGCCGCCCCCTGCCGCCCCCTGCCGCCCCCTGCCGCCTGGAGACGTGCCGCCATTTTAAATTTGCACACTCCGGCGGAGCCTGTTCGCTTCGCATTTCGAAGATAAGGCACTTGGGGACAGTGCGCAACCCTTTGTGCTCACATGTAGCATTTTTCATTTACATAAATGCTACTTAAGAAAATTAATAATTTGTTCCCCTTTTTTTTCCGTCTGCAGAATCCGCTTTCGGGCTTAGTTTTAATTGGAGACAGCAGAACATGCCACACATGAGGCACAGTCCCGCAGCGCGGCTGTCATTGTCATTTATTTAATTAGTACGGCGCCTAATTGTAGGCTCCAAATAGGGCTGCGTGGCAAACGCTTATGAAGATAGGCATCTGAGGCTGCTCAGCCCAATTGAGCAGAGTCAGGCAGTTCTGCTCAAGTGAGGCTGGCTTCAATATCTATTTTATTTTATATTCAACACAAATAGACATTTATAGCTCTGCATATCATTTCTTTATTAAATGCTCTTTTAATATGATATTTTATATTTTATATTTTACATAAATAGACATTATCAACTAATAAGCTGTATATTTTGGCACGCTTTTCATTTCAACTGCTTCAACCTCTTCGAGCTACTGCGTCTCTGGCTCCGCTTGCTTCAGGGGCATGCCCTTGTCGTCGATCTCCACGGACGGCACCAGAGGCGGCTTGAAGCCATATTCCAGGTGCAGATTGCGGCCAAAGTCGGGACTGCGTTTCAGGCTGTGGCCATTGCGCCAGCGCTGGAACTCGTCGAACTCGCTGCCGTTGTTCTCCTTGGTTGTGCTGGTCGTGGGCACGGGGCCAATGTAGGACTTGACCAGGTGGGCGGGCGCCGAGGCAGCTGCCGCTGACAGGTCGGCGGGCAGCGTATTGTATATGTAGCGGGCGCCCTGCAGCCAAGGCGAGCCCTGGGGAGGAGGCGGCGGGCGCAGGTCGTAGCGCATGTCCGCCAGGCTGAAGGTGGCCACCTTGGGCGCCTCGCCACGCACTGGCCGTGTCGGCGGCTTCACGAGCACCGCCTTGGCCGTGGTCTTGGCCGCCGTCTTGGGCGTTGTCTTTGTGGCCGTGAACTGGGGCAGCAGCTTCTTCAGCATGCGCGTGTAATAGTTCTGCAGCACTTTCGGCGGAATGTGGGCGATCGAGGCATGTGTCCAGGGGTGCACGGCATTTGGATGTGTGTTGAAGTTGAAGCCGGGCGAGTGGTTGGGCGGCATGGGCATGTGTATGGCGACGGGCACGTGAATGGGTATGGCCATGGGACGGTCTATGTACTTTTCGACAATCTTCTCCACCTCGACGGGCTTCTCCACAATGCGCTCCACCTCGTAGGGCACCTTCTTCTCCACGATCTTCTCGACAATTGTCTCCACGGGATAGGGCACGGGCTGCTGGACAATGGTCTCAACGGGATAGGGACGATCCACGTAGTGCTCGACGTGAACGGGAACGGGCACAGGCTGAGGCACCGCATAGGGCACTGGGATGTGTTTCTCCACAATCTGCTTCACGGGCCGCTCGACGATTTTCTCAACGGGCACCGCATACGGCTGTGGCACATGCTTCTCCACCACGGCTTGTGCTTGTGGCGAGTGGTGCGTCTCATGCTGATGTGAGACATCAATGTTAATGCTGGCATGCGAGACGGCGCCCTCCTGAGGTGCACTCTCGCTCTCCACCTGCTCTACATTGATGGGATTCGCGGCTAGGGAGACGTAGTTAGAGGTGGGTGGAGGTGATGGTGGTGCAGAGACATATTCTTTGGGGCTGTAGCCCAAAGAGGGGGAGCTGTAGTAGTTCTGGTCGTAGGGCGGCGGTTGGTAAAAGGTCTCATGCATCTCGACCAAACGACCATCCTTCTCCGTAATCAGTTTGTTGTGGATATTCACAGATTTCTGCACTTCTACGAAAGTGTAGCCATTGGGCTTAACCAAGAGCTGAGTTTCCGGCTGGGAATGCGAATTGGAAATGGACTTGGGCGGAGCGGCGTGTTGCAGATGACGCTGGGAGGGCTCGGCAGCGGCCTCAGAGACATACTCATGTGGGCTGGGCAGCTGTGGCACCGGCAGCTCCTCTGCATGCTGAGCAGGAGCAGCAGCAGGAGCAGAAGGAGGCGAAGCTGGTGTCGGGTTGTGGGAGTGGACCGTGACGTAGGGCCCACCATAATTGGAGTACTCGCTAGGTGCTGGCGTGGGAGCGTTTTCAGAGGAAGGCGAAGCAATTGCATGCGTATTGAGTTTCGATTGTGGGTTCTGCGGTTCGGGCTGTGACTGCTGAAGACTCAACTCCTCCTGTGGATAGCTCAACTGGGCTGTGGGTCTGATGAACGGGCTCTCGTAGGCAATTTCCTTGGGCTGCTTCGCAACTATGCCCTGTGGGGGATTGTTGGCCTCGTAGTGGAAGCTGCCCTTCGGTATGGGCCGGTCGGCACTGCTCGAGATTATGGGATTGAAAGTTTTGAGAAACTGTCTAGACGGCGCCTCCTGCGTTTGCTGCTGCTGCTGCTGCTGGAAGCGCTGCTCGCTGTGAGTCTGGAAGTGATCGAGTTGCTGCTGAGGCTGCGCCTTGGGCTCATCTGGAATCCTGGCCAAGGACTCGTCGTGCACAATGTGGACATTGATCTCTTGCCTCTCGGCCGGTCCGCTCTGACTGTTGTAGCTCTCAATGGCGTGAGAGACAGAGTCAGAGCTGCGAGCAGGCGCTGGCAGACGGCGCTCGTAGAGCTGCTGATCCACGTGACGTGTCTCGGCAATCTGGTTGTCCTCAATGCTCTGACCGTCCTCGAATTCGGGCTCCTGCTCGCCGAGTATGACAATGGGTGCACTCTCGGCGGCGACGAGAGTCTCATTGTCCTCGCCCTCGGTCTCGGGTCGCAGCAGCAAACTGGGCAGCACTGGAGATGCGACTGCGGCGCGATTAATGCGCAGCAGCTCATCCCGAGAGATGTGATTGCTGCCGTCCCTGAACGGTTCCCGCTCAGCACTGCTGATCTTCTCCACCACGATTTGAGTGTGCCCTGGGCTAAGTTCGCGTCGATATTCCTTCGTCACCGTCGTCTGGTAGCTGTAGTAGGTCTCATTCTTGGGCGGCAGCAACGTCGTGGCCTCTGTTGGGGCACTCGACTCCACTGCAGTTGTGGCATGCACCACAGCGCTGCTGGTAGTGGTGGTAGTGGTGCTGGGCTCCTCAGTGGCTACCTCTGTATTGGCCTCACTGCCGCTAAAGCGAAAGATGTCGGAGAAGCCGTTGGGAAACAGATTGAAGAGCACCTCATTCACTGTCTCCTTTTTCGACTTGGCCTTTCTCTCAAGACTCTCAATTTCCCTGGGATGTCCTTCATTCATATCGAATTGTATATAGCCATGCCCATTTGTAGGCGTGTTAACGGTGCTGCTCTCTTCTTGATTGGGTAGAACGGTGGGCAGAAATCCAGGCACGCTGTGATGTTAGACAAAGGGAAATAAAATAGATATAGATATATTTACGTTTATATAATATTAATAAATATAATAAATATATTTAATAATATTTATATTTCTATTATATAAATAATATAATAATAATAATTTAATAGTACCCATTTGAAACTTTATTTCAGACCCAATGTTAATATAAATCACAGAGACGCAGAGGTTATTATATATAATAATAATTATAATAATAAATAAATAAAAATAATATAAAAATAATATTTATAGTAATATATATTAATAATTATAATAATAAATAAATAGAAATAATATAAAAATAATATTTATAGTTATATATAATAATAATTATAATAATAAATAAATACAAATAATACAAAAATAATATTTATAGTATTATTTATATATTTTTATATCTTTATTATGTAAATTATATAATAATAATAAATAAAATAAAAAGCATATTTATATTTGTATTATATAAATTAAAAATTATACATATATTATTATATTATATCAAATATTTAATAGAATAAAAATAATATTTATATTTATATTTTTATTTTTATTATATTTTTGCACAATCCCCAGACTTCATAGCCAATATCTATATGAATCGCAGAGAGGCAGACGCTTTATTAGCTCTTCCTTTATAATATAAAATATAACAGACATTGATAAATACCATAATGGAGACTTTTTCCACAATCCCTTGACAACTCTTGCTCTCTCCAACTCTGCCATCAATAGAATGTTTCCTTTTAATTACTCTTAACTCACCCCACGAATTCTTGTTGCGTTGTCTGTTCGATTGATTTCAGCTCCGTTTCCCTAAGCACTTCACTGGCCTGGGGCAGATCATCGATGACCTCCAGCTCGCTGGCTGCCGCCTGCTTATTAGGCTGTCAAAAGTGACTCTCATTACCTGTCAAAATCTCTCAGCAAACTTGGACTCACCACCGCCTCCAGAGTGTCAGTCAAAGCGTCATCGGAGTTGTCGCCGTTGTCTTTGCTCGTTGGCGTTGTCGCATTCTGTGGTGCTGCTGGCGGCTGCAGGGGCAGCGGCAGGGTGGTGGTGCTGCCGGTGGATTCCGATGCGTGGGTTACCCTGGCCGTGGCCAGCAGACAGATGCCAATGACAGCTGCCGTCGCTGCTAGCAGTTGAAGTTTGGGCCACATGTCAGCAGCGCTGTACGGAAATGGCCAAAAGAGCATTAAGTTTCGATGTGAATAACCCCAAAACTATGAATTCCTCAAGCCTCGCTGGCACTTTACAGCTTTTTTGCCAATGGCAAGCCGTCAAGCCAGTTGGGCTCCCAAAAACTGAAACTGAAAACCAAAGCCGAAGTCGAAGTCGAAGTCGAAGTCGGAGAGGAGCCACACGCTTCTGCTGGCGGGTCTGTTTGATATTCGCGATATGTTTCGATGATGATTTTCCTAAGTGGCTCCGCTCGCAGTGACGTTTTGGCATTTTGGCATTTGAACGTTTTGGCGTTTTTCTTTCTCTTTCGCTGTGTGAATTTTCCCTAAAGATTCGTTCATTGTCGCAGTTCGCTTTCATTCATTGCGAGTTGTTGAACTTGGCGGCATTTGCTGTGGGCTTATGTCATTGCAGTCGCCGCAACGTAATGAATTATTTACTATTCACAGCCGCTGGGCGAGAAGCCGCCGACTCTGTGTCGACGCACATTTAATTTGGAAAATTGAAATTGATGCCGTTTAAAATGGTTCGGAACGGGTTTTGCACATAGTTAGTGGCTCTACTGCTGCTGCTGCTGCTCCTGTGACTGTGACTGTTGTTGTGCAGTTTTGATAGGCATTAAATATGCATGCCAAAACATATTTCACTTGCCGCATTCATGTTTTGGCCCGAAGCACTTACAGTGCACTTAGTCGCACAACATGTTGGCCAAATTGCAACAACAACAACAATTCAATCAAGTTAATTTTGTGAAAACAGGTGCGGTGCCTAAGCGAACTTTGAAATACTCAAATTTCTACTCTAGATTAGTTTTTGCCAATTGATAATCTAATTTAGCCAACTTTCGAATGATGCCATGAAATGAAACCGTTTCAATTGATAATCAATTTTAGGACACGTACAAAATTGGTTTCCAATCAATGTTTAAATTGGTCAAAGTATTTATAGGCTGGGAAAAACCTTTCACTTATTATAATATTTTTGAAATATTGCCAAGGAAATAGTTTAAAGACATTTTCTTTAGAAAGAAAAAAAAATATATGTTAATAAAAATAATATATAATAAAAATATATATAGGAATTTTATGGCTATTGGGAATAATATATGTGTACATAAAATTCCTTTCTTTTTTAATAAAAATTAATAACTGTAAGAAATATTACAGATTTTAAATAATGAATAATAAAAAAATTTTACATTCCAAATTATAAAGTATTTTTGTAATTGTATTTATATTTAATTAATTATAATGTTTTTTTCTTAAGTGTATAAAAAACAATTTATTAATATTCCAAAATGTTTTAATTAAATTTTATATTTTAAATGCTTTGCTTTCATTTCTTAATAAGAATGCGAAAACATATGAAGCATTATAAAATGATACAAAAGAGGAAATTCCACTTTCGCAAATAAATTTATATAACTTTAACAGTTGCACTAAAAAATTCAAATACCTTAGCAATCATTTCTGGATTTCTTCATTAAGAATGAAGAATGTCTGAATTGAAATTATTTGTATTAATTATTTCAGTCAACAATTTATTTTTTTTATTTTTGTCTTGTATATATTAGCAAAATTAAAAGCCGAAAAAAATAATTGAATAATAATATTGCAAGTTTAGTTGTAAATACTTTTCGCTTTAACAGTTTTGGCCAGTTAATTTATTTATAATTGAAATCATATCATTTTCCCACGCTTAATGTGCATTTAAAATGCATCATTTGATTATTAATTTACCTGCATCCATTAAATATTACAGGCGAGTGGTTTGAGGTGGGGATAACGCAGCGGAATGAATACACTTAATTATTAATAAGGCTTACAACACAATTAAATCTCACTCTTAAACACTTTTCGAGGCACGTTTCAGATAGCTTTAAAAGCAACTTTGCTTGCTGTTGTTTCAATCGATTTATTTATTGATATATTGTAAGGATTCAATGCAGAGCACAAATAGTTTTCAATCAACTCCGAATAACTAACATTTATTATAAGCGGAATTTGAGCTCTTCGGAACTGTCTCCACTTGAGGCTTAGGCTTAGCTTGGGGGAGCACTCAATGCTGGCGACCCTGTCAGCTGCGCGTGCGCGTTGCAAATGAAAGTGAAACCGCAGTGGAGCGCGCATTTCGTTTTCTTTTCGATCCGAGTCGAACTCGAACTCGAAGTTGATGTTGCTGTTTGTTGTTGCTGTTTGTTGTTGCAGTTGCTGCTGATGTTTGGCTTGTTGTTGCGGCAGTGGCTGCTGTCGATCCTTAAAGTGTAGCACAAAACTTGTCCAGCCAGCGATTACGCAAGCGCAGCTCTCCCTGCCTAGCGTCCTCTCTCTCCCTCTCTCTCCCTCTCTCTCTCGCTCTCCCTCTCTCACTCTCACTTTTGCTGCCGCCTTTGCAATGACATTTTTTATTGCTTTCTACGGCAGCATTGACCCTGCCAAAAAGCATATGCGGGAAAACTGTGCAACAGGTTTTTTTCGGCCTGGCCGCCGCTTTGGCCAATTGTGTGGAAAACACAACAACAACAACAACAACAGCAGCCACAGTCAGAGCAGCCACAGCAGCCACAGCCGCAACGACAACAGCAACAGTTAGCATAAAGAAAACTCAGTCGCTAGTGAAAGCCCTTGTCATTGCCATTTGGCAGCCCTCCGCTCACCTTTGGCTACTGTTGACTGAAGCTGCTGCTTCTTCTTCTTCTGCCTGCTGCTGCCGTCGTCTGTGCTATTATCTCACATGTAGTTATTACACCTGTTGTGGCATTTATGACCATTGTTATTGTTGTTGTTGTTGGCATTGATCACTTGCAGTTTTTCTGCTCGCATTGTTTTGTCTGATGCCAAATGTGATCGTTTTTTTTTTCTTCATCATTATTTGCTTTACAATTTTCATTACATTTTAATGAGCCGCATTCGACAGATTTTGTTGCTTTTATTGTCAGGCATTAGACGTCTGGCGCTGATTGATTCATGTGCCAACGGACGACGCCGGACTACCGTTATATGCGTATTTCAATTGATTTATGAAAATTTGTTTGATTTTTCTTTTATTTATGCATTTGTGGTAATTCATATCATTTATTGTGCAGTTGATGTTTGCTTTGAGTTATTTGTTTATTCGCAGGAAAAACAGAACAAAAGATGAGTAAAGACTTCAGTAACATACAAACATTTAATGATTATTACTTCTATGGCTAAATAAATAAAAGTTGAATATGAAATGAAAAACTTTTTAAATAGTTTTTAATGTCATGTGCCATGGGAAATGTCTTTGTCTTTGTCTATGTCTTTCTTTGGCACTCATCAAAAACGTAAGCTGCTTGACTATCTGATCTTAATGGAGCCTACTTATCTAATGCATCTCATTAGTGTCAGCTTAAGTGCGTGTGCGATGAGAATGTTGCATGCAGCATGAGCACACGCCCCATGAGCAATTATTATTTGCTGGCAATTTCGGCTTTCACCAAGTCGCTGGGGCTTGGTGTCATTTTGGATGGCGTTGCCTCTCTGCCTCTTCCGCACAGCCGAATGTGTAGCCAGCTTAATAGTGTGCGTGTGTGTGCGTGTATGTGTGTGTGTGTGGACAATTATGATTAAAGAGCGAGAGACTGGGGGATGCTGAGATTATGTAACTAAGCCAGGCGAACACTTCACATGCCAAGCAGCTCATGTGGTTTTTGTCAAAGGAAATGCGATTTATGAATTGCACAAGCCACGCCTCTCACTGCGCCCACTCCTCTCACGGACTGCACCACTTGGCCAACTTGCCTATTGATGGCTAATTTGTGCAGTCTCAGCATTTGGTCAAATTGTAACTAAATTCAACTTTTCAGCTGCTGCTGTTGTTGCTGTTGTTGGCTGACAATCAACTTCCTTCCGCATGGTCAAACTTGTCGCTGGGAAACTCGGTGAAAATTGCAAAGGAAATTATTGGAATGCCTACGCCGCAGCTTATTAATGTAAAAGCCCTGGGAAAGCTGCGGAAAATCTATTAAAAGCAATTTATTTTATTTCATTTCTGGTATTTACTCATTGTATTTCCAAAAAGCGCATCGAAGCGTTATGGCCAGCCAACCAATACAGCTTGCCACGCCCAACCACGCCCAGCCATTCTCGGCCAGAACCCGCCACGCCCAGCCTCCCATTTCGGCGTGCTAATTAAGTGCGCAGGGCAAATAAAATGAGCCAAAAGGTAATTACAATGAATGGGAAGGCATCGACGGTGGCCGGACTTGAACCAAAAGCCAATTTTATGCAACAATCAATCAAAAACCATTTTTAATTTTGCGTTAACAATTTTTGTATTCGTATTTCATGCCAGCCAGCGTTGCCTTTTTCCTTTTTTTCCTTTTTTTTTTTTTGTACTACAATATATATATTCAATATATTTTGTGTTTTTTATCCTTCATTTCATTTTTATTTTTACATATATTTTATTGGCCCGTTGTCGGCGATTTTGCCGCGTCGCTCGTTTAACTGTGTGAAGTAAATTGGAAAATAAAGTTAAAATTAAAATGCATTAATTGAACTGTGAAATTTCATAATAGTGTATAAAAAATTATTTGTGCGTGCGCCAATGAGCAGATGACAAAGAAGAAGAAGCAGCAGCAGAACAGCAACAGCAACAGCAACAGCAGCAACAGCATCATCAGTCCAGTACTGAATTAATTGTCAGCGTTTTCAGCGCGTTTAAAGTCGCCATGGAGTCGCGCGCGCGCTCAACTTAATAAATTTGCACGCATAAAAGTGCGGATAATGAAAAGTGCTCGAAACAGAGAAATTGCATAAACTGCCTTGAGGCGACAGCGAGTGCAACGGTGAATGTAATTAAGTATAAATGATTCTATAAATTAATTGCTTCAATCGAGCGCAGAAAATAGCAGTCATATATAAAGTTATACATATATATATATAACTATAAATATGTATATTATTTGAAACCATCATTTTATTGAGAATATGGTTTGCTTTGTTCAGCGTAAAATGAATTAATCTAAATCAAATATGAAATATTTATGTATATATAATTTTTATAATATAAACTATATATTAAATATCCATATATAATTTATATTTTTTACAGACTTATTTAAATATTACATAATTACAGCTATAAATATATATAATTAAATGAGTTTTTTAAGATAATACGAGTATTATACATATATATAGCTTGGTTCAGTATAAAAATATTAACTTTTTTAATATTTGATCTCAATTTCGTAAGAAAATCAAATATAAAATATTATATATAATTATATAAAAAAATCAAATATGAAATATTTTGTTATATATAATTTACAGAATATACCCTATATATTATTTTTTAAATCAATGAAAAACACAATTTTTTAATGCTGACGATAATAATAATTTTATTTGGTTCAATTAGATTTTAATGTGATATCTTAGCATAATACAAATATTGTGCTTTTTATTTATTTATTTATTTTTTTTATTTATTTAATTAAAAATCTCAGATGGGTCCGTCGAATATGGACAGCTCTGTATATGTAATATATATTTATAGCACACATATTTATTCAAACATTCAAATAAAAATTTTCCTTTCACACTTAAAACGAATTTCTTTTCCCTGCCATTAACCTAAACATCATAAATAAATACCCATTATACGAAATGCAACCTCACAAAAAAAGATTTATATACATCTATAAGAAATGCCGATCGCTACTTCCCATACTGCCAAAGATGGGCTAAACTCGCCGTAAGACAAACTAATTGCGGTAACTTCATCAAGACCAAATACCACAAACGATGGCGGTAGGCTGCCTGGCTTGGTTGCTTTGGCGCCAAAACAGCCACGCCCAAAGCAGAAAAAGGCTATTTGATATTTGCTATTTGCTATTTGCGAATGGATCCATAGATGGATGTATAAATCAATCGGCTGATTCACTTTAAGCTTTACCGCACCATAAACTCTGCCATTTTATGGCTCTGTGGATATACATAATTATTGCTTATGCATTTTTGCTGCTGGCAAAGTGTTGGTTCCTCTTGTGGGGCGCTTCGCTGAGGCAAATATATGAATGTGAGCAGCGGCGCCAATTGGCAACTGGGCAGCCAGTTTGTGGCCGGCTTTGGCCACGACAACAATTAAAAAGAAATGTGCACAGCAATGCCAATTGGCAATCGCGGATGTTTGTTTTGTTTCCATGGCAAAAACTCTCCGCTCTCCCTCCTTTTGGAGCAGCTCTTCTCATCTGTTCAGTTGCATTCGGCAGTGCACCTTTCGCTATTTGGCGCGTGCGTCGACTTGAGCACTAGTTGGCGCTTGGCATCTTGGCCAGATATGTATCGGCTGGGCCATTACGAGTTTATTCCACTCCGCAGAGGAATTTCAATTGGTCATTGCCAGGCAAAGTTGATAAACTGGACGGCAACGGAGGCGGTACGGTACGCCCCCGCCACAACAACTCGTGTAATCTTGCGCCTTGGCTATTTGGTCGTCATTAGCGCCGCAAAGTGGCAAACCGGCTAACTATCAGCCTGTCCGCCTGTCCGCCTGTCTACCTGCCTGTCCAGCAGCCAGCTTAGCTGTCGTCGTTATCATTGCCACCACCGAATGTTGATGTTGTCAGCAAACAGGTTGGCGGGCCAACTCTTTAGGCCAAAAAGTGTAGCAGCGGCTGTCACTGCCACATGACCATAGTGCCAATGGTATCGCTATTGACCATGCTGTCCTGCGGAGTCGTTGTACTTTTGATTTCCAAGTAATAAACCCGACCACAACAACGCTCAGCCAGACGCAGAGGCACAACACTCAAACACACACACACACACAATCCATGTTGACAACGCATTGGGCCAATGTACGAAATGAAAACCGGAATATGTCGCGTTGCCCCAAAGCGTCCTCGAAGCGCCTCGCTGCCCCCCTTTTGTCGCATTCCCCACACAACCATCTGCAGCAGCCTTTCCCTTTCGTTTGGCCGCATCGCCGCGCCGTTGCGCAGCCTTTTGATTGATATTGATGCAATTGAATGCTGCAGCATGCCGCACGTTGCAAGCGCAATTGCAATCTTTGCTGAATCTCATTACCATTTCAGGTTGCACGTACATTGCCAATTGTTACGCATACTCTATCCGCAGTGGTCAAGCTGAATCACTGAACAACTTTGAATTTGCAGAAACCTGAGGCACCTTTAATAATAAAAAAATTGATTGGGAAAATTTGATTGGAAATTAATAAATATTGATTAACAGTAGAAATCTATATTAATATCTGATGAAAAGTGGAAATCTCTATCATTATTCTTTAGACTAATTTAGACATTTAACATCTCCAGGAAGTTGGGCTTCTTTTTCAGAGAATTCTCATGAGCACCATTGTTGTCATGTGCAACTCACGAAAGTTTTTAGGTCAGCACAATGAACTTAAACTATCCACATAAGTAAAAAACATTTCATAGACTGCTAGAATATACGTTTCACTAAGAACCTAGTTCAAGAAGAATAAAAAATCTTAGTTGCCATTAGCCGCTAAGCTCAATAAGCGATGCGAATAACAAAAACTATTTTAATTATTCTTAGCCCTCTCCCATGTTGGTTAAAGAGTATTTATAAGCCGACCACTTCTCTGGCAACACGTTTCTTATATAAAAACGGTTGTCAAATTTGCAAGCCTGACTTATTTTCAATGCGATTAAACTTAAGCTTACTTAACTTCATTTTTCAAACTAGGCAGAAACAGCACGGAGGCAGTTCATAAATAAGCTTAAAGGCTGGCAGAGCTGACTTAAAGAGTCAACTTAATATAATTACTCTTAGCTTCATTTCGTTTTATGTTGAGCTCAACATTAACCCAAGCTCTTGAAATAAATATAAATATTTGCAATAAAATGTCAGTTTCATGGCAAATCGTAACTTAGTGAATAGCATTTTGACATTTCCTTCACTTATTCAAAGTTTCTCCCTCTTGCATAAGAAACAACAATTCAATTCATTTATTTTGCATTTTTATTTTTAAATTTTATTTCATGTTCATGTTTTGTGTTTTTTGTTGTTGTTCGTTTGTTTTGGTTTTGCTTCGCCTTTTATTTATTATTTATTTTTTATTTTTATTTCATATTTTTACTTTTACTTGTATTTTATGCTAAATTGGCTATTTTGTCTGTTGCTTTGTGTCTTAAACTTGTAAATTTTGCGATCTCCTCCATCCTATTGCAATCTCCTGGCTTAAATAACAGTTATTTGTGGGCCCTACGGTTAAACCAATGCAATGCAATTGATTTCCAGGGCAGGGTCTGAGCATTCATGTATTATATATATATCTATATATATATATGTATGCATATATATAATATTATGTTGGTGCGCCTTTTGATTTCGTATTTCTTATGCTCTCTTTGCCTCTCTCTGGGGCTAGCTCGGACCCAGTATTTTTTTTTTAGTATTCGTATCGTACTGCTAAAAATTTATTTTGGTGGTTGTTTACTTTTATCTTGGGCCTATGACTTAAACCTTTGCTTATTGTATTTCGTATTTTTGTATTTCTTGTATTTTTGTATGCATACTTTCATTTCTTTTTCTTGTTTTGCTTTGTTTTGTTTTGCTTATTTCAACACATTTTCTTTGCACTACAAACGAACTGCGTTTTGGTTTTACTTTATATATTTATATATTCTGTAATATTTAAAAATTAATTTGCCACATAATTTTTGTTTTTGTTTCGCTTAAATACTAGGTATTATGGTATTATATGTGTGTTTGCTTTCTTTTCATTAATAAATAATATTTTGTAAATATTATCATAATAATTAATCATATAATAAATACAATATGCATTTGACCACTCTTTTATATATATATATATATATATATATATATACTCATATTTATATATATATGTATATAATACCATAATTTGCATTTGTTAATAATTAATTTTGTTAGTTAACATGACGACGTGTTTGTTTTTGCTTTGTTAATACAATTCGCAATTTTTGTTTATAAAAACCAAAAAACTCTTAACTCAATTTTACATGGCACACATATAGTTAGGCTATCCATACATAAGTATATATATCCAACTATGCTTTGATTGGCATGTTTCTAATTAAATTATAGTTAAGTTATATTTATACAATGCTTAAAACGCTTTCAACTGCTGTTGCTGTTCGCGGAATTCTTGGAACTCTGCGTAAAATTTGCGTTTGCAATTTGGGTTTTGTTTGTTTGCTTAAATTGGCGTTAGGTTCTTCTAAGTAATCTTGTTCATTTTTACATTGATCTCTTAAAATGTACTAGTATTTAATATGGCGCGCACAATACAATATATGTTTATACTATATAGCTAAGATGTTCTATGAAATAATTTACAAAAGCTTTGGCTTTATACACAAAAAGTAAAAACAGCGCGCAAAATAGTTTTTGCCAGCTCTAATTTGGGGTTTTTGAAAATATTTATTTTACAATAGCGCAAAGTTTTTGTTTTGCTATATAATATTCATTTGGTAATATTTCTTTTTACTTAGTTATGGACTACCCAACTTTCCTCTATAGACGTCCATTTTCAAACAACATTTAACATCTGCTACATATATAATATTGTTCTGGATTTTTGTATTAATTTGAATTAATGTTTTTTATTTATTATTATTTTGTATTTTTTCTTTTTGAGCAATTTTCTGCTTGAACATTTATTTACACCTTGGTATATTTTGAGTGGAGGGTTTCTTTTATGTTTTATTTTATTTTGGAGCTAATTTCCCATTAATATATGTTAAATTCTTAAGTATATTTCAAAAATATGAATTTTAAAGAAATTTCAAGAGTTGTTTGGTCCTTGTAAACTATGTAAAGTAATAATGCAGGCAAATAATTAAATATACAAAATTTTCCAAATAAATTACTGAACCAGAACTAAATGCGATTAAAACATTTAGCAAAATATTTAAAATGCATATTTAATAAATAATTAAGTGTAATTTTCATTTTGTAAAATATTTGCAAAATTTACAATTTAAATATTACCTAAATAATCGCATTAATTTAACTTAAAAAATAACTGGATCAAAATGTTTAATTGATATACATGTATAAATATAAATTTTGATCTTTTAACGTTCCAAAATATCTTACAGCTTGTTTATACTTATTTTTGTTCTTTTTTTTTTTTTTTTTTTTTTGCTTTGCCTATTCGAATGCGCAAAAATTTAAATGGAAGGAATTTGTTCGTGCCTGTTAAGTTACTTGCTTTTCATTTACATTAAAGTATAGTATTTAACTCTGGGTCGCCTTGTCTCTTTCAAGCACTCTCTAACTGCTTTACACTCTAAACACTAATTGCATCAAAATATTTAACAAAAATCAGTCACTTTGCAAGTTTCTCGCTTGTTTTCTCGAAAAGGAACTTAAAGTACAATAATTATGGTATGCATGGCTCAACTTTTAACAATAGAGATAAACCCAAAAGTATTTTTGTTTTTTGTTTTAAATATTTAATTTTAATTTAGTTTTTTTTCTTTTCTTTTCTATTTTGGCATTCAAGTTAAGCGCTGCTACTAAGTACTACACACGTACACACACAGTTACAGTTACAGTTACAGTTACAAGTTACTTACATCTACAGTAAAAATGTCAAGTATTAGTTTTTCGTTTTTGTTAGTGTTAGTGTGGGGGGAGCTGTGGCTAATGCTTAGGTAAAAAGTTGAAATTGCCAACTTAGACGCCTACAAAAATGTGTATGTATGTATGTGTGTGGGTGTTTGTGGATTAGTGGTAGGAGGTCTGGGGGTTTAAGTGGCATAATTTCATTTTGATGCTTTTGCTAATTGGTTACAAATACACATACACATAGCTTTAGAATAGTAATAGTTGTGGTAGTAGTTGTGGGCAATAGCATATATAGTAGTACACATGTTTATATAGTAGATATATAGTTATATGTATATATGGGCTTAGACATAGTGGGTAGTACGTAGTACATAGCATAATAAATTGCATGCGTTTATAGTCGACATTCTCTCTTTCATTCACACACTCGCACATTCTGTCTTTCTTTCGTTCCATACTTTGTCTCTTTCACTCGCTTAAAAATTAATGGGCATGCAGAAGCGTAGCACTAAATACAGTTAGCGCCAGGGCCAGCTGGAGGTCCACGGCCCGTCCGCTCGCCGTGTTATTGCTGAAAACCGGAAAATGTATTTGCTCTGGCCGATTGAGCTCCTCCTCCTCGTCGTCGTCGATGGTGTTCGACATTTGGCGATGGCGCTTCGTGAAGTTGACATTGAAGACGGCCTCGGCCACGCCACCTGGCGACGAAACAATGAAGTAGAAGGTGCGCGGCACACGCTCATGCATGCTGACATAGGTCAGGCGCGCCTCCTTGCAGTAGGGCGTAGGCAGATCCTGGAAGAAAAGCAAAGCAAAACAATGCAAAACATTCCACACACAGCTTATCCAGCTACCTACCTTGACCGAGTACGCCAGTACGGTGCTGCCGTACTGATTGCCCGGCGTAAAGACCCGATCGCCGTGCAGCCAGCGTGCCGCATGCGCCGGCGGATTGGCACAGAACTCCACATTCAAGTGCAAAGGGGAGCCCGGGTAGGCCACAGGCGTGGCATTCAAAGCAACAACTGTGGGCGCACCTGCAAAAACATTGAATGGGAGAGAGAGAGAGAGAGTGTAAGAGAGGTGGATAAGTAAGTGGAAGTTTAATTATTATGTTTAACTACCAAGTTTCTAATTGCTTTCGTTATTAACTTTTGGAATTTCTTGAGAGAGTCGTTTGCTATTTGCGGACCACTCAACTTAGCTCGGCAAACTCTCCACGCCACAACTCCCAGTTGCTAAGCCAACTCGTGCACAACTGTACTCGGGCTAAGCCCGCAATAAACACAACTGTACGGCAACGCATCAACTGAGACTAAAAGTTTGGTGGCAACGCCATTCGCCACTAATTAAAAGCGTATCACCCACAAAATGAGCCGCTTAGCCAGTCAGCGCTGGCAACTGCAACTTGCGCAGAGAAATCAAAATAAATAGAGAACAACATGTCGTCGAGCGGAAAGTTTTTAAGAACGCCGAAACTTCATTAAAAACTTTTGTCGGCTGAGGCGTAGAGCAACGAAATTTTGTGTGCAACCTTTGTGGGTCACATGCTGAGAGCTGGCGCTGCTGCTGGTATGATGTGACGGCGTTAGCCAACACTGCGACAATCCAATTAGACACATGTGCTCAGCCCGCCAAATACTCGCTGCGCATATTTAATTATCGAAAGGCATCCGAATTTTGCAATTTTCCCCATCATTGCTCCGGGCAAAAAGAGATAGCAGCTGGAGTAGAGGTAGACAGCGAGAGGGAGAGTGGAAGAGTGGGAGAGTGGAAGAGAGCGAGAGAGCAGCAGCTGACAGTCACCCAATAAACTTGAGCACTTTATTTACCAGGGCAACAATGGCGGCTCGGCAAACAAAATGGCCAAAAGTGTTAAGTGCAAATGAGTGTACGGCGGGGTTGCCATCTCGCAGCTGCCTCATCTCTCTTCTCTTATCTCCCAACTGCCAGCAGACTCAAACACAAACAAATCGAAGCGCCCATCGACACTTGCCAAATTTATAACTCAAAAACTCCAGAGCCCAGCCCCCAGCGAGTAACTGTAAAATCAATTAAACCAAGTGAATGCTCGCCGCCAGGGCTGGGTGTATGTGTATCTGTGTATGTGTATCTGTGTGTGTGTGTTTTCAAGGATGGGCTGCTAAATTATGCGTTCAGCGCCATTTTGTAGCCACTGTCGGAATATTTTTGCAGGCAGCTGACAACCCAGCCCGCTGCTAAAAAGAAATGTAATTTATTTGACAGCTAAAACTGATTTCAGTGCGCCCAAAAAGCCTCGCCCAGCGCTCAAAGAGATTTACATTTTATTTTGATTTGCAGCCACTGAGCCGTGTGGCAGCATTTTACCCTCAGCTCTGCCCAGCTCAGCTCAGCTCAGCTCTGGTCTCTGCTCAGGTCTCTGCTCAGGTGGCAGCTCCGTTGGGGGTATGGCCCCAGGGTCAGCGGCTGGCCATTGGTGCGATTCTTAATTTGATTTAAGCGCTAGGCGCTAAATGAAATGAGTTTTGCATTTTTTAGCCTGGTATGAGATGCTTATACACAGCTAGGGCAGAGCTGGAATGGATGGGATAGACACATATTGAGAATGTTTAGGGGAGAGATTAGAACAGACAGGGAAAACTAAAACTGAATTAAAATTGAAGAGTTAATAAGTGAAAAAAAGTGTACAGAATTTTATGTGCAGAGTTTTTTAGTGATGCAAGTTTTTTTTTAAATGTTTTTATCATAAGGCAATTTTATTGGCTGAAGGGCTTTGAGTATGGTTTTTATTTATAGTAAATTTTATGAAACTTTTGTAGGCCTTCTAAGATGAAGATTTAAAAATAATAATTAATTAAGTAAAAACTCCTTAATCTTTCCTAATTCTTAATAATTGAAATGAAGACTGCAAATGAAGCTTACTTTCTGTAGTTATCACTTGGATCAAAAACCTTATAGACTGGTTTAAATTTAAGGCCAGATATAAGCCCTTTAGAAGGCTACATGTACTTAAACTTTTTCTAGACCAGTCTCAGTTATTATTTATTTTAATAAAAGATTCCCACAGTGGGCGTAATTTGAAAATATCAATCTGAAATTTTTGTTTATCATTTGGTGCCCTAGCTTTATAGCTCTGGAAGATATACATATTATTTCAATATGCCACGCCTAACTTATACGATGTCTAAGGTTGCTCCTTATCCGTGTGATTCAGGTTTTTAAATCAAATTAGTTTTTATTTTAATGAAAGCCGATAATATTTTATCCGTCTTTCTCTAATTTAAATCAAGCAAAAAACCTAAAACATTTACTTAAAATATTTATGATAGTCTTGGCGCGTTCAGGACAATTTTGGTGCTTAACAAATTCTTAGTTAAGATTAGTTATTATTACTGCTTGTAATTTAGATTGAGTGCGTCTTATTGGACTTTAGGCAAGTTGGCAAACTTCGGCCAGCTGCCTGCACTTCATTAATGCAATTAGGCGACGCTTTAGTTCATTGCCTGGCATAACCAGCGGAGGAGTCGCTGCTTTCGTTTTCACAATGCAATTTGCATGTTTTGAGGCGTGCAACTTTTTTGAAGGGGGGGCCAGCAGCGAGCAGGCGAACGAACCATTACCTTCGCCCAAATGGACAACATTTACAACTACAGGAAAATTAACATTTAAACAATAACAACAAGTTGGCATGTACTACAATTGGAGCAAGTGCGCCAACGAGAACGCCAGCGTCAGCGCCAGCAACAACAATAACAATGAGACCCAAAATAATAAAGTTTTACAGCTGAAAATTACTCAATTCCCGTTGCTCGAAAAAGTTAACTTAATTTTTGCAGTTGCCTTTTGTGAGCAAAGTTTCCAAAGAGGTGCAGTGCCAGCAACAACAGCAACAACAACGATTGCTGAAACGTTTTGCAACACTTTGTCGGCCACGTCGCCCAACTGGGCAGACAATGGACGAGGCAGTCTAAATGACAGGGTTGCAAAAGCTGTCGAAGCAGCTGGGCACCCAGGACTGCGCTGTGGCCCCACACTGCGCACCCAATTGATTGCACGTAGCTGAAAGTTTTTTTCTGTTCGCTTTGCATAAAGTGCGTGGGCGGGCGACAGTGCTGGAAAACGCACTCGAGTCGTTTGGACGTTGAAAAAATAATAATGACCGAAAATAATTGAATTTTCGCATTCATTCGCGTGTTGCAATTACTTTGTCAGCCGCGCCCGAAACTCAGCCTCACTCTCCTCTCTTTATCTCTGTCTCTCTCTCTCTCTCTCTCGCTCTCTCTCTCTCTCTCACTCTCTCTTTCCCTTGTTGCCTCAACTTGTTTTTTTTCTTTGCCCAGTTATTGTTTTTACTATGTTTCGCGATTTTTCCCCTTTGATTATTGTGCGCTATGTGCGAAACTTGTGATTTTACCAATTTTTCTTTTCCCCTGCTGCCTTTTGCGCTTTCTCCACGCACAGTTATTGACGCCCAAAAGTGCCTGACGACCCGCTGTGAAGCCTTTCACTCATGTTCCGTTAAAGTCCTTGTTAATTGGAGAGTGTGTGGTTTACTTTGTGAAATACAAGTTGAAAGGAATAAGGACATTTCTGCAAAAACTATTTTTCGCAAGGTTCTCAATTCATTATTCTTCAATATCATTTATCGTATGCTCTTTAGTTAAGATAAATGTGTTTGTTTTAATTTGTTTTAAGTATTACGAATGTGCTTTAAAATTTTGATTTGACTCCATATTAAAATAAAAAGCAGTCAATGCTTTTGTAATAATTTTAGTTATTACTAACTACTATGAATAAATAAATAAATAAGTATTGATAGATTTTCTCGTTGTGTGCAAATAAGTTTCTATTGCTGACACTCTGTGAAAAAACTCAGAGAGCAGCAGATTGCGTCGGTTCTTCAACGAGTTCTTTTACGTTCGGAGAGAAGCAAAATTTTGAGTTGAATGAAGCAAAAAGTCTGTTGTGCGAGGGTTAAGTTCGCTAAGTACATAAAGAGCGTATGTGAATTGAGTGTGTGCATATGTATGTCAATGTGAAGATCGTTTGCATTGACTTTTTGCGCTATTTGCTCATTTACTCATTGTGCGAACGTCAATCGCATCTCTCCCTAAACGATGTGCGTTAAAAAATCCTCACACGAATAGTTCAACTCGAGGCGCTCAACACAAAACCAAAAGAACCGAAGTCTCTCACTCAGAGCGAAAGCGAGTGAGTATACGTTTTTCAGATGTTGATACTTGAGCGCTATGATTTAATATCAATATGACTAAGAAGAAATTTCATCGAAAATATAACTAAACAGTAATGATCCTATATTAAGTAGCCTGTAAAATTAAAAAGCTAAGCAGGAATGATCTAATATTAAGTAATATTAAAATAAATTATTAAATTATTCAATAAGATTTGACTTATTGGTATGACAAGTCGTACACGAACATCATTACGTATATCATTGCGTAGATTATTGCGTACATCATTAACATAGATTACGTACAAAGAAATTAGTAGCTCAACATAGCTAAAATGTTAGAGCCGCAGTATAATTGCTTGTATTTGAAATTAACATCTAGATGAAAGCTGCCATGATGTGAAGAAAGTATATCCGCCTTTGCAGTTAATATTATATTAAATAAAATAAAATAAATATTAAATTATATATGGAAAAATCGATTTGACGTAGAGTAGATGAAAAGAGCTTGGACACAAAGCTAACTTATTGAGCCGAACTATAAAATATTAGAGTTTACGCTTAAAGTTAAAGCCCAGGCGGTTATCTGAATACTGTGCTTTTTTATATACTGAATATATACTCATATATACTTATATACTTATATATAAAATAAAACTAAAACTAACAAATCTTGAGGCAAATTTAGTTTTATTTCAATTTGTTTTCTTAATACTCTCATGTGGTCATCCTATTTGCTTGCTTTACTGATCTTTCTCGAGATCTATTTAATATTTATAAAAGTAATTCATGTTTCGTTATGAAATTATAAAATCTTGCAATTATAATGTATATGCTGAGCATCGCTCTCTACGATTCATTAGCATAGTGCGTGCTCAGATTAACAAAGCTTTGCAGCACGCCCATCACATACATACACAAATATATAAACACAAACACACACACACGCACACACACACACACACACACACAGCTGGTAGCACCCGTTGGCGACCTCTTTTGGGGCTGGCTCATTAATTTTTAAGCAGTTTGCGCTTAGGTGGCGAAAAGTTGGCAAACTTAAGATAAATCTAGAGCGCGTTTGAAAGCGGTCGACTATTTGGTTTTGTATTTGGGCTGCTTGTCAATGGGGCTTATCTATAATTCAGGCCAAACGACAATTCAATTAAAAGCGCCCCAAGGTAGGCGCCACAAATGAGCGGACGCGACAAATGCCCAACTAAATCCCCCTTTCGATTGTCGATTGTCAAAGCATCGCACGTAATTTCAATTCGCACTGACTGGCAAGTGGCAAGTGGCAACTGGAATGTGGCAAGTGGCAAGTGGCAAGCGAATTGTTGTGCTGAATTTTTGGTAATTTCGTTTGCAGCTCTTTGCATGAAGTGCACACAATGTTTATTAATTATTTAGCAGCACAAACAATGCAGGAGGCGGCAAAGGGAGTTGGAGCGAGTGACCAGAGCGAGGGCCAGGGCAACTGGAGTCCGCTGCGCCTTGGAGCAAGTGTTGCATAATTGAATATTATGATTGTTATTTCCACTTGCTGCCTGTCGGATTGCCTGTTATTTTAGTATTTCACTCTCCCTCTCTCTACCCCTCTCTCTACTCCTCTCTAAATGTGAGCTGCTGTCTAAGTGTGCGTGTTTCTCATAGCTGAAAACGGTTTTATCTCTTCCTTCATGGCTTCAGGGGCATGTTTTCCAGTTGTTTATGTCTTTAAGCAGCGCTCACCTGCAATTGTCTGTTGCTTTTTTTCCGTTTTTTGTTTTTTGTTTTGTTTTCTTTTCTGTTATTATTATGTTTCATTTGTGTTCTTTACGCGCTTGGCTGGCAGCCCTCTTGGCTCTCTATTCTTTGGCAGTTTGCACTTTCATGTGTCTGACTTGACACCCGAGGGCAGCTGAAGCTGAGCAACAGCAACAGCAACAACAGCAACAACAACAACAACAACAACAGCAGCAACAGCGACTGCCAAGTGCGGCCATGTTTCGTGTAGGTTCATCAGGTGGATATTACATCATAAACCATCTCCTGGGCATTACAGCTGCCCTGGCAATAAATGATATGCTAATTTATGGATGGCCAGAAATCAGCTCTAAAAGCTTGTTAAGCCATAATTTGCTCGCACATGACATGATTCGAATTATTTATGCGCTCTAGCCGGTAAGATGAGGTTAATAACTGGGGTTTCTGCTCACACTTTGATTACCACAAATTTTTGTTAGTTTGCAAATGTATGTTTTGCAAACATCACTTAAAAGTTTTGAGGTCTCACTTTCGTGTTATTAGAAGTTAACAAATTTAGAAAAACGGGGAAAAAAACATTTATTAAATTTTCAAGTGGCAAGCAAGGTAAAAAGTTGCATCTTGTAAACTACATAAACACACACACATATACATATACACTTACACACATTTACAACATACGCAACACAACCAACAAAACTTTAAATGGCACATGTGAAGCGATTTTTGGCAAGTTGTGCAATTTGCATTGCACGAATTGTTGGTTCCAAGGGCCTGAGGTGAGGTGAGGTGAGGTGAGCTGGCTGCCAGGGCTGCTTCATTCAAAGTTTAGTTTTCTGTATGATGCAAACGCAAACTTTGCGGTGCGAGAAGCCAACCCCAGCCAAGCCAACTCAAGCCAAACCAACTCAAGTCAAGGCATGCCAAGGCAGCAGCAGTATCTGCGTTGTTCGTTCTACTCAACGTATCTACAAGTTGCAATCTCGACTGCTCGCTGCCAGGCAAAAGTTGGCATCCACTCACTTGATATTGAAAGTGAAAGAGCATATTTAAATATACTACAGCAGCGCCAGCAACGACTCTGCTCTGTAACATGTTGGCTTAATTTGTGTTGACAACGCCAAATGGGGCCAACGGCATGTATGGCAGCAAAGAGTGGAGAGGGGGGAGAGGGGGGAGCGGGGCCAGGGCAGAGCAGAGCTGCGGCATCGGGTTGCAAGGTGAAATGCTGCTACATCAGTTGCTGCTATAGAAATGCGCTTTGTACATTTTCAAGATTTGGGTTAGAGATATTTACTTACTTACACACACACACACACACACACACACATACACACACACACATACACACACTTACCTACAGTATGATAAAAATATGCTCTCATGCTCTGATGCAAGCAGCGTGCGATGTTCTTATTAGACAAGTTTGTCACTTTTTTGCACTCATTGCACTTTACCTTAACCATTTGATTGCCTCACAGTCGCAATTGCCTGCTCGGCTCTGGCCTCATCTGTGTCTCGCTTGACTGCTTCAAAGGTCACCACAAAATGCCGTTGGCTTTCGCATCTTTTGGGCATATTTAATGGCCCAGTTTGTAAACAGATGCAATTGCCTTAAAGCGCTAGATTTGTGCCCAGCTACAAAAGCTTTTGACAGTTTTATTTAAACATGAACTCAAGAGTGTGTACAGTTGATAGATTTTTATGCTCGTATGGAATTTATATATGATGCTCCGATGCTTAGACAAGTTATTGCCAAACTCTAAGCTGACTTTCAAAGTAAATTCTTATAGACTTGCGACTGTTGAGTAAATGATGAAAATAAAGTAAAGCATCTACTCCTTTTATCACGTTTGACATCGAAATGCTTCCTTCTTCTGCTATGGCCAAGTGCACTCTCGCTTTAAAAGTTGATTAAAGAAGCAATGTGGATGCGATAGTTGTTGTTGAGGTAAATACAAACACAAAAAGCGGAAAAAGCGGACAAGCCCATAAAATCGCGTGAGCAACGAGAGCAATCAACTAACCGCAGCAGTGCAGCAAGGCGACAAGCGCGCTGGACGTGCTGCATATAAACCTGATGCCATCAAATGTTGAAAGATGGGCGTGGCAGCGCCCCTTAAAGTGCACTATGTGGCGGCTCATCAAATTTGTGGCGTTTGGATGAGGGTGTGAACCGTGCGGTCACCAGACAACCAATCAGATACATACACACACACACACACACACACACACACACACACACACACACACACTCTCTCTCTCTCTCTCTCTCTGTCAGGTCTATGCTTTATTGCCTGACATTTGACATTTTTATTAGCTTTGCGGCGGCGGCGTTTAATTACTTTACGCGCTGCGTAGAACGGCGACCATTTTAATGCATTATCTACTCTGGGTCGCTGGCGCCAGTCGCGGCTCATGGAAAAGGACAAGGACAGCAACAACGACAGCAACAGCGACAGCCACTCGACTGCAGCGAAATGCAATTAAAATATGCATTTGAATTTTATTGCATAGCCTTAGGCGCACCGAAAATTGCAAATTTTATGCGTGAGCAGCTCATTAAACAACAATTGGAAGAGGACGTCGGGTCAGCGGCTGCTAAATGGATGAATTCGGCCCATCAAATTGTAAAATATTCGAAACGCTTTATTAAATTTTACTGCAGTTTTATTCTCAATATAGCATTCGTTATTTATTTGCAATTAAATAGAGAATAAGAGAGTTTGAGAGATGAAGTTAGAGCAACGTGAGTAATTAATTATAGACACAGTTTTTTTTCATTATAACTATGTTTATATTAAAAGCAGTAGACTTAATTCTTATAATACCTACTCATATTCATATAAAAATCAAATATATTTTATTTTTATTAAAAATTTAGGAGATATTCAATTGTTATTTTATTGTAGATATTCAAAGCAAGGCCAAAGAAAGTTTTTATCTTTAGCGTTAACTTTTAACATCATGAAAAGTAATTGAAGCATCCTGATTGTAATTAGTTTATTTGATAGAGCTATGTGATACGTCAAGTAATATTTTGTATTTTATTTTATTTTATCTATATTTTGTATTTTTTAGATACTTTTCAAATCTTAAACATATATAATACTTCCACTGTACATCTGCATAGAACAAAGTTTTATTTTTTAAATATTTATAAGCCTCGTCTATGATTTTAAAGTTATATTAAATATGCTATTTAAGCTATTGGAGTATTTAAATAAATAGGTTTTGAGTTACGAGTCTAGTTTGCCAGCAAATTACTAATCAGTTCCTATAGTACTTTAATATTTTTAATAGGGGAGTAACTAAGTATTAAATAATCGGCAGTATCCGATTATTCCACAGCCCTGATTTATTTATCTGATTTTATATTATGAGTGTTTTATATAATTGAGAATATATTGTATGAAAAATATGGTTTATTATGTCTGTAAGGATTTCGACTATATAATAAATATTTGTGTTAAATTTTTAATTTTTTATGGTCACAGTTCATGGCAACGTACTTAAAATAACACATAAATAAAGGCTACTGATATTCAAAAATTTTGGATAAAAAAAAAAAAACAAAACTTAATTGAAATATTTAAAATTTCTGAAATATTAAAAAATACTTTTTTTAAAGCTATTATTCATGCTCTAAGGAGTTTTAGTGTATGTATGTATTTGTGTCTCATTTTTAATTTTTTATGGTCTCAGTTTATGGCAACGCACTTAAAATATCACATAAATAAGGGCTACTGATATTCAAAAATTATGAAAAAGGAAAAAAAAAACTTTCACATTTAAATATCTAAAATTTCTGATATATTAAAAAAAAAATTCTTTTAAAGCTATTATTCATGCTCTAAGCAGTCTCCCTTCAGTTAATTTGAAGAATATCATTATCTATTTGCTCGAATTATTTATTCAATTGTTTCGAATCAATGCAAATATCATTTATGTATTTTAAGCGGTAAAATATACATATTTGATGTGCTCATGTTAATCAAGGCACTGGCTCAACCCCGGCCGTTCCCTTGGACATATTTACGCCCATCATCTGCGTCGTCGGGCGACAAATTGCATTATCAATGCACTTGGCTTTGGCCAGGGCTCAACCCCGTCGTGGCACCACCCGCGAAGCTCTTGCGAATAAAAAGCTTTGGCAATTCCACGTAATCCACTTGAGGCAAGGCATAGGGCAGCAACTACCGCCAAGCCGCACAGTGGGCGTCATCATTATAGAGCGACTGAGTTGCCGTCGCGTCGCTTATTAGTTGGCGTAACCAGCGTATGTGGCAGCCGCGGGGCACAATTGGTGGGCTGCCGAGCTAGCTGCAGTCCTGGCCCTCAGCAGCTCTCAGCCCTTTGGATTGAAGCAGCCAGCCAGCAGCCAGGATCACGAAACCCGGCGAAACAGAAAGCTTGGCCACTGATGGCGATGTCTTGTGGCGCAAATTTGCATGCTTGAGTGGCAATTGCTGCTGCATGGCAATCGCTTTGTTAGGTTATTTAATATTTTATGCATTTTGAACTTAACAACGCGATTGAAGTGCATTTAACGATGGTGGATATTGCCAGCGGGTTGGGAAATTAGTTTTTATTTGTTTACGCATAAAACTACAGTCAAGTGACAGGCTGCGCTGTTCAAAGGCTAGCTGAGCTGTCAGCTTGTTTTACTGCTTATATCCGGTCAGCCAGACGCTGGGGGTGTGCCAGGGCCCTATGTGTGTGAGTGAGAGAGTGTGTGTGTGTGTATGAGTGAGTGAGAGTGCATGGGCCACTGACAAGAAGTTGGATGTTGCTTTGGGCGACATTGCGACGTCTGTTGGCGTCTATTTGCTCAACTTTTTCAACTCATTTCCGTTGCAGTTGTAGACAGTCACCCACACACACACACACACACACACACACACACACACACACACACACACACACACACACACACTGCTCGTCTCTCTCTCTCTCCCTCTCACTCACTCACTAGCTTGGTCTACGCCCAAAATGATTTCTGCAACTGTCTGAAAAGTTTTTACACGCTTCTACTGCTGCTGCCTTGGCAGCCATTTTTTAGTTCGGGCCATTTTGGGCGGCCATTTGCCGTTTTGATGACAAGTTTTGAGTTCATATTTTAACTAACGACTGACGACACACACACACACACACACACACACACACAAATACACACACAGACACATATGGAAAATTATAATTTAGTCAACATGGCAAGCTGCCTTTTTAGTAGCTCTATCTTACTCCGTCTGTGTCTCTCTCTCTCTCTCTCTCTCTCTCTCTCTCTCTCTCTCTCTCTCTGTCTCTCTCCCATTCTCAGTCACTTGGCCGTTGTGTGTGTGTATTTTGTATGAAAATTGAAGCGTAAAAATTAATGCTTGAGTGCATTTGTGCAAAAGACAACACACACACACACACACACACACACACACACACACACACACACCAACACACACAAAGACACAAATAATAGACGTCAAGCAGCAAAGAACAACACACTAAAAATTTGAGAACGAGCATCATGCAGAGACTACTGGAAAATAAATAGTACAAAAAAAAAAAAAAAAAAAACAAAAAATACTGAAAATAAAAATTATTTTTAATGCATTCCAAAAGAATGCAAACAAAGCTGCAGACCTATCTTGGCGGAAATTAAGAGCAAGTTCAAGCTACAAGTTGCAATAATGAGAAAAACTTTGAAATCAACTTATATAAAATAAAATCACTGCAATCATTCACAATAAAATTGTTGAAAGATTGAGATAGGTAAATAGATAAAAACTTAGTCACATTGTCAAACTACTATTAGAGATAATGTATCAAAGTATGGGTCAACATAAAAAAAAAAGTTTAGCTAGATGTGGATTTAAATCTAGCTTACGATAAAAGGATAATATCTGAAGAGTCAACAAATATACTTGCTAAATAGTTTCTATTTATTGTAGTAGGCCAATAGGTATTAGAGGAGCTAGCCCTATAGGTAATAATCGAAACCTAACTGAAAGGCTAACGATACTTAGCTTTAGTGTCATCGATATTTAACGAGAATGCCATTAGCAGAAGAGGAAGAGCATTCAATAGAGTTCCAAAGAGAAAGCGAAGACGTGAAAGTCCGAATATCGTAAATAATTCAGGTAAATATTGACATAAAGCCTTTCACAATATGTATGAGCAATGGGTTTGTAAAGCCTTCGACTCTCTTCCACAAAACAAGTTAATATAATTCATGGTCAATAGCTTTCACGAAGATCAACATTGTTGTTGAATGGCTTTTCACAATCCAACAGCTAAATGTGAATAACATCAAAGCTATTTTGCATATGCCTCGGGAAGCATTTGAACTATTTGTAATTTATTGCGAAATTCTCCAGGGACTCCAGAGACTTGTCTCGTAATAAATTTCATCTTCAATTTTTTTTTTTTTGGGATTTGATGAGAAACGGTGCTTTGAAGTTGCAGCGAATTTGGGTTTAATTTTCATTTCGTTTGTGGCTCAGCAACCCTCGCCGAAAAAAATAAATTTAGAAAACGTTTATCTAATGCTCAAGATCGCGGCTATGGGCTATGGGCTATGGAAACAAGGCCTTGACAGGAGCAGGGAGTTGGGTGGGGCTGGGGGTGCGGGTTGAGCGTGCGTTGTAAGCATTTAACATGCAATTTGGCGCAGCTGCTGTGAAAAATTGAAAAGCCCCGAACCAGAACTCATAAATTGCCATTTAAATGAGGCACAAATGAAAAACGTCAAAGGCGGAAACGAAGCAGGCAAAACATATAAACACACACACATGCATATATAAATATATATAGAAGATATATATGTGTATATACTCATATTCATATATGGGCACTTTATGCTTTTAGCTCCGTTATGAGCAACAGCCCGCGCTGGGCCTGGCCTAATGAGTAGAAACAAAGCAATATTTGCCAGCAACGCGCCAAATTCCACAGCGAAAATTTGCAAGAAGAAAAATTACGCATGGAAAATGAAAAAAAAGAGAAAAAAGAAAAACGCCAATGAAAATATTTACGGGCAGCAAGGGCTATGGGTGTGGGTGTGTGTCTGTGTGTTTGTGTGTGTGTGTTTGTGTGTGTGAGTGCGTGGTCTGTGCGTTTACTGCCTCCATATGTAGTTTGGATGTTGATCAAAAGGCATGCGGCAAAAAGAACATGCACATAACAAATTAGCATGCATAAAACAACGTAGCCCCTCTCCTGGTCTCTGGCGCGTAACAGCAGCTCAAGTGTGTGCATGTGTGTGTGTGTATGTATGGGTGAGAGTGTGCACAAAGCAATATTTATGCTCATGTACGCATATTTTTGGAGCAGTAGCAGAGGCAGGGCTGCCTTCCTCTTAGCCAGCTTTTCCAAATTAAGCATGGAATATGCGTGGCGCTTTTATTAGAAATCAGCCAAGATGTAGTGGAGAGTAGGAGGAGCTGGAGTTCGGTTTGGCAAGAGATTGATAATGCATGGAGTGGTGAAATGTTTGGCATACGTTGCATAAGGAGGCAGCACTTGACTGCGCGTTTCGTAATAAAAATTCCACAGAATATCATGAGAACAGAAGAAGCAGCTGAAATTCGTAGACGACAATTGATGGCTATTATTGTACCCTGTACAAAGTGGAGTTGCAGCTGAGACAAAACTTGACTTTAAGCTTGCTTAATATGAATGAGATATGAAAGCTACCTTAATGATTATGCCTCTCTGTCTGTAGTTTGTGCACAATCTTCTCTGATGATAAAAGTCAGTCTGGCACATTTTCAGCAGCTCTGCAGAGCTGCTCGAAAAATGGCATATTAAAAGTCAAATTGCAAAGCTAACAATCGTCGATCTATGTCAACGGAGGGTCGGCAGTGGAAGCTGATTACCTGCTGAGACGACAATCTATGTGGGGCCTACAAGTAGACGGCACTTAATTACAAATTCCAGGGCGGGGCACAAGTCAAATGCTGGCAACAAAGGATACAAAATTAAGGATATGAATTGCCAGCTCAATGATTCCACTGCAAAGCTGCTGCTGTCCTGCGGCTCTTGATTAGTTGGCTCAACACAGAAAAAAAAAAACGAAGAAGAAAATAAATAAAGGACAGAAAAACTAGAAAGAACAAAGCTTCATTATGCACAAGTTGTTGTTGTTGTTGTTGTTGTAGGCGTGGCAACGTAATGAAGTCGCCAGCGTTGGGAAACGTTTCGTTTAAGCGAGCGCCTCAAATTATGCAGCAAATACGTAAGCAGCAGCAACTGCTTGCATATGCAAGGGACGAGGATCAGTAGGAGGAGGAGGAGGAGGCGTAGGAGGCAGGAATAATATAAATGTGCATATGAATTTTGAAGAAACGGCAAAGGATACGCGCCTGCTGCCTGCTGCCTGTCAGGCAATGCAAAAGTGCACTTACTTACAAACACTACACACACACACACACACACACACACACACACACACACACACACATGTTCACACATATGGAGAGTAAATTTATGCTTGTGTTAAAGTTTCTGGTGCGTGTGTTGGCCAAAAGTTTCTGCGCAAAAACTTGAGCAGCAGCAGCAGCAGCTGCAAAAATGTTCAGCACTCACACAAATTAAATAACAATTTTCTCTTACAATTTCGCAACGTTTTCGCTTTGGCTTTGGCTTTGGCTCTGGCTTTTCCGTTGCGTTTCCTTAACGTTTTTCTCTGCTCCAGCTTCTGCTCTCTTCTGTTTTTTTTTTTCACTACGTCGTTAACTTTGTGTGGGCGTTTGTGTTGACAATGTGTTCGTGTATGTGTGTGTGTGTGTGTGTGTGTGGGTGGGTGTGGCTAAGTCTGCATATGTTAACTGGCTGCTTGCGAAAGTGGCTCAGTAGACTTTGTCGCCAGTTTTGCGGCTCCCGTCTCAGCCTCCGGCTTGGCCCCATTCGGTTAGCGTTTTGTTTACATTTTATTTTAAGTAATTTAACCAAATGCAGCAAAGTTCTGCTTTCGACTCTTTTTTTTTTCATTATTTTTGTCAACTTAAAAGTTACACAGCTCGAAGAGAGAATTTTTTATTAGCTCTAAAGTGCAGTTTAATGAAGATATTTTTGGTCGCCTGCCGTCCTTCAGTTGGAAATAAACGAAAAACTCAGCTGTCGCACCAAATTTAATGCAGAACATTTTTACTGGGAGAGAAAACCAGAATAAATCTGCAATATGTTGAATGCAAGCAAAGCATTGTCTTTTTTATGAAAATACGCACATGATTTCTTTTCCAATATATTTACTTGTATTTAAAATAATTACTTAAATTAATTAAATATATTTATATATGAGAAACAAGCATTTAGTGGTTCGGGTCCCAAACCAGAGCTTCATTGCCTTGTACTGCACTGGAGAGAGCTGACGTCAATTACTGAATGGAAAATGGTGCTGAACTGAACAGGATCGAGCCTAAGCCTACAGTGAAGCTTAAACGTATTTTGCCAGACATAGCAATTTATTTGCTTACAGAACTTACATCCAAACGAACTCAATCAAATTAAGTCAGACTTCAACAAATCATTCAACATAACTTTATAGATAGAAAACATAATAGGAAATCATGGCAGGAAATAATTAACAATCTAAATTCAAAAACTTAGTTGTGAATATATTTTTTAATTATTTCACAATAACTAAAAATATATTTATTATCATTAAATGTGTTTTGAAATCTTACAAAACAAAGCCGATTCAACTGTGATAAAAAAAATCATTTTAAATATATATCATTATTATAAATATAGTTGAATTTACTATAATTTAAGAAAGTAAAACATAATTTATTTATTTTAATTTAATATAATAAAACTTATTTTTATTTATCACAGTGGAATTGGCTATGTTTTACAACCTTTCAAGACACATTTAATGATAATAAATATATTTTTAATTATTGTGAAATAATTTAAAAATATCTTCAAGGTGATAAAGTAGCTGGGTTGGGCTCCAACTTTTATATCAAATATATTGTTAATGATATAAAAACCTGTATATTAAATAAAGTGATAATAAATATAGTTTTAGTTATGTCAAAGCTCAGTCACATTTCACTTTCATTACTTCCTTTGCCCTATCTCCCTCCCTTCGTCATATAGAGTTTTTAGTCCATCACTAAATTGAAACTATAATTTTATAATTTAAGCTAATTGTTTTCTAGTCAGTTTTCTAGCAACTTTGAGTGCAAAACTTAAAACTTTTGTTATGCATTTTGTAACCTTCTTTTCATTTACATTTAAAATTAATCCAGCTTTAGTTACTTCATAGTTACCACTTGTGATAATTGAGTGTTTATCAGTTGCAATTGTTATAAATTTTATATGCTTTCATAACAACGGGAGCTAAACAACAACTATTGCCAACGATTGCTCTATGGTGTAGTGCGTGTAGTGCTTCTTCTTCTACTTTTTCTTTTTCTTCTTCTTTGCAATCGAGTATTTAAAAAAAAAAAAGAAGCAGGACCGGAAACTTTGTAGACTGAGAAACTTGCTCGACTTTTGCTTTGCAGTTTGGGAGTTTGTGCTTTTTTCTTTGTATTTTGTTTAATTTTAGAAGCAAACACAAATACGAACCGAACAACGAGTAGATGTACAAGTGCAACTACAGTGAAGCCATTTACCCAGGAGGTTTACACACACACAGACACACAATTTCTGACTTGTCTCATTCGCTATCTCCTTCTCCCCCCTCTGCTGCTGTCCCTGTCTGCCCATGTAGTAAATTTAATCTATTGTGTTGTGTGTGTTGGGTCCTCGCGCGTTTACAGGTTTTATCTAACTTGTTTGCTGCCTTCTCACCTGCTGCTGTCTCTCGCGTATCCCATATCCAGGCGTCTTTGACTCCAGCTACTAGTTACGGCTGCCAGGCAATCCTTTCTGGCTGCCACTTGATAAATATGACTATTTCACGCTGCCACCACCACCAACCAGCACCACACAACACAGCAACCTACCCGTCTGGCCTGCTTCGTGTTTAGTTGTTTATTTGCGTTAAGCGTTAGCAGCAACGCCTCTGTCATCTTTTACTGGCTCTTCCTGTCATGTCCTGGTGGTCCGGGTTCCCGGCTGCGTATTTTGTTTATACAGCACTCAATTTCGCAGTTTTAATGACAAAATGTCTTACCTTGAAACTGCATGCGAGATAGCATTATAAGTATGTGTGTGTGTGTATGCTTCTCTCTGTGTTTATGTGTGGGTGGGTGCGTTCATATGTTGAGTCTATAGGAGCGCCTAGCCATCTTCACTTGACGCCCACTCGAGCGACTTTGTTTGATTGCTTTGGCCGCAGCTCGGGCGCAACTGTGAGCTACCATGTTTGTATTGCACTCGAGGGCTCCAAGTCCAGGCAGGCTAGCCGGACCTGCTGCTGTCAGCTACCAGCCGCTTAACCCACCAGCTGCCAGTGGAGAGCGGGCTGAGCAGCCAGCACTTGGCAAGTTTTATTGTCTCAGTGTCCACTTAACTTTCGCCTCGAAGACAACTTAATGCTGTCCCGCATACGAAACGTGAAAGACAGAGAGAGAGAGAGAGAGAGAGAGGAGCGAGAGAGAGAGAGGTGCAGAATAAAGAGGGAAGCTTGGAGCTGACAATATGAAATCAAAGATGTGCGCATTTTCTTTAATTTCCGGTCGCATGATTTTCCATTTTTTCCCCGAGAATTCAAACGGCAACGTGTCGGCATTGTCAGCTACAGCTGAACATTTTATTCATGGCGTATACGTAATTTCTCAATGCCTGAGCGAGAACTGATTGGAATTGGCTCTGCCTTTGCCGAGTCATCAATCATGCGTCGTTTTTCCACACGCCCAGGCAAAGATTTGACAAGTGTCAATGCGACAAGATAGAGCGCTGAGCAGCAGAGACACCAAAGACACCAAAGACACCAAAGACAGCAGAGACAGCAGGCGACAGAGGCAAAGAGCAAGACAGACTGTTAGGAAGAAGAAAAGTCTTTGGGCAACTTTTTGAAAATCACATGCAAAGTAAAATGTCGAAGTTTTGACAGGCAGCGCAAAGCAGCTGAGCGGAGGAGGAAGGCAGCTCGGCGGAGGCTGGTGGGGGCGGGGTTTTCGCAAAAAAAATATTCACACAAAAGCTGAGACGGAAAACTTTTCATTTGTTTTGCAACGTGCTGAAAACTGCTGTCAAAGTTTTTAATGTTTTTAACTCGCTGCTGTCACCTGCCAAAACCCGAAAAGTAGGCTACATAAACTGTGCGAACCACTCTTCGCTCAAGCAGTTGTCCCAGCTGGACTACAGATTACACTCGAAGAAATTACATAGCATAAATATATACATATATATAAATATATATATATGTTAGCCAATATATTGAACGAGATTGAATTTCAAATGAACAAATTTAGTCTCTAATTGAATATTCAGCATTAATTGTGTAATTCCTCATTGAAACGAAGCTTCTTACAAATACATGTACTTCTCAAGATATTAGCATATTCAAACCAATTCAGCTAATGATTGATTCACATCATCAGTTCATTGAATCTAATAATAATTTCTAATGCAGTTGCTCAATTCGCATAAGCAGCTCAGGAATATGCTTCACTTGCTTCACTTCCCTCACCTGACTAATTTATGCGATTTACCTTAGATTTAATTAGTAAAACTTTCACTTTACAGCTACTTGTTAGACAGAGTTTACTTTTAACTTACCCTTGACTGAGACAATGACACTTTGCAGCACTTCGAGCTTCTTCTTGTTGGCCAAGGACTGGCCCACGCACTTGTAGGTGCCCGCATCCTGGTACATGACATCCTTGAGCGAGAATTGACCCGTCGGAGCCGAGCTGCCGTAGCCAAGGCCACGGAGACGTGCCGAAACCGGATCTAAATGTGACCAGCAGCCCAGGGAGCCTGCAAGAGGGGAGAACAGTCGTAGATAGTAGAGAGAAAACATTAAAGTCATTGCATAATTTGACTTGGCGCCATTTCTAATTTAATTAATTGAGTATGCTGAGGCACGCAAGTTTTAATTTCTTTAATTGATGCCGGAGTCGTAAACAACAAAAAGCTTCCATTTCCATTTGTCAAAGAGGGGCTCATGACCCACCCCCCACCACCCACCGCCTACGAGTCCTGCGCACCCCGAGCAGGACTGATATTTTGGCTGGGACCGTTTGTTGACTGCCTAAAAGTGAGCAAAGTAAATTGCACGCATAATTAATTTTCAATTGTGCTAATTAATGAATTGAGCTCCATTCAGCGACTGCCAGAGCGCAATCTTTTCGATCTGTGCCTCAATTAGTGGAACGAAAATCTAAAGTGTAATTAGATATACGGCGCATCTTTCAGCGTAGCTCATTTCTCAATTGCTTTGATGTTTTTTTTTTTTAAACAATATGCATAGGCAGAGAAATATATTGTTTTATCATTTATTATGGCTGTCAAATAAGTTGTAAGTTGAATTTAAAATAATTTAAATTATATAGAAATTAGTGAAAGACAAAGGCAAAAATATTTGTTTAGTTTAATATCTGTGGACTATCTTCAGTTTGGTTATATGTTTAAGTATTTGAGATAAAAAGTTCCTTTTTATATTCACAATAAAACTAATATGTGTGTAGATAAATATTAAAATTAAAATTAAAATATTATTATACGTATTTATCAACCAATTCATTATCCTAAACCTAAACGTTTTTAGTATTTTTTTAGGCTATACAAGTGTATTTTGTAGTTCTTCTAAATTTGACCCTAGGTTTGTCAATACATATTTTAAATAGATCCAATAAAGTTACTTCTGCAATAACCTTTGCATCCTATATTTCCATTAGCAAATAGAGTATCTAAGATCTTGTCTTAAAAGCTACCTACCTTGTGGACACTGCAGTGTCACCGCACCACCGAGCTGCACCTCTAGCTGCCCCTTGTTGGGGTTGTGGGAGGCGGCCGCAACGGAGACATCTTGATCATCTGGTTCCGATGTGACATCCACTGAGTCGTCTGTGAATATAGATAGAAAGAGACAGCATGGGAAAATGTGTGCAAATTTATGAACATTTAAAGAGTTGCGCGCTGGCAACACATGTGCTGGGCCATAAAATATGATAAGCTTGTCAGCAATTGTCAAATGTGACAATATTTCAATGACAACAAAATGGAGCTAGGGCTGTATGGGCGTTGGCAGTTCTTAAGCAAAACAAATTGCGCGCCACGCTGACAGGATGTGGGCGACACTTAGGTGACTATGAAGCACCTGAGTCATGGCCACCAGGAGCAGAAAGGAGGCTGCAGCAGGCGGCTGCTGTTGCGAGCAGTACAATGAGTTGGCGCTTCCGATCTGGCGTGATTTGACTGACTAGTGCAGTTCAGTGGTTGCGTTGAACTAAATGTGAAAAGTGCTGTGCTGGCAACTGGAAAATTGACTGAACTTCACGCAACGCCACGAATTCATAAATAAACACTGAGAAGACGAAGCACGATAAGAAAAAGACATTACGCCGCTTCGTTCTAATTTCGTTGCCAGCCGAAGAAAATGACATCAAATTTATGCGACATATTCGCATATTTTGTACTTAACAGGGGAAAAAAAAACCTCAAAAACTTTGGACTGAGAGCTGCGTAAGCTGCGTGTGGTGGTTGTGTGGCTTAGAACTGAGTCCATGTCGTGTTTTCGTACGTGAAATTAGAAAGCACGAAAAATCCTTGAATGCAAAATTTCCAGGGATTTCTAAAAATTTAGAATTAAAATAACAAAATATTTAGTATTTTTTTTACTTAAAACGCATATACAAATGCACGTATATATACATATACTTTAGGAAAAAAATAATTAAATCAATCAGACTAATAATTATTCGTAAAGCATTAAAAAATCAATTAATAAAGTCAGGTATATTCAACGCATATTTATAGCATATTCAATGACCAAAACAATTTAAAAACAAAACCATACTGAAAAAATGATATCACTCAAAGAAGAACATTTCAGAATGCGATAAAAATGATTGTCGTCTCGTGTGGCGCTCTGTATGTGAGAGCATCTCTTGTGTGGCGGTCTGTGTGGTGTGCTTTAAATTTCAGACTGCCTTTTGTGTCACATACTTTATGGCGCTGTTCATATTACATATAAATTACAATTTGCGTTGACGTGCGCCTAAAAGTATGCGGCGTGGGGTCTTTTGTTTGAGACCGGATATCATAACAATAAGTTGCCCAAGTGGATGCCTGAGCAAAAATCATGACAAAGGACCCAGGCAAATTGTCTGTTTGCATGTGTGTGTGTGTGTGTGTGTGTGCGTGTGTGTGTGGGTGTGCGTGTGTGTGTGTGTGTGTGGTAAGGCCTCTGGCCGCACGTAAGTCTTACAAAGTGTTGCCTACTTATCAGGGCCGCAATACGCTGCCATTTCAAATGTCTGGCAATTTGAGGTTGCACCTCAAAGCGCTCATCAAATTAGCTTTTGCCACAGCTCCCTTCCACCAAACACCAACGAAATCCAACTGCTTAGCTGGGCTGCCGCACAATTAACAAAAACTACTAATTACAAACAGTCGGCGGCCGCCTGGCCAGCTCAACGAATCCCTTTACAAAAACGCACCCCAGACACACATTAAAGAAGTGTCGAAACCCTTAAAGTTCCATGAGTCAAGCTGAGATTTGCTCGAGTAGGTGAGCCGGCTAGGAGGTGCGTACTCTAAACGCCAAAGTAACAATTAATTGTAAGCTCATTTCGAGCCGAGTGCCGTCGTCGCATGTCAATCAGTTGGCACTGGGCCTGGCCTGGGGTGGAACAACCCTCGACGCGGTCAGCAACCCCTGCAAATTTTATTGCTGACAATAGCGCAAAATGTTTTTGTCTGCGGGGTGCTGCTCGATGGTCATTGAGGTGGAGGAGAGTCGTGTTGCTTAGTCAAAATCACGTAGTTATAAACATTTTTTATTGCTCGGGCACAAAAAAAGACAAAGCGACGTTTCGTTGCGCAAATTGACAAGTAAAAACTCAGGGCAAATTGAGAGAATGAATGAGAGTTCCCTCTCTCTCACTCTCTCACTCTCCATCTCTCTCTCTCTGTCACTTTCTCAGAGACTGCCTCTTGTCGACTGACTGCTGTCTATAAAATGTCTAATGAGCTCAGCTCGGCTGACAGACATTTGTCAATGGACAATGCTCGCGGCCTGTTTGATGGCGACTGATAAGAATTTGAGACTGCAAATTGTAAAATGGAACTCGCTGTTTGTCGCCCTGGGGCGAGAGTTTATCGTTGCGATGCGTAATTTGAAAAGGAAGGCATTTGATATATTATGAAATTAGATAATAGTTAAGAGGGGGTGCCAACAGAATGGGAAAACCCAGGAAATCGAAAAGCCTACAAAAGACAGAATACGCACACAATTCGATTAAGCTCTAAAGAAATATTGAGTTGAAAGAGCTAAAAAGCTAAATATAGTTTTCTATAGATAATTCTGAACATTTCAAAGCTTTACCAAATTCTTGGAATTTGTTGTGTGCATAAATGTATAAATAATATTCAATATTTATCTATACACCACTTTTTTAATATCTGGAATATATCAGGCTATCAGTTATTACTAACTTACAAAAGTATTAAAGTAAAGCTAGATATTTGTGAATTCAATGGAAATAAATACAGGGTTGTCCATATTCGACGGACCCATCTGAGGTTGCCCATATTCAACGTACCAATGTTTTTTATTTTTTATAAAAATAAACACAATTTTTTTTTTATTGAGTTATCACATTCAAAATTACATCTGCCAAATAAAATGACTACTATCGTCAACATTAAAAAATAATTTGTTTTTTTTTATTAAAAAAAATATATATATATTCATATATATGTGGGTCCGTCGAATAAGAGCAACCTCAGATGGGTCCGTCGAATATGGACAACCCTATATAAATTAATATCAATCGATCACTTTTAGGTATATCTATATATAAGCACGACACGATAATTAAAACTACTTGCTAGCATAGTTCTTATCAATTTGATGATAAACTTAGCCCCAGCGATTCTCACTATAAAGTGGAAGCACCTTTTGCTAGCCTCATTCAATCGTTTTCGTGTACGCTAGTTAGAATATTGGTTTGGCAAAAATGAATTAGCCTCGCCGTAGTTAGCCTCATTTGGGCGCTCGTGCCTTATGTGAACAATTGTCCAGCCAACTACACAAAAGTGGGCAACAAATGTCTTCAAATTGTGAACGGTGAAATAAACTGATTTCAGGCGGAACGAGTCTGCCGCTCGATGGGCACGTATGTAATAAGCCTGCATAATTCAGACGAGCTGCAGCAGCTCAACGATTGGCTCAACATTGTCGCGCCGATCGCGTTGAGCTTTTGGACCTCGGGCAACAGTTGGGGCCAAGAGGGCTACTACTTCTGGCAGTCTACAGGAGAGCAGGCCGCATATCTGCCCTGGGCCAAGGGTCAACAAACTCTCGAAAGTGGCAATTGCATTATGCTTTTTGCCAACTACACCAATGTCAACGGTATTTCAATCGAGTCTTATAGCCTGATTCTCACCAACTGTCTCTTTGGCTCTCCGCCCATCTGTGAGCTGCCACCAAGAAGCAATGAAAAACGCATTTGTCTGCAGCCTGGAACTTTTGAAATGGATTATGTGTTGTATAATGAGAATTAATATACAAATTTGAACTATAAATAATGTAAAACAATTATGCTACTCGTGAGAAAAAGCAGCTGATGCGATGTTAATGGTGTTTTTATTATCAAAACTTTATTTTCTTTCCTGCATAACAAACGATTCAAAATTAAATGTAATAAAGCAGCACAAAATTAACTAATTTCAAACACTGCTGGCAACTTTTTTACCCCTTCACTCAAAGTTCACTCTCGATTTAAGCCAACCACTCAAGAGTAGAAGTTTTTACACTACTTTATTCAACATTTGCTCAAGTTCTGCACTTCACATTTATCCCTTCGCATCTCGAACTCAACACACACATTGCATAACATAATTCCCAGCACTTGTTCCACGCATATTTTGCTCAATGGCCATTCATAAGTATATACACTCCGCACCGTGCTCTGCCCACAGCCGAAACGACGAGAAAAGAAAAGCAAATAAACAAAAGCAAACAAATGTGCATCAAGTAACGTCCATATGTCCTCATGGATGAGGGGCTCGGGGCGTAGTTGGATTGATGGGAACGCTGAAGACTCGTGAATGTCTTCCGCATGGCATATAAATCCGAAGCAGAACAAGAGAACGGCAACAAATATGAAGAGCAAACAACAAACACTAATGCAAACAAGAGGAATCAATATGCCAGACAGAGCCAGGCACTGAGTGAGACAGGAGGAGAGTGGGAGAGTGGGAGAGAGAGACAGAGTTACATCATATTTCAGAGGATAAGGGGTTGACGGGCATTGGAGGGCTGTAGTGGGTCTCGCCACCAATCATTAATCATAAAGCATCATCATCAGCATGTTGGCGTTGGCTTCAAGTAGTTTCCCCCCCTCCCCTCAAGCCGCCCACACAGGCCAGCCTGAAGGACTCTGAAGTGCGTTGAATTCTGGGCTCTGGCATGTGGTATGGGTATGGGTTGAGTATGGAGTATGGAGTATGGGGCATGGGGTATGGGCTATGTGCCGCCTGCCAAATGCAGGCCAGTCAGTCACACAGCAGCCCGAAAATCCTCGTCCTGAGTCCGCACCCTGACCCTGCTTAAGCAACCAGACAGAGTGTATCAGCCACGTCAATATGTCCGCACACACTTCCTTTGTGCTGAATGGGAGTGTTGCTCGGATCATAAATCCTTCAAAACACGCATTGCTGTCGTTTACATATTGAAAAGTTATTAACTTGTTTACGCACACGCACACGCACACGGCTCTTGGTCAAGCATAGGTTTTCTTCACTTCACCCATAATACTCTATATAGAACATAGTTTTCTCTTTTCGCTGGCTGCACGTTTCATTTTCATTTGGCGTCTGTAAAAATGCAACATCATATTTATTCATGAATATGAAGCTGCATCAGCAGCAGCAGCAGCAGCTCAGCGAGCTGAGGCAGCAATCAGCTTAACTTACAAGCTTCATAAACAGCGAACGGAAGCCATGCCCACGCTAAAGGCTGGGGGCGGGGCTGCATGCCTCGTCAAGTGGAAACGAAGACGCTCTGTGTGGTGGGTGCATTTGATTGCGTTTGTGTCTTGGTTATAAATTTTAATTTTGTTCGCAGTTTCATGTGCTTATAAAGAATGTGCCGTTATTTTTAGTAGCATATATATATGTATATACTATATATAGAATTCTTTTTCGGTTTCTGCTGATGCCGCACAAGCGTGGGGGATTACATCTACAGTCTACGCGATTAATTTGCAATGAGCTGAAATTGAGGATGATTGCACTGGATGTGATGTGCGAAAGAAAATAATAAAAAAAAAAAAACCTTGAATATATAATAATAGATAAGCATGAGAAACGTGCATAAGAATTGGATATAAATACTGAATCATAAAGAAGAAGGTAACGTAAAAGACATACAATAGATATCAAAATATAAAGGATGGACAATGATAAATACATTTCATGAAATATTAAAATAAATAATAATAATTAATAAATAAAAAACAAAATATAGAAAGTTGTAGAACAATAAAGTTCCTTATCACTTTTACATATTCTAAAATTAATTTGGATTTCGTCGCTTATAATTATTAAATTTCTGTTCTGCTTTTAAACACTTCTCAAAGGAAATATATTTAGTATATTTTCCTTTGGCATTTCTCATTTACTTTAATCGATAAATATCGATTCAGCAATATTCTTAGTTTTTATAGCACCATCAGCTTAAACTACTCAAGTCGAAAATAAATAATAATGAATACATATATGCAATTTGAAGCTGTGGAAATTTGCGAAACACTTATGAAAACTATTCAAATATAATTTGAGCACTAATTCACGCTTATTTCGGACGATAAAAAACTCAAGATTATTATCCACAATGAGTTTTTAATATTTCTGTAACTTGTCGGAAGCAGCAGCCGAGCAAAAAGTAAAGAAAAACCAAATGAGTTTTGGGTTTCATTTGAAGCCAAATAAAAACAAGTCAAATAAAATTTTATTGCGAATCTTTTTGTGCTGGCTCCTCAGCTGGCAGACGCAGACGAGAGAAGAGAGAGAGAGAGGGACGGAGAATTTTCGGCCAGCTTCAAGACCAAACATATAGCGAAATGTAATCGCCGGCTATAAAAACAAAAGCAGCAAACAGAAAACTAATAATCGTGCGCGCCGATAAACACAGAAATTCAAGCGAAAGGTCCAACATACTTAAACTTCAAAGGGCGGTTGGCCAGAAGAAGAGGAAGATGAAGAGGAAGTGAGAAAGAGAGAGAGAAAGAGAAAGTGGCTGGGCAAGCCAGAAAAATGCTTCATATCGCGTGGAAGAGGCGAACGAACTTAACGATAAAGTTAAACCGCGATAACCAGCATGACAAAGGATAATGTACAACATGCGCAAGGACATTGCCGATTAGCCATAGCCAGTTGAGGCGTATGAAGAAAGCAGCAGGAATGGGGAAGGGGAATGGGGGAGGAAAATGCTTACGATAGCGTGTAAAATTAAATTTTATTGTAATGCCCCTCAGAGCCAGCGGACAAATGTGTTTTTCCAATTGGGGACTTTCTTTTCGCTCACAAATATTGCGCACATTGTTTGTATTTTGTTTTTGTCTCAAACCGAAGGTAGTTGGGGCAACAAGAGGGGATGCATTACAAGAGCTATAGGGGTTGACACATTCAAGTTTTCGATGGGTTGCATTTTTATAACAGTTGGCTGAGCAAATTAGTTTAGTGCTGGTTACGGATGCTATGCAACCACAGAGCTCTCTGCGGAGCTATTGAGAATAAGGAATAAAAGTACTTGAGAATTGGTTTATGCAAGGTTAACAATAGACACCCTAAGCTAAATATATGTTTTGATTTTGTAAGCTCCTTAAAGAACTGAAAAAATGATGACTGTGCAGAGGCATTTTGAGAAATCTAATAAATTAAATTATTTTATGAATGATATGGATGATTTAATTTATACGAAATTTTATGAATGAGCTTTTTTTTATTATTATTACTATTTGGTTTCGATAAGTATTAAACTCAATTAATCAATTTAGTTTAATTTAATAATAGTTATTTATCTCATATTTAAGAGAATCTTAATACAAAATATTATATATAAGTTCTCTTATAAGAAATAGAAATCTACAGCCAAATATTTGTTTTTTCTTTCAGCCCGTATCTGAGCTCTACAAATAAGTTTCAGACAAATCGATTTGGCCATCGAAGTTGCTTTATATCCATTTTTCTAATCCGAAACTTTCCCTAATTGCACTTTGTTAGCCAAACATCAGAAACATGATGCAGGCCACTCAACATTAATTAGCCTCAATTCGAACTTTAACTCATTAATGAGGCAGCCAAACAAACTCCTGTCCAGGACATACCTGCACCTTCAGCTCTGCCCTGCCCCGCCCCCCTCACAATACATGTCGACGATGGCTGTGGCCAATCGCAGATGTGTCTTATACACTGCCACCGCCACCGCCACCGCCACCGCCACCGCCACCGCCACCGCCACCGCCACCGCCACCGCCACCGCCACCGCCACCGCCACTTTTTGCTGCCCAGTCTCGGCTGACGTACGTGTCAAATTAGCGACGTTTTAACAAGCTCAGCGCGTCCGTAAGTCGTCAGGCTGTCCTTGTTCGGGTGCTGCATGATAGCTAGGACGCGTCCTTCGACCGGCTCTGCCGGCAAATCAATCACGTGAAAGTGGCTAGCGCAAAAGTTTGAGAAACTACGTCAAATTGCCTACTTTTGTAATCGTCGACGTTGGTCGCGCTGTTGACTTTAGCCGTTCGTCCTCAGCTAGTCCTGGCATGTCCTGTAGTTTTTGGGCGCTGCCGTCGTGTAGCACGCTGATTGCTTTTTCATTGCATTTTGTCAGCCGTTCCGTCTGTCCGTCCGTCTGTCTGTCTGTCTGTCTGTCCGTCCTGTCCGCTGTTCCCTTGTCCTGGTCGACAGCAAAGTTTTCTTTTGCTACCTGCGCGGCGTTTTCCACCTCAATGGCCCCACGACGCGGGGGGCGAAGCGGCAGGGGAGCTACGTAGAAAACATATCGTCAGCAATTAAGCGCGCATTCAAACGTCTGTCTGGGCTGCTTGGTTTTTCTTTTCGATTTGTTGCCAGCGGATGCTTAAAATCAAAATGCGATTTATCAGTTTTTCTTATTTTCCAACCGCTTTCGGCTGCCCGCCCCCTTGGGGACAGGACCAGCAGCAGCTATACGTTATGCCTTCGGTATGAGGGCTTAAAATTTTGCAATTTTCTCAGTTTTTATTTGAAGCGCCATTTATCAAAGCTGTGCAGCTGTTTGCTAGTTTATGACAGCTAATCCTCGAATACTATATCTTAAAGATATTGCCTTCAACTTTATCTACCCACACAGACAGACACACACACACACACAGCTGCTGTTGCTGCTGCAGTGGATCTGGTTGGGCTTTTGTTCTATATGCTGACTGCTGCCAGTTCGATTTGCCATTTGGCAGTTTCGTAAACGTTTTACAAATTGATTTATGTGCTTAACATGTTGCCATGTTTGTAACCCCGAACAAACCCCGCCGAACGTCTCTCACAATTAGATTCCGCTCCAAAATCAACGGGAAAACTTTTCGGCAAGACAGGCAGACAGAGAAAGGGACAAAAATTGAAAGAGAGAGAGAGAGAGAGAGTGAGAGAGAGCAAGGGAGAAAGAGGTTATGAACAGGGCTTATATATATAAAGAGAAGGGGTCTTGCTGGACCTGGCCTGGCACATCAATCATCGATAAATGTCGATATGTCCGACCGTAAGGCACGGTGCGTGTTTTTGCCTTCACTTCTTGGCCTTTTCGGGCGCTTTTATTTTTATTAATAAAGCATTTGTTTTCCCATAATGAGCAGCGACAGCCGCCTGTCAGGATGCTTTTCGCATTTTCTTGTCTACACTGCCCGTTTTCTTGCAGCCGCATCAAAATTTCAACGTAGACGAAAATCTTTCCCCAGGGTCAGCTTGGGCGGCTGTGGGCGTTACAGTGCCTTGTGGCGGCATTCGCATAAAAAAGTGGCAACACTTTGTCAAGTTGTTATTACCAATAATATATACATACATATACTATATATATATGTATATATATATTGTATATTTTTTTTTTTCTTTTTTTCTTGCTTTGCTTTTGTTTATGTACTTTGCTATCTTGCGCTATCGCCATTCGCCTTTGTTATGCGGCTGCTGGCACTCATTTTGTGTTTGTCATGATTGATGAGCGAGAATTTAAGGAATTGTGGGGCCTGCATCAGTGGGCGGAGCGTATTGATTGGGTTAGTGGGCGTTAACTGGGCGGCACAAGTGATCTCTAGTTAGATGGTTAATAAATGGACTATGTCTACTTTTAAATTTTTCATTTAAGACTTTTGAGTTTTGCTATAAAGCTTAAATTTTCACTGAGCGGCGAAATTTGTTATTCGATTGATGCAGTGTGTTCTATTAACAATTTTCATTTAATATAATGTAGTAGGCCAATAAGAGTTAGAGTAGATAGAGCAGTATAATTAACTATCTATACTTAACTAGAATGCAATAGATGCTGAATGAAAGTGGCATCAATAGATGATGAAGGCAATTAATTCGAAAGAACAAGCGAAGACGAGAGCAGCACATATGTTTCAAAATTTAAAATTAAATGCAATCAATCCTTTCACAATAGTAAAGTGAACAATGCAGCTTCAATTTATTTTGCATTTATTATTTTTCAGCTAAAAAAATAATATAAATTCGACTGGAGAATTTGTATTTAAAATAATAATTATTTGTAGAAATTTCAAATTAGGTGAATCACATTCTCGAATATATGTATATTTTACTGCTGTTAATGCTGAGAATAAATTAAGTATATTTAAATTGTTTTTTAATATATACAGCTAATTGATCCATGCACAATTTAATATTTTAACATAAAATCAAAAATATTATTTACCGCTAAAATAATATTTTTGAAAACTAATTTATAAATTTAAAAAAATTAATTGTTAAATATGTAGCATATATTTTTCTAAGCTCGCCAGTTCCTTAGTCAAATGAAAAAATTGTTTAGTAAATATTATTCTAGTTTATGAGGAAGTACGAAAATTATTATTACTATTATTATTTATTTATTTTTTATTACTATTATATTTTTTTCTTTGGTTTCTCCATGAAATTTACATTACGAAAAACAGATAAATTTAATTTAATTAAGAAAATATATATATATATATTTTCGTTGTGGTCACGTTTCATATTGATTTGTATACTTTTAATATACAATACTATTAATTTATAAAATATTTCTGAATGTGCCTCGATTTACAAATTCACCTCTGCTTCTATCTATTTCTATTGGTATTTATCTTAAAGACTACAAATACGCCCTTACTTCCACAAAATCGTGAGCCCATTTAGCTAATCAAATTTGATTTTCGTTTAGCTCCATCCCACAGAAAAATAGACGAAAAGAGCTTTTTTTTTTGGTCGCCAGCTTTTAGGCAGCTGCGCAACATCATTTGCCAGCAAAGTGGCTTCTGTCAGCGGCATAAATTCAATAAAAATAATAATAATAAAAATATTTACAAGCATTAACACGCGTTCAGCGCGTAAAATGTGCCTCAAACTGACAACTCGCAGCTCAAACACAAATCTTGAGCCGCAAAACGGCAAAATATTGACAGCAAAATGGCGCACAAGCATAAATAGTGTGTGTGTGTGTATGTGTGAGTGTGTATGTATTTGTGATGCACAGACACAGAGGGTTGACAGTGTCACACACCCGCTCAATGCCAATGCCAGTGCCAATGAAATTTGCCACATTTTGCATATGGAATATGGAGGGTAGCGAAATGCTTCAAAGTATGCAGCAGCAGGAGCAGCAGCAGGAGCAGGAGCAAGGGCAGGACATCATCAGAGCGAGTTTGAGAGGAGCAAGGAGAGAAGACAGGCAGCGGCACAGGAATGAGATGAAACATTTTGATGATGGGACGCAGCATGTGCGAGTGTCGTTAAAGCCTCGCAGCAATTTTTGGCAATTTTTATTTTTTTTTTTGTCTTTTTTTTTGGGGCGTGTAATATTTATTTTTTGCTGTTGTATTATATGAGAACTAATGGCGAAAATATTATCACGCGCCATTTTGAAGGCAATTTCACGCATACGAGCGCTTATTTATTTGAAGTACTTGTAATCGTGGTCGTACTTACAGCGCACACTGAGGTAATAGCCAATCGAGGAGTATTGAAAGTTCAGATGCCGTGATGTGCACTTATACCAGCCGGAATGCTCCCGTCTGATGGAGGTAAAGTTGAGGAAACCATCGCCAGTTTGCGGTACCTGCGAATTGCATAGAGAAAGAAAGAGAAAGAGAGAGGATGAGAGAATGAGAATGAGAACTGAGTGAGTGAAAAATTGAGACAGATTTGGCTTGGAGGTGGGCGGGAAATGAGTTTCGTTCGGTCTTATGCGTAAACAATTTTTGGTAATTAAGGCAAGGCAAATAGTTGGTCCAAGAACTTTTTACGCGACAACTGCACGAAAATCCATTTAAAACTTGCTCCTTGCTCAAAAATCACAAAAGTGCTCGCAAAATCCAGATCCAGCCCAAGAGCCAGAGCCAGAGACAGAGCCTACGTATGCATAAGTTTTATAAGACTTACCGGCGTGTCACCGTCGTCCTTCTGCCAGCGCGGCGTGCTCGGAGGATTTGAGTCGACATCGCACTTGAGGCTAACTTCGATGCCCTCGCGCAGCGGATAACCAAAGCCAGGTGTGCGCGAGATGGCGAACGAGGGCGTATCTGCAAAGAGGGCGGAGGGAGAGGAACAGCAGTTGAGACAAGGGTTATAAGAATGGATATAACACACAGATACGATGAGATTTTCGGTTAGTTATTTTCCTGTCTACCAGCCAGCCAGCCAACTAACAACTGGCAACTGGCGACTGGCGACTGGCGACTGTGGCAACATCTACAAAATAGTTTTTTAATTAAAAAATTACGACACAAAAATAAACGCCAGCAGAAAGCAACTTTTATAATTAAACTAAATGCAAATGTGTGTGTGTTGTCTCTTCTTTTCTATATTTTTTATTTTCTCCCCTTACGCTCTTCAGCAGCAACCACAAAACAAACGCACTTTGTTTGACTCGAGCAAAAACATCTTGCCAAATTGCATGCCAGCAAAAATAAATAAGTGACAATAATAAGGTAAGTTGGTAGAAAATTGAACATAATATTGACTTAATACTTTGTTTTGGTTCGCAGAAAAATACATATCAAAATGGGAGTAAGAGCAAGAATTGCAAATAAATAAAGTATTAAGTCAGCTAGTAATATTATTGATATAAATAATCACAATTCAATAATGTAATATTTCATTAGGAGCAAATAAAAACAGAAGAGCACTTCAACATATTCTTGGCGAAGTATAACTAACTTATTTCAACTAAACGAATATTTGTTATAAAATATTCTGTCCAATTATTAAATTTGTTTTTCCAATTTTTTTCACTTTAGCTATTAATATATTTAAAAATATATATAAAGATTAATATATTTAGTCTAATAATAAATTAATATTAATTTTATTTAATTTCTTTGCATTCATATATTTCTTTTAAATTTGTTTTTCCAATTTTTTCATTTTACTTATTAATATATAAAAAATGTATATATATATAGATTAAAATATTTAATCTAATAATAAATTAATATTAAATATATTTAACTTCTTTGCATTCATATATTTATTTTAAATTTGTTTTCCCATTTTTTTTTTATTTTACCTATTATAAAATATTTAATCTAATAATAAATTATTATTAATTTCATTTAATTTCTTTGCATTCATCTATTTATTTTGAATATATTTTCTGCATTTTTATTGCATTGAATTACAAAATTTTTTTTTTTTAATTTTTGATTTAAGTGCCCACACACATCTCTTAAAATCTGAGGGATTTGTTTATTCGGCACGATAATACAAAAAAGTCAAGTAAATTATTTGCATTCATTTGAATATTAAAAGTCAGTTGAGTTTCTTATGCCAGATGGGATTATTTAACATGTTAGACGAATTCGATATGCTATTAAATGTAACTCCATTTGGGTGCCAATCAAAAATCTATTGAATGCATGTCAAAAAGCTATCGACAAAATGCAAATCTCAATGCAAATCTGAATGCAAATGTAAATGCGAATGTAAATGTAAATAATATGAATGTTTGCCAAAGTGACACGCCCACCGACATGCATATATTTATATATACATATATAGATGTATTTGTATCTTGTTGCATTCAATGCATATTCATAGGCATAAATCAAATGTTTTTTAATTAGTGTTAGACATACGGGGCAGTTTCCCAAAAAAATACAAAAAAAAAAAAAGAAAAAAGAAAATGTTACACAATCTGAATACAACGATTTCAATCTTTTCAATTTTTCGGCGCTTCTCTCTGGCTCTTTCTATCGCTGTCTGTCTCCCTGCTCCCCCAGCTCTGTCCATTGTGGGCTTTTGTAACTAATACAATTTGATTATGCAGGGCAAATGAAATTTGTTTGTCGGTTGTTTGCCAAACTATTCAATAGACATTCATCTGAGTTGGATTCTGTCTGTGTGTGTGTATGTGTGTGTGTATGTGTGTGTGTCTGTGTGTGTGTCTGTGTGTGTGGGCGTAACATGCATACGGACAGTTGTCAGACATCATACATATATGTATATGAAAGGACGTCTGCCTGTGGACACTCAACGACGCCCGTTTGCCTTTTATGCGGCTAACCGAGCACACGATAGAGAGAGAGTGAGAGAGAGAGAGAGAGAGAGAGAGAGAGAGACAGAAAGAGCTGTCAGGGGTTAGAGGTCCTTGTCTGGTTAGCTCCCTATCGTCCTGGGCTTTCGTCTATCAATTTGTTTGGGCAAAAATCTAAGCCACAAACTCAAAAAAGAAGCGCAAAAATTGTTGTGCTCGCCTAACTATGCATAACAGGCAATTCCAGAAAACAGCCTTCGACAAATTTCACCAAAAATCATACAAAAATACACAAAATAATATACAAAGAACAAATAAATTGAAAGACTTTAGATATGGCCTATTTCAGTTTAGTGATTTACATTGTTGGAATGTCTTCTTTAAATTGCTTGAATGTTGAATTTAATTTGTGAAATTGTTTTTAAATTGCGAAAACATTTAAGGCTCGTCTCGTTGACTGTACGATTGATGTCCTTGATTTGCCTGTCAACTGTCTGCATAAAAATGTAAAAATTAAATGCAACAACAACAACAGCAGCAACGACAACAACGACAACAACTACAAACACACACAATACAATCCTCAACTGTCTGAGCAAGTGCTTTCATGTGTGTGCATTTTAATTTATACAACCGTAACAAACAATAACATTGGGTATAGTGGGAGGACGGAGGGAGCGGGCATGGGAAAAAAGCAGGAACTGTTCTCAGTTGTTCTTTGTTGGAAAACGTTGCGGTTGGGCCGCGTCTGTTGTTGTTGTTGTTGTTGCTGCTGTTATTGTTGTAGGCCTTTTGCTGTTGTTATTGCGGTTTTTGCAATTTTCATGCCTGGCCAAAGCTCGCACACACTCACACTCACACACACTCACACACATACGCACACATATCCATCGAGTGTAGTCAGATTCCACATTCCCATACCAAAACTAAGTGAGGCAAATCCCACACGGCTTTTCTATATTTTCCAATCATTTTCCCTCCCTCTCTCCCCCTTTGTATGGCTACCTTGGCATTTGTCATGGCATTATGTGGCTTGACGGGCATTAATAAAGCAAATAACTGTGGCACTTTGTTCTATGCTGATCCCGTCCAGTATCGGCTACCAATTTGAGCACGTGTCTGCGGCTTTGTTACTGCCAATTAGTGCGAGTCCTTCTAATTGCTGCTGTGGATGCAGTCATTGATTTTGATTTGTACCCAGTGTTGATGGCGGCATAAAGTCACGTGGATGCTGATAGATGGCTGACAATGGCTCCATTTCTGTGTGTGTCTGTTGACTTCTTAAGCGGACTGTTACTTTGTTCACTCAAAAGGATTATTTGTGTGTCCGAATTCGTCTTTGCTAAGGACAAACAAAATTGTTATGCAAAACTATGCCAAATTGCAGTAGCAGTCGACAGCATTTTGTTTGCATAACGACTATGCTTTGAAATTGAATTGGAACATGCGTCTTGAAAGCGAAGCCATTTTCGTTTCTTTTCAGCTCTTTTAATTGATTAAAATTGTTTGCTCCTTTCATGGACTTTTGAACTTATTAAACTCAATTTTATTTTTATATTTCTATTTATAAAATATATTTTACAGGACTTATGCTGTCTGGCTTAAAAGTGCTAATCAACTTGCTAAGCAAAAAAAAATGCTTTTGGACTTTGCCACCGAAGTTTGCCTCGTCAGTTAATTAAAAACTTTGTCAAAGCTGTTACTTTTGATTTCTCTGTCCCAGTGCTTGTTTCTTTAGCCGCTCTTGTTGACATATCCCTCTCTTATAAAGCCTTGCCCCATTTCCATTATATTATTTTTGTAGTCCGTCCTTCTGCACTTTCCATTAAATAATTCCACCTTTGCTTTCTTTTATTGCTGCAGCTGCAGCTGCATAATAATTTCTTTGCCTTTGTTTTCCTTTGCCCATCGCCGACCTCTGACTCCACATAGCTGGCCCCGACTGCAACTGCCCCTCTGACTTCTCCTACCCCCCTCATATACCACAGTCATGATATTATCCTTTAGCCACGCCCAGCCAGTTGCGTACCTCGTGGCGTGTGTTAACTTTAGCAATTTAACTTTTTAATCAACATTTGCTTTTTGGTTTTCACTTTTACTTGTCGCACTCGCACCATCTGCACCACCTGCACCACCTGCCCCATCTGCTCCACCTGCTTCACTTCTGCCTCACTCTCACTATCGCTGACTGTGTTAATTAAACAAGGTGCGATATTCCTCTTGTTGGGCTTTTATTAAAAACTTTTTCAACATTTAAATATGATGCCAAATGAGTCCATGACTTACTGACTGACTGACTGACTGACTAACAGACAGACAGACAGACTAACAACGCTTACACACACGTCAACTGATATGTGCAATTAGCTCTTTTCACATTCAGCAGTTAGATAAATAAAGTTTTGTAAAATGCTGAATAAACTTTGAGCATGTCTTTAAACAAATTTATACATACAGCAAACTGTTGAGTTTAATGGTGGGCTTTAGATATGCTTAAAAGTAGTAGCCAAACCTTTAATTGGATAGTTTAAATAGATAATTAATCATTCATTTTACTTAAATATCTAACAGCTAACATGTGCTTAAATGCTGACTTGTGTTGATTTTACAGGGCAAGGAAAGTAAAATATAATATTATTTGGCTTTAGTCAATGAATTTATATTGTTTATACCAATAATCTAAAGCTCATAAAAATAAAATAATATAAAGAAATTAAAACTGAAACTGTTTAAATGCTCTTTGATATACTTATAGAAATATTACTAAAATTACTTGACTATCATCATCATTACACTTGAGAGCCATGCAGAAATAGTTATCTAAACGATAAATGCAAACTTACACTGCACATCCAGAAGCAGAGAGGCGTTCTGGCGAATCTTCAGTGTGGGATGCTCCATGACACATAGAATCCTTGCATTGTGATGCGCCCTGTAGACGGCGGGCAGACGCGCCTCGCTCTTGGCGCCGCTGTTGATTTTGTAGCCGTTCTTATCCTGTGCGAGGAGAGGGAGATAGAGAAAAGTGTTTGATAAAAATTCCATTACAATTTAAGGCTTAGGCCAGGACAAATTGGGCGAAATGACAAGGCAGCCAGGCTGGCCAATTAGTCTGGGGCCTGTTATCAGCGCAGCATCATTAATTTAAATTAAAGCGTCAGGACAAGGGCAAGGGCAAGGGCAATGGCGATGGCAATGGCAATGCCTACGCCTACTCCTGGCAGCAGCATTGCTGCCTCGCCCGCTCCAACCGCGCGCCTTGACATGCAAATTTGTTGGCACAGTTTTCAATCAATCATCCGGTGCGCTTGTAGTTGGGGACCAAGCAGACCAAACACGCAAATTTGTGGCATTTAGGGTCTACGACAAACAAACATACACATACACACACACACACACATAGAAAACTCCTCACACACACACACACACACACACATACAATAAACACTCGTGTCGACATCTTCGATGTGTTTGACAGGTGGCTGCGGGTGGTGGGTGGTGGTTCGCTCGGGTGTTTTGAATGGTTGGATGGTTTATGCAGCGCTTGACCAAATGTCTGCTTTTCATTATGCTCGAGTGCAAGACAAACAAATTTGGCGTAACCGCAGCCAAGTGTCCGTCCGGAGATGCGTTGTTTAAGCCGTAGCCAGAAAAGCCACCGTTATCCACACTTCATGTGTTTACTGTCTCGCTCTCTGTCTCCCTCTTCCTCCCTCTGTCTACATATGTATATATATCTGGCAGCTCTTATGTCTGCATAGCTTGCGGTTGCGCCTGGTTTGCATTAAGACGACAATCCAATATGTCAAAGTGTCAGCCAAACGCATCGCCACTCCATTTCCCTAATGGAATGCCCAGTTAGATGTAGCTGGTACTAACCTTCTCGTTCTTGATCTCCTCCAGCTCCAGCACCTCGGCAGACACCTTCTGGGCGTGCCGGTCCACGCCTGGACTGAGCAGCACCTCCCAGGTGAGCGTGGGTCGCGGATTGCCGCCCTCGCTGACGCAGGCCAAATTCAGCTCCGAGTTCTCTTTCACTGGCACAAAGATGTTGCCTGCATCCAGGCGACGCGAATCTATCAGCAAATATGGAGGCTTCGGGCGATCTGTAAATAATAATTATAAATAAAGGAGATAGTTTGTTTTGAATATTTTAATTTTGTATTAATTGTTATATGTTTTTCTCTGATTATAAATTAGATAATATATACGCATTCAATTTAAGCTGTTTCTTTACTTCTCTGTTAATATGTAAATTTTTTTTTTTTTTTAGTTTTTATTTAATTTTAATTGATTTTCAGCTTTTTTTTTTTTTTTTTTTTTTTTTTTTTGAATAAATAAACCTTTTTTAATTTGAGCTGTTTCTTTACTTGTCTGTTAATATGTAAAATATTTGTTTAAGCTTTTAAGTTTTTATTTTAATTTTAATAGATTCGCACCTTTTTTTTCGAGTAAAAATATGATAAATAATACTAATTCAATTTTAGCTGTTTCTTGACTTGTCTGTTAATATGTAAAATATTATTTTGTAATAATATTTTTTTTAAGTTTTATTTTAATTTTAATTGTTTATCAGCTGATAAATAATACTCATTCAATTTTAGCTGTTTCTTTACTTTTTAATATGTAAATATATTTTTTTAAGTTTTTACTTTAATTTTAATTGATTGTCAGCTATTTTTTTTTTTTCGAGTAAAAATATGATAAATAATACTAATTCAATTTTAGCTGTTTCTTTACTTGTCTGTTAATATGTAAAATATAATCTTGTAAGTTTTTAAGTTTTTATTTTAATTTTAATTGATTGTCAGCTATTTTTTTTTTTCGAGTAAAAATGTGATAAATAATAATCATTAAACTTTTGCTGATTCTTTACTCGTCTGTTAATATATAATTAAAGAATATTCTGAAAATAATACTCATGCAACATTGGCTGCTTTTTTTACAACCATTTCGTCTCTTTTAAAATATAAATCAAGACAATTCTCAATCAGAATATAGAAAACTATAGTAATTCAGCAATTAAATTAAGCAAATATTAAAAAGTAAATTATTTGATATTCAGAAGTGTCTTCCAAAGTACTATCTTATCAAGGTGTAAACTCAAAGACTTTTCGGCATTAAGCAGAAGTAAAACACGTGCTAAAACTCGACGGCATTTGACTGAGCCGGCACGCAGCTAACGAAGGCGTTTCGCAGTTTTTGTCATTTGGCAGCTAGCTTAGCGCGCGCACAACTGTACCTGCGAATTGGTTAATAGGGAAAGTTTTTCTTTTCTCGAGTTGGCTCATTGCCCGGCTGCATGTGCCACGGGCTGGGCCAATTTCGCAAATGTAACGACCTTTTTAATATTTGTCTAAACTTTTATATGCGCCAGATCTACGCTGGCTCGTGCTATCGGCTGTTTGCCGCCGCGTACTCACCCAGGACGACCAGCTTGACGGGCCGAGCATTTTCCGTATACCGTCGCGTATTCTCCGCCTCGCACTGCCATTTGCCGTCATCCTCGAGCATGACATTGGTGATGGTTAGCGCTCCATTAGCCTCCTTGATAAAGCGATAGTCGGTGACGCGCGTCGTGCGGTCCATGGCATGCACCACCTGCGGGCAAAGATAGAGAGAGAGAGAGAGAGAGAGTGGGTGAGTGGGTGAGTGGGTGAGTGGGTAAAGCATTAAATGTAATGTCTACTGAGTTGCAGTCACTGTGGAAATTATGCAAATGCCTTTGGCCAACTCTTAATGCAACAGCCGCAAATTTTATGATAAATTCAATGATCCCATCGCAGCCTTGATGCTATCCACCATCCACTTATACAGCTGCCTTTCACTCGCCATGTGTGTGTGTGTGTGTGTGTAACAATTGTTTTTTCACTCGTAATATTTTAATACGAGCAGCTTTTATTTACACTTTTATTACAATTCACTTCAAACAAACGAAAATAATGATAATTTAAATACGTTTGTGCGGCGCCCCAGCAAATCCACCGAGTACAGTTACTGTAATGTGGCAACAATGAACTCTTACTGGCTTACAAAAATGTGGAAAACAAGAATGGACGTTAAATTGCGGCCAATAGTTGTGCTGCCCATCTGTCCATCTGTCTGTCTGTCTGTCTTTCTGTCTCTCAGTCTGCTTGTTTTTCTGTCTGTTGGCTCTCGGACTGGGCTTAATGTTCAGTGAAATTTATGTGCGCATTCAAATGCTGTACAAAAATATGAAAAATATTCGTAAATATGGCGGTAAGTGCGGTGCGTGCTTATTGGGGGCGTGGCAGCATTCTTTTCAGCATTCATAAATAATTTTAATTGCATTTATGCGCCCGAGCTTAACCTTTGGCCACGCATTAAGCTATCGTAAATACTCAAAAGCCATATCCTGAAAGTTAAAATATACATAATATCTGTATCTCAGAATTTTGGAACTATGTTATAACGAATCAGATGTGATATGGAGTAAGATTCTGTAGACAAATTATGTATATTTATGTTTCATATACATATATCTATTAGAGATATTAAACTATCAAAATTTCATCCTACATTCCCTGTTCAATATTTATATTTACAGGAATTCAGCATGATATATATTTTAGTTTTATTCAAAACATTTATATATACATGCAGTCATCAATCTGTGTAATTATTCCTTTTACTTTTTTTTTTTCAATATACATCTCGCTTTAACACGCCGAGCTGCATATCGATCGCAGCTTAGCAGTTGGCTTTTACAGAAAAAAACAACAGAAATCTCTGTGAAAATGCTATACCTAAAATGTGCTCGACTAACAAATACTCAGTATTTCAAATGTAAACAAAGTGCAAACTAAAATGAACCTGAAATTATGTTTTCATTCGTCGTACTATATTAAATATAAATACTATAAACTACCTAGATTTAGACTATTTTCAGTAGAAATCACATACACCTCAAAATGTTTCTAATTTACCCAAAAAAAAAAAAGAATAATAAAAAAAAAAAAAAAAAACAAACCAATATCATTACTAAATACAAAACATAAAGCCAAAATATTTTTGCAAACAATTCTGATGGGTTGTTACATAATACGCTCGGCTTTTCGCCTATGAAGGCGAAAATGAAAATTAAAAAAATACATTTATGTATATGTATGTGGAATAAATCTGTGTAAAATGTAGTATAAACAAAATATTTGTATTCCGCGCTTCCGTTTCCGTTGCGTGCGAGTTTCAATTATTTGTTAGAACCCTTTCCTCTGGCAGCTGCTGATTTTGTGTGTTTTTTTTTTATAAATTTTTGAAAAGCAGCGCAAATATTTATGCGTGCCTGGATTTTAGCAATTTTTTGTTGCTGACTTGGCAGCGTGTTTTGTCGTCCTATATCTGTGTGTGTGTGTGTGAGAGTGCGTTTGTGTGTGTGTGTGAGTGCGTTTGTGTGTGTGTGTATCTCGACTTCCGCTGAGCATTTGCTGCAGTCGCCGCGGCGGCCATTTCAGAAATTTATTAACCAGCGGCCGACGCTAGACGCAACGCATCGCATCGCATCGCATCGCATCGCAACTGGTAACTGGCAACTGGATTTTCAGACTGTGCAGCGACGCATTCAGTTGGAAATTTATGAGGTAACATGGCACAGAGATGCCAGTTTTGGCGACTGCACACCTGCAGCTGTGTATGTGTGCGAGAGATTTTGGTTGGGCAACATGGCCGCTAGACAAAAGCGTTAAATGAGCGTGGCAAATCCTTGTTTACAGCGTCGAGCGGCCAGCGGATTACACGCTCGATTGTTTTGGCCATCCGAGCCCGAGCCGGACCAGGTCCAGGCCCAGGCCCAAAGCCGGCAGCCAGTTTGCTGGCCATTGTTGTGGCATTAAATCTCACGCATGCGACGGCCTCGCAGCGATCTGTTTTCTGGTAATTATGATTTTTCGCCTTTTTGTCTGCCCATTGTTGTTGTAGTTCATTTTTTTCTCCTTTGTTTTGCAGCTGCCTCAATTCGCATAAATTGTTGCATATTTGAAGGCGCATTTGAGTTTAACATGCGCATAACTTTGCATAATTTGTGGCATCGTTATCTGGCGACTGCCATTTTTGGCTTTCGCTTGGGTTTCAGTTTGGGTTTTGGGTTTAGGGTTTGGGGTTTGGCTACGTGTCTATTGCAGATGGTGACATAGCCAAAACTAAATGCCATTTTTTTCCCTGTTATATGTTGCGCTGATATTTTTGACAGTTATTATGCATTTGTTTTTGGGTATTTTCTAATTGCGTTGTTTTAATTTTTGTCCATTTGCAATTTACAATTTACAATTTACATTTGCCGTGAGATTTTATATGCGCATTTGTTGCCCAATATTTATGGCTCTGTGCAATAATGCAAATTTGTGTTTAGCTTTAGTTATATGATTTAATTATTTCACGCTTCCCAAATATAAAAATATATATATATTTATACATTAAGCATTACAAGTTGTGTTTCGGTCCAATTGTGCGCAGCAAATAATATTTTTTGTTCGTTACAAACATAGTGTTTACGCATGAATTGTCACAAAATTTTAACATTTACATTTCAACATTTTATACTTTATTTTTAAAATATTGTAAAGTATATACATGTGCATATATATATGTATTCATATTTCATTTTATATTTTATTATATGATAGAGATTTATAGATGGGGTTGAAATTGCGGCGTGTCAAATAAGAATTCTTGATATTTATTATATGTGTTTTATTTAAAAGACTGAAGACTTAAGTCTCTAGACATAAGAATAAACATTTAAATTTACATAAAGAATATTTATTCATATTTTATATTTTATATTTTTTATTTTATAATTTATAATTCATATTAATATTTTGTATTTTATATTTTATATTTTATATTTTATATTTTATATTTTTTATATTTTATATTTTATATTTTATATTTTATATTTTATATTTTGTATTTTATATTTTATATTTTATATTTTATATTTTATATTTTATATTTTATATTTTATATTTTATATTTTATATTTTATATTTTATATTTTATATTTTATATTTTATATTTTATATTTTATATTTTATATTTTATATTTTATATTTTATATTTTATATTTTATATTTTATATTTTATATTTTATATTTTATATTTTATATTTTATATTTTATATTTTATATTTTATATTTTATATTTTATATTTTATATTTTATATTTTATATTTTATATTTTATGTTTTATATTTTATATTTTATACTCTATATTTTTTATATTTTAAGTTATATTAGGCAATCCAAATTCTTTAAATTAAAAATAATTTTTGGATATGGTTTGAATTGCCATAATTAGTTAAGCACAAGATACGAAGCCTCTACTTGCTATAGTTGCAGTCAATCTACTTCCTCAAGCAAACAGTCAGCAGAGAGTAGATGTAGTAAAGGAAGTCGAAAAATGACTACATATATGTAACACTCTAATTCCCTCCCTCTCTAGCGGCTCTCTTGCTATCTCTCTCCCTGTCTATCTCTCTCTGTCTTGCTTGGAATTGCAAAAATCTTGTCAGCAAACATTACTCGCTGCCTGTCGCTGGCGCTGCCTTTGCTGTTGCCCCAAAGCTACTAACTTGAAATTGCTTTCGGCAAATATATTAGCCTCTTGATAATTTTCAACAATAAATTCTTTGGCACACACTCACACACACTCACACACACTCATACACTCACACATGGTGTGGTGCGAGGGGAAATGGGGAGTTTGGCAGCCACTCAAAGTAGCTAAGGCTAGCTGCATGACTGCATAGGGACCTCCAATGGATTGTGCAGCGCTCCAGAAAGTACAACAAAAGTCGCTCATGTTGCAAGCTGTCAGTGCAACACTTGTCGCATGTCATTGCCGCAGTTGCACTCGCAACGGACACGTGCGGAGAGGTGCGGGTGAGGGCGATGGTATTCGAGTATGTTTGTTGCAGAGTTTGCTGAAGACAGCGCACAAGACGAAAGTCAGCGAACAGCAGCTGAAATGCAATTGCAAATGCTGTTTGCAACATGAGCAAGCAAAGGAGCTGGAGGGGGGCTGCAGTCGGTCGGTAATGATAAAATATATTTGTTAAATCAAGAGCACTCAAACTAAAGACATTCAAATGCTCTACATGAGCAAATTCTATAATCTATAAGAGTATCAATTCTGTTGATATGTTTGGTTTCATTTTCGCTAAATAATATAGGGAAAACTGTACAATTTTTAAATTTACTTCATAATCTAACTAAACAAGATACCCAAAAAAGACATTTTAAGATGATTTTAAAGGTGAAGTTGAGTCTGCTTTATGAAATAATATAATGCATACTTAGATAATAATATAGATATATATATAATATATAGAATAGTTTATAAAGGTAATTCAGAATATCTGTGTTCAGAGGGGCATTTTGATATCCTTCTAAAAACTAATATTATTAAACAGGAGACACTAAACTTTCTCAAATAATATAGAAATAAAAAATCCTACCAATGAACTGCCAATTCTAGAACCAATTGTTGAAACAAACTAAAATAAAGAAGTTTTCTATAACTACTGAAGTCCATTTATTATATTTATTATTATATACAATATCTAAACTCTACCGTACCTGCTTCAATTAACAGTCTTTATCCTAATCGAACCTCTCTTCTATGCAATAGAATTAATTCAATTAGTAATCAAATACCGCCTTCGTAAATAGTAAAACCAGAGCTCCACGAACCGTATTAATCGAACTGTAAATTGAACAGCTGCAAAGCTGCTATATTTCGGAAGCCCTCTTAATAATCATCTTAATTTGCTGCTTTTGCCACGAGAAGAGCATTTTAATTGTGGCGCAGCTGTGGCTCGACTGGCTCAGGCAGTGTCTCACATTGTTGCCGCATCATTGTTGTAATTGCAGCCACCGTGGTTCAGCTGCCCCACTCTCATTCCCGTTCCCGTTCCCATTCCCGCCCTAATCTGCAAAGCATGTGCTCCGCTCATGTCTTCGCTTTCACATGGCTGGCTTTTGTTTTAACACAACTAATACAATTGCACCGTGGGGAAATGTTGCCTCCAACGTCGTTGCTGCTGCTGCTGCTGCTGCTGCAACGTCAGCGGCGTTGATTTTATTTGCCAGCGAACGAAGCTGATGCTGGAGTGCAACTGGAGCTGAGGCATTTCCGGCCAGAGTCCCGACATTGTTACTAACTTAATAAAGTTGTCAAAGGTACAAAGTAAGCGGCGTGTTAGCAGCTTGCCACGCCCACTGCAACAGCCGCTGACGTTGCATTGTTGCTTGATTTTCATTTGGGGATTTGCCGCCTTCAGTCTGAGTGATTAATTTCTTGGCTTGATGTGATTTACTTACAACTGCAGTCGCTGCCGCATCTGCCTTTGCCACTAAGCGCCACCAAGCACCACCGAACACCACCAGGCACCGCCAAGCGAATCACTCTATTAATGTCATGCATTAAGTTTTGCCCTGCGTCTTCTAATTGACTAATGGAGGCTTAGGGCGGCTTTTGACAGCCAGACCCTTTGAGATTTATGTCCTCCTAGCCGCTGTTGGGATACATAAAAAGCGCCAGCTCCCGCAAGCAGACAAAGTCTGTTGACCTTAAACCTGAGCCATCGCAACGGCAACAAACAGTTGCGGCCATAAATAAGTTGCAGCCTGCCAAGCGCCACAAAGTGTGCAACAATGGCCAACGACCAAAGATGCAACCATAAAAGCGACGCATCACAAAAAGGTAGGGTATAACAGGCTATAGACAGACAGTTGTATAGAAATAAATGAAAATCATATATTTAAAAGCATATTTCATTCGAATATTTATTGGTCTAGACAAACCCAGAACCTCTTCTCATATTCATTTCATTTATCAGATTAAAATTGTAAAATAAATAAAATATATTAAAAATTTATATTTAATTTTTAAATTTTTTTCCAATCGAAACAAAATAATATTAAAAATTCATAGTAATACATATTAGCTATGTATTCTATTTAGTTATGTATCCTATGCTAGAATTTGTATAGATTTTAGTAAAAATGTATATAAAGTAATGAACTTCTGTTTAGATTTAGTTGCCTTAAAAGTAGAGTTAAGATATAAATATATGTGATTAATATTCAATGAAAAAATAAATAAAAATACCAAATAAATAATTAGACAATAATAATTATTAATTATAATATATATAATTATTATTAGTACAATATAACTCGCATAACTTAAACTGAAGCTTTCTCTAAATGTACACAGTATTATGAACTCAGGCAGAGTATAGCATTTTGTCATAGCTGTCGCGTCGCATAAGTGTTTGTTGCCTAGATGAAACTCAAAACCGCAAGCTTTATGTCTGGCAGTTGTCGCCTTTGAACATATTGCACAATAAAAGCGAGCAAATTGCGCGTAGACAAAAGCTTAGCCCAGCCATGTGTTTAAAGGCCGAGTCGAGTTGCAGTTGCAGTTGTAGCTGGAGTTGGCGTCGTGCACAAATAGTGCGACAAATTTTTACGGCAAATAAAACCAAAGGCAATCGATAGATGCGAAATGTCGCAGAGATTGCAAAGTCGTCTGATTTTTTGTGATAGCACAAACAAGTGCAGCAATCAGGGACAGCAGACAGAAGAGAGAGGGGCAGAGGGGGAGAGGCGGAGAGAGGAAAGACGTGCTTGTCACATTTGGTGTGTGCAATACGCCAAATGGCAGCTGTTGACAGCCAATTTGGTGGATTTTTTGTATCCAGCGATGGCATTTCTTAACTTACGCGCATCGACAGCGCACAATATTGAATTTAATTTTCGTATAGAATAAACAGCAGACACCGAAAGCAACAACAAAACAGCAGCAGCAGCAACAACAACAACAACAACAACAGAGGCGAACAGCTAGTCAACATTGGCAGCAACAATGTTTGCATGCGCCGCCCACAAGTATGCAACGCTTTTTGCCAAAACCAACGCACACACAAACGCAGGCAGACACTTACACCTGGGCCAGGTGCTGGCTGGCTGAAGCGTCAGTTAACTGCCAAGCCAAGCCGCAGACCAACAGCCGAGGCACGTACACAAAGTGCTGCTGTTGTTGTTAGTGTTGCAGTTGTTGCTGTTACTCTTGTTGTTGTGTTAGTTTCAACTATTATTTGCCCATCAACAACTTGGCCTGCCCACTCGTTGTTGCAATTTACACTACACAAGAGCAGAGCACGAGCAACAAGGAACAACAACCACAGTACAAACAACACGGAACGACGGCGACTGTAAAATAAACAAGAAGAGTAAAGTAAGTACAACAAGTCCAGCAACGCACAGATGTTTTGTTGTTTATATATAAATATATATATAAAGCTTGCTTCAAGTTCTGCATAATGACTTTCTGATGAAGTTATTATGATAAATAAAACTACATTGTTAAGATCACAAACAAGGAAACCAGCTTTCATTTGAATCAATTTAAAATAAAAATATATAAAATAATATATATAATATTTTAAATAAAATAATTATCAATTTCTTTACTCATATTTAATTTCATGCTGCTCTGACAGTTTTCATAATTCGATTCGATATTCACATTAAATTCAATATGCCGTTAAATAAAAAACTTATTTAATGAAATATATTAAATGTGTTCAATGAAGTCCTTTTGATAAAATTCTGTAATAAAATTTGGAATCGTTTGCCATAATTCCTTTGAGCTCCATCGTTGCATACACTTTTTCTGCAACTCTTCCATCTCTGCCATTTTTTGTTTCTCTCCGTGAAGTTTAATAAATTTCAACGTGTGCGTGATGTGTACTATCATCCACAGTTTTTGCCGGGCTGCCTCGGAAAATGTTCTCGACTGTGGCCGCTGGCAGGCAAAGCGGTTATAATTGCATTACGCCGAAAGGTAGACTAGCTTTTCCAGCCCCTCCACGTCGACTGTTTGCACTTGCAATTACAACTCAATAACTTTTGCCGGCTGGTTGTTAACTTTTGCGCCATGTTTGTTAATTTTGTTGCAGTTTTTGGCTCTTTGGCGTTGCTACTCCTCCTGCTGCTGCTGCTGCTGCTGCTGCTGCCAGCTGTTTACTCTTTGCTTTTTTTCTTTCAATTTAACTCGTTAGTTAAAGCACAGGCAGCAACCAAAAAAAAAAAAAATGTGTGTGTGTGGGGGCGACTGTAATTTGCATTTGTATAATATTTCGCTGCAACTCGTGGGCGTTGCCACAGAGCACAAAGTTGTAATTAGAAGTCGGCCACACAGTACAAAAAACAGAGGCCCCACGACGTGGCCGAGACTCGTTAGGGGTAGAGGGCAGAGGGCAGAGGTCAGCAGGTCCTCTGACAGATGAACTCTTAAAATGCTTTTGACATCAGAAACTATCAAATAATAACGATTATCCTATTTGCATAATGCGGCATTTAAACGACAAATAAGCACAAGCACAAAAGCCAGACACAGAATGGAAATGAGAGTAGCTGAGAGACAGGCAGAGATAGAGCGAGATAAAGCGAGAGAGAGACGAGGAGAACTGACACTTGAGACGTCTGACAGGAAGATAGAGGACAGCGTCCGAAGGGGAAGAGCGAGCAGCCAACAGGGACAAAGGACAAACGCAGTGCAGGCGGCAATAAAAACCAACTAAGAATGTTGCTGCATAAATTATGCATTGAAACTATGAAATACCCTGTAATCAAAGGAGAAAATAATATTCAATCAAGAATAAGCAAACCAATATTTTTTAATCTGATTTGAGTTTATGTTTTTTAATGAGATTAATTCATTTTAAAAATATATGAATTTTTTTATTTATTTTATTACTACTATTTTTTTTTTTTTTTTTTTTACTAATTTTATATGTATCAGCCACATATAATTTTATTACCAGGACGAAACTGAATATTGTATTTCAATTTCTAGTTCACTTAAATCCAAATTCAGAGTTATTTTTTTTTTAAATTAAATTACATTTATAAAAACTATTGTATATATTCAAAATTGAAAACACAATTAATTCTTCAATCATATTTTTCTCATCCTTTTTTTTTTTTCTTGTATATATTTCCCCATTCTCATATAAAAACAATTTGAATTTCTTTCCCCTAAAACCTCTCGTTCATCTGGTTAAAATACCCAATTGTTAACCTCTAATGGGTACAAATATTAAAATGCGAAAGCTGCGAGACAGCTTAAAGGACCCAAAGGAAGCGCTAGTAGCTAACGGGCCGCACAAGAATGCAATTAAAGTCAAAAACTGCAAACAAGCTGGCAGCTCCGACAGCTGCATTTAGAGTTGGCTGACATTGGGGAGATATGGCAAAGTAGCAATTGTTGTCACTTACCTGGCCATTCTTGTACCACATGCTGGAGGATATGTCCAGGTCGACCTCGCACATCAGTCTAATCTCTGAGTGCTGCTCTGCATACACCACCGACATCTCCTCGTCCTCGTAGGGATTGGGCAGCACAGGGCGTAGAGGCAACGCCCGCGGACCCTCCATCTGCCCATCGTCGTCCATTAGGTCCGCCTCGTCGCGACTCTTGGCAAACAGATCGCGCGTGGCGGTGCCACTATCAAACTCTTCCACATCATCAATTATGATGACGGGCTCCTTGGGCTTGGGCTTCAGATCTTCCGGTGCCAGATGGACCGTCGACCGAGCGCGTTTCGCTTTCATCGTAGTCAAAAGCCCAGAGAGCGTTCTGTTTGCGTACGTCGTGACGGTGGCGCTGGTTGCCATGGTAGTGGCACTGGCCATGACTGTGGGCAGCTCGAGCTCCTCCTCCTCCGTCTCGCGGCGCAGTCGCGGCTTAGCCTCCTTGTGCAGGACTGCACGATGCGCCTGGTGCACACGATGGCTCTTCAGCTGCGCCTTCCATTTGGCCACCTTTGCCTTGGCGCAGTTCTTGGCACACTTGGAGGGCTTACTGTTCTGACCCAGCAGCTTGTGGTCAACTGGCAGCTGGTGCGTTCTCTGTGCATCCGCTGCTAGCTCGAACGCACCCTGCACCAGATGCGGCTTCTGCTCTGATATGCTGCGCCATTTGCTGGCTGCGTGCTCGGCGGGTGTCGTCTTCGGCAACGACTTGGCAATGATATTTTGTTGCTGTGTATAGGTGGTGCCTGGAAGAACAAAAGTCGATGGAGCTTATTAGAAATGAATTAAATGATATATATGAAATACAATATAATATGTAATGTAAATGATATATATGAAATGCTCTATAACGAGTCTATGATGGAGGATTTTTATATCAACTCGCCATTCAGCAGAAGCAGAGTCTTTTATTTTCTTCTCACACACACAATACCTTTTCTTTTTTTTTTTTTGGCAACTCCCGGGACCACGCTCAGCAACAGCTGTAATTGTCTCACTCACAATTTGAGTATTATTGAGAAGCGTGCTGCCAACTTCAGTAATACCTTCAATACTACCACTAACCATACAACATATAGACTGACCAGCTAGTACAATATACCGAACTCTTCAAAGCGTTTGCCAACCGCATACAAAATGTTAGCGTTTTCATGATTAATTGTGGGACGGGTATGAAAGCGTTGCACATCCTTTCAAAAGTTCGACATTCCACAGACAGTAAAAAAAAGTAACGATGCACGCAGGCACACAAATAGTCATACATTTAACAAGGGCCATTAACTAAAAAAACATATACTTTAGTTAATATTAGAAATGTCCTTAAGTTAGTGTACATTTTTTGTGAAAGTACTTGCAATAATTATTTAGAAAATATAATTTTTTCAGGGAGTTAAAGTCTTCTAAGTGTTCTAAGTCTTCTAGTTTTCTAAGTCTTCCAAGTTTTCTAAGTGTTTCTAGTTTTCTAAGTCTTTCTAGTCTAAGTCTTTCAAGTTTACTAAGTCTGTCAAGTTTTCTAAGTCTAGCTAATTTTCTAAGTCTTACAAGTTTTTTAAGTCTGTCAGGTTTTCTAAGAGTCTGCCTAATTTTCTTAGTCTTCTGAGTTTTCTAAGTCTTTCAATTTTTCTAAGTTATCAAAGTCTTTAACATTTTCTAAGTCTTTCCTCTAAGCCTAAGTCTTTACTGCTTAGCTTACCGATCATTAACATTATCTTATGTCTACAGTTTTTCTCATATCTAATATTTAAATAATTCTTAACAATTATTTTAAACTATTACAATTCTGCTTAAAGTCCTTAACATTATTAACAAATAAAATATTTCACTTTCACTTTCACTTTACTGCACTGCACAATTGACCCCCACCGGGCCTGGACGACTGAAGAAATGCTGCATCTGCTGCTCTTTATATAGGGCGACTATCACTCAAACTCCAAGGCGCGCTCAAATGTTGAGCCTGCGTCGAGTTGCGGTCGCTGCAGTCGATCGTGAAGTGACCAATAAGAACACTCTCTGCTGCTTCAAGCATTCTAAAAGAGATTAACTTAAATGTAAATGTAAACTAATATTGCTGAATACATAAACATAACAGAAATGATCTTCTGCAGCTCATTTTCGTTGCTTGCTTTGGTTAGGCAGACAGACAGAGAGACAGACAGACAGACTTAGAGATAAAGAGAGAGAGAGAGAGAGAGAGAGATTTGCAGATATACCGACAGACATACGGTCAGATTAATAGGCAAACAAACAGAGATAGGGTTCAAGAATAGCCAATGAGAATACATTCTGCTGTATCAAGCACACTAAATAGGTTTTACTTAAATATAAATATTGCTACAGACATATAAATTTCTTAAACTTGTCTTCTTCTATCCTACTTGTTGTTCATGCACTATCAAAATTAATAAGCCACTCACACAGAAATCGCAGACAGACAGATAGACAAACAGACATACACATACATACACATGTTATATAGTTTCATTGGCTCTTTTATTAAATCATAGACAAGCTTCTACTTCTGCTTCTGATTTTGTTTGTTAAACTAATTTAATTTTGTGTGCTAGGTATTAAAAATAATGTTTTATTTTTATTATTATGGGACACTTTATTTTAATAATAAATGGGTATACAAAAGTGTTGTGTTTTACATTTTTTAGTTAAGAGTATAGGACACTCTAGTTCTTATCTACTAAAACATAGTCAAATAAATATTGGAAAATAATTGTAATTATATATAAATATAAAAAATAAAAGATTCATATATACCCTATTATTAGAGGCAAATTGTCTATAAATCGTATAATGTGTTTACCCAGACATGCACTAGTACTTTTGTCATTGAGTTCTAATAGTTTCCTATTTGAATTGACTAACCAAAGCAAGCAACGAAAATGAGCTGCAGAAGATTTCTGTTGTCTTTATGTATTCAGCAATATTTGTTTACATTTACATTTAAGTTAAACTCATTTAGAATGCTTGAAGCTGCAGTGAGTGTTCTCATTGGTCACTTCACGATCGACTGCAGCGACCGCAACTCGACGCAGGTTCAACATTTGAGCGCGCCTTGGAGTTTGACTGATAGACGTCCTATATAAAGAGCAGCAGCTGCAGCATTTCTTCAGTTGTCCAGGCCCGGTGGGGGTCAATTGTGCAGTAAAGTGAAAGTGACAGTGATAGTGAAGTGAAGTGTGGTCAGGTAAGCTAAATATTTTATTTGTTAATAATGTTAAGTACTTTAAGTACTTTAAGCAGAATTGTAATAGTTAAAAATAATTGTTAGGAATTATTTAAATATTAGATATAAGTAAAACTGTAGACATAAGATAATGTTAATGATCGTTGAGCTAAGCAGTAAAGACTTAGGCTTAGAGGAAAGTCTGCGAAAATGTTGAAGACTTTAAAAACTTATAAAAATTGAAAGACTTAGAAAATTTGAAAGACCTAAAAAATTAAGAAGACTTAGAAAATTAGAAAGACTTAGTAAACTTGAAACACTTAGAAAACTTGAAAGACTTAGAAGATTAGGAAGACTTAGAAAACTTGAAAGACAGAAAATAGAAGACTTAGAAAACTAAGAAGACTTTAACTGCCTGAAAAATTATATATTCTAAATAATAATCGCAGGTACTTTCACAAAAAATGCATTCAGCACTTAAAGTTCAAGAGAATTGTCTGTGTTATTTTAAACTTATATATTAACATTTACACTATAAAAATTGTAAGATTTTCCCTTGAACAGCAATAAGGTTACTCTATATATATAAAATCAACGCTTTCATACCCTTCCCACAAATAATCATGAAAGCGCTACAACTCTCACAATAAGACTCTATGTTGTTGGAAAACACACTGTTACTTTATAATATAAAGTTACATTATATTCGTGATATAATATACATATGATTTTATTATATTATTATATTTATTTATATTTATTTTTATTTATTTATTTTTTGAGTTATTAATATTATTATTATATTTATTAATTTTCATTTTTAAATAATTTATTTAGTATATATTTTATATATATACATATATACATGTCTATTAAAAGTTTACTTCTTTCTGTTAATATACGTCTTAAGTAAGCTGCTGTGGAAATATATCAAATCTACGAAAGCAAGTGTTTAAGGATAAAGAAAGATAATATCCTGAGCTATTGACTCAAAAACTAAATATGGTTAACTAAACTAACAAAATTATTTACTCTTTTAAAACTATATTACATTTGTGTATAAAAGCAAGTAATTAGTTAATGCTCTTCAGTTCTTAAAAAAAAAAAAATCCAATTACAGTGCAAAAAGCTTTACCTTACGCTATCAATTTTCTCCATAGAGTAGCATAGCTGCGGAGCAGTGACCCAAATGCGACTGCATGAACAATTCAATTTACACGTACATATCTAGCAGCTGGCTGGCAACAATGCTGGGACAATGGCCCAAAGGAGGTCGTCCGGAATACCTGGCCGAAAGTGATGCAAAAATGCCAATGGCAATACTTTGGGAATGGGAGTATCAATTACATTGCATTGTAACGTGTAAATATCACATAGCACATGCGCTTACAAGGCTCATGCATTTATTTATGATATTTTACAGTGGGCCCCCAAAAAATGGGATGTGCCGAGCAATAGCTCCCCATTTGGGCTAGGCAGATTGAGACTCCTGACTAGAGAAATGTGTTTCTGTATGTATGCAAATCCTTTGCTAATCCTTTGCCATGCAAAGCAATTTTCAAGCCTAAGTTTTGTTTGGCTGCCAGCCTCCACAATGAACTAGACGTAGTCGAATCTCACTCAAACTCTGGGGCTGTTGTCACTTTGGCAACTCTGGTTATTGTCTGGCGAAGACTGCCTGACTGCTGCTGCTGCTGCTGCTGCTGCTGTTGTTGATAAATTTACACAAGTGTATGACAAGCTTTCAAATGGTAATTAATATTCATCTGAGACGGGGGCCATCAAAAGACAACGCGCTCCGTATCCCAGTTCCCAGTTTCCAGTCACACTCTCTCTGTCTCTGTTTAGCAACCATTTGTCCATCTCCCACACACACACACACACACACATATATATAGAGGGAGTCAACTGTAGCCGGCAGCTAGGCGCATTGGCAGGCAGTGTGGTTAGCTGACAAAAGCAGTGGCAACTCCTGCTGGTTGCAACCCTATTCTGTTTTCGGCTCCACGGCCATTGTCATTGTCTTTTGTCTCAGCCCTTTTCTGGTCTGGGGGCGGTGTTGCTATTCTTTTTACAGAGGGGGCGGGGCGGGGCGGTGAGCTGTGAAGGAGTGTGTGTTTTTCCTGTTGCTGTCGGTGTTTGTAGCTAAATTAAAGTTGTCATTTTTCAAGTGAACGCACAAAAGTATGCAATGCGCCTAATAAATTTGCACTCAGCAACTCTGGCAACCCTGATGCCAATGCGCTCTCTCTCTCTCGAATATCCTGGCTAAGGCACTCATAGGCATAACTTAGCAGTGCGACCAAGTCATTTGCACAGCAGGCGGTAGGCGTGTATGTGTGTGTGTGTGTGCAAAGACTTACAGCCACACACACACACACACACACACACACACGTATACAATACTCACACAATTCAGAGAGGACAGGCTGCGTTAAAATGTTTTCACAACAGCTTAAAAGTCTGCTACACTTTTTGCATAGGCAGCCAGCCAAGTGGTATGTCTGTCCATGTCCACGTGTATGTG